>OY856187.1:203730166-204064277 GCA_963693315.1 Diogma glabrata
TTAAGAATCAAAGTCGCCACGTGTTAAAATTGTAATAGCGTGGTGAAACTTTATCAGTATACTTAAATTACCCAAAGGAACAAAATTCCGGCCGGCGCCATGCCAAAATACAAAAAAAAAAATCACCCATACAAATAAGTGCCACCCTAATATATATATATATATATATATATATATATATATATATATATATATATATATATATATATATATATATATATATATATATATATATATATATATA
Organism: Diogma glabrata; assembly: GCA_963693315.1. NCBI lineage: Eukaryota > Metazoa > Arthropoda > Insecta > Diptera > Cylindrotomidae > Diogma > Diogma glabrata. The sequence continues at coordinate 203,730,411 of OY856187.1, forward strand.
TATATATATATATATATATATATATATATATATATATGTATATATATATATATATATATATATATATATATATATATATATATATATATATATATATATATATATATATATATATATAGATATATATATATATATATATATATATATATATATATATATATATATATATATATATATATATATATATATATATAATATATATATATATATATATATATATATATATATATATATATATATATATATATATATATATATATATATATATATATATATATATATATATATATATATATATATATATATATATATATATATATATATATATATATATATATATATATATATATATATATAAATATATATATATATATATATATATATATATATATATATATATATATATATATATATATATATATATATATATATATATATATATATATATATATGTATATATATATATATATATATATATATATATATATATATATATATATATATATATATATATATATATATATATATATATATATATATATATATATATATATATATATATATATATATATATATAAACCAAATGAAATATGTATTACACATGTATATACACCAAACCAAGAACATGTCTGTTGTAAATTAGAAATATTTGTTGCAACGTAATGTGTTGGATGCATCTAATTGTATCATGTATGTATATAATAAATATATAAACGTATATAATTTTCATCTAAATGAATTTGTTTGTCACATTATAATTTAATTTTTCATTTGAATGGTAATTCTGTTTTGCGGAAAAAAAAAATCGATCAAAGATAGCTGAGGGAAAGTTGAATAAAAAGCCAAGTATAAAATATGGTATACATTTAGGCAAACCATTAGGAAAATTAAAATTATTAATTAAAAAAACTAAATTAAATTTTAAAATTTCGGCTCCGATGTGCATTAGTACCTGTTGATGGCCTTCTCCTGGCAAAATTTCAGACTCCTGTGTGCTACAGATTTCGCTGGAGAGCGCACGCAGACAGACAAACACTTTATTTTATTATTATAGATAGATAGAAGACAGATAATCAAAACATATCATATAAAAATTTGCGTCTATCAACACCTAAGAAAGCATGTTGTTGTGGGACCTTGTTCTTAAAAGTTTTTCATGTGTTGTTGTGACTCACCTTGTAATTTCTACTACCAAACACATTTTATTTTAAAAAAATAGTGTATCATCAAAGAATATTCCATAGCTTAGAATAAGAGATGGTATCGTTGATTGAAAATACTTCATCCACAAGCACCCCTAAGATACCACTTTGGCTAATGAGATTGCATTGCATTGTATACGATATCTTAAGATAACTCATATGCCAATAGCAGGGACTAAAGTACGCGTGGTTGTCACACCCATAAATCAACAAGCTTAAATTTTACAAATCTTCCTGCGGAAAGCTAAGCAAATTCATTGGTATTAATGCGCATTGTTGCCGTTTGCAAATCACTATCGGCTAAGTGCCACCATTTTTATTTATTTTATTTATCGTGATTGCCATCCATGTTTAATCATACATAAGTTATGCTGCTTTGTATAGAATTTATGCAATTTCCGTCTCGTAATTGTGAGCTCAAAATCGATATAATCGATATTATCAAATATCAAGTTACAAGTATTAAGTCTTCACTTAATTTTAGAAACATGTGCTATATACAATTCCAAATTGACAACATATTTGGATGATAAAATTAGTAACATCATGTTAAATTCCAACACATATAATTTTGATATACAAATGTAATTGTTTCAGGTTATACTATCTTTCTTACTTTATTTTTAATTTCATAAAAATTATGTTCAACAAAAAAAACATTGATCAAAGCCACCATTTAAAACGATAGTTAAATAAAAAACAAATTAAGTGTACACAACAACTTCCCACATTTTCATGATGATTATTGTATTAATGCATAAAAGACAAACAGACATCCTTTAAATTTTATATATATTCAATATTTATTTAGCATGATGACCCGAATGCAAATTTCAAAAGACAGTAGCAATATAACTTTAAAAAACTGCGTTATCGATCAATTTTTAAAATTCGTATAAAGAAATTTTTATTATTTTTATGAATTCATGAATAAAAAAAAAATAATTTTAATGGTTTTAATAATTTAATAAAAATTAAAAAAAAACAGTAAAAAATATTTACCACACCAGGAATTGAACTCACTACCTACAGAACATGAGTCCAGCACGATATCCACAACGCAATTTGAAACGTTAACACATGATAGATAGATTTAATTAAAAAAATATAGATAGATAGAAATGATTTAAAAAATATATTTTAGTTCTTCAAAAATGCATATAAAACTTGATGACGCGAATATACAAATTTTACTCCATACAAAACTTCATAACGTGGCTAAAGAAGTTTTTACTTCAAAAATTCAACCGGCGTATGTTGAACTTTTGAACTTTTCAATAATGAGATTTTGGACGAATATCAGACAAAACGTTATAGAGCTAATCTAAACCACATATTTGGAATAGTAAATGGATGTTATGATTATCAACAACAGAGTTTTAAATTGATTCTCTAGCTAGATCTTACAAGGTAAATTTTTAGCGCATATGCAGGATGTCTCCCGATTAATACAAATTGTCGTCAAATGATGTCTCTTGTTCCGAAATTCGCAAACATTTTATAAACTGGACAAATGTTGTTTCCTTCAATTTTTCATTCCAGTCTCATATTTTTTAAGCGTTTTCTTAAAATGCAGTGTAATGCAAAAACCTCCGTCGGAGTTTTTTTTGCATTGTTCTTATTCAACATAGAATTTCTGTTGTCCTTTAGTTTAATAACCGAACTAGCCTCAAAGATTATATCATTTCATAATTTCATATAGTATAGTAATACTCATCGAACGAAAATTAACCCTAAAAGCTACTATCATGGCCTGTGACCGGACAGAATGGACGCGAATTCTGCTATCTATATTATTCGGTTTACAAACCACTTTCCATGAAGACTTTCAATCTTTATCGACAGAGCTCTTCTACGGTACTCACATACATTTTTATGAAGAATTCTTTAGCCAACAATCTTACTGTGGTCCTCAGCCCGATTTTGTTTCTCAACTAAAAAAACATTTTAATCATCTTCGTCTCTCAAATCCTTCAAAACAAACTTCACCTGAAGTCTTCGTTTCCAAGGCTCTCAAGTTTGGTTCGCATGTCTTCTTACGTCCAGGTTTAGAACGTAAATCGCTCTAAGCTCCTAACAAAGGTTCGTTCCCAGTCATTTACCGCTATGATAAAAATTTCGTTATTGATCGTAAAGGTCAATAATTTGAAGTTTCCATCGATACGTTAAATCCTTGTTTTAAGGAAGCACCTGAAGATGACTTAACTCAAAAATCACCAGCTTCGAGTGTTAATCTCAGTCACGCAGACGAGAGTTTGTTTTTTTTAAAGATAACGTCGATTTTACTTCTTCGAACACATCTTTTTCTTCTCTTTCTACCTCCTTAGAAACGATACAACGCGACGCAAATGAAACTGTATCAACTAAAAGGGTTAAATTCAATCCCATTCCTCACCAACAGCTATTCTACCCTGCAACCACAAATACATGAGCAAGCAGAACCACTCGTATCCCTAATCACCTCCTTCGTGCTATTGCGCAATATTTCTCTCTATATAGTCTCATTTTCGATGTAACCAGAGGGAGTGTTGTGGTATAACTTTTAGTTTCACAAAAATACATAGTCTCAATAATTCCAACAAATAACAAAAAGTTTACGTACGCACGGCATTCCGATACACGTCTAACAAAAACTAGTTCCACTCCTGGTGAAAAAAGAGAAAAGTTACCCGTGTTTTATAATGACACGTACTTCAGTTTAATGAAATGAGATTCTCTATTATTAGTTATATATAGACACGCCATATTTGTAAATTTTTATAAAGAACTTTTTTTTTTAAGCAGAAAAATTTTAAATTGTGGTATAACTCCAAATCAATTCGATTGTATATTCTATTGCAACCGGCAACATGTAAAAATTTATTCACAAATGAATCTAACTTAATTTAAAATCGCGGTGTTGTGTTTGTTTTTGGAATGATAATAGTGAATCATAAAAGAAGCGTACATTCACAAAGAAAATTGTTGTAAAGTTTTTGATTTAATATACGATAAACGAGTTTTTACATGAAAAGGAAATATTACCTGTATTGATGTTAAAATTTAACTGGTATGTAATAAGCTGAACAAATTAACGAAATTGATTGCAAAATTACGGTTATGAATATTATTCTTATTATTAGACCTCGTGGTTGATACAATACATTTATAAAATGAATCCACAAGTTTAAGGAGAAGATTTTTTCAATTTTTAATTACTAAACTGGTTAAATAACATTCATCGAAGACATCAAGAGAAAAATAAGTCTGCATCATCATCAAACATCAATCATTTTCCTCACCATATTCATCACCTGGACAACACCACTAGCAGCAACCGAAAATATCTTGTCAACTCTATACTAGCTATTAAAACTGGTGACCCCGACAAATAAAATTCAGGTAACCCTTCTCTTTTTCTTACCAGGAATATATTTTTGTTGGTGCATGTGTTCAAAGAAATTTTGATTATAATTGGAACTTTGTCGGTTGCAATCTGCGCTTTTAATATCGCAAAGAAACACGACACTGGAGTGCTATGCATCGCTGTCAAAACTAGAGTACTCCGCCATGAATGCATGATGCAGTCGCCGCTGGTCCTACGAAACCTGAGGGAGATGCTATAACTTCCAACCCCAAAACCTATACTGTCACTCAAGACCGGCTTGAGGCACTGGTACAAAAGAGGGCCTGGTCGAGACCACTATGGCGTAAACGAAACTTGAAGGCACAATTCTTTCAAATCCTCCACCATCTGCAATTCTTGATCCGTCCCCTTCACTATTTCCGGATGGAACTCCTTCGGAAACTACGATACAAATTCATCATGTTGAATGATAAATTCCCCCTAAAATTCCCCCTTTCTGGTCCAACAAGCAAGGCTTATGGTTCATTACTATTAAAGCGCAATTCTTGTTGGTGAACACCAAATTCCAATAAACTAAATCCGGCCATGTACTTAATACAATTACTCCCACACTGGCAACATTCTGACACTTGCGAATATTGCGATTGTCGATACTGATATACAGAAAACGGCCGAGATAGCAGACAACGTCCTTGCTACCCAAAAGGATCTCAAATTCATGCGCTCTTCCACCACTTCCTCTTCCTCAAGTGAGGTTATGGCACAGGCTGATCAAATCAAAGATCTAAAAGCACAGCTTATCAATGACATTCCACAGTAAAAATCCTCCCAACCTTCTCATCATTATTGGAGTAGATCCAAAGATCGATTTTCGCAATGAAAATTTTCATCAGTCGAAACGCTCTTTCATGCCACCTCGGTCCAGGTCGTGCGTTCAAATGTTTGATGATATTTGCTACTACCATCACCACTACTTCAATAGAGTAGCAAAAAATGAAATCCTGAGTGCAAACATTTTCGAAGCACTCTAATTCCTCTGCCTCAACTTCTTCACAAAACGATTAGATTCTTCACATGTGACGACGTGTGATAACAGTCATGTCCAACATCGTCTAATTGTCCTCGATATTTCTTCTTGAAAGACCTTTCTCGTTTACACAGGTGCTGAAGTGTCAGTTATTCCCGCAACTGCTGAAGAAAAACTCTCAAGGAAATCAAACTTTTTCTCTACACAGCTAACGTGAATACACAGCCAACGCAATTTAGCACTTATGGTACACGGTCTCTCAACTTAAACATTGGTCGCAGCCGAGCGTTCTGCCAAACCTTTGTTATAGCCGATTTAACGAGATTGGAACGGAACTGATTTCCTAAATAAATACGGCCTTCCAGTGGACATTCTAGTGGGTAGTGAAAATCCGAAATTCTATCCGAAATTCTGCTAACAGAATTTGGTTGAAGTGGTTGAGAGGGGCAGAGTAAATACTGCTTATACTCAATGATTGCGAGTCATTGGCGCCATAAAACCAATGTAACTCAAGCGTCTGTTCTCCATGTTAGGGGCGGCTTGGAGCAGACATCTGTCTTGGATCAAGCGGCTCGCAATATAAATGTGCATAAAGCGTCTGTTCTCCATGTTAGGGGCGGTTTGAAGCAGGCGTCTGTCTTGGATCAAGCGGCTCGCTATATAAACGTGTAAAAACTTTGTTTCCTTAAGATGCAGAAAAAAGGTGACCTTAAGATGCAGAACGAGGTAACGAAATCCGAAATTCGACGTCCACGCCGTGCTGCCTGGGTAACGCTGACAGAATTAGGTTGGTGTATTGGAGACAAGCAGAGTAAAAACTGCTTAGTCAATGACGCTACATCACGGCGAATTGGCGCTCTACAACCAATGCGACTCAAGCGTCTGTTCTCCATGTCAGGGGCGGCTTGGAGCGGGCGTCTGTCTTGAATCAAGCGGCTCGCTAAATAAATGTGTAAAAAGGTTGTTTCTGGTGACCTTAATATGCAGAACGGACCCATTCACGACAATTTGGGTTGGGCCTAAGGTTAACACCCTAACCCCGGAAAAAACTAATATGTTAAATTTGGTTATCAGAAACAGAAAAACAGACCCGGAAAACAAAACAGAATTTTACCTGGACGTGAAAAAGGACCAGACTACCGAATCGGAACGTGGAACGTGCGCAGCCTGAGCGCTCCTGATGCTCTTATAAGTCTAGAAACAGAGGCTGAGAGGTATAGGATGGATATTATTGCTCTACAAGAAATAAGACAGCCGATAATCGGAAAACAAGATTTGGATAGTCACTCTCTATACTGTAGTGGTCATCCTTCTCGAAGAGAATTTGGAACTGGCTTTTTTGTTGGTGCACGCATACAAGAAGCCGTGATGAAATTCATCCCGGTCAGTGAGAGGATCTGCTACCTACGTGTACGCGGTACATATAACAATATTCCTCTTATTGCCGTGCATGCACCAACTGAAGCTAAGACCGTCGACGAGAAGGATAATTTCTACATAGCACTGGAAGAGGTTATGAAACAAACACCAACAAGCGACTTCATTATGGTTCTTGGTGACTTTAATGGACAGGTTGGAAGAAATATCTCTTATGGAAATGTGGTGGGTCCCAACAGCTTGCATTTGAATTCGAATGATAATGGTGAGAGAATGACTGAGTTTGCATTATCAAATAATTTGAGAATTGCCAGTACGTTCTTTCCGCATCGATCGATTCATAAGCAGACTTGGGTCTCACCGAATGGAAATACTCGAAATCAAATTGATCACGTTCTAGTAACAACACGTTTCTTTTCGAGCGTTCTGGATGTGCGATCCTTTAGAGGTGCATACATTGGAAGTGACCACTTCCTTGTATGTGCAACGATAAGGTTCCACTTCCCAAATCCAGGCATTCCAAAATTCAATCAACGGAAACGTTTTAACATCTCATCATTAAAGAATGCTGAAACAGAAGAGAGATATCAAATCCATATTGCCGAAACATTGGATAAATCAGAAACCATTAATGGAGACGTCGATAAGTCATGGTATTTGCTCAAAGATGCTGTTTTAAGCGCTGCTGAGGGAATACTTGGACGACCACAAAACCACTCCCAGAAGCCATGGATGGATCAAGCATGTCTTGATGCTATTCAATACAAAAGAGATTGCTATTTGAAGTGTTTACAAGGACGCAACACCAGGTCCACGAAGGAGAATTATAAACTGGCAAGACAAGCCGTTACAAAGCTATGTAGACGAACGAAGAGAGAATGGTGGAAGAGACAGTGTGAGGAGATTGAAAGCTTCAATAAGGAACATCAATCGCGTAACTTCTTTCAACAGGTTAAAACCTTAAAGAAGGGCCCTCAAACTAGATCGACTGCTATTCAAAACGAAGATGGGGAGCTACAAGTAGACCTTAAAAATATTTTAGATACTTGGGCCGCTTATTTTGAGAATCTTCTCAACTTAAGTGACCAGCAACAAGTCGGGCGACGAGCTAAGCTTATTCGTGCGTCAAAGGTACATGTAGAAGAACCCACCAGAGAGGAATTCGATGCGGCGCTGTCAAAATTAAAATGCAATAAAGCACCTGGTATCGACGATATAACATCCGAAATGATTGTACATGGTGGCGAAACTCTATCCTTAAGATTGTTTGAACTTGTTCAAATGATCTGGAGGACTGAAACCATGCCACAGGACTGGAACACAGCTATGCTGATACCAATCCATAAAAAAGGTAATCGCCTACAATGTGCAAACTACAGAGGAATCGCCCTCCTCTGCACAGCATATAAGATCTTTTCCTACATTTTGCTATCCAAAATCAATCCTTTTGCTGAACAACTGTTTGGAGAATATCAGTGTGGTTTCCGGCGGGGCCGAGGTACCACCGATGCACTTTTCTCGATAAGGATGATTTTGGAAAAGTGTCGAGAGTTCAACATACCTGTGCACCAACTTTTCATTGATTTTAGGCAGGCCTACGACTCTCTCGAACGAGAGACTCTATGGTCTGCTCTGGTGTCGATGGGAATTCCTGGTAAACTGGTATCACTATGCAAAATGACAGTACAGAACTCTCAATGCTGTGTACGAGTAGAGAACGAAATATCAAAGCTTTTTAAAGTCGACTCCGGTTTAAGACAAGGTGATGCTATCCCTCCTATACTTTTTAATCTAGCCTTGGAATATGTGTGCCGTCAAAAGAAACTACCGACTAATAACAATATCTTGTCAATAAACTCAGTACAGATGATTGCTTACGCTGATGATGTTGTCATCCTCGGCCGAAGTGAAGCTGTTATGAGTGAGACTTTCAAGTCGCTTGAGAGTGGTGCTAGGAAAATTGGTCTGCAAATTAACTACAATAAAACCAAACATATGAATGTTTCAAGAGAGGCTGAGAAGAAAGATTTGATGTGCGGCGATGAACGAATTGAGGGAGTTGAATCTTTTAAATATTTGGGATCAATGCTTGACTCAAACAACAGCATACTTACAGATATAAAAGCTCGAATCGCTGCAGGTAATCGAACTTTCTACTCAATTAAACCTCTCCTTGGATCACCGTATGTATCAACTAACACCAAGCTCAAGTTATACAAGACATTGATTAGACCGGTTGTGATGTATGGGTCACAAACGTGGACCCTTACACAAAATGACGAATCGCATTTAACTGCATTTGAGCGTAAGATCCTACGCTACATTTTTGGTCCACTTAAGACAGACGATGGAGAGTATAGAACCCGGTATAACTTTGAGATCAGAGACCTTCTTGAGGGTCCTGATATAATAGGTTGTATCCGTTCTAATAGGATTGCTTGGTTTGGGCATGTTCTACGAGCCGATTCACAGTCTGGAATGATTAGAAAAATGTACGTTAGTACCCCAGGGAGTGGTAGACCGCGAGGTAGACCACGACTACAATGGGAGACTGACGTAATAAACGACCTTAAAAAAATTGGCTGCCATGGTAATTATGTCGCTGTTGCGAATGACCGTGGTGAATATTCAAAGCTGATTAACCTGGTAACGCTCCTACACGGAGCATGAACGCCTTTAAAAAAAAAAAAGATGCAGAACGAACCCATTCACAAAAATTTGGGCTGGGCGAAGAGTTAACACCCCATTTCCGTAAAAACCTATTTGTCATGAATTCGGTGCACAGGCCGCGGAATATCTCGGATTCATTATTTGGACGACCTTGGAAACTGTACCCGTACTTCGATTTAAAAATGGGAACCTGAAACGTGCTAAGCCTTAGAAGACCAGGAGATCTCCTAAAACTCACACAACAAGTCGAGAGCTACACATTGGATATATTAGCATTACAAGACTAAGATCAGGCAGTAGAATCCATGAAACAGCAAAAAGATACACTCTTTATTATTGAGGTCATCAAAACGGAGGAGCAGCCGAGCTGGCTATGATGTATGACCTAGTAATTTCCAGCACTTTCTTCCCTCACAAGAGAATTCACAAGGCAACGTGGAAATCAAATGACGGCAGAACGGAAAATCAAATCGATCACGTCATGATCTCTAAGAGACACTCTACAAGTATAACTGACGTTCGATCATACAGAGCTGCTGATATGGACACCGATCATATGCTTGACATCGAAAACTTCAACCAACATGTGGCCAACGGAAATTCAAAAGAGTGCTTTGCCAATGCACGAAATCTAACAAAAGATTTTCACCCAAGATCTACAGCCATTAAAAATGGAAATAATGAACTTACAACTAGTGAACATGATGTGCTGGCAGTGTGGCGATCCCACTTTCAAGACCTACTGAATAGAACGAATGAAGCTCATCCTATTCGAGCAATTGCTCCATCAACTGAGGAGATTTTTGTCCTGTAACGACCTTGATTAATTCTTGGCCGTTATCAGAATCTCTAGCAGCGTTATTTGATGACGCAGCACATTTGCGAGGCTATGACTCAGAGAGAAGGTGGCGTGGTCCTAGTCATCAAAACTGCTTAGAGCTAGATTGTGCTGCATATGAAGATCGTGTTTCATACGATAATAGTAAAAGAAATAATATCAAGATTATGTGAACCTTTTTTCATAACAAAAAAAACAACAGAAACTATTGAACCATATCACAGTAAATTCAAGTTTACTTTCCAGAACATCACTAACATGCCACGAACATTAAAGTAGTGGACTTAATCCCGCCCCGTGCATTATGTTTTATTGCACGCCCAGCGTGGTATGTCGATATCATCCAGGCACTATCCTATTTACAACATCATATTACAAACACTGACTATTCGCAAGATCAAGAATACATGCGCGTACAGATTGATAAGAAAAAGAACTAAATTTAGGATAATCAAATCACAGTATTTATTTCATAAAAGTTAAAGAAAAACAAAGCAAAAACAAAATTATACTACAAAAAAAACCATTATTCGCATTACCGATACTGGTACTATAGATTGGTGACGTACAGACATACTATATAATGCTTTATATATTTTACAACTATATAAATTTGTATAATTATTTTAACACATATATTTAATAATACGATTTTCTAATAACATAAAAATTCACTGTGATATTATTTAATATTTTATATAAGAATAACTATTTAATAAGAATAAATATCGAATTTAAATGTGTATATAAATTAACGAAATAAGAAAAATAAACTTACATTAACATTACTATAGCTGTGAATCCCAAAACCATGGCTTTGTTTTCCAGGCGATTGTATTTTTTATACCTATTAAATTTTTAAATTAGCACAAACACAAACACAAAAACTTAAAACTAAACTCGTAAACTTTTGAACGAGCTAACCCATCACAACATAATAATTTTTCTTCTTAAGAACTCCTTTATTCAATTCTTATTTCTTATTTTTGATTTGTTGATTTCTTTCCCGAATATCAAATTTTCATTCCAATAAAAACTGCACTCAATTATAGTTGTACAGTTGTACGCCACAAAATATATATACAATTAACAATGCCGGTATTACGGCTGTAATGTTTGCAGTTAAATTCCGGTGGATTAGCAAATTGATGAGTAATAGTTTTAAACTGCTAATCCACGATAAACTACACGAAACAAGAGAAAAGAAACAAATTCACCAATCGATTTTGTTTTTGACTTTAATGAAATTATATAAATTTACTAGAATTTACCTTAACCTGCTAACTTTAACTATCAGATTTTTTTTTCCTTTAGATGATCTGTTTCAAGTTAATTTAAACTTTATTTTTTTTATAAGAAGTTAGATTTAAATTTAATTATTTAAATTCAATTTTAAATATTTCTTATCACGTGCACAATTGATCTGCGAATGATTTTTAATTTGATAACAACATTAACGATTATAACAATTAATCACCCACACGCAAACAATTATGTACAAATTACACAGACAGGATTAAGCCGTTATAACAATGTAATAAAAAAAAACCTACCAAATTGGACAGTGGCGTAGCTATATCGATTAAAGGCATATTGGAACAAATCAGTTTGTTACAGTCCCTTACCCAGCAATAGAAGAAGTGGAAGCTGCCATTAAAAAACTGAAAAATGGCAAATCACCAGGTTTCGATGGTATTCCCGCAGAACTTTTGAAAAATGGAGGAGCAGCTCTGGTCTCACGTATATACGATCTGATTCTTGCAATCTGGGACCAAGAAGAACTACCTGCTGAATGGAAAACAGCTCTCATTGTTCCGATAGATAAGAAAGGTGACCGTCTAAAGTGTGCGAATTATCGTGGCATCGCACTGTTGAACACTGCATATAAAATACTAGCTAATATCGTACTTGCTCGACTCATCCTGTTCGCCGAATCTATCATCGGTGACTATCAGTGTGGTTTTCGTCCCAACCGCTCAACCACAGATCAATGTTTTACCTTAAGAATGATTGTGGAAAAATGTTGGGAGTACAACATCAGCATTCACCAGCTCTACGTTGATTTCAGGCAACCATATGATAGTATCATCCGCGACAACTTCTGGTCTGCACTCATATGCCTTGGTATCCCAGAGAAACTTGTTTCTCTGTGCAAACTCACAACATCGGGATCAAATTGTAGAAAAGTAATCGAAGGGTCAGTTTCTGATCTTTACGATATAACATCAGATGTTCGATATATCATCAGGACAAGGTGATGCACTCGCGCCCGTACTATTTAATTTGCCGCTTGAGTACGCGATAAGAAAAAGTCGAATTGAGACACAAAACTGCAATATAACAAATCTAGTCAAGTTCTTGGCTACGCAGATGCTATTGCGCTTCTCGGACGTAGAACAAGCTATATTAAAGATAGTCTCCCTCAGCTTGAAAGAAATGCTAAACGACTTGGATTATGCACCAACACTGGCAAAACTAAAGTGTTAACAACATCTAAGAACATACCTCCCGGAAATCTGGATACTGACGACTATGAAGTGGAACGCGTGGAAAACTTCAAGTACCTCGGGTCTGTAATAACATCGACATGCAGGCAGATATCAAAGCCCGTGTCTCTGCCGCATACAGAGTTTTCTACGCATCCGCACAACTTCTGCGATCAAAACATCTTTTGTGGTCGTGCAAACTCACACTTTACAAAGCATTAATCCGACCTGTGCTTACATTTGGAAGTGAAAGCTGCACACTGACTTCTTCTGAGTGTGGAATTTTATCAACTTTGGAAAGGAAGGTCATACGATCAATTTATGGTCCACGTAAAGTTGCTGAAAATCAGTATAGAATCCGAATGAATCATGAAATCAGACAGCTTCTTGGAGGTTGCGATGTAATCGGATTCATTAAATCCAACCGGATTAGATGGTTTGGTCATGTAGAAAGGGCTCCATTAGAAAGAATGAAAAAAAGCGTCCCAACAACAACCAGCTGGTGTTCGTCGAAGAGGAAGACCTAGACAACGCTGGCGTGATGACATCATCCAAGACCTTCGTGATATAGGATGTCGAAACTGGAGTCAACTGGTCATGGAACAAGACGTTTGGAAGCTGATTGCACAGACGGAAAAATCCCTCCATGGGATGTAAGCGCCAGAGAGAGAGAGGGAGAAAGAGAGTGGACATTCAAAACCGATGTCTTGTCGATTCACTAACTTCTTCATTCACTAAGGCTAAATTCTCCACTTCCCAAGTACCATCTCTTTGATCAACGATACAGTTATTATCAAAATTCTCGATATCCTCAAAAACTTTAAGGACTTAACGTGATTTGGCTTAACCTGTCAATAACGTAATTGAAACACATGGACCTCTTGTTTCATGTAAATATCGTCGACTAGCTCCAGACAAACAATGGTCATAGCAAAGACGGAGTTTGACTTATTGTTGTCTCAATGCATTTGGTTCCCGTCTAACAGTCCTTGATCCGATCCTATTTACCTGAGTCTGAACGAATCGCAATAGAAATACAACGCTTACGATCACAAATTCCTTGCAGCTTACTTAGAAATTAAGCATTTTCGGTTTCTCCTTGAAGGTAGAATCCTGCCAAAACAAGTTTTCGCTAATTAGTAATAATCAATAATTTTTTTTATTATTAATTTTCGTTTTTCATATGAGACAAATGTATTTTTTTGTTAAACGGATATTAAAATAAAGTAAATTGTTCTGCGCAGGTGCGTTGTTGTTTTGTGATCTGAATAGGGCGATCTGTTTTATGTGTTGTAACTGAGATATTATGCAATATTAATCATTGATTAAATTTTGAAGAACCTTATATATGTATTTATTTAGGGTTCTGTTTTTTAAAACGAACCCTATTGGTGAGAGTAAAACGAGTTTTTCACATTATATCATTTATCTCGTAAACTATAAATGCTATGGACTATGGAAATTTGAGGTGCGTATAAAATTAATCTGTTCACATAAAATGACGGATATAAATAAAACTAAAGTTGTTGTTGTTTGGTTTACAGGGTTACGATGTCAGACCTTTGATACATACATTTTTTATAGATTCATGTAGGGCATCATATGGAAGGGCTGCACTTCAGTACTCCTTAAAATTTATTTTGGAATTTTACACCTCACCATTTTTTGTATAATTTTGAATAATGACATTTTCTTCATTTATTTTTACCTCGATTAGCTCCGAACCTAACTGATCGAAAATCACCAAATGTAGGGGAAATGATAGAAAAACTAGTAAGTTTTTTATGGAAAATATAAGAAAGTGTCACATACTCATACTTATATTTTTTAAGAGGGTAAAAATGAGGAGGGGTAAAAACACTATTTAAAACGTTGTCAAGTGGAGTGTCATTTCAAAGAGCACCTAATTTAGAAATTTTTGCTATTTTTTTTAGAATTTTGCGGTGCACAGTTTTTGAGTTATTGTAAAAAAAGTGCGACTTTCAGACCGTTTTTCCCTCCTACGTTTCGACATTGATTGACAGAAAATTTGTAAAAATTCACAGAGCTAGGAAGTTTAGTAAATTTTGAATGAAAATTATAATGAAGTCTCAAATAATTATATTTCTGTGTGTTTACGGGACGCGGTAGAGAGGGTAAAAAAACCTTTTTTGACCCAAGCGAGTGGGTATCATTTGTAAGAGCACCCAATTCGTTGCAATTTTTTTAGAATTTTGCGGTGCATGGTTTTTGAGTTATTGTTAAAAAAGTTCAAAATTCAGACCATCCCCCCCCCTACGTCTACACTGATTGACAGGAAATTTGCTAAATTTTGTATACAAATTATAGTGAAGTTTTAAATAATTATATTCCTGTGTGTTTAGGGGAGAGGGTAATAGAAACCATTTTAACCCAAGCGAGTGGGTTGTCATATGAAAGAGCACTTAGTTTAGAAATCATTGCAATTTTTTTTAGAATTTTGCGGTGCACAATTTTTGAGTTATTGTTAAAAAAGTGCAACTTTCAGACCGTTTTGCTGTCTACGTTTCGACGATGGTTGACAGAAAAATTCGAAAAATTCACAGAGACAGGAATATTGGTGAATTTTAAATGAAAATTATAACGAAGTCTCAAATAAAACCTTTTTTGATCCAAGCGAATGGGATGTCATTTGAAAGAGCACCTAATGTAAAAATCATTGCATTTTTTTTATAATTTTTCGGTGCACAGTTTTTGAGTTATTGTCAAAAGTGCGAAATTCAGACCCTCCCCTACGTTTCGACACTGATTGACAGAAAAATTTGTAAAAACAGATCTAGGAAGTTTGGTAAATTTTGAATGAAAATCATAGCGAAGTCTCAAATAGTTATATTTCTGGGTGTTTAGGGGACGGGGTTAGAGAGGGTAAAAAAAATCTTTTTTGACCAAAACGAGTGGAGTGTCATTTGAAAGAGCACCTAATTTAGAAATCATTGCATTTTTTTTTATAATTTTGCGGTGCACAGTTTTTGAGTTATTGTCAAAAAAGTGCAAAATTCAGACCGTCCCCCCTACGTTCCAACACTGATTGACAGGAAAATTTGAAAAAATTCACAGAGCTAGGAGTTGGGTAAATTTTGAATGAAAACTATAACGAAGTCTCAAATAATTATATTTCTGTGTGTTTAGAGGACGGGGGTGGAGAGGGTAAAAAAACTCTTTTGACCTAAGCGAGTGGGGTGTCATTTGAAAGAGCCTAAGAGACCTAATTTAAAAATTGTAGCTTTTTTTTAGAATTTTGGGGTGCACAGTTTTGGAGTTATTGTCAAAAAAGTACAAAATTCGGACCGTCCCCTCCCAACGTTTCGACGATGATTGACAGGAAAATTTGAAAAATTCACAGAGATAGGAAGATTGGTAAATTTTGAATGAAAATCATAGATAAGTAAGTCTCAAATAATTAATTATATTTCTGTGTGTTTAGGGAATGGATGTGGGGAAAGTAAAAAAAACCATTTTCGACCCAAATAAGTAGGGTGTCATATGAAGGAGCAATTAATTTAAGAACCATTACAATTTTTTTTGAGAATTTTGCAACGCACAGTTTTTGTGTAATTGTAAAAAAATATTTTTAGTATGTAGCTTCTCCACCCCCCTAAATTTCGACACTTGATTATCAGAAAAAATAATCAAATTTAAACCATTTACAAGCTGGTGCGTAATTGAATCTCTCTTGAGTTACCATAAACAGCTATGGATAATATTTAACCTGAAGCAACATTTTTGGTATGACTTTTGATCAATGTATATAATTATGTATGTAATTGTAGATTACTATTGACTTTTTCGATTAAACATTTATTTTGTTATGCTTCTTTGGTCTGGCAATATAAAGACATTACAACACAATTTTTTGTCAATCATTTTTGATATTGTGTTCTTTTACATTCACGGAGCCTTTGGCGTGCGAATTTTATTCGCACTTCTCTGATTTTTTTTTAATTTGATATTATGCATTTATTTGAACAAATGAGACAACTAAAAACAACGATAGAGATAAATAGAAAATCTTTTTTTTTAAATAAAGTCGTTCTGTGGAAACGATTTTTAATTTTAGGTCAATTAAGTTGAATCAAGTTCAAATTTTGTATCGGAACGGAGGGAGACCTGTGTTTTTCATAATATTATATTTTTTATATAAAAAAGATCATTAATTATAATGATAGTGATTTTCTTTTTAAATTCATCTTTGTTGTTATATTTTTGATAATATTATGTTATTTTGACACAGATTTTTCAACATTTAAGCTGTGTTTTTTTCTATTATTATTATTCTTATTTTATTTTATTTATACATATTATTTTTTGAGGTTTTGGGACCTAAAATGTTTAATTAAGTTAAATTGAATTAGAGATTTTCCTGAATTTTTTTTTGAATAATTGTAATGCCGGATATAAACAAAAACCTATAACACTTTTGTTAGCAAAAGAGCTACGACAGTCACATATTTACAAATTTACAAACAAATGTAAATGACCTTAAAAAAAAAACCAATTACAGTCATTCACAGAAAATTTTTTTTATCACCTGATTTTTTTTGTTTGTTTGCACTGGTTTTTTGCTCGGTTGCCGACTAATTCAGGGAGACGTGGTAGTGGGATATTCAGTGCACCAGGTGATCTGGAATGAGCAAAGGGGGAAAAAAAATTGCCTAATGGTTATACTTACATATTACACTCGGGTTCACCTATCTCTCTCTATCTCACAAACAAAATTTATTCTAGAACATTATAGGACATCTAGAACATTATGAAAGAAAAAAAAAAGACAATATTCGATGGCATAATTTTTCTTTTGGTTTATTTTTCACAGAAATTCAATATACTTTTTGTTTCCTTTGAGAATTTACATTTATTTAAGTTAATAAAAAAAAATTATATTTAATAAGAAAGAAAATTTACTTATAATAAAAAACTATATAATTTGGGAATCTATAAACTTAACTTACCCGCCACCTCTGTACCTATTAACTAGGGATAACAAACACAACATATATATTTTTTTCTCTTGTTCACAAATTTTCACAAAAACATACATATATATATTTTTTTGTTTATTCCTTTTTTTTTTTTATTTTTCTAGTTTTTTTTGTATGTCCAATTTCATTTATTATTTTTCCACTCAAAAATTATTTATTTTTCCACTCAAAAATTATTTATTTTTCCACTCAAAAATTATTTATTTTTTTTTCACTTTCTCCCGTCCCGCATTGATTATGTTGATTTTGTTTTATTGTATATATATCTTATGTTAATAACAGTATAACAGCATATAACCACCTCCCGATAGCATAAAAATAAGATGTTATCAACAAGCTGTTACCACTCAAATCAATTCTTCAATGTAACTTCAACGTAACATATACATAATTTGTTTTAGTAAAACATACTTCTTCCATCTTTTGGTTTAACCTTCAAGCCACTCTTGGTTAATTTTTAATTCAAAAGAAATAACAGCACAATGTTTTACACACAAAATATGTTTATCTATTAGAACATAATCAAAATTTAAACTATCAATTATTTGAACTTCAATAAACAAAAAAATAGTTTAACAAACTTTTAATAAAATAAACCAAATAAAAATTATGTTTTAATTTAATATTTAATATATGTTGTTTTTATATTTTAAAAGATAATATAAGCGCTCGAAAGCCAAAAACTTAATGAATCTAACTTTTTCCAAAAAAATTTAAACTCTTCCAAAAATCTGATCATTACTTGAAAACCGTTATATCATTAATATTAATAAATTTAATATACTTGTTTTAATTGTTTTTTTTTCCTCTTGTTTTCTTTTTTAAAGGAAAAATTAATTAACCCTTGTAGGAACCTTGTTAAATTCTGAAATGTAGCAATGCAGTAAGCTAATTGTTACAAATCGTGGGGCAGACCCAGCACCCATGAGATGTCTCAAGCCGGGTACAAAAGGATAAAATATGAGTTAATAGTAATATAATATTAGAAACATATATTAGAAAGAAACATAAAGAAAAAAAAGATTTAGCGGATATCCTTTGCATGGTAAACGCCTATTATTTTACCCTTGTCATCCGTCAACTCATAAGCTACATGACCAATTCTACGCAAAACAATGGCTTTAATAAATTTTGGCGCTAGCTTTGCTGAAAATGCAGTGAGAGCATTGCTCTGCACAAAATTTCTAGCGAAAACGGTTTGTCCAGGTGCAAAAATACGAGGCCTGCTACGAAGATTGTAAATACCAACATGACGCTGATAGGCTTCACGAAGATGTTTGAGAATCTTATCTTGTACAGCAGATGTTTGCGACAGTCATTAGTGATGTTTGTTTATCACTTAACATGTTCAGCTCTCGCATTAGATTATATGAGGACCCATGGCTTACCATGTGTTGTCCAAAAGCTAAAAAGTATGGCGAGAACCCTGTGGAGCTATGTATAGTATTCCTCAACGCACTGCTAATTTCATCGATATGTCTATCCCACAGTCGGTGGTCGTCTTTGATATAGGCTCTAATAGCGGAGATGATGGTCCTATTTACCCTTTCTGAAGCATTGGATTGTGGTGAGTATTTTGGAGTGAATTGGTGGATAATTCCAAAGTTCTGTAACAGCTCAGCAAGTTGATGGGATTTGAATTGTGGACCATTATCTGACATTAGAAATTCTGGAATACCGAACACACTAAAAACTTTCTTTTTGAGAAAAGAAACGACCTCAGCAGCAGTAGCACTTTTAAATGGCTCTAGTAACACAAATTTTGTATATTGATCCAAAACAATTAAAAGGTAGGAATTGCTCAAAGTACTACGAGGATAAGGACCCAAAAAATCGATGAACCATTTTTGAAAAGGTCGAGATATTTCAAAGTATTTTCCCATTTCAGGCTGAGTTCTATAATTAGTGGCCTTAACTTGCTTACAAGTGTCACAATTTCGAATATAATTCTGTACATCACGCGCCATAGTGGCCCAATGATATTGCCTTTGTAACAGATTTAGTGTTTTTGCAACTCCTAAATGCGCACAAGAAGGTGGATTGTGTGCTTGTTTAAGTAAGCTAGGAACCAATTTTTCGGGAATTACCAGTTTCCAATTGGAAATATCTGTATTATCATCAAAACTCGCATTTGGGAGAATATAGAGTTTATCATCAACAATTTTTAAATTAGATTTAATTGATGCATTTAATTGGATAACATTTATTCTGTCGAGGTACTTTTGGTCTTTAAAGGCGTCAGAATCTAAGTCCACGTGTAAAGGACTAACATGTTCATCATCTTGGCATTGATTTGATGTCTTCACAAATGCTTCCAACTCGACTCTAGACAAAACATCTGGCACTATATTTAGTGAACCTTTACGATATTCGATGTTGAATTTGAAACCTTGGAGCTTAAGGCTCCATCTTGCAAGTCTACCAGAAAGATCACGTTGATCCATTAGCCAACGCAAACTAGAATGGTCTGTAATTATCGTAAAACGGTACCCTTCAATATACGGTCTAAACTTTTTAACACTCATAACGGCAGCTAAGCACTCAAGCTCAGTTACGCTATATTTTCGCTGTGCCGAGTTTAATTTGTGTGAAAAATAAGCGATGGGGTGTTCTTCGTCCTGTTCAGACTTTTGGAAAAGTACGCTTCCAATCCCACATGAGCTAGCGTCACATTGTATGAAGAACGGACGACTAAAGTCAGCATTTCGGAGCACTGGTGCAGACGTCAATGCATTTTTCAGCGCTTCGAACGCATTGTGAGCTGCCTCATTCCAATTTAGCTTTTGTACTTTCTTTAGAAGATCAGTTAAAGGAACCGTAATACTTGCATACCCTGATATAAATCTTCGGTACCACTCAGCCATCCCAAGGAATCGTCGTAGCTGCCGCACTGTTTTTGGAACTGGAAAATTCGCGATCGATACCACTTTATCATTGTCGACTCTAATGACTCCATCACCAATTACATGACCCAGGTATTTGGTCTCTTTGAGGACAAATTTACTCTTCTCGGTGTTGATAGTTAAATTTCCTGCTTTCAATAAATTTGCAACACTACTCAACAAGAACAAATGCTCTTCCAAATCGACTGAAACTATCAGTAAATCGTCCAAATACACAAATACCCTCTCATGTAAGAGGTATGGAATCACTTTATGCATTAACCTGCAAAGTGTTTGGGGTGCATTGCACAACCCAAAAGGCATAACCGTAAAATGGTAAAGTGGTCGACCAGGAACCGTAAAGGCTGTCTTATCCCTAGAACACATGTCAAGTGGGATTTGCCAAAAGGCATCTTTCAAATCAATGGAAGAGATATATTTAGTCTGTTCCAACCGACTCAGTAATCCATCTATTAGTGGCAAGGGATAAGCATCCTTCACTGTGACCGCATTCACCTTTCTAGCATCAAGACATAGTCTCACACGACTATTAGCTTTCCTAACGACTGCAATGGGTGACGACCAAGAGCTTTGACTTTCTTCTATCACTCCAAGCTCAAACATCCTATCAATTTCCTTATAAATTTCCGCTTGAACAGCTGGAGACACCGGGTAGTGCCGTTGTTTAACTGGGGTGGCTTCACCGACATTTATGACATGAGTAACTAGGTGAGTTCTTCCTAATCCATTTTCGATTGAGCAAGGAAATTGTTCAATAATACGACTTAGTCGATTTTCAGTATCGGAATCCAACTCATGCCGTTTTTCATCAACAATTTTAGGTAACTCTAGTTTCAACTCATTTACAATAGCAGGAGCTAAACCGAATAAATCCCAAAAGTCGATACCAAGATAGAGCGGTTGAGCTAGTCCAGGTGCAATATGCAAACGTAAAGTTTTTGTTTTTCCCATATAAGACACGGGCAAAAGTACATGACCAAAAATCTTGAGTTGTTCGCCGCTTGCGGTATTAAGATACGATGTGAGATGGTGTTTTTTGACGTTATTATCTTCTAGGAACTTTTCAGATCCCGCACCTAAGACGCTAATATTAGCTCCACTGTCAAGCAGTCCAGAATAAGGTGATCCGGCTATAATAACTTCAGCATAAGGACGGTTATCGGACTCTTTGTGAAATATGGATTCGGAGATCATCTTCTTTATACCTCGCCGTAATTTCCAATATCGAACTGTTCGACTTTTCTTATTTTTATTATTTGGAAAAGTTTGGGTATACTGGTCATGAAATGTTTTTTCTATGGCAGCAGACGCATCAGAAGCGCATTGAAATGGATTTGTAGAAGACAGTAGAAAAGGGTTGTTAATATTGTTGCAGTCGCCTGCAATGTCATGACATAGGTTTGTAGTTGTTTCAGTATTTGGAATTTTGAGATAAGAACATTCTAAGAGAGATTCCGTTTCAGCTCCGGACAAGTATTGGATGCCGCTTCTTCTGTTGTTGTCCTGGAAAGGTTCATTATCGGGGAAGAAAGAATTCCAGGGGTACTTCTTTCCCATTTCCTGTTTTCCGAGTTATTGCAATTTGGACAGTTGGGTTTAATCACGTTTAGGGCCCCGCATCCAAAACAATGTTTTATCTGGTTTGAGTCTCGACTGAATTGATTCCATGAAATGTTTCTAGCGCTGGGGTTAGGATTATTATTTCCCTGTGAGTAGTTCCCAGCAGGAGTATTTATTCCAGCATTTTTCATAGCACAGATCTCTTTGGGTTAGTAAAAATTATTTTCCCCAAAAGGATTTGAAGTTTGAAAATGCCTTGTTGTATCCATATCAGGATGATGAACTGAAACTTTTTGCTCGGGGTAGTAGCTTGTAAATTCATTCACAAAACGTCGCGGGAATGTATTTTCAGAAGATTGTCTTTTCCAAGTATCCTCAATTTCTACGCATTGATTTACCAAATCTGGAATTGATGTAATACGGCAGCCCGCTAATTTATATTGTAGGGATGGATTCATATTTCTTCGTAAAATAAATTCTAAATCGGATTCTGACAGAGGACTGCGAAGTGCTAATGTTTGCTCAGCTACGGCCATATAAAAATCCTTGAAGTTCTCCTTTGGTAATTGCTTCCGAGAAGCGATTGTTTGCTTTATTTCGGCATCCGACCTTCGGCCTTTAAACATCGCTAGCATATCGTCTTTTAAGTCTGGCCAAGCTATGTTTTCATTACGCTCCAAAGAAGACCAATACCATTCCAGAGCAGGATTCTTAAGTAATAAGTGAAGACCATTAACCAATCTCTCAGGAGAAACATTGTTGGCCCATGCTAAGCGTTCAACTCGATAAAGAAACCGTTCAATAGGTAGACCGGTGGTGGAACCATCGAAACAGATGTTCCATTTATTTAACCCTAAATTTTGCCAACTCATTTGATCACTCTTCCTGGACGGTATTATTGGATCATATTGAGTTTCTTTTAGCTTAATATGTGCGCTCTCATGTTGTGGACGACACGTTGGAGGATTAGATTGTTTGCGATTGCCAGGGGTGCTAACATTACATTTACTCGTTACATCTAATTTTAAAGGTGCAGAGCCAGATAATGATATTTTGCGAGCCAACTCAATAAACTGTGCGTATTCTGCTTCAGAAAAAGGTTGCAAGGTGTTGGTGTTCTCTTGAGAAGTAACTACAGATTGTGAGATAACGGGTCGATTACTTGGCGGTACACTACCTGAAAACCCAGGTAAATTATTTGTTAATATTGATGTTTTCCGCACGGTATTTTCAGAAGCTTGTTCGTCATCTGAACTAGTAGCATCTAAATTGTCGTCACCAGAAGGAGGAGTTTCGATTGTTTGTTTCGGTAAAGCATCACAAACTGATTTTTCCAATTCGCTAACATCAAGCTGTGACTGGAGTAAAGAAGACATTGCTTCCAACATTTTATCACAAGCATCTACCATGAGTTGCGCTTGTGCTCTACAACTCGGCGAAGTGATTACTAAACGTTGGAATCGACCACTTATGTGCATGATTCGAGCTCTTAAACTATCTAATTTTACTGGGCGCTGTTCTTCAGCAATCTCGGCGATTTCCTGAACTTGAGGCTTTAAATTCTTTAGTTTAATACGACAGGCTTCCAGCTCTCTTTGCGGAGCTTTGCGAGCCGCATTATGAGGTTTGTCTGGCGGTGCAATAGTACCATTGTTTTCTTTTAATAAAATATCCGACAGAGAAGTTAATTGCTAAATGAATGTACCACCAACTTGTCGAATGGAACATTCAATTTCAAGTTCATCTAAACTCAGAAATTTTGGATCCATATTGGCAGGAATTTTGTTTACTTTTGTAACCAATCAAGCTTCAGCAGAACTACAAAACAACATACAACTTGTTCACACAACAAAAAAACAAAATTTAGTATAAAAAGCAGATCAAGAGAAAAAAAAATTACTTCAGTAATCTAAACAAAAAAAAATAATAAAAATAAAACGATATAACGAATTCAAACACCTTACCAGGCTATGGAAAAAAAATGTTTTGTTTTCTGTCTATACTAATTAATTAATAATAAATTTAACGATTTGTTGTTGCTTTTTTTTTTGTATATATATAAATATTTGTGAGTAGAGAGAGAGAGGTAGAACCAGAGTGCCATAGTTGCAAGAAGGAATGGGCAATGCTGCTTTCTGGACCGTATTAATATATATAATTTGTTCGAAAGGAACGTAAATATACATTAAAAAAATATTGAGTTCACCACCTAACACCACATAATCAAAATTATATAAACAGCTTACTGGAAATGGGTGCGCTTTGAACTCAAAAATAAATTAACCTTAAGGTCCAGCAAGAAGAGACTTGAATTAATGCTCAATAGTTAAAATGCAGTGTCTGATTTACTGTATACAAAAAAATTCAAAAACCTCGAATTTCTTTTGACAAGGACTTGTGAATAAATATACTGAACGAGCTATGTGTTCAAAACAATACTGGAGAACAATGCTACCACATCCATTCACAATCCCCATATCAGAAAACTAAAATTAAATAGCATTGGTTGTGAGGCAATCAGATTTGTAAGTGTATATTACCGCATTGTAATTCAAAACGTCCATGACGGAAGTACATACACACACCTCACAAACAAGATTAACCTTAGAACCAACAATATTGATGCCTTTACTGTATTTTAATTAAACACGTGAATTAAATAAAAAGGTCATCCCAAATAATGTTGAGTAACAAACCTATAATCAAAAAACAATATTTAAAAATAGAAAAATAGGTACCACACAAAATAAATTAATAGCGCAAGGCCGTTAATAATAATTTTGTTTATTAAATACCGGATGGATAAAAGTTAAATTTTCACCAAAATAAATACAGCAAACAAAAAATGCATTCTAACGCAAGGGAGATAGATAATAGAAAAATGTTTCGAATTTGCTTGTGGGTTGGGCGCCATCTGTAAATGACTGTAAAAAAAAAACCAATTACAGTCATTCACAGAAAATTTTTTTTATCACCTGATTTTTTTTGTTTGTTTGCACTGGTTTTTTGCTCGGTTGCCGACTAATTCAGGGAGACGTGGTAGTGGGATATTCAGTGCACCAGGTGATCTGGAATGAGCAAAGGGGGAAAAAAATTGCCTAATGGTTATACTTACATATTACACTCGGGTTCACCTATCTCTCTCTATCTCACAAACAAAATTTAATCTAGAACATTATAGGACATCTAGAACATTATGAAAGAAAAAAAAAGACAATATTCGATGGCATAATTTTTCTTTTGGTTTATTTTTCACAGAAATTCAATATACTTTTTGTTTCCTTTCAGAATTTACATTTATTTAAGTTAATAAAAAAAATTATATTTAATAAGAAAGAAAATTTACTTATAATAAAAAACTATATAATTTGGGAATCTATAAACTTAACTTACCCGCCACCTCTGTACCTATTAACTAGGGATAACAAACACAACATATATATTTTTTTCTCTTGTTCACAAATTTTCACAAAAACATACATATATATATTTTTTTTTGTTTATTCCTTTTTTTTTTTATTTTTCTAGTTTTTTTTGTATGTCCAATTTCATTTATTATTTTTCCACTCAAAAATTATTTATTTTTCCACTCAAAAATTATTTATTTTTCCACTCAAAAATTATTTATTTTTTTTTCACTTTCTCCCGTCCCGCATTGATTATGTTGATTTTGTTTTATTGTATATATATCTTATGTTAATAACAGTATAACAGCATATAACCACCTCCCGATAGCATGCTATCGGGAGGTGGTCATTTTTATGCATAAAAATAAGATGTTATCAACAAGCTGTTACCACTCAAATCAATTCTTCAATGTAACTTCAACGTAACATATACATAATTTGTTTTAGTAAAACATACTTCTTCCATCTTTTGGTTTAACCTTCAAGCCACTCTTGGTTAATTTTTAATTCAAAAGAAATAACAGCACAATGTTTTACACACAAAATATGTTTATCTATTAGAACATAATCAAAATTTAAACTATCAATTATTTGAACTTCAATAAACAAAAAAATAGTTTAACAAACTTTTAATAAAATAAACCAAATAAAAATTATGTTTTAATTTAATATTTAATATATGTTGTTTTTATATTTTAAAAGATAATATAAGCGCTCGAAAGCCAAAAACTTAATGAATCTAACTTTTTCCAAAAAAATTCAAACTCTTCCAAAAATCTGATCATTAGTTGAAAACCGTTATATCATTAATATTAATAAATTTAATATACATGTTTTAATTGTTTTTTTTTCCTCTTGTTTTCTTTTTTAAAGGAAAATTTAATTAACCCTTGTAGGAACCTTGTTAAATTCTGAAATGTAGCAATGCAGTAAGCTAATTGTTACACAAACATGTCAAATAAATTTGTAGTAAGTGTACAACAGAATTTTTACCCCCTTTACTTGGCTCTTGCATACCCAAACTTTCACCATTTACCTCTTATTCTCAGAATTGGGATGTATGGAATTGGGTTTTTCTGAAATTCTTCTCATTTTTTGAATTGTGGTTTATATTTTGACCTTCAACGGGTTTCGTCATAAGAGATAACAGCCTGCCTGTTCCAGCAGTCCTTTGAAATCGATTTTCCGAATATCTAACGCACGAGTTTTCTGCACCTGCTTGTAAACATGCTACTTTTGTTTGACTTCTCGTACCAAATACAATATCACAGCCAACTGTGAACTTTTGATGGTTTCTTCTTCATCACGTTTTCTGCTACCAACATATAGAATATAAATCCTCTGTCTCATCTAACATTGCCTTGCGTAGGAAGCTGTTTACTGTAATTACTGTAATCCTCGTTTTTGGATTTTGTCTACCATCACTGAACGTTCTAGTCCTTCGAAAAACTCCATCTGTTCTAGGAACCAAATTTCTGCTCCATTAGTGATGCATCTTCCTAGAGAATTTTCCATTTCGCTGCAAGCGATCTATTAGCTCGATTCTGCTATCGATCTTTGTTTCAGCAATTGTTCATAGCTTATTGTAGTCGCTTCTAAAGAGTCGATTGCATTCTCGTTAAATACCAATATTAATGCATCAAGAATTCTTATCTAGTATCGACTCAAATAGGAACTTAAGGATAATTAAAAGATGTCGTACCGTCATGTCATATATGATGAGGATTATAATTTAATACTTGTTGTAACTTGTACCACATATAAGCTATAACATACTGAAGCCTTTTTTGTCATCATCGGTCTTAGAAAGTACCTTCTTGATCAATGTCACGTTTTTCACCCTATTTTCATCGCCTTTACTCTTGCATAAAAACCCGAACACAATTCCGCAACAATATTGTTTATTTAGAATTTTCCTTCAATAGTTGCAGGTCCTCCAACCGTTTTTGGTTGAAATTTATGTTTTTGATTTTTTTTTCAATAATTTAATTTTAATTTTTTAAAGAGCTTTCGAATAAGAATAAATGAATTAAGTAATTAATTTATTGCATCAGTGTCACACGACGCCAACTATAGCGGAACAAGATTGATGTTTGTTCAATTCTTCAGTTGGTTTGGGTCACGAGTTAGTGAAGTGATTATGTGATCGTTTATTGTTGTAGAGATTAACTACATGGTTAGATTTAAATACATTGACCTCTACAAAACACTGCCTTGTCTGCAAAAATAATCGTGAACATCTGAAGGCAACATCTTCAGACCGCAAAATTTTCAACTTTTGCTAAGTTGTAGCAATCAAATAGGACGGAAGCTTATTAAAAGAAAATGCCTCAGTGTCTAAACGTAAAATAGGATAAGGGTAATAGGATAAGGGGTTTTCATAAAATCCATTAAAACCACTTTTGCATTTACAAACACATGAAATAAGAATCTCAAAGTAAATCAAATATTTGTTCCACTATTAAAAAAGTTTATTTCTTCACAGACTTTAACAACACCACCAAAAGCACAGTAAAATTATATTATGATCGATAAGTACTCCTATCTCCATCACACATTAAACATAAAAAAATTTACGATAGAGCTTAATATTCCCAATAAAAAGCTCAATTTTTTCGATATAAACAAAAATGTGTTTTTCTAACGATTATCAATTAGGTTTTTATTTGCTTTAGAAGCTCTACCTACATGAAATTTGCTGACGTTTTTTTATAAAATTTTTTATGATTTTTAATTTAGAATATTTTCGTTTTTTTCGTTGTACATACATTGATTTTTTTCAAGTGAAAATTTTTATGTTATCATTATTGTTTACTCTTGTTATACTTTAAACGTTTTAGAGTATGATTTGAATTTTATTATTTTTTTCATTCAAGTTTGTGAGCTAAAGTTTTTAAACAAACTTTGATTTTTAATATATCATTTTCAAATTCTGTGCCTTGGGCTTTTAGCTTTATGTTTTTTGTTGTTTGTTTGTTAAATCATTTTGTTTATTTATTTTCAAGGTACTTATTTGTTATGTGTTCTATCTTTATAGTATAAAACGTCTAGATTCACTAATTTCTAAATTCCTTCGACTTATTTCGTAATCTTACAGGCACTCTTATCGTTAGTTTTTCTTCAGTGACAGTGATGATCTCAATTCATTAGAACTTTAATGGCTGATGCACACTCCGGTAACAATTAGTACCATTAGACATCAACTGAGACAAGATTTACAACAGCCCCAGTCATCTGATATACTTCTAAATAAGCGTAAACTCTACAAACAGGTCATACATAATCACAACAATATAGGTACACGAAGGTACCATTCATTTTCTTCATCCGCACTTTAATAGTTATTTTACTAACTAAGAAGTTTGCAAGAAACAATTATTAAAATTGATAAATTAAAATTCAAGTAAATTAACTTATGTAACTGCTTCATTAAAATACATAGCTAAAACAATTTTCTTTCAGTAGTTTTTACAGGTTGGTGACACGTGTGTTGTTTTGAAGACATATAAAAATTTTCGATTATAAATTTTCTATTGTTATGTTATTTATTGTGGTGTAACTAGACGACAATTTATTTTACTAGAAGTAATGTTTTTGTTTTGCAAATCAATTAAAGTTTTCTAAGCTAAATAATATTTCTGAAAAATGTTTACACAAAAATTCAAAATGTTATTAATTAAATTTTCGGTTAACATGGAAAATAACAATAATAAAGTTTTGACATTGTAATTAAATTTATTTACGATATAAATAAATAATTTTGTATTTTCATTATAAATTAATTTTTTGACAAATTAAAACTTTAATTGTCGTTATTTGTAGTAAATATTTTAACTGTTTTAATTTTTAATGGTTCTATATATTGAACAATTAAAGTTGGGTTTATTAAATTATTTATATTAGAATTTTATTCTTACCTTTATTGTTTCAGAAATTTTAGTATCTTCTTTCCATTTTATACTACCTCCACCTGTACTAGTATTATCGTTCAGGTTTAAATGATTACGATCCCTATTGATATTACGATAACGTGATGAATTTGTTGACGCTGGTATGACCGAACGAACACGAATCTAAAAAACAAGAGTAAAAAATGTAAATTAGTATACTTGACAAATAAACCAGAGCCAATCAGTTTTAAGACAAAAAAAAATTAGCAGTATTTGGATGGTCGGAAAATTATTTAGGGTAAATTATAAGTAAATTAAGTAAAATCAACTCAACTTGGTAAAAGTTCCAAAAAGGAGGAGGGGAGAATTAATTTATAGTGAATCGAATGAAAATAAACTATATTACATGAAAATTAATCTTTTTAATCGATTACAATACATAATTGGAATAACAGTACATGTTGCTACAATAGATGAAAACATCGTTTTTTCGTGAGGAACATTTGTTCACGAGACGCGTTAGAGACAGTTTCTCGAACGTAAACTGCTCTCATATCTTGTAGGAAATGCAATTTTTCTATGATAGTAAATATTTAAACGATATTTATTATAAAATATTAAATTAGAAATCGACAACATAACAATCAAAATTCCAAAATTCTATTTTTTCATGGTTGTTTTGTTTTGTTCAACTACAATTTGTTATTTAACGAACATGATTTTACACTAGCTAGAGCATTTCCACGTTACCGCAACAGCATATGTTTTTAGCATCAGGAATGACCCCCTCTGATTTCGATAAAAATTCATACACTGATAGCCAATGACAAAATAAAAGCACTATTTCTTTCGAATATTCAAATTTCGCTCTGGGGATGATACAGGTTTACGGGTAGGTGAAACATTAGTACTTTGGCTACCGATTGCCAACGCCTGACTTCACCGATTTAAGTCATTTAAAATTCATTGGAAAGGTAATTGATAGATCTTATAAGAAAATTGTTTAAAATTTTGTAGTAATTTTTTAAAACTGTGTTAAACAAAAAAAATATTTTCAAAGATGGCGCTGTTAGGACTACCTTCATTTTTACCACATTTTTTCCAGAAAACAATGTTCAATTAATACCTAATCCCAATTAAAAATTTCCCAATGGCGTGATTTATCGTTTTAGATATAAAATTCTTACAAATTTTTTATTTTCGTTTTTTTTCAATTTTTTTTTTAAACAATGCAGTGAATCATCTATTCCAAAACCAGCATTCTTGTTTTATAGAAAAATAAATAAAAAATTTTGTAAGAAATTTATTTTTAAAACGATAAATTACGCCACCGATAAATTTCCATTTGGTATTAAGAATTATTTGAACGTTTTTTTCTGAAAAAAAATGTGGTAAAACTGAGGGTAGCTCTAACAGCGCCATCTTTGAAAATATTTTTTAAGGTTAACACAGTTTAAAAAAATACTATAAAATTTTATATGATTTTTTTATTAGTCCCATCAATTAAAAATGAGTTATAAATAACTTAAATCGCTTTAGTCAGTCGTTAGCAATCGCTAGCCAAAGATACTAATGTTTCGCCAGCCCGTAAAACTTTGCCGCCACCCTGTGTCGTCCCCAAAGTGAAATTTCATTTTTCGTCATTGGCATCATCTATGTATATGAAATTTTATCGAACTCAGAGGGAGCCAGAAACATCGGTGTTGCGGTGACGTGGAAAAGCTCACTAGTGGGAAAAATCTATTTTCACAGGGGATTAATCCTGCATGAAAATAAACCTTTCATCTGCTATCATAGGAAAAAAAATAAAAATTTCTTAAGATTAACTTAAATATTGATTATGAAAATCTTGCCTTTTGGCTTTTTGCATTTTTAACGATATTTTTACATACGAACAATATATTTTTCTTATGCTATCTTAACGTTTCAACGAAGAAAATGAGCAATTTAAAAAAGTTAAAAATTAAAAACTCGCTAACCAACTTTTTCGATTGAAAATTAGGTTTCTTTTTTAAAAATTACAACTTATTTAAAACACAAGAACGAACGTTTTCATAAAGTTTCATAAAAGAGAATTATTTTTGCGGTAGATAAATATAAAAAAGTCACGCAAGTGCGAATATAATTCGCTCGCTGAGGGTTCCGTGTATATAACATTTGAGAAAACAACAGTTTTTGTTAGCATAGTTTCTTGTTGGGTTGCATCTTACCCAAAGCTGTTTATGGTGGCTAAAGAATGCTTCATTAACGCCAGCTTATAAATTATTTATATTGGAAATGTTCAATTCAAGTTCAAATCATCAATTTTTGTAGCTTCAACTGTCGTTGGCTCATGAATTTTTCTTTGTAAATTTTTTTGTAGAAAATAGTTTGAGAGCCAGTTTTGAGGATTTTTATTGAAACCAACATTAAAGTTACTTTGTGATAAGTTACTTTGTGATAGTTGGAGGAAAAAGTGTCGTCAAATTATTGCCAACGAGTGGATTGTTAACACAGTTGAGTGATTTGTCTACTAAACATTGGGGAGATCGGTATACCAACAGGATTAGAACTTCAGCTAGTTGAGCATTCACAATAACTGCCTGCGGAGCTAAAATCGAAGTGATGGTGGCTACGATTTTCTGCACTAGTGGTACTGTATCAGACCTTACGAAAAGAACATATCCCCAACCTCGATTTACTTTACTGTAACAATTTTGTAGTTCAACAGTAGTTCAATAGTTCAACAATTTCAAAAATGTTTGTAATTAGTGATCAACCTCACTATCTGCAACGCCACCATATTAAATAATAATCTACCGAATAGTAAACAGGTATGTATCGCATAATTTTAATTTTCGATTATTTTACGTAAATAGTCCTTCACAAAAACACAATTTTAGAATCTTAATCAAATGAATCAAAAACGGTATTTTCGAAAACTACAAAAAAATGTTTTAGGCTAGAAAAAAATACACCTTTCATATGAAATGTGGGGGGTACAGGAAAACAAACACTCGGTTTTGGCAATATTTAAAAAGCTAAGCAGTTGAAAAATCAATGAAATTTTATTTTGAAATATTTTGATCTTTTTCGGTTCTTCTAAACCAAACACATTCCTTACAAAAAACTTTTGTTTTACTATCTTCTTATCTATAAAATATAGATAAAAACAAATATTTGAAATTTTTTTGTTATTAACAGGCGTGGGAAAACCCATTTAATAACTGTAGAAAATTTCAACTTGATAGCACCTTATAGTTTGTGAGTAAATCGAATAAGTAAAAATTCGGACGGACACCTAAGTCTCACCGTTTTTACTTTTTTAAAGTACGGAACCCTAAAAACGAAAGAACGAGTTTTAGCCTTTTCTTCTCTCGATAACATACATATTACAGCCACAAATGGGGTGTGTGAAATAGATAAGCTCCTCGTGCTGCACCCTGGGTTACGCAAATAGTCTACTTCAACTTGGTAGCCAAACATTTCATTTCGAACTCTTGGCTGTGATACAAAAAAAATAAAATATGAACCAAAATCATCACAAAAACAACGGTACTTTTCAGCACCATAAGACAAAAAATATTGGACTTTCAGTCCGTATTTTGCAATTGAACATTGAAGGCATAAGCAGGTCAAACATTGAACATTTACAAAGATTATTAAAAGATTACGACATCGACGTTGTAGTTCTGCAAGAAACACAAGCAGCAGATGAAGCGCAACTTACCTCTAGAGGAAACATGGTTGGTTACAAATTAATTAGTGCTATTTACCATCAATCATATGGATCTGCCACGTATGTTAAGTCAGAAATCCTGAACTGCACGCACGTACTTACACAGAAGGACAACGATATACATCTTATTGTTGTTGATATATCGGACACGAAAATTATAAACGTATACAAGCCTCCAAATACAGGATGGCCAGCTGCTACTCTACCATTATTTCACCACCTAGCAATATATGCTGGTGACTTCAATAGCCATCACACTCAGTGGTCCTACTCAAATAATAATACCAATGGCGTGCAACTGACCGACTGGGCGGATGATAACAACATGTTCCTGGTATATGATGCGAAAGACATGAAAACCTTTAGATCTGCAAGATGGCGAAGCGATGACAATCCCGACCTCTGTTTTTCCACAAAAAACGAACAACGTAACCCTATTTCAATATCTTAGGCTGTCTTACAAGGTTTTCCACGCTCTCAACATCGTCCAGTGATTCTTGAGGTAGGAATCCAAATCCTACTCGTTAACTCTACTCCTCAACCTAGATGGAATTTTATCAAAGCTGGCTGGGCTAAATATAGGTTGGAGTTGGATGCAGTGATACTTAAGCCAGGTAAACCATCCAATGAACCAGGATGCTATCGCCCGATTGCCCTTTTAATCACCTGCTACAAATTGCTAGAACGGCTCATATACAATCGTATCGCACCGATATTGAATGACCAGATCCCAGTCGAACAAGCTGGTTTTCGTCCCAATCGCAGTTGCACTGACCAACTGCTCGCTTTAACATCCTACATCGAAGCTGGGTATAAAAAACAATTAAAAACAGGCGCAGTATTCATCGATCTCACTGCAGTATATGACACGGTCTGGCGAATTGGGATTATATATAAATGTTCAATGTTCAATGTTCAATGCAATACCTTGTAGCACCATCTCGCGTTTAATTAACAACATGCTGAGTAATCGAGTATGCAAAGTTCATCTAAATAGTTCATGTAGTAGGTCCAAAATGCTTAACAATGGTTTGCCACAGGGTTCCGTCCTGGCGCCATTACTTTTTAATCTGTACATTGATGACATTCCTGACACAACATCAAAGAAATTTGGTTACGCTGATGATTGGACCCTGACCACTCAAAACAAAGACATGGGTGTCTTGGAGGATTTGCTTTCAACTGACCTGGCGATAATGAATGACTATTTTCGAACGTGGAGCTTATTTCCCAATCTAAGTAAAACCGAGAGTTCTTGTTTCCACTTAAACAACAAACTGGCAAAACTTGAACTATCAGTGTTATTTAACGGCACTGTCATTAAGTACACGGTTAAAAATTTGGGTATTATTTTCAATAACTTCATCCTTATAAAAATTATTAATACAAATTTTCGTATTGATTTTATATTTAATGAATTTATTAATGATCTTTTTATAAGTTTTATAATAACATTAATACAAAACTTATATTAAAGATAGTTTAATATATGTTTTAGAAATATCAATATATTTTTAATATTAATTTAAAACCATTTCTGATTATTGTTATACTAGTGCAAAATATTAATAAAATTTATTCCAAAATAATATTAATTCAATACAAAATATTTGTTTATACTAAATATTATAGGTGAAGCTGATAATTTATATATATATTCATTTTATAATGTGAAATTATAAATGGTTTTTGTTACAATTCTTTTTAAAAAAAGGTATTAAATAAATAGATTACCTTATTCTTCAAATAAATTTTAAGTATAAATTTTATATTAATGAATGAAATTATATTTGTTAAATATAAAAACTTTTTTTAACGAATTGTAATCACCTATTACTTTCACTCACTGTTTAACGACAAATTTTTTAGAAAAACCCTTTAATTATTATTTTTTCCAAAAGAAATTAAAACAAAAACAAACAGGCAAAATTTCAATTTTATCGTTAATTTTATTTGTATTTCCTGACTAGTTTTGGACTCTATGAGTCCATTAACAAAGGATTTACAACTTGTAAGTCCTAAGTCCGAGTTGTAAATCCTTTGCTAATGGACTCAGAGTCCGAAACTAGTCAGGAAATACAAATAAAATTAACGATAAAATTGAAGTTTTGCCTGTTTGTTTTTGTTTTAATTTCTTTTGGAAAAAATAATAATTAAAGGGTTTTTCTAAAAAAATTGTCGTTAAACAGTGAGTGAAAGTAATAGGTGATTACAATTCGTTAAAAAAAGTTTTTATATTTAACAAATATAATTTCATTCATTAATAATGGATCACTCACGTCACTCCGAAATTGATATTGAATATATAAATTTTATATATTTAAGATATATATAAACTATCCTAACTTCTAATGGCAACAGAAATTTATTTAGTTTTCATTATAAATCGAACCTGTGTAAAAATACAAGTGAAAAAATTATTTGTCAGCTTAATTCATTTAAACATTTAAAAATAATGAGTGGATATTTTGTGACAGTGAGAATAAATTTAAAAAAAATAGTGAAAACTCTTAAATTTAGTGCATATAAAGTTTGAATATATGTACGGAGAAATACAAATATTACGTCAAGAGTTCAGGACAACAGTGTTGCATACGGAAGCCGACAAAAATATAGGTAATTCGTCATTTAGCTTATAAATTAAAATAGCGTACTAAATTCTCGTATTTTAAACATATAGATTAGGACACTCAAATTTTATAATATATTAAGTAATTGTGACTGTTGCCATCATCTCCAGCTGAATGCACTAAATATCATGACAGGCGAGCAAGCCGAAAGTAATTCACGTGTCCATAAACAGGTAAGAAAAGGGGGTTGGTTTATATGTTTCCCTTCGTTAAGTATTGTTTACCTTTGATGGTCAGTATATAATTATTGATTTTTATAAAAAAATTACAATGAAGCAATATAAACCTTTAAACCACTGTTTCTCAAACGGTGGTCTGTGAATCTCTTTATATTTATTACCCGAATTTCTTTATATTTGTTAGAATTTTTTTATTATTATTATAATAAATTTATTTAATAATTTTTCGCCATGTGCCAACAGTAGCCTCAATAAATACTACTATATTTATTAGTTTTATATTTATTACCTGAGTTTCGCCTTTCTTACACCTCAAATTGTTTTAGTATTAACATGGTTAACAATTGTTTTAGTATTAAAAAATTAAAGCTTTTATATATTTAATACCGTTCTTACTCGTAAGAGTAAAATTTTTATTTTTATGATTTCACTCCTTTGGAGTCGAGTTTGTTTTTATTCTTTTTCATGCCATATGCAGGAAAAGAAAACTAATACGTTTTTGTCACCCCTTTTTATTTATTTTAATAAAAGACTTCCATAGTTGAAAAATATTCAGAAAAAGAATTTATTCTGCAGTTCTTTCAGATCGAGTAACAAAAAAAAGTATAAAATGTCCAAATACAAAAGTGCTTTTTAAAGTATCGTTCTTATTCCTAAATCGAAATTAATACTTTCTTCTTATTCCTAAATCGAAATTAATACGCACAAATTTGATTTGCTTTAAGTTTGATGCATTCCTTCGTATTAAAATAAAAATAAATTATTTTACTTTGTTTTCTTATCGAATTAATGGGGCTTCAGATTACTATTTAAAAATCTAAGCATAAATTATCTTTTATTGGCATAAAGTATTATTAGCATATCAAGCTTTAATTAGCATAATGTATCAAGCATGAAGTATATTTTTTACTTTCGAGTGTTTATGATTTATGACTGACGCCTCGAGCAAATATTTTACTCTCAGGCTAAAAAGATCCACTTTACGCCCTTAATACATAAATAGTTAAGAAAATATATTTGTCTAAATGGTCTACAGAGAAAAGACTTTAGAAAAAAAAAGGAAAGGTCGGCAATAGCATCTTAAAATATTTATTGGTCCGGTCCGTAACATGAAATCAGTTGAGAAACACTCTAAAGCAGTCTAACACATCTAAATATAATGTTTTTTA
Source organism: Diogma glabrata (assembly GCA_963693315.1). Lineage (NCBI taxonomy): Eukaryota > Metazoa > Arthropoda > Insecta > Diptera > Cylindrotomidae > Diogma > Diogma glabrata. The sequence continues at coordinate 203,767,810 of OY856187.1, forward strand.
ATTTTAGTATTAATCTCCTTTTTTCTTCCTTTTTATTATTCAAAGTATTTGGGCCGGCTTATGGAATGAAGATTATATTGGGATGTCGAGTGGAAAACGCCTTATGTTGTTGCTATATGGAATACGAAAGCAGAAGCAGAACTTCATATAATTTGCAATTTATTGCTGCATTGGACTTAATGTTTAAATTACATTTCATTTTTGATATTAAATAAATTAACACAATAATTTTAATAGTATAATACTTATGTAAAAGTAAATTTTATAATAATAATATGTATTTTATGAAATGAATGTGAAATTATGTGATTAAAATAAATGTTTGTCAATAACCAAATAAATAAATATATGCAATTTTAATAAATGAATAAATGCAATTCTTTCATTCTTTTGAACCAACCATCAACTAATCTCAACAGTTATTAATGTAATCTACTTCTCTATTAAATCAATCGGCTCTGTTTATCGAGCTAATAAACTTTCCATATAAATTATTAATAAATATTTAGTATCAAATTGATTATAAATAATATATATTAAAAAATTTAATACAAAAATTTATATAAATTTAAGAAAACCGTTTTATAAATTTATATTATCAAACTTATAACTCATCATTATGCAAGTATTCTATATCAGTTTTGTATTAATTTAATACTTCGTTTTATCAAAGTTTTAATAGGATATTATGTATAGAATCAATAATCTTTGATATGAAATTTCATAAATAGTGAATTTATTAATTTTATAACATGTTGCGTGTGGACTTATATGAATACCTAAAATTGATCAATTTTATACTATTTTTTTCAACCGTGTACAATAAACAGCCAAAGTACCTGGGCATTACTCTCGATAGAACTCTTTCTTTTAAACTCCACCTAGAAAATACGTCAAAAAAACTTAAAATGAGAAACAATATATTGCACAAACTGGCAGGCTCGACATGGGGTGCTACTCCAGCTACCCTCCGCACAACTGCTCTAGTCTGGTTTACTCAGTGTCTTAGTCTGGTTTACTCAGTGGCTGAGTATGGCGCACCAGACTGGTGAATAGCACACATACTGAAAAAGTTGACTGCCAGCTGCATGCCACGATGCGTACTATAAGTGGTACTATCGGATCCACATCTTTACCTTGGCTTCCTGTGTTAAGCAATATCGCTCCACCTGAACTCAGACGATCGCATACTCTTATGCGTGAACATAGAAAGGTAACCAACAACATCACGTTACCCTTGCACGAATATTACGGTGACCACACTCGTTGTCGGTTGAAGTCAAGAAAGCCTCTACATAAAACTGCCAGCAACCTGCTGGCAACTAATTTTAATATCTTGGATGCCTGGGATACCTCCTGGTATCATTACAACACAACTGGCCTTTCTATTACTAACCCGACTTCTACCCAACCTGGTTTCGATTTGCCACGTCATACCTGGACTACATTAAACCGAATAAGAACGAATCATGGACGTTGTGCTGATTCTTTCTACAAGTGGGGCATTGCAGAGTCCCCTGAGTGTGACTGCGGCGCACCACAACAAACCATAAAACACATTGCAAATGTGTGTCCAATTCGACGTTACAATGGCAACATCTCAAACATCCATTTGGCAACTTCCGATGTAGTAGCATGGATAGACTCACTCGATGTAAACATCTAATGTTCAAATGTACTGCCCAATGTTCAAATATTTTACTTTTTACTTTTTTACTAAAAGACGCGCATTCAAATCGATTGTAAGTTCATTTAATGTGTATCCATGTTTTGTTTTAGGTAGATTTCATAGAAGAGTCTACCTATTTTAAGTTTAATTTTTAATGTGTCACAAAAAAAAACCATACGCTAAATAACAGCCACAAATTGTGTAATTTAAACTCTCAGTGTGTGTGTAATTTAAACTTAACCCCATATTTAGCTACTCCACCCCTTTCCAAGATATTTTGCCGAGTTGAGTTGATTTGCCTTATTTTACTTATAATTTACACTGAATTTTCCAACCATTCAAATGCTGCCAAGAATTTTTCATGAATTCGGGTGTTTAATATCGGTTTTGTACTGGTCTTAAAGAAGAATTGTTTTCTAAAAAAAATTGCAATTATCACCTATGAAATAATTCGTTGGTAAATAATGTGGGTCTAATTATAATTTTATATATTTGCAGTAACGCAGTGAGTTTATATCGTACTACGGGACAATGGGATATTAAACAACTCTTTATCGATATGACAACGAATAATGAATATTGTGTTAAAGCAATCACATTTCGGCAAGTAAAATTTGAGCTGTATCTTGCAACGTACAATGTTACAATATGGGGAAATTTTTTATACAATATGTTATACACATACACCTAAGAGATATATTTTGAACATCGAAATATTAGATTTCTCAAGCGAAAATACTTGTTTCACACGAAAAATTAATGTTACGCATCAAAATATTTATAACAAAAAGTTTTTGAAAACATATTTTATTTATAACCTAAGCACGATATCTTCATGTGAGATTTGAACTAAACTATATTACGAAATTGTTTATTTTTATAGTACTAGAATGTCACAAACTATCACATTAAAATTATAACATTAAAATACAAAATTGAATTTGATAGGTATTAATGAACTTAATAAGTGTATAATTTTTTATATGTTTAAATTCAAATGAATTACTATAACGTATGTTTATAGCGGCTATGTTTATATTTTTAAACAATTTTTATAAGAATGGTTATGTTTATAATTTATATTTTTAAAATATCGAAATGGCACATTATGATGCTAGGACGTAAAGCTAAAGATTTTGGACGGATGTGGAGTTTGCAAATCGAGGCGCTAGCCGAGATTTGCACCCACATTAAGTCCAAAATAGCTTACGTCCGTGCATCATATACTATTTTTTATTCGCCGCAAGCAAAATATTTTAAGAAAAGTTGTTTATTCTAAATTAAAATTATAAATTTTCATAAATTTTAAAATAAAAGTGGAACAAGTAACCTTTGACAAAATATTTATTATTTTTTCCAAATGATTGTGTAGCTATGACAACAAATGATAACAACTATTTTAATTGGATAATGAAATTTTGAATTTGAGGGTTGCTTTGATAAAAAAATTTATTTTTCATAGAATTTAAACAAATACAAATGCTTTTTACTTTTTTGGACGTAGCTATGACAACAAAATAAATAGTTGAAAAGTGATACTTTAAAGCCGCAAATCACAGTAATAAAGTAACACTTTAATATGTAGGCGAATAAAAAACATATTATACTACTGATGAACGGCGTTTTTTACAGTCGGTATGTTTAACTTTGTGTTATTGTGACACATATTGTAATTTTTATAGCACAACAATTTTTATTAAAAAAAAAATAACCGGATTGCTATGTTTGCATGTTTAAAATTTATTTTTGTTGTCACGTTATTCAACCTTACTTTGAATTGGCCTAACTCACAATTCGATAAACGTAATTCCTAAATCACTTCCTGAATTCGACCACTAATTAGTAAGAAAAAACACCAGGTTTTATTAAGTATTCCACAATTATTCATTCATTCATTTCATTGAAAGTAATACAGCAAACAATATTCCTTTCTAGAACATTCTCCAAATAGTTAAACAAACTCCAACGGTTGATGGCAGAAACTTCCAGTATAAACACAGCGTCCAAAATAAAACACAAGATATTTCAATTAAATAACACTTAAAACTTTATTTACAAAATCTTCTATTTGCACGGTTTTATATTCACGATACAGCGTTTCGTTTACAATAAATTTTATTGTGTCTAAAAAATGCTTAAATACTTTCCCCTTTGAATCTGGAAAATCGATCAATCGATCGGTATACTAAACATCTTTAATCCGGAATGTTCGTTTGAACAAAATAAAAAATAATTTTTCTCTGTCCCTTAACTGTAAATACAACAAAATCTCTATGCGTTTTATTTATTTATCTATGTTAAATTAAATAGGATTTTAGGTTATTTTTTGTTATGACTTTGTTATAACCGTAACAATATTATACTATTATTTATCCTCTTCCAACCATCAATATCAACTTTGTTTGTATGTTTTTTCCATAATAATATGCATTATTGTATTGTTTTCTAGCCTATTGAATAATAACTTTAACCTATTGCAGTATGAACATTTTCCTATAAACAATGAGCTTTTTTCGATACTTTATGATTGTATTGATTAATACAATCAAAAGAATATTAATTAATACATAATTGTATTAATTAATATTCTTTTGATTGTATTAATCAAATTCTTTTGATTGTATCAAAATTACTTTTCAAATATTCAAATTTTCCAATTCAATTTCAAATTTTTTCGCATGGAGGGATCAGTTTTTATTGTTTTGAAAATTTTTTTATTTTTGATCTACGTGTGTGACAACTCCGCATACTCTAGTCCCTGCTATTAACATACGAGTTAACGTGAGATATCACATACCACTGGCAATAGCAGTAAAATATCACTAGCCAAGGTGACATCTTAGGGGTGGTGGCGGATGAACTGCTGTGAAATAATCCTTAATATTCCACTTAGCTGTGAAATAATCCTTGAAGATGAGACGCTATTGCTTCCTTGAAGAAACGAGCCTTCATATAACTATGTGTGGGCTTTAATCTTCAAGAAAGACAGAGCGTCACAGGATCAAAGAATATGCAACCGGCTGGATTATTGGCATCTACAGTTTTGTTTTGTTTCAGCAAATTTTTGCAAAAATTTGCTATTTACTTTTTAATTTATTTTTATTTTCTCTATTCTATCATCAAATATTGGCCTACGTCATATTTTGTCAGTGATAGGATTTTTTGTTTAGTTATCCATTCTTTAACAAAAAATATAAAAAACAAAAAAAGAAAGATTTACGTCCATCAACATCTTTGAACGTATGTTGTTGTGGGACCTTGGCCTTAAAAGGTTTTTATGTGTTATTGTGACACATATTGTAATTCCTACTACACAACACATTTTATTAAAAAAAAAAATCACAATTGCTTTTCTATTTCTATTTTTTGTCATCAAAAATCAAATTAAAAGTTAAATTCTCTAATTTTTTTTAGTTAAATTTAGTTGCTTGAAAGTTGCTTAGTTTAGTTGCTTCTAGCGTAGCAAGATGCTTTTAAACTTTTACCATTTCTATAAAAAGTAAATTATGATGCTAGAGTTTTACCAAAATTTTTAGTTTTGCATTAGAATTAGTTTCAATGCAACAATTGCTTTACAATTTACTAATAACTTGCTTTACATAAGTCATATAGCAAAGCTTGTATTAAAAATTACAGTAACTTTTCCAACTGTGTAATAATAATCTATAAGATCAAACACTTATTGTTTAAAATACTATTATTCATACTATTTGTTTAGTTAAATCAAAATTTTGTTTTTAAATAAGGAAATTTGCATGTTTGTCAATATCATACAATTAAATATAAAATTTTTACATTTTATGAAATCGAATTTAGATTTAGCAATGAACTGGAATGTACCTAGTATAAGAAATAATTTTGAAAACAATTTGCCTTAAATTTTGTTAAATAGCTTACATAATCAACAATATATTCATTAAATTTTGTGCATTTTTTACAAAAACTATTTTGTACAACTAGTACGACTGTTTCTTCAAACCCCAGTGATTGCAGCACTGGCTACGCTTGTGTAGCAAATTACACTCTTGTTTACCTCGCAATAGTTAGTATAATACTATTGCGTACGACTAAACTGGAAATTGACACTTAAAGGTGAGAAAATTTCTTTTGCTTTGTTTATTATGGTGTAACGTAACGAATTTGTTACGCTCTAGAGTGTAATAAAATAGTAAGCTTTTCAAATTATTTTTAATTTCTTTTGAGTTTTTCGTAAACGTGCAACACATTTTATACGTACAATATACCAAACAACCAAAACATACAACAGAGTTTTAAAAGCATAAAAAGTTAAAAATAAATAAGCAACGATTGTTATGATTCTCGTCTGTTATGATTAACTAAATTTTTTGAATACGTAAAATAAAATTAAACTTTCCATAAATAAAAAATAACTAAATATATGAGCAATAATTGTGAGGATTGTCTTGTAATGTAAATTTTTGTTTAGTTTGGTTGTAGAAAAGTACAGCAAAACTACTACAGATAACTAATATCTACTCTTATGAATTTAAAGTATGTCTGTCGTTTGTGTATTGATGTAGTCGTTATACAATATACTATGTTCGTTTTTATCTTTCCAATTATTTTAAATGATTTTTGTTTTCATTTTTCAAATCAATATTTACTTATAAACCCCTACAGGACCTTATCATCACGTTACAATCATGTTTCATTTCAAATTAGAATATTACATAATTTTGGAACAGCCAAAAAAGAAGTCAGAAATCAGCATGTACATCGCATTTAATCGAAATCAGTTATTGTTAAAATAAATAAGAAAACAAAAAGTTATATGGAAAATCAATAAAAATCAAAATTTGAAGTTTCTGTTTCTTGTTTGTTCATAGAAAAATTATGGTTTGAAAGTAGCATTAAATTCTAATATTTATTTCAGGTCAACTACACTAGAAATTGGTCGGTTTCAATTAAATGAGTTTTACAAGTGAAACATCAGAAAAAATATTCTTTCACAATGAGGTGTTTGATTGCAGCCGCCATATTTGGCTGCCATTCCGAATTTTAGGAAAATGCCAGACTGCATAAGAAACTACAACTGATAGAATCGATAGAATTTTGGACTCAGCCATTAGACGTAAAACGTCACTCCGTATAATACCCCTGTACTGTAGAATTGATGTTTTTTTATTATTTGCTAAATCAGTTATGGTCCTTGTTAAAAATTGATTAATGACCATTAAAAAATCAAAAATAGCCTGTGAAATAGGCAAAATGTGCATAATGGTACATTATGTAAATCGCATATTGGACTTTAAAAAAAGCTTGTATTAAAAAAACAAATACTTGCCTCATGGAGTGTAAGCCTGAACCTTAAACTACATAATATGGAGTATAATTACAGTTGTGTCTCAAACTTACCGACTCATTGCCTCTTGAGTAATTGACCTTGATCTTTGACTTTTTTTGGAAAATTACCAACTTTGCGACCGTTTGACTACAAAAGCCAAGTAACCCAAGTAACCCAAGTAACCCCTCCGTAACCCATGCTGTTTTAAATTTTTCTAAGTGCTATCATATGTTGTTATTGCTGTGGGTCACTTACGGGTTAATACGGTCACCAGATTTTGCTTGTGTCAATGCGGTACGAATCCCCTCTCCCCATATAAAAAAATTACAAAGCGTTTTATTTTAATTCAGTATATATATACATACATATATAAAGGGACGGAGTCTGTACAGAAGGTAACATGTTCCCTTTTTCGATCAATTTTTTCAAATTTAATAAAATTTAATTTTAAAATTTTGTTTTTCCTTTTTATAAAAAAATATGCAATCATTTATTCAACGAAAACTAGAGAACGGTTTTTTTTGTTTTCCAAAAAGCCCTTAAAGTACGGAAAAGTTGACTGACTTTTAACCTTTTCCACAGACAATTACTCGATATACCTTTTGCACGGACAATTAATCCAAGGGCATATTTAAACAAATATTTTTACAAAAATAGGAACTTTAAATAATAACATATAAGGCAAAATAAATTTGTATTTAATATGTAATAGTCAGTGGCGTAGCGACATACGGGTTTGTTCGGGTTCAAACCCCCCCCATTGAAATTGTAAAATTTCTGTAATCTGGAAGAATTGCTCTAATATTCTAATATTAAGATTTTTTCCCTGTTATCTTACGAATGAATTGAACAGTTGCTTTCTTTTCGTTCCTCAGAACCCCCTCCTTCTCTCTTCCTGTCAGACCTGACGCCGAGGGGGGTTTTGGGGGTTGTGACACCCTCCCAAGAATTTTCCCATTCGGCAAATTCGGCATTTTTACGAAAAGAATTTTCCAATTCGGCAATTTTACGATTTTATTAAAGTTAAGTTAAGTTTATTAGTTATTTAAGCAAACATGTAAATTTTCGCAGCGATTCCCACTTTTTGCTCAGTATCACTTATTTATTTTCTTTGTCATTCGGCAAATTACGATTTTAAAATCTTTACGGCAACTCGACTTAAAATAGCCGAAGCAGAAAAATCTGGACGAATGACTAATACATTTTTAAATAAAATCAATAATTTATATAAATAAATTATTGTAATTATAATCAATGGAACAAACTTTTTTGGTATATATTTATTATAACATGTTTCGAATGTAAACATTCATCGTCAGATTACAAAACTAATAGTAGATTGTATTACTAGTGCGATTGCGTTTTCCAAACAAGAGTTAGTTTGCAGCACGACCGTAGGGAGTGCTGCAATAACTCACGTTTGGAAAACGCATTCGCACTAGTAATACACACTATTTTTTGTAACAAATGCATAAAATTTATAAATATTTATTTGATTGTTAATTAAATCATTTATTTAACAAAGTTATAAACAAATTTAAGATATTTAAATAACTAAAGTGCGCCATCTTCGTTGTAATAGTTGTAAATTATACTAGCTCGCTTCTAAATTGTAGTCAACTGTTAATATTTAATAAAAATAAACATAGCAATCCATTTATATTTTTTTAAAAACAATGCAATTTTGACAATTGTTTTTTTTGAAAATGCAAAATAATTGTGTTTTCTTGCAATTCAAATGATTTTGGGTTGTTTTTAAGTTATTTTTGCTATATTCTCTCTCTCTCTGGCGTTAACATCCCATGAAGGGATTTTGGCGTCTGTGCAATAAGCTTCCAATCATCTCGTTCCATGACCAGTTGACCCCAGTTTCGACATTCTATATCACGAAGGTCTTGGATGATGTCATCACCCCAGCGTTTTTTAGGTCTTCCTCTTCGACGAACACCAGCTGGTTGTTGTTGGAACGCTTTTTTTATCATTCTATCTAATAGTGCCCTTTTTATATGACCAAATCATCTAATCTGGTTAGATTTAATGAATCCGATTACATTGCAGCCTCCAAGAAGCTGTCTGATTTCGTGATTCCTCCGGATTCTATACAGATTTTCAGCAACTTTGCATGGACCATAAATTGTTCGTATGACCTTCCTCTCGAATGTTGATAAAATTCTACACTCGGAGGAAGTCAGTGTGCAGCTTTCACTTCCAAATGTAAGCACAGGTCGAATTAATGCTTTGTAAAGTGTGAGTGACGCGAAAGATGTTTTGATCGTAGAAGTTGTGCGGATGCGTAGAAAACTCTGTATGCGGCAGAGATACGAACTTTGATATCTGCCTGCATGTCATTTGACGATGTTATTACAGACCCAAGGTATTTGAAGTTTCCACGCGTTCCACTTCATAGTCGCCAGTATCCAGATTTCCTGGAGGTATGTTCTTAGATGTTGTTAACACTTTAGTTTTGCCAGTGTTGATGCATAATCCAAGTCGTTTAGCATTTCTTTCAAGCTGAGAGAGGCTATCCTTAATATCGCCGAGAAACGTCCAAAAAGCACAATATCATCTGCGTAGCCAAGAATTTGACTAGATTTGTTATATATTCAGTTTTGCATCTCAATTCGGCTTTTTCTTATCGCGTACTCCAGCGACAAATTAAACAGTACGGGCGCGAGTGCATCACCTTGTCGAACACCTGATGTTACCTCGAAAGGAGTTCTTGATCCTTCAAACCCTGGTAACCCTTCTGAACCCTTACCCTTGGTAACCCTTCTGAACTCTCGATTACTATTCTACAATTTGATCCCGATGTTGTGAGTTTGCACAGAGAAACAAGTTTCTCTGGGATACCAAGGCATATGAGTGCGGACCTAAGGTTGTCGCGGATGATACTATCATATGCTTGCTTGAAATCAACGTAGAGCTGGTGAATGCTGATGTTGTACTCCCAACATTTATCCAGAATCATCCTTAATGTAAAACATTGATCTGCGGTTGAGCGGTTGGGACGAAAACCACACTGATAGTCACCGATGATAGATTCGGCAAACGGGATGAGTCGAGCAAGTACGACATTAGCTAGTGTTTTATATGCAGTATTCAATAGTGCGATGCCGCGATAATTCGCACACTTTAGACGGTCACCTTTCTTATGTAGCGGAACAATGAGAGCTGTTTTCCAGATAGTGTATAGTATATAGAACCTATAAATGGTATATAGAACCCGTAGCAGTAGTAGTAGGAGTATTATATAGTAGTAGTAGTAGTATATAGAACCCGTAAAAAAATTTCAGCTGAATCAAAAATGTATTATTCACATTTTGTCCTAATCTGTTCGGTATGTAAAAGAATGCCCCATATACGGCATTTTTTGTCGTCCCGCGCCCGATAAATTAATTTGTTTCTAACAGTAAAAATCATTTCTGCATTAAAAAAAATACGTTTTTTGTAGAAAATGAAACGCAAAACACGATGGCCATACTAAAAACTCATTTCCTTTTACTCATTTGAACATTTTATTTGTTTATAACAATAGAAATTTGTTAATAACTTTTATTAATTTAGTTTTTTTGTAAACTAGCATCTTTTAGCTTTAAAATAAAATAAACTAGAGGTTTCTATCATAAATATTACCGAAGTTATGAATATTTGAAAATACCTCGTCAAGCCAAAAATCACGAAATTCTCGAAATATAGAGCCGCTATATTTTCAAAAAAAAAAAATCCTCGAATGCTTATATATATTTTTTTCGATATACAACCTGTAAAAAAAATTTGAGTCAAATCAAAAATGTGTCGTTCAGATTTTGTCCAAATCTGTTCGGTTTGTAAAAGAATTACCCATATACCTTTTTCTAATTACGAGAATAACATCTCGCCGTTTCCACAAAGTAAAGACAAACACATAATTAAACATTTTTTTTTGATAAACGCCGTCACAATGAATATTGTTTAGGGAATAAAATGTTCTCAACACGGAAAAGGAAACATTTTTTGTGGTATGTTGGTTACAATGTAGGCAGTATACAGTACATAAAATATTTTCGGGCAAAATTTTCTTTTTTGTTATTATCTTAATAATGATAATAAAACATAAATTAATAGAAATAATTAAAAAAACGTTTGTGGATATAAAAAATAAAAATAATTGTAAAGAAGTCTGTTATTTAAAGATGAGCAAAGAATGCTTTTAAGTATGATTTACTGAAACAATGTAATAAAAACTAATTGAATTAATTAATATTGAATAATTTCACAAAAAAATTTGTGAAGATACTCTTTTAATGGCTTTAAATATGCTTTCGATCATTTGATCTTATTCGTAAGTATAACTTGAGAAACGTACCACATCTTTGTTTTATTTATTTTATATTTGGTTTTTGTAGTTGATAAATACTATGACTACCAATCGTGTAATTGATATGGTTTTGTGTAGTGATATAATCGTTCATCGAAAAATTACATGTACATATATTGATCTCTAAGAGACACTCTGGGATTTTGATATACGTTTAATCGTATAGAAGAACTACTAGAGAAGCTACTGGTTATATATAGAAATTCATAGTCCAAACGAACAAAAGATCAATGGTTAACACGACAAGTCGCTTTATGCGATCCACTCTTTTTAAAAACAGATTTTTACAAGTTCTTAACCCTAAAGAAATATATCGGAATAGAAAAACATTCAAAACCTCTATTTTATAACTTTTAAGCTTTTATCAACCTATCCTTTCGGGTTTTTGAAGACTTGAAAGCGATTACCTAAGTAATGACATCATAAATATCCAAACCCAACAAAAAATGACTTTTTAAATCGTTTTAATATGAAGAAATGATTTCTTTTTATGAACCGCAGGATGTAAATACTTTTAGGCAAAAACGCCAAAACATAAAAAAAATGAAAGTCATTTCTGTTTTTCATTCATTTTTTTTATTTATACCAAAAGAAAATATCTATTAAGTTTTCAGTATGAAAAATGATGCTTTTGAGAAATCAATTTAGATAAAATATAAAACAAGACAACAGCGACCGAAATGTGTACAAAAAACCTTTAAAGCAATATAACTGACTCAGTGTATTTCTTTTTATGTTATAATAAAACCGTTTGAAAATGTCATATCCCTATACGTACACACCAAAATCGTGTAATATAATGCATAATTTATTTTCTCCATCTAACATATTAAGTGAATAATTTTTTTGTGGTATAGAAAAAAAGAAAATAAATGTATGTACTTACTAAATGTGAATTTTCATAACCACCACCGGCGACAGTAATTGTTGTCTCACGAAAACTTGATTGATCCCGGCAAAATCCATTATTTCTGTAATGCTTTTTTCTTCTACCACACGGTAAGGTTTCACGAAACGCCACACGATATTTGTGTGACATAATATTATACAAAACAGGATTTATGGTACTGAAAGGATAGAAAAACAAAATGAACAACAATAGGAGTTTTTTATATTAATAATTGTTTTGCAAAAATAGTTTTTACCAGGAAATATAATATAACACACCGGTTATGGAAAATAACCAATTATTTACTTCTTGGTAGTATATCCAATCATGAGCATATAGATAACTTAAACGTTGAGCATGAAATGGTGCCCAACAGACGAAAAATGTAACAACAACGGCAGCTGTAAATAAAAAATAAAATTATGGTGTGTATTAATATATTGAATAACGAGTGCAGAATAACACTAATATTCCACGGGTGCGGATATTAGAATTGTCTGCTAGGTTTGTTTTCCACTTTTTCTACAACCCAAAATTAGGTCTTTTATATATAAGAAAAGCAACAAAAAATTAACAATATTATGAAGTCAAAGTTTGATGTAGGCTTGGAAATAATTTATGTAGCAAAAAAATTTGTGGCATTAAAAACATTGTAACGATAGTAACAACATGGTTAGCTGAAGTACCGAAAAAAAGTTATTTATGCAACTAGACGTAGAAACTAACTTTTTACACGAGTTAGAAACAAAATTCCACCTCCTGCGATTTTCTAGAGTTCGTCGGTTGTGACGGCGGCAGACAGACATATATTCTTTTTGCTGTCTTAGAATCGTTATGACCTAAAACGTCGCGAAATACCAAAAATGTGGGGGTAAAAATTTCTAATTCTAATTCTATAAATGTTGTGCTTTTGAGAGCATAGTTATAAAATGTAAGGTCCTTCGCAACGTAAAGAAAAAGTTGTTCGGGTTCGAAGAACATGAACAAACTCATATTTAATAATATCTAAACTTTTTGGTACAATGTTTTTTAATTTGCTGACTTTCGCGAATGAACTGGAACTTAATTTTGTATTTGTGTGCAAAGCTACTAAATAAAATCATCTGTTGATGGAAGGGGTTGAGAATTTTGGTCTGAAATATTTAATGTTTGGCCATTAATCTTTAACACTTGATCCTATAACTAACAAAATAATGAGTAGTTCAGTGCTCCAGTCTTTTAAGTTGCTTCGAGTTCTAGATCAAACGTTCTGTGGAAACGCACTACTATTACGTTTAAATGCGGATGGTAGGTTTTGGTCTGAATTTGGTGTGAACCAAGAATCTTTATCAGTTCCGTGAAAAGTTTCGATTCCTTCTGGCCATCTTGGTCAGTAATAATTTAAAAAGATACTCCAATTCTTGATATATATTGTTCGACGAATTTTTTAGCAACTGTTGCCATTGTCATAGCCGGAACAGAGTAAGCCTATGACCAAAAAGTGAATATATAAATAGTGATTAGTATCTATTGGTTTCCTTCTGATGGTAGTAGTGGTCAAATCAGATCCATGTATATATGCCGAAAGCCTGTACCAGGAATATTAAAGATGCCATATTCTGATTTCGTATGGTGCAGAACTTTCAATTTCTGGCATAATATTGAGTTTGCGAACCCATTGATAGCCCGAATTCCTGCATGTGAGATTCCATGTAGTGAATCGAAAACTCCATGTCGTAATGATTCAGGAATATATAAACGATGATTATCCGTTGATGTTTCACAATATAATTCATAACCAGCAAAGTCAACAAGTTCAGTAACTTCGTGCTTACCGGACGAGATTTATTTATTAGAGCGTGAAGTATGTTATCAGTTTTTTGTAGCTCTGTTATCTTTTGTATGTCCGAGATCTTGTCCGGTCAGGGGTTTATGGTCTGTAAAGACTGTAAATATGCGCCCTTCTACGAAATATTGGAAGTGCTTAATGGCTAAGTAAATTGACAACATTTCTCTGTCAAACGCGGAGTATTTGACTTTGGTTGGTGCTAGTTTCTTAAAAATAAAAGCTAAGGGCTCCCAAATACCTTTATTTTATTGTTGTAACTCTGCAGCAACGTTAATGTTTGATGCGTCACATGTAATGTTGAAAGGTGTGTTTTCCAGAGAGTGTGCTAATAATGTTGCATTAAAAAGCTCGTTTTTCATTGTGACAAATGCTGTTTCTCATTCATCTGGCCAGAAGAAATTTTTGGCTGTTTTTGGCCTTACATTCAAAGTTTCCATGTATGCGTGGATAAGTTGCGAAAATTCGGCAAAACGATGGATGAAATCGGTGGTAATAACTAATAACTCACCATTCTGACAAATTTCTGAATTGATTTTATTGAACTAGGCTATGTGAACTGTGTTATGGCTACAACGCGCTTTGGTGAAGGTTTTATGCCATTTTTAGGTGTGTGGCTCACGAATTTAAGCAGTAGAACACAGAAAACACATTTGAATGTCTTTATTTAATTATTATCGTTGGAATACTTGACGTAAATGAAACATGTGTTCCTCCTCAGTTGTTTTTGCCACCACGATGTTGTCATTGTAGGCGAAGATGAAGTCAAGATCTTTTTTAATACTTCATTCATTAAATGTTGGAATTTTTGTACAGCGTTTTGATGATCAAAAGGCATTAGTGTAGTCAAAAAGTGTAGTCATTGCCGTTTTAGACACGTCTTCGGCAGCTACCGAAATTGCGTGGTGTGCCCTGATTAAGTTAATTTTTAAAAAAGAGGTACAATCGTGCAGATAAACTGAAAAATTATGTATATGTGGTAATGGGTAGCGATCTGGTACTGTGATTGCGTTGAGTTGGCGATAATCTCCTCATGGATGCTAGTTTGTCCTGTTCTTCTTTTGCACCATGTGATTGGAGAAGACACCGGCGAACACGATGGTTGACAAATCCCTAATTCGACCATATGTGCGGATTTGTTGCACGCTGCCTTATAGCTTGTGAGTTCTAGTTGACGTTGTTTTGCATACGGGAGATGACTGTTTGTAAAAATATGATGACCGACATTATGCTTGACTGGGACGTTATATCTAGGTTATTTGGTAAAGAAAGTCTTCCAATAATTTACCATATCGATTCTCAACCACCAAATGTTTTGGTGTTGCATTGTTGACTTAAATTGACATTGCATTGGCAGTCGAATTTGTAACTGGGATAATGATTTATCCCATACAAGGTTGTACAACTGGTCCAGTAATGGTCCGTTACTGGCAGCCAGTAATGCAGCAATGGGCGAGTACTGGCAACCACGACTGGGCCATTAACATAATTTTACTGGATGATAACTTCGGACAATAAATGGTTGCCATTCTTGTGCCAAATACTGGCAACCATAACTGGGCCGTTAAAAAAAATATACATAATTATCATATGTAAATTTAAATAAATTAAATACAAACTAATTTAAAATAAAATAAAAATAACGGAAAAAATTCAAAACTCCCCATACAACTGGTTCAGTTGCAAGAATGGCTGAGTAATGGCAAATTCCGCCCTGACTCCGCCATTAAAAAAAATATAAAATAATATTTTTATACATAAATTTAGATAAATTATTTACAAAATAATTAAAATAAAATAGAAATGAAAATAAATTAAAACATATACCAACCTTTCCTATATTATCATAGTTTTTCAACCGACAAGGCGATAACTAAACTATATGTGAACATTTTCAAACTATGTATTTCTAAAAGGGATAATACTCTAGTGAAATTTAAAAAAAATGACATAGATCGGCAAATTCATGGCTACAGTACTCAGTACTGGCCCAATAACAATAGCCAAGTAATATTTACCATTTATGGGCCAGTGCTTGGCCATTTAAAGGTAACAATATACTAACTATTTTCTGTAAACCATAGATCGGCCGATGATTGGTTCTAGTATTGGCCCAGTAACAATAGCCAAGTACTGTTAACCATTAATGGACCAGTGCTTGGCCGTATGTCAATGTCTGGCAAAACCTACTTGAGATTTTCCAACCAGGTCAACGAGTAGACTGAATTTCAAGTCAACGCCGAATATTGGTCGGTTAACTGGAGTGAGTATGAAAGGATAGGTAAACGTTCGCCGTAACCTTATATCAAACAGAAGTAGTTTGGTCCCTAAAGTATTTAGAGTTGCGCAGTTCGCTGCTGAAAGACTTAAAATATAGGATCACGAGAATGGTTTTCTTGCAAAAAGATTACTGGGATAACAGAAAGGTCAGCCACGGTATCAATAAGAAAAGAAAAAATTTTTTTTGGTCTCTGATGAAAGGCATCGATTTGTACATGTCCGACAATTTAACTTAATCGTTTAACGGTTATGTATCTGTGAATGGTTGATTTAGAGTTTCAAACTCACACGGTTTGATACATTTTTGTGCTCTAGTACCGTACTTATAATAATACCAGCAAAATTTGTGTCTAATCTTTGATCTACTACGGCTTCTTGATATGAATTGTGGAAATTTTCAAGATTATCTTGAAGCGTTTGAGACTATTTCTTATAGTGAGGGACGAGATCGAATTTGGGAACTGAGAAAGTTGTTCTTTTAGCTCTTCCAATTCAGATTTACTGGATATTTCAGATTTTGCTCTATCGCAAAATTGCGTGTTCAAATCACTTCAGGGTCTCCAATATAAAGAGGTTTAGTTCATTTCATTTTATTTTTATTAAAGAAATATTTTATTTTAATATTCATTAATTATAAATCTACCTTTATATTGAAATTTTTATTCGAATATAATATGTTTATTTGTTATATAAATGTGTAGTGGAAAATATCCGTTAACCGTGAATTCACCGTATAATAATGCGTCTGAGCGGGCTAGTAGGATTAATCTGTCGCCTCTTTGCGCTTATCTCTGTAACTATAAGCATAACAACTGGGCTTTACCATTTTAAGTCTTCTTTAACATCGAATGCGAGATAAACAGAAATAGCTAGGGGGAATCTTTCAATTGAAAGATATCCACAGCTAGATTAATGTAGGTTTTGATATATAACGAATAATTCCTATTTCAGTAACCAATTTAAGTGTTTTACTATAGTTTTAACCCACAGTTATAATGTATTAAGATAACTATAAGTCTCAGCTAGCTCAAGTGGTAGAGCATGACAGTAAAACAATTTTGAAAACACTGTGTGAAATGTTCATTAATGGTGCATGTTACAAAATCATCGAGCACAAAATTGTGCATAATACATGTTATGCACATGATGTACCATACCGTGCACATGTCGTTAAACGCGTTAGCATATATGTGCACACAAACGTTAGCCGCCTGTTTCACGAATAATGAAATACGAAGCGAAATGAAATTTATTTAATGATAAGAATAATAAACAAAGAATAAAAATTGGAGAGTGAAATAGTTTTCTAAAATGGCTGATTTAATTTAGCTTTTATGAGATAATATAACTTTCGTAGCAATAAATTCATGAATTTAATTTTACTTTCATCTAAAATTATATGCGAAAGAATTTTTTTTGTGAATGTTAATGAAAATTTTCACCAAAAACAAACGGGCACTTTGAATAATTAATTTTACTGATTCCAAAAATCTATTGTATATATTTATTTAATATTTTGTTTGTCATTTGTTTTGTTTGTCTTTTTCATATTTTTTTGCAAATATTAAAACTAATTTTTTTTATAATATTAAAAAAATTGTGGAAAATTAACATTATTTTTTATATGTAAGCCAAATATTTTAATTTTTTGAATTCTGATTTTGGCGATGCAATCACACACATACATTTTCATTTTAGAACTTGAAAATACGACCTCAATTTTCATTTATCGTATAATGACGTTGCAAAAACTAGCTGTATGGGAAAACTTCATAACGTATTAGAAGAACGTAGTCATAAAAGTCATACATAAAATGTTTTTGTATTTATGACTGAAAGTTCTATGCATATTTTGAATACATGTCTTCAAGACTTAAAAATGTTAAATTAAAACAAATAGGTATGAAATATTTTTAATTTTCAACTTAATGTAAAATATACACTAGAATATTTTAAAAATCTTAATAATTATAAAAATAAAAAAGTGCACGAAACGTGCATAGACTCGTACACCATTCACACAATGTTTGTCGGGATGATACCTCTTATCTCAGGGTGTGAATCTTACACACAAATCCTATGCTAGTCTGAGCATGTCATTTCCGTCAGTGACATGTAGACCCAGCTTCCCCTCGGGTTGCAAACAAAACTTGGGCGAAAACATGCGCTTCTCTCCATTGCTGTATAATATATAATTAACAATTTTTTGTAATAAAAAACAATAAGTATTCTGGCTTTGTTTATATTGAAGCCTTTTAAACTTCCTTATATGGAAAATAACAATAATAATCAAGAGCTTCTGAAGCAGTTTAGGCTGTTTTTAAGTGACAGTCTGTATGTGTATGTTGTGTATCGTTGTATGTTGCCAAAATTTGTCCAACGCTTTCTCAACAACGGATGGCCCGATTTAAAAGAAAATGATTACAATCAATGTATCTTGGCTAGCACAGTTCTTTTATTCCAACATCGGCTCATTTGTTTTTAGTGATCTGAAAATTCCTGAAAATAATCTTTTCTAAATAACATGAGAATTATTAATGCTATAAAGCTCAATGACCTATCGTTTTGTTTATTATCGATCTAGCCAGTAGGGTATTCTTTAATCATGTGACGTACTATCTTCTTCACTGACTAACACTTTTGAATGACTTCAATGACAATAAAAAGACCTTCTGTTAGGTATGGGAGCTACTTAGAGCTTGTGTTAGGGGTGGAAGCGAAGTTGTCTTCACTGAATAACCAATAATATCATTAATATCAGCATGTAATTTGTATGTGTTTCATGTATATGTGCACTTTTGGGCTTCAAATTTTCTGGATAAGTGATTACATCTCGTTCACTAAGAGATAGTTGTAGCACTTTGCTGAAGAAAAGATGTGGACAGCTCTATCACTAGATATGTAGCAGTTGTAAGTGTTCCTTCATCATTAAATCTGATGAAAACTCTCATAATGGGGTCTGGAGAAGTACCAATAAGCCTATACAGATTAAATAGGGTTAAGTGTTTGTAAGAATTTATTATAAAAGAAAACCTTAACGTGTTTTACATTGTGAGTGTGTTTCCACTAGGACAAGGAATAAGGTGTTGGTTCTAACGATAAGAATCATCTGCTTAGACAGTTCGTTACAACTGGAGAGTTTCTAATGAACCCTCCTTTTCGGAGTATAGGTATGTCATGTTTAAACTATAGTCAGTATGAACAGGGAACTAAACCACTCAAGGGACCTTCTGTAAAAACACAAAGTATAAAGCCTACTCTAGGCTTTAAAAAGGCATAATACCTTAACAAACGAAGATGTTCCACATCCAAATTTCGCTCTGAAGGCAAATCGAGACATTTACAAAAGACGAGAAGCAGAGAATTGCTTTTCTTATACAAACTTAGAAACTACGTTTTTTATTTTATATATATGGATTGATAACAAAACTCCCACTAATCGATCCCAATACCTAAAGGCCAACAAATATCTAACCAGATTATCTTAAACCAAAAGTCTGAAATTGATAGAGCGAAAGCTTCAAAACTTACGTCTACATCTATTTCTGACAAGAGTTTCTACAGTGCCATTAATTCTTTAAATTCTGGTACAAAATCTTCTATTCTCCCTATTATTGATGGTGATTCAATCTCAATGATTCCATAAGAAAAGCTAACTTGTTCGCTGAACGCTTTGCTTTGAACTCCACTGTTTTTGAAACTCCTAAAGAAATACCCCAAATTCAGTCTTCAGGAGTTAATATGAATAAACTCCACTCCAAACCCAAAATAGTTGCTAAACTTTTAAAGGGATTAAACATCAACAAAGCCTCAGGAATGGACAACATTCCACCCATTATTTTAAAAACCTTTTCCAAAGAACTTGCATCAACTTTGACTAAGATATTCTAGAAATCCAATAAATCTGGTATATTTTCCTCATGCTGGAAGTTGGCAAATGTCCAGCCTGATCCCAAAAAGGGAACAAAATCCGATATCTCAAATTATAGGCCAATAGCTTTACTATCGGTCCTATACAAAGTCTACGAGCGTTATATTAATATACACACGTTTCAAAATTTCTGGAAGTAAATCATTTAATAGCCGACAGCCAATACGGTTTTCGAAACAAAAGATCAACTACCGATCTATTAAACTATGTAGCGCATTGAAACATACGTTATCGCTTTAGACATCTCCAAGGCATTGGATCGAGTCTGGAATGCCAACTTAATCAACAAGCTCGTTGCGTATGGTTTTCATCCCAATGTTGTGAAGCTGATTCAAAATTTTCTATCCAACCGATACATTTTAGTCTACTTAGACGGATTTTTGTCTGCGTCTTAACTAGCTAACGCTGGTGTACCCAAGGCTCAGTATTGTCCCCAACCCTATTTTTGATTTATATCAACGAATTGCTGAAAATCACTAGCAACCCAATAAATAGTTTTGCAGATGTTAGTACTCTGCACAAGTCGTTCAAGCCCCTTCCTTCAAAAGGATAAATGCATGAACGAATTAATCTCGCCCGGAGAGATGCTGCCATAAACGTGAATAAAGACCTAAAAAATTCGCCATGACTAAAACCTGGTCAATATTAACTCTACCAAAACACAGCTGTTGATTGTTTCTAGATCAAAGACCGAGTTCCCCACAGATATTTTATTCGGCTTGTGTGATAAACCAGTGTCACAGTTTCAAATGACATACCCTGGAACGAACATGTAATGGCGATGGAAAAAAGCGCGTCTAGAAAAGATGGCCTCCTAAATAGATGCAAACATTTTTTCACTCCATACCAATTGCTCCATATTTATAAGTCTTATATTCTTCCCTGTATGAAGTACTGTTGTCAAGTTTGTGGTGCTGATTTTGTTTCCATCTTAGCCCTCTTGGACTCTGTTCTTTGTTTACTGGATGTCACAATTGTCAATTAATTACTCCGAAACCACCGTACTCGTCATACAAAATAGGTACACTGGTTCATTCCTATTGGTTTAGCGTCCTATTTCATGTAGACTTATAATCATTTATCAATCCAGAAATTTTTCTGTTCTGAAGAGGGTCGTATTGCAATTTGCTAATATATTTTATGGATTGTCTGCAATACTCTATTATACATTGATGCATACGCCGGTTAAAGAATACCACCATTTTTAGTGAATATTTTCGTTTAATGGGTTTTATCACTTTATGGTCATCGTCTATACGAATGGCGGGCAAATGGCGGGCGATCGAGATTTGACATCAAAACTTGATTCCCTACAACATCGTCGCACTGTTCCTGACCTCGTTGTTTTGTACAAATATCGTAATCAACAATGCTCAGATAAAATCAGCAGCATCATACCTCGAACTTATTCTTATCTCCGTCTTACTCGGCATTCGGATAGTGCAACCAGTCAAACGGTCGAGATCCCGCGCTGTCATACTAGCAGATCGCCGAAAAACTTCTTTGTTCGAACTGCGTACAAATGGAATAGTTTGCCGGAATCCATATTCTCAGGTGGTTTCAATCCACAGAGGTTTAAAAAAATGCTTTCAAATGTCTTCCATTTCTATATATTAGTTAAACAAGTCAACATTTATTAAAAGTCACTCATCCGCTATCTTATATTTATACAGTAATGCATTGGCCATTTTTGAGGATATAGATTTCTTGAAAAAATTTGATGATACAGTAAAACTCGTTTATAAAGTACGGTCAAGGGACCGACGAAGGCGTACGTTATACACAATGGTACGTTATATCCAAAAAAATTAAAAAAGCATAAGCAAATTTGCCTGTTATGCTCATTATATCAATGTATATCATATTAAATTATTTA
The DNA here is from genome assembly GCA_963693315.1 of Diogma glabrata. Taxonomy (NCBI): domain Eukaryota; kingdom Metazoa; phylum Arthropoda; class Insecta; order Diptera; family Cylindrotomidae; genus Diogma; species Diogma glabrata. Next base: position 203,789,942 of record OY856187.1, read on the forward strand.
CTAAATGTTAATTTTAAAAGCGATCACAAAAAAATAGCAACATACAGTTTAAAAACAATTCATTATCATAAAATGTTAAAGCTAATCAAACCGATGCTACATAAACATATGTATGTTAATATTTTCGAATGAGAATGTTTGAATATGTGGCTACTCAGATTAAGCTTCGATGGACAATTTTTTACTGAAAAATAATCAGTAATTTTCTGTTGTTTAAGGCAAAGTTGAATAATATTTTCCACTTTAATTACAATTTGGTCGTCAATTTGCATTTGATCAAATCCGGGCTGCAAACCTGATTAGCAAGCGCGTAGCGTACGGATTTAACCCCGCAGTTGTGTAGTTTATTCAAAACTTTCTGAACGAATAAAGCCCGCCCGGAAAGACGCTGCCATAAATTTAAATGATAGCCTGGTAAAATTTTCCATTTGGGGTGGCTGAAATATGTTCAATTTTAACTCCACCAAAACATGGCTATTTATTGTTGCCAGATCAACGACCGAGTTTGCCAAAGATATTTTGATTAGTGTGTGTGACAAACGAATAGACGAATGAGAAACATTTTATTGGTCGTCAAAATTTCTATCGACTTACTCTAGAATGATCGTATAATGGTGATGGGAAAAAGCGCGCCAAAAAAACTCAGTCCTCAATAGATGTAAAAATATTTTATTCCATATTAATTACTCCACATTTGTAAGTCCTACATTCGTCCTTGTATGGAGTATTGTTGTCAAGTTTGGTGTGCTGCATCTGTTTCCATCCTGACTCTTTTGAACTCTGTTCAAAAACGTGCTACACGAGTTGTGATTGAAACTTAACTTCAAATCCTAATTCTCTGATCTCGGTGTTTTTTATAAATATCTTCACCAGCAGTGCTCGGATGAAATCGGATCCATCATGCGTCAACCATATTTTTTACCCTGTTTTACCTGTTAATAGTCAATTGTGTTTTACTAATGTCACTCATTGCCATAGTGATAAAATGAAGAGGGATTTCTTTGTCCATACATCGTACAAACGGAATTCTTCGCCCGAATCAATAGTCACGAGTCCCTTCGATCCACTAAGGTTTGAAAAAAGCATTCTCGACATCTCAGAACACATATTGTTGTGCTAATTAGATCTTACTAGGCATCTATGTGCTTTTGTCACACATATTGTAGCTCTTATAACATAACACTTTTTATTTAAAAAACAAAATAGAGTGCCATCATCGAGATATATTCCATAACAATAGAGTTCATCTGGAAGCACCCTTAAGATAACACCTTGGCTAATAATATCTCACTGCTATTGTCAGTGATATGTGATATCTAACGTTAGCTCATATATATGTCAATAGCAGGGACTGGAGTAGGCATTATCGTTACTCCCGTAGATCAAAAATAAAAATTTGTTCGAATTTCTATAAATCATCATACTCAGATTCTATTTAGTATTCTATTTAGCGTCTAATAAACTCCCTTTTATCATTAATCAATTATTAAATTTAATAATTAAAAGTAATATTATTTTTCTGACAACTTTTATTAAAAATATAAATTTCAGACGCGTTTCGGATATAAATATCCATCATCAATGAAAGAATTTATATTTCTCCCTTTTATCAGCTACTGTCGAAGTATACGATCGTAGTTATCCCAGGTTTTTTGAGACAATAGCTTATGGTAGTTGCTTTAACTTTTTATCACGACTTCGAAATAAAATGAACGACATCTAAAGCCGGGAAATCACATACAACAGAAACAGAAACAGAATTTCATACAAATTTGACAGAAAAAAATTCTGTTTCTGTAAAATTTGTATGAAAATCTGTTTCTGTTTCTGTTGTATGTGGCTTCAAGCCTTATGAGTGTTTTCGCTCTATCTTTAAAGTTCAATACACTAGAGCTTACAAAATCCTAAATTTGAACTTTATAGTGTAGACTGTAGAGCGATATTTTTCAGAGGAACTTTTTAAGAGCTCATTATATTGATCCATTTTTAACGGCTTCCTCTACTTTGTGAAATTTAGCACATCTAATTTTTTTACGTTTTAATGAACAAACAAACTGCTTCAATTTCTAACCGATTGCGCACAATCGAAGAAATTTTTCTACAATCCAAACAATACCCTAACTTGAGACAGACTTCTTTCGATCGAGTTCCGCAAACATTTTAATTTATTGGCCAAAGTGATCACTTGCATTTTAATTTGATTTTGGGCCGTATCGCACCTTTAGCATTTTCATAAAACATGAATGATTAAAGAATTCGAACTGATGAATTAACAAATATTTTCTCCACACTTACTTGCGAATTAACCCATGAATCACAACAAATTAAAGAAAGGAAGCAGAAGCATTTCGTAGAAAAATAATAAATATCGTAAAGCATCGAATACTTACGACTTTTAAAATTTTCATGTTTATTTTGTATTTTTATTTTCTATTCGTACTTTATAAACTGGGCAAATTACATAGAAAAATAGTTCACGGGACTAAACTTGTGTACGTTATAACCTTATAAGCCGAGGTACCTTATAAGAAGGATAATTTGTTCGTAAAATTTTTATAGATGTAAGAAAAAAATTTGCTGTACTCTATAGATCAAGTGTACTTTATATATGGTGTACGCTAAAAGCGAGTTTTACTGTATTTAACTTTTTGAAGGTACCTTTTTATATGTTAGTTTTGTATTGTTACTATTACTGCTCGCAGCTAGAAAGTAAATTTGAGATCCTAATATTTTTGAGGTTCCAATATTGGGGTCCTAAATTATTACATTATGAATTCATAAATGAGTTTCTTAAGCTCGTTTAACCTCATTTGGTGTTTAACGACGGGTACATAGAATAATTCAAAAAAATTTACCAATTAATTTTTGTTCTCTTGACATATATATATACTGTGATTATCGAAGTGGTAATGTATGTTGGAGTGATGTTATAATCCGTACAATTAAATATGTTTAACACAAATTGTAACAACTACAAAAGAACTGACTTCAAAGTATTGCTGAACGATACAAACGATGTTTGTTCAAAAATTGTACGTATTGCATGTGTAATGCCGCAATCTGAGGTATTATCTAACCAGTAGTATTTATAAGAGAGTCTACACCCCACTCCAGAACGAGTTCAGGTTCTGTATTGGTAGACTGAAGGAAATGTATGCCTTGGTAGTGAGATTTAACGATCAACGAACAGTCAAGGATACATTCTCTTCAGTCGCCACACTGTTCTATCATTTCTCTCCCTTATAAACTGACTACTTGGTAATCCTAAAATTCAACGTCCGTAACTACATAAAACAACCACTTAGTACAACGAAAATACATTACCTGGTTCATTATCAATACCATTAATTAATCGCGTTGCTACAACAACACGTCGTGTTGATTTAGTATCAATTTCTATTAAAAAAACTATCAATCTCCCAATTAGCATCGCTTAAATTCGTAAACATTCTTCTACTTTGTTTTAATCAAACAAAAGTAAAACTCATATAGTTATAATTGCATTTTTCCATTTTTGTTGATACTATCAGATACAATCTCATCATCATCTGTTTAAGTAAACTGTTAACAAATTGTTGCATTTCGTGGTTATTGTTATTTCATTCTCTTTATAATTTTTAATAACTGCAAACACAAAATTAGATATGATTGTCTGTTTCTGATCATGATCGACGATAATCAAATGAAACAGAATTTAAATGATATATGAGTTTTGGAATGCGATGTTGAGACAGTATGATCGTGATTGATTTTTTTCGTTTGAAAAGGGATAACATCACGACAGCGGAGAGAAATATACAAGTTTTTTGAATTCGGTTTAGAATAAGTTCGGTTTAGATTTCAAATCGGTTAAAATCGTTCAATTCGTTTATATCAAATAAAATCAAAAAAAATTGTTAACAAATTGAATTTCGGAAAACTTAACAAAAAATATCTATATGTTGTGATTGTTAAAAAGATAAAATGTAAATTAATGGTTATATTTCGAAGTCGGGATTTGAAGTTAAAATATAGCTTAAACTCAAATTAGATCAGTGGATTTTTCTTTAAATAAAAACAATAAATTTAAATGTTTGGTTATTGAATTTTTGTGTTTTCTTTTAATTTGAATCTATCCTTGCAATAGTAAATGGAGAATGTCGTATTGTGAAATAAAAGAGCAAGAAATATTGTGTAAACTATATTGAAATTAAACATGTGTCTTATATGTGTCCAAAGGTTGTAAAACAAACGGAGAAAAATATAAGACCGGTGTATGGTACAAAACTGAGGCAGTGAACAACATTCATGCTACGTGGATTGGGTGAGTTCGTTCCATATTAAAATTATACCTTTCATTTTGTAAATTTATGAACGCTGGAATTAATTTCGTTAGTTACATATGGTTTTTACAGTAACCACTATACGAATTTGTGCCATATGGAAAGTAGCACACAAAGTTGTAATTGCTGAAGGTCTACACGTCCATTTTATTTTTGAGATTACTGTTGTTTTACTGTTAGCTAGTAAACTAGCATATTATAATAATGGTTTGAGGTTGATACAAGGGAAAACTGCAATCAACATTATTTTATGTTATCACTCATCTCATCATTAGGTTTACGCTGCATGTTAGATGCAATCAATTATTTTTGTTTGTTGAAAAAAATTATAATGAAATGTCATAAATAAGTCGACACTGTAAATTAGAGATCTTTTGCTTGTTGAAGTCCACGAATCCGTCCGTACATACATTTGTCATCTTTTAATATTTAATAAAACCCTTGGATAAATAGATGCCTAAGCATCTATTATTTAAATTCGTAAAGTCCAGGCTTTACACATGTACCAGTTAATTTTTTTAGATTTCAGATTTTTTCTGGGAGCGAGGAACGCCTGTTGAAGCCAAGCACCAAACCAACGTTACTATTGTTGGTGTATATACAAAAAAAAACAATATAACCATTTCAAAAAATCTCTCTAGCACCAGCTGATAAAACTCCTCTGCTCAAATTTTGTTAAATCTCATTCAATCAATCTTCTTTTTAATCAAATCTCTTAGTCAATTTTAAATTTAAAATATTTAATTTATTATATCATTTGTTGATATTCTTTCATAAATATTTTATTCAAATATTACACAATTATTACAAATCTAGATAATCCCTAATATAAATTTTTAGGATACTCCATCAAATTGATATATAAAAACAACTAATAAACCAAACTCAATGAAAAAGAAAAACAATAATAAGAAAAATTGGAAAAAAATTTTCACGATCTATTTTTAGAAATAAATTACGTGAATTTATTCTGAATTTCTGAAGAAAACCATATACAAAACTTTTTCTCTTCCCACTAAAATTTTTTCACTTTTCAAAATCGTTTGCTTCGTTCGGTATTGTGTTTAAAATTGTTAAACAGATAAAAAAAAGGGTTTAATTTTGACTAGCTCGGTAAAAGTTGTGTCTAATAGCATTTAGGATATTTTTCGGAAAAGTTGTGGAAAGGTTTGAATTATTTTTTTATTTATTTTTTAAAGAAAACGATTTGAAATATAATAAGGATACTTTTGAAAGGAATTGTTTTTATTCGTTAAAGAATATTTTATTGGATTTTATCTTTTTGAAGGCAAGAAAGGATTTTATGAAACGGAAGAAAATTGATACAACAATTACGTTACCACTAAGAAAAATATTAGATTGGTTAGTTTTACAAAATAAATTGGAAGCAATATGTCAAACCTGTAATTTTAAGTGATACTTTTATTTTAGGCTTGGACAGTAGTTGGAATGGTTATTACACATCAAAGTATAAAAAGCCGTTGCGTGAGTTATCGGAAGTTTTCTTAAAAAGTTAGTTTGGGTCAGGCAAATCAATGTACACCTTTAAAGTTTTATTTCCTATATATTCAAAACTCTTACAAAAAAAACAAACGAAAAAAAATTGGGAAAACCTATGTTAGAAAAATCTGATAAATATCTCAAAAGAAAACATAAATTTCTAGTTTTCGTATCGTTAACCAATATGTATTTCATTTATTTTTTATTTGATTATATGAAAAAATATCCAGCCATTGTTTACGTAGCAAGTAAAAGGTAAAACTAGAGACCTGGCAGGTATTTGTATGCAAAAAAAAAAAACAAGGACATTAATAAATTTGTTCAAATTTAAAGCTTTTGAATGTTGAATATTTCAAAACAAGCAAATATTGATAGGCATACGAAAAATGAATATCGTATGAAATTTATCATATATATCATTCTAGAAGAGTAAGACATACATGTTAAGTTAAATTTTGTTGGTACAAAATTGTCGAACTTGAAATACGCCTATTAACTTATTGTCTATCAAAACCATGGTAACATGGTAGCTAGTAATGGAACTAATATTTCTCGTTCTCGAGTTCTGATTTCGAGTTTGATTTCTCGTAAAATTGTTTACCGATCCTAACCTCGATGTAAAATGATATTATTAATTCTATTTTTTATTAAAATAATAAGTTCATTGGTTCTTTTATTTTATTTTTGTTTTTTGCTTTCATTAAATTTTACGAATATAAACATGTGAAAGTGTTTGATTCGAGACAGTTCATGAATAAACTCAAACGCTTGACTGGGTATGGATCAAAAGATATGGAGCATCTTTTTTAAGAATTTAACAAGGGACAGAGAAAATATAAATAATTTAAATTTTTTAAATTTTCTTGGTTTATTAATAGATAAATTTCTAGTTTTAATTAAAACAATTAGAAAAATGAATTTTTAGTTAAGTGATAGTAAAATTTACAAAATTTATTCGACAAATTATAATTTAAAATAATTTTGTGCATGATTGATCTACAATCGTTCTATAATTTGGATACAACGACTATATTTTTAATGGTTCTACTCATGATCAACTTTCATTCAAAATTTTATTTTGTTCGTGATTGATTTACAATCGTCTAATAATTTGGATAGGACGATTTTATTTTATAAAAATTCTATTTTGTGATCAACATTTATCTAAAACGTTGATACGACGATAATTTTATTATCATTAGTCAACCGTCAATGGAATCATTGGCTCAACCTTGATTGCTGTATCTTTTAGGGTCGTCCGAGTTTACATTCCTTATTTTACTCATTTAATTACGTTCTGTTTCTAAATTTTTTTGCATGCAATTCATAATTTGTACTGGGCTGAGAAAAGACCTTCTTGAATTCACAGATTCTAGCTAGTCGGAATTAAACCTCGCAAGGCCCGCAATTCCTTTAATGTTACTGATTTTGATTTCACGATACAGTGCTTATTACAATTTATATAACTTATCTACAAATCACCTGTTTATTTTGGTGCAATGATTCATTTATTTATGTCTAATTGTTTATGTTTATTAAATTTAACTTATTGTGTTTAAGTATGTATGTGTGTGTATGTTCGTGTGTATCGTTGTATGTGGACAAAATTTGGTTCAACGTTTTCTCCACAATGGAGAATCTGATTTCAATGGCAATGGTAAAAATCGATGCATCTTGGCGTAACTTAGAGACCAGTCATTTCTAACGATATTGGTTCATTTGTTTTTTAGTGATTTTTAAAAAACTGAATATCATGTCTTGTAAATATAAAGAGAATAAAATAATAATGCTATCAAGATATTTACCTCTCATTTTGTTTGTCATTATTTTACAATGATATTTGTTTAAAAATTTGTTATCTTAATTTTGTTTTAATTTAGAAAATGTGAAAAAACTACGTGTCATTTTCGTTACGTAAACGCATGAGATCTTAATGAATTTTTGTATGAAAATGAGCCGCAAATGCATCCTGGTTTATTTGAAAATAGAAAATATGGGTTATTTTCCAAATTTGGCAAAGGAGTCGGGAGGATGCCAGTGGATCGTTGACCAAATGTTTTTTTAAATTTCGATAACGCTCAGTCCTGACATTCAATTTTGTTGAAACTAAAAGGTACACGATCAGTTTTGAATGCCAATCAACGTGATTGACATTCATGACTGTCAAATTTTATTGCTGATGAAATTTTAAACATGGTTGAATTTTTATCATCAGTCAAGATTGACATTCATGATTGATCAATGAGCGTGTATGGGCCCTATTAAAGCATAAGGTTTTTGTAATGTTTATAGTAATTTTGCAACTTCTGGGTGGTCACTGTCAGTTAAATATCTTCCTTTATTCTTTTAAAGATATCACAAAAAACAGTCACAATTATGAAGTGTTTTTGGCGAATCTGTAGTAAAATGTTTCAGTTCTGGGTGATTTACATGTTCCAAAATTTTTTTCCAGTAAAAAATGAAGCAATAAGTAAATCATGATTTTCGTATGCGAGACAAGAACAACAATATAAATATACAAAATTTTACTTGAGTTTATTTCTAGTTTTTGAGTAAATGTTGCCATAAAACTAAGAATGTTGGCATAAAATATACTTTACCCAAGTATATTTTATGGCAGCAAAAATTATTTTATGGAAACATAAATGATTTTAAATAATAATAAAATAAATTAAATTAAAATGATTTTATTAGAAAAAAATTATGTTTTTGGTTTCCCAAGTTAGTTTTTTATAAATAAAAATATTTAGTTATAATATTTTATAAAAATTTCTATATTCCTTCTATATTCTTTTGTTTTTTGTTTTTGGATGTCAAAAATTTATAGCATCGCCATTGTTGATTGTATTGAATAGCATCGCCATTGTTAAATTTAATTTATTATTTAATTTAATTTATTTCTTAAATGTATCAATAATCAAGAAGCCATAGTTTTATTATGTTTAAATTTAATAACAACAAAAGAATATTTAATTGTAATAGTTTATCTGTCAAAAATTATAGCACAACGCCTTCTTTATTATAAATTTCTTTCTCTTTTTAACTACCAACAATTTTATATCGCGTTTAGCTCTAACTTTCAGTAAAAAAATGTTGGAAAAAGTGTTTGAACATGTAAATCGCACATTAACATGATATAGAACAAATTTGCTTTTGAGATGTCTTGTAAAATGTTGTCGGTGTCCATCAAACAAATGCTGATTTTTTAATTTACTGATATTTTAGGTGTCTGAAACGATTTTTGACATCGATATTTTAATGATATCTTTACCTCTCAATCCTGGTAAATCCTGGCTCAATCCTTTGCCTTGATATCTTTACCTGCTGAACCTGTCTAGACAACTTATTTTGGTTCGCAGTCTGTGTGTGTAATCTTATTTAAATTAAAATAGAATTCCACACATATGCACAAGCAAATCCTTTTTAAATTATTACAATTGATGTGTCGTATAATGATTAAATCTTAACAATGCGTATTTAAGCCTTTAAAACCTCCAATTGAGCTAATATTCACTTTTTGGTGACCTTTGTTTGTTTTTTTTTAATATTTTTTTTTGTAATTTTTCGTGTTTTATTTTAATTTATGTTCTATAAACAAATATTTTTGGACACTATAATAGAATTATTTTGCATAACTTTACAGCCTCAAAATACGCTGTAAAGTAAGTTTGGTGTTTAAGTATTCCTTATCAAGTAACTGATTAATTTTTAATCTTACGGGAAGTTCTTGGCTTGACCCCTAAGGTCACACCCTTATCCCACTAGTTTTGTATGGTGGTGGTGTATAGATAACCATCAATTATTTAAGGGCTAAGTTAATTTTAGTTAATTAAAATTTGATAGTCGATGAGTTGATACGGGGTGGTGATGACCTTCATTTTTCTCGTCTTTTGGGTCGTCAGAGTATACTTCCCTTTCAACCTTTGTTTCAGTTCAGCTAATAATTTTCGCGTGCACCCAGCATATGCAAAGAGCCGAGGATAAAGTTTATCGAATCCACATGCTGAAGCTAGATGGAACAAACTCAAGGCGCGCGTGTCTTTTTGACGTCAGGATTATTTACGCTAATTCCGAATGATAACCAACTGCTACTTTTTGTATATTTTTTTTTTGTGGCGTTTATGCTCCACGTAGGAGCGTTGCCAAGCTAATCAGCTTCAAATATTCACCACGGCTACTCGCGATATAATTACCATGGTTGCTGATTTTTTAAGGTCATGTATTACGTCCGTCTCTCAGTGTAGTTGTGGTTTACCATTAACGGTCTTCCATTAACGTCCATTTTTTTAATCATTCCAAGCTGTGAATCGGCTCGTAGAATATGCCCAAACCAAGCAATCCTGTTGGAATGGATACAACCTATTATACCAGAACGCTTCAGAAGGTCTCTGATCTCAAACTTATATCGGGTTTTGTACTCTCCATCGTTTGTCTTAAATAGACGCAAATTGTGGCGTAGAATCTTACGCTCTAATACAGATAAATGTGCTTCGTCATTGTATAAGCGTCCACGTTTGTGATCCATACATCACCACCAGTCTAATCAAAGTATTGTATAACTAGAGTTTGATGTTAGTTGTCACCGTATGATCCAAAGAGTGACTTAATTGATTTAGATTACCTGCAGTAATTTGACCTTTTATATCTATAAGTATGTTCCTGTTTGAGACAAACATTGATCCCATATTTAAAAGATTCAGGAAGTAGTTTGATATTTCGTTCTCTACTCGTACACAGCATTGTGAGTTCCTTACTTTTATTTTGCATAGTGATATCAGTTTACAAGCGATTCCCATTGGTACCAAAGCATACCATAAAGTTTCTCATTTGAAAGAGACCGGCCATAAATCAATGAAGAGTCGGTACACAGGTATGTTGAACTCTCGAAGCTTTTACAAAATCATCTTTATCGAGACATGTGCATCGGCATCACCTGGACCTTGCCGAAAACCACCAAATTCCCCAAACATTAAAAAAGTCCCGAACCAAACACTAAAACAACAAGAAAAAACTCGTAAATACAATTGAATTAAGAAAGCCCGAAGTAACAGCTTCAAAAACGAATAAACAGATTAAAACTTGTTGAAAACTCAAGTGTTGTTGAATATATTCCTGGTGCCAGTAGCGATTTGAAGCTTTAATAGACGAGCTATAATCACCAGTAATTTTGGTCACCCAACTGACTTAAAAACATCAGGCAGTAGTATCTCTACTATTAACTAAACAAATGCATTCTTGAAACGAAAAAACTTCACAAGAATATATTTAATAAAATATCATTAATCAATAACGATAACCGTTATCGCAGAAGATTCAGAGAATCAACATAGTTGAACCGTTTTAACCAAAAAATATATTAAGGACAAATCTAAGAAGTCATCATCCATTACTAAGAACTTTATGTGTAGTATAAAAGGCAAAGACCTAAAGAGGACGTTGTGATCGCGACATTTTTTAAAAGAATTTTTATAATAAAATAAAATATTATTTAAAATGCTTCGCCCAGCACTAACAGCAGTTTCAAGACAATAAATTTTATCTTTATACTTAAATTTTTGACAATATCTAATAGAAAGAAATGTTTTTTCGACAGTTTTAAAAATTCCCGTATTGAGTACATTATGTTTGGAACAACGATATTTTTTGTTGTGTTTTATGATCGCCTGTATATTGGTGCAACGATTTTTTTTATATGGATTTATTATACATATTCAACAATCACTGATACCATTGGCGCAACGATCACTATTATATTGATTTACTATTCATATTCCGGTATCATTGGCGCAACGATTTCTATTTTATTTATTTATTATTATTCATATTCAACAATCGCCTATACCATTGGCGCAACGATTCTCTGTTATTTTGATTTATTATTATTCATATTCAACCTTCGCCGGTACCAGTGGCGCACCGATATATTATATTATATTATTGTTAGTGCCCAGCAATCGCTTGTCCATTGGTGACTTTTATTATATTGTTGCTTTATTGATGATGTTGAAAAATCGCCTGTACAATTGGCGCAACCATTGGTGGTTTTATTAGTTTGTTTTTTATATGTTCTCACTATAATTGGCTAGTGTGGGGGGAAGCATGAAAAGTTGTATGAAATTCAAATGATGAGGGTGAGTGAAACATTTGAATTTTTAAATTGAATAATTATATTTGATGTGGTGTGTTGGTGATGATCTTAGTTCCTCTGACTTTTGGGGTCGCAGATTCCCTATTCGTTGCTCATTTGAATCCGTCTTCTTGCTGAACTTTTGTGTACAATTCAGTTTTTGTACTGGGTTGAGGAAAGACATAACCGAACTCACAGACTGCAGTCAGTTGGAAATTTAAATCCTAAGGCATGCTATTCCTCTAAAGTTCCTGATAGTGGAGTGCACAGTGTTCATATAAACCAACTCAGTCTTAGATTGATCTAATAATGTGAACTTGGAATATATCCTTCGATTCAGTATTTTTTTTAAACTTTAAGTTGAATACAATTCTGATACTTCTTCCTTTTCGTATGCGAGTTAAACATATATCATTCAACACAGCTATTTTACATATCGCTATGATAAAATACTGCACAATCGGTGCTAAAAATGACACACACTCACCAATTTCTGAAGCAGATGATCATGTGGTATGTGTGCATATTTGCAATTCTGTTAACGATTATTGTAAAGAAGGCAGCTTGCAAAGTAAGGCGTGAGTTGTACCGGCTACTGGAAAACACGCTCTTATCTAGAGTTTCAGCGCTGCAAACATGTGATAATCGTGGTTAGGTGATAAATATCAGATTGATTACTGTCAGAAATTATCATAAGTAATTGGATTCAAAAAGTGTACAACGGTTTGAGATAGACTCACGGCACTGAAGCCTATCCTGCAATAACTAAGAAACTAAGTTGGAAGCTACAATACGTTCTTTTAATCTTTAAGTAAAATCGTAATTTGCAAATTGTTTCATTTGTTAGCTATGTATTGTCCAATTTGAAATAAAGGCTGCAACATTATCAGATTATTTACTTTGATAACAAGAGTTTATCATGGTCGTTTTACGTGTCACGTTATTTTTGTGCTTTTATAAACGTGATTGCAAAACACTGAAAATTCAATATCAAAAGGAAAAGAATGTTAACAAATTTCAAAATAATAATAGAAAACGTGACCACACATTAGAAAACTGTCTAATAAAATAAAATTCATCTCTTTCCGGATAAAATATGTGTCAACACTTTTAACTTAGATATGCGTTCCCCAAGTATTTAAAACTTCCTGCCACGGCTAAAATTCATAAATCAAAAACAAAACAAATAAAACCTCTTAAAAAGCAATAAACAATCGGAAAACTGGAACAGTTACCACGTACCTAACATTCTGATGATAGCTTTCCTTGATTGTGACTGTCTAGATTCACCGTGCATCGATCCTTGTTGTACTCCTTTTAAAACATTAAAAGTATAAATAAAATTTATTAGAACCAAAAAACGAATGTAACTTAAGAATAAAAATAATAAAACATGTTTTTGGTAGTACAAACATAAATGGTAAAAGTTCTAAATGTTGCCTACGTGTTTTGAATTAAGGGTGATAGATTATCAAAAAGGATGGAAATTATTTTTTTCGGATACATAGGATAATTTTTTATGGAGATATATATGATATATTTACAGTATTAAAATTTAACCATCAGATTATTAGGTTTTCCTCTATATGCATGTACTCCTACGCACTGAATGTTTATTTTATTATGGTTAAATTTGATTTAATGTAAATTTAATAAAAATAACTTTAAAATGATTTATTTTCTTTTGATTTTAAATTTAAATTGTTTATGAGTATAAATCATTATCATATTTAATTTATTTACCAAGAGCAACGGTGTGCTTTGTTCTTGATCGAATTCGCATGCCCATACGTCCATAAAGTACCATTATCACAACCATTGGTATTGCGAAAAATATCAACGATGATAGTTCCCATAAGGGGAATCCATTTGGATTTTCGAGCATTGCACAGAATGCTGAATCTAATATTGTTGAGTTATCTGTAATGATAAAAAAAGATATTGATATAATTGGAATTCTATTATTTGAATATGGTATAAGAAAGGAGTGGTCATTGTAGTTTTGAGTATCCCTTCGGTTCTTATTTTTATTTAAAAAAAGGTGCGTGTGATTTACGTACATGGAAGATTTATTCAACATTAAATTAAAATTTATGAGTTACTGAATAATTTATGAGTTACCGAAAAAATTTTTGAAAAGAAAAACAATAGTGTATGTCTGTGTGTTCAAGGGTGTGAAATATTAAGTGATTTTGACTATTCTTTGGCACGTAACCAGGTTTATATGAGAATGCAAGCTCTTTAAATTTGACCGACTAATCAGATCAAGGTATAGAAGATATTTTAACATTTCCTTTTTAGTATCAATAATTTAAAGGCCAAACATTCGATTTCGAAAACAATTTTGTGTGTCAGGCTTATAAAGTTTCCAATACTTATGTACTCCACTGTTGATTAACAAACTTTTTAAATAGCGTTAATGAATGTTTGGCTACAACCTTTATAAATTTTGATAACAATTGGTCAAATTTTGGACGATATTAGTGGGGAAGTCGACTTTGTAACTTGCTTTTTAAAGTCATGTACCTGAATAGATTTCTAGTTCTCTAAAGTTATGAAAACAAACAGTTAAAATATTTTTTCAAATTTTAATTTTATTTATGTAATTTTTCTCTAACCGTATCAACAATTACAGTTTTTGCTGTGGTTTATTACAACAAATACGTCATTTAAGTATTGCATTTATTTGTCAAGGTAGCAGTCCCAAAAATATTCCAAACTTAAGCTAAATAAATATATATTTCTATGAAAATCAAAGGTTGAAGTGTAGGAAATAACGATCGGCCCTATTTTGGTTCTATTTCCACTCGCTTCGCTCGTTTCGTGAAACTTCATACTCATGAAGAATTGCCACCATTCTAAACTCGTACAAGAATCTACTATTAAGTGACCGATTTAGTTTATATTATTTTTGATTATTTCATGATAATTTTTTTTATATTTTTTATATTTTATTTTTGGTAATGGAAAGTATATAAATGAAAGATTAATAATTACAGAGTAAAAATTTGATTATGGTTTGACAAACTAGCTATTTTTGTACCAAGGGCTTTATGTAGTTTATTGCGCCTGGAAAGCGAAGTAATCTAACCCGAGGGCCTCCGGCCCGATGGATGAATTTCGCTTGATGGGCGTAATACCCAGTAACGCCAGTGGTACTTACAAGATTTTATGCTTCACTTATAATAAGCTAAAAACTAAGAATAGTATATTTTCCTATAAGAGAAGAAAACGCTGCTTTTGCGTGATGGAAAATTTGTTCACGAGACTCGTTAGCGTCGAGTGGGGCAATTTCAAGAACGTAAAATGTTTTTATCTCGCGTAGGAAAAGCAATTTTTTCTATGATAGTTAATATATAAACGATATTTATTAGAAATTATTAAATTAGAAATCAACAAAATAACACATAAACTTCATATTCTATTTATTCATGGTTGCTTTGTTTTAAAAACTATGTAAAATTATATACAATTTGTTATTCTTTTTACACTAGTGAAAAAGGACCCATTTTCACAATAGATTAAGCGTAATGAAAATTGACCTTTCATATGCTATCATAGAAATAGTACATTATATACCAAGGTTGAGAAGTAAGCTATTATTGGACGAGAACTTTTAGATCCTGAGACACGTAGCGCCGAGGGATATAATGTTGGAGGTCTATATTAGTCTTCTCAACCGGGATATATATAGAATTTTTTTTAACTACTAACACTAATTATCACATTTGCTTTGATATTAGTCATTTTCCATTTCATTTTTCAAATATCTTAAAATATCAAGTAGCCTGGAAGTTTAGTTTCATACAAATAAAACGAAACAAAGGAATGTAATTATTATTAGTTTGCGATTTTTTGTTCATTTCAATTAAAAATAAAAGAAAATTTATCATTATTAACCTAGGTAATTTTTTGTTATCATTACTGACCTAGGTTGATAAAAATTATTTCTCATTGGGACATTCGAGTAAATAATGACGATTTCTCAAGTTACTAGTTAAAAAAGAATTTAGTTTGTTAGTCTATATTGATATGCAAAAAAATACAAATGTGTCCTAGTACGCCAATTGAAAATAAATATTTTGAAGTTTAAAATAATTATTTGTTGTTTGTACGTTGCCATGTAAACAAATTCTCCTAAATGTTGTAGTGTATGACAAAAACATTCTATGACGTTTAAAATAATTTTATGCTTCACAATGATAAAAAGTTGTTGTAATGTCTTGGATACGCGATATATAAACACATTCATAAAACCAGGGCGTTATGAGAGGGCATTATGAATTCATAACGCCCGCTTTTAAGACGCTAAAAACTAAATAAAATTATTTTTACTGTAGTTTTGTCTACAAAATGTAAATAATTTTTATTCAATTTAAGCTAGTAAAAGATTTTTATATTTGTTTAAAAATGTTTAGCAACATTTTAGTTATTAAATGTTCATATAGTTTTCCAAAACTATCAAATTATTTTAAACGTCATACAATGTTTTTGTCATACGCTACAAAATTTCGGAGAATTTGTTTACATAGCAACGTACAAACAACAAATATTTATTTTAAACTTCAAAATAGTTTTTTTCTTGGCATACTATGTTACATTTGTATTTTTTTGCATATCAATATAGCCTAACAAATTAAGTTCTTTCTTAGTTTTTAGCTTATTAAGTGAAGCATAAAATCTTGTATGCACCACTGGAGTTACTGGGTATTACGCCCATCAAGCGACATCCATCCCTCGGGCCAGAGGCCCTCGGGCTAGATTACGTCGCTTTCCGGGCGCAATAACCTACATAACGCCCTAAGTACATAAATAGCTATAATGATTTTGGAAAACCATTTGAACATTTAATAACTAAAACGTTGCTAAAACTTTTTAAAAAATATAAAAATCTTTTACTAGCTTAAATTGAATAAGAATTATTTATTATTTGTATTTTGTAGTTTGCAAAAGTCAAAACTACAGTAAAAATAATTTTATTTAGTTTTTTAGTGTCTTAATAGCGGGCGTTATGAATTAATAAAGCGGAATGCCCTCTCATAATGCCCCGGTTTTTATGAATGTGTTTATATATAGCGTATCCGCCGTATCCTAGACATTATAGATGAAAAACGTGATCTACGCAGGTGAAAAAGTCGAAATTTGAACTTGACCATTTTTGATTTTCCTGAAACTTGACATGTAAGTAGTATGGACAAAATAAAAAATACTACTTATTTTAAAAATTTTTTAAAGTGCTTAGTTGGAACATAGGGGGCACCCCAACATGCATGAAAAATGAAAATTCTGCCAATCTGATGTAACTTTGAAATTAAATTGCTCAAGAACGGCTATACCGATTTCATCAAACGTTTTTCGTTTGATAGATGATTAGTTAGCCCTTTGAAAAAAATTAATTTATTGTTTTTATAATTAATTTTTAAATAAAAATATTAAAAAAACTTTTTTAAAGATGGCGCTAGGGTTGAAGATCAATTGGAATTTAATTAATTTTTTTTTTGAAAATAGTTCTACCCTTACTCTAAAATATATCAAATTAACTCAGAGGCGTTAATTTTTGTTCTTGAGATATTTAATTTTAAAGATTTTTAGTACGACTGAAATTCGAATATTTCTTCATTTTTTCAAACAACTTCCATTAACAAAAAATTTTAAAATCAATGAAATTTTAACTTTTTTTATTTTTAATATAGCTCTAACCGTACTTTAAAATATATCAAATTTACAAAGAGGCGTTAATTCGTGTTCTTGAGATATTTAATTTTAAAGATTTTTAGTCCGATTAAAATTCTAATTGTTTATTATTTTCTCGAACTTCAGTGGTTAAAATTTTTTGATGATATAAATTTAATATAAATTTTTAAAATTAAATATCTTAAGAACAAAATTAACGCCTCTGAGTTAATTTGATATATTTTAGAGTAAGGATAGAACTATTTTCAGAAAAAAAATTAATTAAATTCCAATTGATCTTCGACCCTAGCGCTATCTTTAAAAAAGTTTTTTTAATATTTTTATTTAAAAATTAATTATAAAAACAATAAATTAATTTTTTTTCAAAGGGCTAACTAGTCATCTATCAAACAAAAAAAAGTTTGATGAAATCGGTATAGCCGTTCTTGAGCAATTTAATTTCAAAGTTACATCAGATTGGCAGAATTTTCATTTTTCATGCATGTTGGGGTGCCCCCTGTGCTCAAACTCTGCACTTTAAAAAAATTTTAAAATAAGTAGTATTTTTTATTTTGTCCATACTACTTATATGCCAAGTTTCAGGAAAATCAAAAATGGTCAAGTTTTCACAACTCTGTCTAGAACACGTTTTTCATCTATAAATGAAATATAAATGACTTGAGTTTTGAATTAAAATTTACAAGATAGAATTATATAAAATATTTGAACTAAAAGATAGTTGGTCGATTAAAATTAAATTTGGAGATCGTGTTTTTTTGAATGCTTTTTAAATTTCAAGCCCATCAAGAGATTCAAAATTTATTGATACGTTACTATCTAAATGTTTAAATAAGTTAAAAAATTCAAATAATAATAATACCAACATCAAATATATTCCAATGGAATATACTAACTTATTACCTAATATTTTAAGAAATCATTTCAAAAAACATAATTACTCGATATCTCTTAGAACAAAAAATAATTTATATAAAATTTTAAATCCAAAATCTAACATCAATTTAAAGTCATGTTCTGGAATTTACAAAAACAAGTGTGATACTTGTGAAAAATTTTACATAGGTAATACGGGAAGAAGTTTTGTAGAAAGATTCAAAGAACATATTCCAATGAACAAAAATAAACAAAGTTTGAAGTCAATTTTTGCCAATCATTTAAATGATAATAATCATAACTATACAAGTTTCGAACAAAACTTAAGACCTTTGTATTTATGTAGCAAAGGATTTTTAATGGATTCTCTTCAAGAGTTTGAAATTTATAGAGCATTCAAAAAATCCCCAAATTTAATTTTAAACGACCAACTATCTTTTAGTTCAAATATTTTATATAATCCTATCTTGTAAATTTTAATTCAAAATTCAAGTCATTTATATTTCATTCATAATAATATTTTGGTCATTGTTTCATATTTCTTTAAAAAACAAATAAATTTTATATGTATGAAAAATTATTTAATTCATAAAATGTCATTTTTTCAGTAAAAAATTTTATGAATGAATTATTGATTTTATGTCTTATATTTTTGTAGCCGATGATGAATGTATAACATTCGAAACGCGTCAAATAAATATATATAACTATTAAAAGATTGTTTTGTGGATTTATTTTTACAATAATTTATTATTAATTTAAATTATTGATTTAATTATTTTAGATACTTGGGCCGCTTATTTTGAGAAACTTCTCAACCTAAGTGACCAGCAACAAGTGGGACGAAGTGCAAAGCTTATTCGTGCGTCAAAGGTACATGCTGGCGAACCCACCAAAGAGGAATTTGAAGCGGCGCAAATAAAATGCAATAAAGCACCTGCAGCCAAATTCTGTAATTGTGAAGCGGTGAAGTGATAACTTTTTTAATGAAAAGAAACGAAGAAATTTTTATCACTTCACCGCTTCACAGTTACAGAATTTGGCTGCTGGTATCGACGATATAACATCCGAAATAATTGTGCATGGTGGTGAAACTCTATAATTAAGATTGTTTGAACTTGTTGAAATGATTTGACGGACTGAAACTATGCCATAGGACTGGAACCCAGCTATTCTGATACCAAGGTAATCGCTTACAATGTGCAAACTACAGAGGAATCGCTCTACTCTGCACAGCATATAAGATCTTTTCATACATTTTGCTAACCAAAATCAATCCTTTTGCTGAACAACTGTTTGGAGAATATCAGTGTGGCTTCCGGCAAGGCTAAGGTACCACCGATGCCCTTTTCTCGATAAGGATGTTTTTCGGATGTCGAGAGTTCAACATACCTGTGCACCAACTCTTCATTGATTTCAGGGAGGCCTATGACTCTCTCGAACGAGAGACTCTATGGTCTGCTCTGGTTTCAATAGGAATCCCTGTCAAGCTGGTTTCACTATGCAAAATAACAGTACAGAACTCTCAATGCTGTGTACGAGTGAAGAACGAATTATTGAAGTTCTTTAAAGTCGACTCCGGGTTAAGACAAGGTGATGCTATCATTCCTTTGCTCTTTAATCTAGCCTTGGAATATGTGTGCCGTCAAAAGAAATTACCGACTTACAATAATATTTTGTCAATAAACTCACTACAGATGATCGGGTACGCTGAAGATGTTGTCATCCTCGGCCGAAATGATTAAAACTCAAAACGACAAATCAAATCAACTACGATAAAAGCAAACTTATGAATGTTTCAAGAGAGGCTGAGAAGAAAGATTTGATTCGTGGCGATGAACGAATTGGGGAGTTGAATCTTTTAAATATTTGGGATCAATGTTTGACTCAAACAACAGCATACTTACAGGTATAAAAGCTCAAATCGCTGCAGGTAATCGAACTTTCTCCACAATTAAACCTCTTCTTGGATCACCGTATGTATTCACTCACACCAAACCCAAGTTATACAGGGCGTTGATTAGACCGGTGGTGATGTATTGTACGATGGTGATGTACTCGTTTGCGACCGTGGACCCTTACACAAAATGACGAATCACATTTATTTGTATTTGAGCGTAAGATCATACGCTACATTTTTGTTCCACTTAAGGTAGACGATGGAGAGTACAGAACGCGATATAACTTTGAGATCAGAGACCTTCTTGAGGGTCCAGATATAATAGGTTGTATTCGTTCCTACAAGATGGTTTAGTTTGGGCATGTTCTAGGAGCCGATTCACAGTCTGGAATGATTAAATAAATGTACGTTTGTACCTCAGTGAGTGGGCGACCGCGAGGTAGACCACGACTGCAATGGGAGACGAACTTAATCAAGTACCTTAAAAAAATCAGCTACCATGGTAATTATGTCACTGTTGCGAATGACCGTGGTGAATATTCGAAGCTGATCAGCTTGGCAACGCTCCTACATGGAGCATGAACGCCACAAAAAAAAAGATTAATAGCGGGCTAGAAGATCCTAGTCATAAAAGTCATACATCATATATTATTGTGCTTATTCCTGAAAGTTCTGGGCACATTTTGTACACGCACTTACAAGATTTAAAAACGATAAATTAAAACAAATATATATGACGTTACCACTCAAATACTTTTAAACTTCAACTTAATTTAAAATATACGCTAGTAGATGACTAGAATTTAAAAAAAAAAGTTAAAAACTAATAAAATAAAAACGTCCACGAAATGTGCATAGAATCGTGCAACATGCACATAATATTTGTCGGAAAATATCCAAAGCTATACCCACATATTGTACTAAGCTGTTGAAACTTAATATTGGACTTCGACGTACCTCGGTAGTCTCCTAAAACAATTTTCGTCCCTTACCGAGACATCAAAGTATGGCTGCCTAACTAGGCACAACGTAAACATTACAATGTGACTAATAGAAGACATACGTTCATTAATCCAAGCGCTTGGACCGACGAAACATAAAGATGTGAACAGCGAATTCGAATACATAGAGAAAATAGTTAGTTGTCGTTCTTCTTATTCCCCAGTATCCTCGTCCTTTATGAATGGTTTAGGAAAAGAATAAGAATAAGAACTGGTGAATTTGTGGAAACTATAGACAGTTTCACACTGCCACTACTCTGGAAAGATATCGCATCTCTAACATATAAAGTTTTTCCTTGCAACTAGGAGAAAGCAAAATTCAAATTCAAATCTGGAATTAGAGCCTATAGCCATATGGCAGATGAGGTTATTCAAAAAATAGATATAACTACACCTTTTGAATTATTTGAGCTCACTCGTATGCCTTGAGTTTCCTCGTATGAAACTCAGCACAGAAGGTCAGTATTCAACAATAATATAACAAAGGAACTGAGTTTCGTCTGTGTCTAAAATTAGCCGCTCCGAGGCAAAACATCTTTACACTTGGAGAAACTTTTGCTCATCTTACCGAATATGTCATATATATAAAAGCACCAAAATGCATCTTTAACTTAAAATAACTTGATTTTTTGAGCCACTCTATTTCAGTAAACGACATGCTTCCATCGAAAGATAGAGTGATTGCCATCAACAACTTGCCAGCCCCAACATCAAAGCGCATAATATAGCTATTTGTAGGTATGGAATCAAAGGCTGCTCAGTGAGCGTCTATTGAACTTCCGTTTGTTTTAAACTTTAAAATCTATCGACACTGTTAACTGATTTTGAAAGAACATGTTGATAAGGCTTTTGTCTTGTCTCACAATATTTTCAACTATTGGTTTGTGACTTTCAGTAAAATAATTTTGTTGCAAGTTGTGACAACTTTTTCTTAAATTATAAATAAAACGCTATGGCAACAGTGGACTCTAAATTGAATAATTTAACGTATATAAGCACACTTTATTCGTAGAGCTTGGGTTGAAGTCCGCCAATCTATCAGCGTTCCATTTGTTTTCTCCCTTTGGGTATTTGCTATTAAGAAGCATTATTATCAGTTTATATTATTAAAAAGAGGCACCAACAAGTGGCTTAGAGAAAGGCTGAGAAAAAAAAAATTAACGTGGGGTCATGTAGAAGTAAAATTCAAATATTTGAAATCAACGCTTGACTCTAACAACAGCATATGCTTACAGCATAAAAATCATACAGAAATGATGCAGGTAATCGAGTTTTATATTCAATAAAACATCTCATCTTTGATTTGACCGATGGTAATGTATGGTTCAGAAACGTGTACCCCTGTTCATTATGTTCATGATGTCCATGATGTCCATGATGAGAGTAAAACCCTAAGTTACATTTTTGTTTCACTTCAGACAAACCATGGAGAGTATAAGACTCGATATAACTTTAAAATCAGGCATCTACCTGAGAGACCTGATATAATGGGTTGTATTCGTTCCAATAGGATTGATTTGTTCGGGCATGTTCTATGAGCCTTTCAAAGTCTGAAATGATTGTGACCTTGAGGGTGTCCATGCTTACAATGGGACACGAACGTAGTAAACGACATTAAAAAATTGAATGCCATGGTAATTACATCGCTGTTGCGAATTACTGAGGTAAATACTCAAAGCTGGCTAGCTAGCAATGTTCCTACATGGATCTTTATCCACATGAGCATAACAATATTCAATATTACCATCTGATTTCCCCTTTAGTCAAATGGTTTCTTTTTGATACTTTTTTAGAGTAAGAAATTCTTATAAAATATAAATTTGCCTAAATTTTAGAATTTTCGAGAAAAATTGCATGGAAATATTTTCTCAAAAGTAACTTATTTTGTATGCTGAAAAGTAGCTTACTTTAATTTAAAAAAATAACAACAAATAACTTACCTGGTGGATAAGTAATATAATCTATTTGTGTATAAACTCCAAAAGGCACTGCACTCAAAAAACTAACAATCCATAAAATAGCTATAATCCTAACAGCACGTTTAAAACCACTCATCGTATATGAATGTAACGGATGACATATTGCTAAAAATCTTTCCATAGAAAACGCTACTATCGTTAATACCGAAACATATGTTGACCTAAAAATAAAAGATATCAAATTATATTTCTTTTATCGTCATTTTGTTTCATTTACTATACTCACGCTTCCGACACTAATGCTCTAATCTTACAAAACCAGATTCCTAAATTATATGGATATTGATGCCAATATAAACTTAATTCATATGGAAGACCTTAAAAAAAGGAAAAGAAAATGATGTTAGTTACTTTTAAACTATGATATTACGACGACAAACGAGATTATAAAAAGTTTTAAATATAACAAGATTATTATTCTTTTAAAGTTTAATTACATTTTTGGGTTTGTTTAACGATACTTTATGATTATAGTGGTTTAGGGATATATTTTATTTTACTTTAATTGATTTTCCCATAGATTAATTCGTATTTGAGCTTTTCAAATGAAATCGTCGATTTTTTGATAGTTAAAGCTGATTAACCATTGAACTGTTTATAAATTAAGCTCTTGTTCTATACTTTCTGGCATTAAATGTTGTTGTTGGATTTCCGTTTTTGTTTGCAATTTAAATGTGTGTTTTAATCATCTAGAAAGACGGTGCGTCAACTGATCAAGAAATATGCCACTAGCGAGATTATTGGCAGTAACATTTTAATTTTGTTCCTGCAAATTTTATATCAGAAAAAATTGACTTTTTAATTCTTATTTAATTTTACTTGCACCATATTATCATGCGTAATTTGCCTATGTAATATTTTATTATGATATAGTATTCATTCTTTGTTATAAATTATTTAAACTATAATTATAAAAAAGTATTCATCAATAACTCAGCACATTGTTGTGAAATCAAGGACTTAAAAGTTTTCTACGTGTGTCTGTGATACATATTATAATTTCTTTACACAATAATAGCCGTGAGTCTGTTCCTTTACTCCAAATGTAACACTAAAACTGCATTATGGATTGCGGTGAGAAAGATCTGGGGTTCAATCCTGACACCAAGTCACATATTTTATTGTTTTTTTATTTTTTTTAAATAACTTTTAATGTTACTGTTTGTTTGTTTATTTATAAATTCATAAAATTCCTAGAAATTTTTGTTTTACGAAATTTAAAATTAATTATTTTTTTTGACCGACAGTGCTAAAATCATTTTTCCCCCATTATTATATTTTATATATAATTTCATTCATGTGAAATAAAATTAAGGAAAAACAAAAACGATTATTTCAGTATATCTCTCTTACAGTATTTCATCAAAAACATAAATATAATAATAAAACTGAGTACTGGCCAATTTCCGGTGTTCACCGCAAAAACGCTGCATGTAAAAATTATCATAAAATTTTCAACACAGCTTGAATAATTTTAAAAATTTTCCACGAAGTTTCTCATTGTATGTACTACAGATAAAAATTTTAAGTTTGTTTATTGACTATATATTAAACATAATATGTAAAATTTTATTTTTAAATAGCACCAAAATCACCAATATGCATGCCAACTTGATTGACGCCAAATCAAAAAAAAGATGAACATTGCCATATGCCAAAAAATGGATTAGTGTTTTTGATTAAATGTTTTAAATTTGTTTATATGGAGTTTTGTATTTTAAAATGGCGCTATGAGTTCACGTTTTTTTCTGTGCTAAAAAACAAGCGGAGTTACAATATCGGAGGTTTTGATAGCACATAAGAAAACACGAAGATTGACCAAATTCCCATACAACTTTGCATGGAAGATTTTGATAATTTTTATTTTGCTTTATTTACCTATATAGGTAAAAAGAACATGTTATATATTATGCTTCATATATAGTAAATAATGCTTCATAAAAAAAATTAAATCGTTTCTCAAAAACATGAAAAATATCTTAGACAATTCAACTCACTAAATAAAGTTTCGATAAGGTCCAATAAAAACGCTTCATTTACTATTTTTTAACAAATCAAAACGAATTGTTTCGATTATTTTTCTCTGGTGGGAAGGAACAGCGAATATTTTCGGCCTACTTAATATATTAATTTAAAACAAAAATTCACATACAAAATTATGTGAAAATGCAATTTGCAAATAGTAAAAATGTCCGTTTTCATTCAGAAATGATTGCATGTTTATGTTTATTTGTCAAAAATAAATTACAAATTTATAACATTTATGAAAGATAAGATGAAATAATATTTTATTATGTATGATTATGTTGTATGAAAATAATGTTACTATTTCTGTTCGTTAAATTGTCTGCTAAATACAACTCGTCACCAAATTATTAGTCGATTATTTTTCAACATTACCACTCATGCCATTTGCCAAATGACATTCGTAATAATGATTATGAAAAATAATCGACTATTATTTGACGACTCGTGATATTATATATGACAATTTTTTGCTTTATTTTTATTTGAATTTAACCCAATGAAATTCTCTAAAATGTAATGACACCATTAAATTTGACCAAACGCATAAAGAAATCAAAAAGTGCAAACAAATTTCTAAACGAATTCCCCTCGTGATTAATTCTCATTTTTTTTGGAAAATTCTTCAACCAAGCGGCATTACCTTCGGTCTACGGCTTTCTGAAATTATCAATCAACTTGCTTTTGAAATTTTCGCAAAAAATTATTTCGAATTATCACCGCCCATGTGAAATTACCACTGCAAATTTTTTGCCTTAGTTTTATTTTAATTTAACCCAATGAAATTCTATAAAATGTAATGAAATCATTCAATTTCACTAATAACATTTGAATTATACTAATAACAAATAGTTATACGTCTGGCCTACTGGGATATTAAAAATTATCAGGCTTATTTTGAAATAATTAACTGATATCGCAGCCAACCTACAATTAAAAAAAAATATATAAAGAAATGAAAAATGGCAAAAATTTTCTGAACGAATTCCCCTCGTTCGTTCATAAATTCTCGAGCAAGTGGTATGGAAAAATTCCTCGAGCAAGTGGTATTTATAATAGCCCTAGGCCTTCGGCCTCGTTCTTTTATCAATATTTTTGGCAAAAAATTGTTTCGAATTATCACCGCCCTTGGGAAATTACAACTGATAATTTTTTAAATTATTGGAGTTGTATTGGGCATTACTCTCGATTACTGGGCATTACTCTCCATAGAACTCTTTCTTTTAAACTCCACCTAGAGTACGTACTTAAAACACAAACTGGCAGGCTCGACATGGGGTGCTACTCCAGCTACCCTCCGCACAACTGCTCTAAGTCTGGTTTACTCAGTGGCTGAGTATGGCGCACCAGTCTGGTTGAAAAGCATACAAACTGAAAAAGTTGACTGCCAGCTGCATGCCACAATGCGTACTATAAGTGGTACTATTAGGTCTACTCCTCTACCTTTGCTCCCTGTACTAAGCAATATCGCTCCACCTGCACGCAGACGCTCACATGCGCTCATGCGTGAACATAAAAAGGTAACCAACAATATCACGTTACCCCTGCACGAATATTACGGTGACCACACTCGTTGTCGATTGAAGTCAAGAAAGCCTCCGTATAAAACTGCCAGCAACCTTCTGGCAGCTAATATTAATATCTTGGATGCCTGGGACACCTCCTGGCATCATTACAACACAACTGGCCTTTCTATTATCAACCCGACTTCTACCCAATCTGGTTCCGATCTGCCACGTCATAACTGGACTACATTAAACCGAATAAGAACGAATCATTGACGTTGTGCTGATTCTTTCTACAAGTGGGGAATTTCAGAGTTCCCTCAATGTGACTGCGGCGCTCTACAACAAACCATAAACACATTGAAACTGTGTGTCCTATCCGACTATACAATGGCGACATCGCAGACATCCATTTGGCAACTCCCGATGCAGTAGCATGGATAGACTCACTCGATGTAAACATCTTATGTTCAAATGACCGCCCAATGCTCAAATATTTTACTTTTTACTTTTTAACTAAAAGACGCGCAATCAAACTGATTGTAAGCTCATTTAATGTGTATTCATGTTTTGTTTTAGGTAGATTTCATAGAAAAATCTACCTATTTTAAGTTTTATTTTTGTTTTTTAATGTGTCATAACGCTAAATAAAATTCATTTAATAACTTAGTTAGAGTATGATAAACATATGTTCGTAGAGCTAATTAGACTAAAATACACTAGAATTAGCTAATTGAATTACAAAAAACAGAAATACCTAATGAGAAAAATTCAACTTAAAGTAGTTAAATGATGATGAAATTTCAACTTTGAAATACCATCGCGTAGGTTAGTGGGATAGCGTGTCTGCCAAAACGGATTCGAACCATGGCACTGACAAGGATAGTTCGAATCCTGATCCGCAACGTTCCAGGTTTAAGAGAAAAATGGAGTTTTTCTCTGAGCAAAATCCAAAATATACTTCCGAATTGAAAAATTCAAATAATCTAATTGCTTGAGTTTAAGTGCTCAACAAAAAAAAATCTGTAATATATAATTCAAAATTTTCAATATACAAGTCTAGTGAATTAAAAATTACTGACCTCGTTGTTTTTTAGAATTATCGTCATCAGCAGCGCTCAAATGAAATCAGCAGCGCCATGCCTCAAACTTATTCTTACCCCCGTTTCACTCGGCAATCGCCTAGCGCTACCAGTCAAACGGCAATCGCCTAGCGCTACCAGTCTCAAACGGTCGAGATACGAATACAAATGGAATAGTTTGCCAGAATTCATAGTCTCAATTGGTTTCAATCCGCAGAGGTTTAAAAAGCGTTCATCAACACCTTTGAGCGCAAGTTGTTGTGGGACCTAGGTTGAACCTAGGTCTTAAAAGGTATTTATGTGTTGTTGTGACACATATTGTAAACCCTATAACACAACACATTTTATTTAAAAAAAAAATTCAATTGGTGAACTTATATTATTTTTGTAATCTAGTACATTTGTTTATTTTTATTTATTATATACAGTCCCGTTCATCAGCAATTTCTGACTTAAATGTCCGTTTTGTTTGCTAAATCAGATTTTTTTTATAACCTAGTTGACATTGAGTTATTATAAATAGGGTAACAATTGTTTTTAATCAAGTACCGTTAGGTCATAATTTTGTTTTTTGCAAAAAACATTGTTTTTGGCATTGTTCATTAGCTTAAGGCCAGTTGAAATAATACATTAAAATTTAAATTTTATATTAATTTTGTATAAATATTTTTTTTTTAAATAAAAGTGCAATATTTTTAAAGTATTACCAAGTGTAACACGAGCATAAAAATGACCAAAGTTGAAATGACCAAACAGTTAACGCGAGAAGAACGAAGCAAAATCGAAGCATTTAGAGAAATAGGGCTTATCTGTCGTTCAATAGCACAAACACTTGGGCGTAGTAAGACCAGGGTTGCCACGTTTTAAAAGTTTTAAAGTAGGACACACTACCCCTAGGGTATCAAAACTAAAAAACTCTTGGATTTGTGCCACTTCATTTTTCAGTTAAAAACAGTTTAATTTTTTTTAAAACAATTAGGTTTCTATTTGGTGTAAGTATGAATGTATATGCATTATTTCTGTAATAATAATTTACTTATTTATAATAATGGCATACAAATTCGCATTGATGTTATCGACCTCCAATTCAGTAACACTGGAAAAACTTAAATTTAAAATTTAAAATGATGAAGTTTCAATTTAGAAAGCAATCTGAGCATGAAAATTAAAATATGGTTCGTAAGACACACGGGATTTGAATAGGTGTCTCGGATGAGTGTGAGTTCGAATCCTGGCACGAAATACCAAAAAAAAATTTCTAACGGAGTCTTAGAAAAATAACAAATGATTTCGAATTGCAAAATTCAAGTAATTTGCAATATGTACTTAAGCTTAATTGTTCACAAAAAACCCCTCCTTAAATTTAAAGTTTTTAAGAAATCAGAAATACAGCTAAATATATTATCTACTGATTCATTGAAACTATCATAAAAATCAATAAGCTTAAGTTGTAAGCCACTCATAAACAATGCTGTTTTATATATTTACATTCTCCTTTAAAATCGAAATAGCTTTCTGTGTAAGATATTGTATTACAGTTTGCTTAAAGTAGGACATTTTTATAGTAAAGTAGGACGGAGGGCATTCTTAATCCAAAGGAGGACTGTCCTACCGAAAGTAGGACACGTGGCAACCTCTAAGTAAGACTGCAGTAAACAACTACCTCTCTAACCCTGCTGGCTACGGCTCCAAAAATCAATGATACACGTATTCTGCCACAACTATCATAGGGCAACTATAAAAGGCGACTAATATTAAGGAACGCGTCAAGTTTAGCTTTATCTTTTGCAAAATTTAAGGCACAGAGTGGAGTAAAAGCTAGCATTTCGACTGTGCGAAGAGTAGTAAAACTATTCTCCTGAATAGTAAAAATACAGTTCGTCGAAAATTAAAACAAACCCAGCTTTAAAACAGTTTGGGTAGTGAAATCCGAAATTGTACGTCCACGCCGTGCTACCTAGGTAACGCTAACAGAATTAGGTTGGTGTAGTTGAGAGGGGCAGAGTAAATACTGATTATACTCAATGATTCTGCACCATGGCGAGTCATTGGCGCCACAAAACCAATGCAACTCAAGCGTCTGTTCTCGATGTTAGAGGCGGCTTGGAGCGGGCGTCTGTCTTGGATCAAGCGGCTCGCTATATAAACGTGAAACAAGCGTCTGTTCCCAATGTTAGGGGCGGTTTGTAGCGGGCGTCTGTCCTGGATCAAGCGGCTCGCTATATAAACATGTAAAAAGGTTGTTTCTGGTGACCTTAAGATGCAGAACGAACCCATTCACGAAAAATTGGGTTAGGCGAAGGGCTAATACCCCGTTTCCGTAAAAAATTATTTCTCATGAATTCTGTGCGCAGGCCTCGGATTATCTCGGATTTATTATTGGAACGACCTCGGAAACTGTACCCGGACTACGATTTAAAAATGGGAACCTGGAACGTGCTAAGCCTTAGAAAACCAGGAGAGCAATACACTAGATATAGTGGGGGGATACACTCTCCACTATTGCGGTCATGAAACGGAGGAGAATTTGGAGTTAGCTTTCTCATACATCGTCGCGTGAATCAACATGTTATCGACTTTTGCCCAATTAATATGCGGATATGCACAATGAGAATCCGTACGCAAGAATTTAATGTAACGATCATCAATCTTCATGCACCTACTGAAGACAAAGCAGATGACATTAAAGACCTGTTCTTTCTAGAACTCGAAGAAGTCATCAATAACATCCCGCGGCACGATATAAAAACCGTGGTAGGTGACTTCAATGCGCAAATTGGTAGAAGTACAGAGCTTAAAACACATGTCGGCCCCAACAGCTTGCATCATACTAGCAACAATAACGGCTTTCGCGCAGCTGAACTGGTTATAATGTATGATCTAGTAATTTCCAGCACTTTCTTTCCTCATAAGAGAATCCACAAAGCAACGTGGAAATCAAACGATGGAAGAACTGAAAATCAAATCGATCATGTCATGATTTCTAAGAGACACTCTATAAGTGTAATGTCGTACTCGCTCGGCTCATCCTGTTCGTCGAATCTATTATCGGCGACTATCAGTGTGGTTTTCTTCCCAACCGTTCGACCCCAGATCAATGTTTTACCGT
Source organism: Diogma glabrata (assembly GCA_963693315.1). Classification (NCBI taxonomy): domain Eukaryota; kingdom Metazoa; phylum Arthropoda; class Insecta; order Diptera; family Cylindrotomidae; genus Diogma; species Diogma glabrata. Next base: position 203,821,059 of record OY856187.1, read on the forward strand.
AAGGATGATTCTGGAAAATTGTTGGGAGTACAACATCAGCATTCACCAGTTCTACGTTAATTTCAAGCAAGCATATGATAGCATCATCCGCGACAACCTCTGGTCTGCACTCATATGCCTTGGTATTCCAGCGAAACTTGTTTCTCTATGCAAACTCACAACATCGGGATCAAACTGTAGAATAGTAATCGAAGGGTCAGTTTCTGACTCTTTTGATATAACATCAGGTGTTCGACAAGGTGATGAACTCGCGCTCGTACTATTTAATTTGGCGCTGAAGTACGCGATAAAAAAAGCCAAATTGAGACAAAAAACTGTATATTTACCAAATCTAGTCAAATTCTTGGCTATGCAGATGATATGGCGCTTCTCGGACGTAGAACAAGCGTTATTAAGAATAGTCTCTTTCAGCTTGAAAGAAATGCTAAACGACTTGGATGATGCATTAACACCGGCAAGACTAAACTTTTAACAACATCCAGGAATATACCTCCCAGCAATCTGAATACTGGCAACTATGAAGTGGAACGCATGGAAAACTTCAAATACCTCGGGTCTGTAATAACATCGTCAAATGACATGCAGGCAGATATTAAAGCCCGTGTCTCAGCCGCATACTCAAAACCCCCTCCCTTCTACGCATACTCAAAACTTTTGCGATCCAAACATCTTTCGCAGTCGTGCAAACTCACACTTTACTAAGCATCAATCTGACCTGCTTACCTTTGGAAGTGGAAGCTGGAAACTGACTTCCTCCAATTGTAGAATTCTATCAACATTCGAGAGGAAAGTCATACGAACAATTTATGGTTCATGTAAAATTGCTGAAAATCAGTATTGAATCCGAATGAATCATGAAATCAGACCGCTTCTTGCAGGCTGCGATGTAATCGGATTCATTAAATCCAACCGGATTAGATGGTTTGGTCATGCAGCAAGGGCTCCATTGGATAGAATGTTTAAAAAAGCGTCCCAACAACAACCAGCTGGTGTTCGTCGAAGAAGAAGACCTGAACAACGCTGGCGTAATGACATCATCCAAGACCTTCGTGATATAGGATGTCGAAACTGGGGTCAACTGGTCATGGAACGAGATGATTGGAAGCTTTTTGCACAGATGGCAAAATCCCTCCATGGGATGTAAACGCCAGAGAGAGGGAGACAGTTTTAAAACAAATCCACAAAGAAAAAAAAGAAAACTTTGCTCGTGAAGTAATGCAATGGAAAAATGAGTGGAAAAAGATAGTGCTTTCAGATGGAAAAAAATTTAATATTGATGGCCCTGATGGTTACAAGCTTTATTAACATGATTTGACGAAGGAAGAAGTAATTTTGTAGCGTCATCATAGCCGAACAAGTGGTGTTTTGGTCTGGGGAGCTATAACCTACTATGGAACAATTAATCTTCAGTTTAAAAAGGTGACTCTTAACGGAGAGGGATATACAAACTTTTCCCCAAATTAAAGACATCTTCGGACCTCGTAAATGGACCTTACAACAAGATAATGCGGCAAATTAACAACAACAGGATTGTCAAAAACTGGCCAGCTCAACAAAATGTTGATATTTTGAATTGGCCACCGTACTCTTCTGACCTCAAAATAATTGAAAATGTTTGGGGATGGTTGTCACGAAAAGTGTACGAAGAAGGGCGTCAGTTTGAGACCATTCATGCTTTATTAGAGACCATAAAAGACAGCGTTTAACGAAATAAGTTTAACTTTTTTAAAATCGCTGTATAATTCACTTTGTAGTCGTATTTTTGAAGTTATTAATAAAGAATGGGGGTCACACCCACTATTGAAAAATCCAATAAAATGGAGAAAAAATTTGCAATATTCTTTGTTTTCTAATTTTTCAGATTGGTCTTAAGCTAATGAACTATGCAAAAACAATGTGTTTTACCAAAAATGAAATCATTACCTAACGGTATTTGATTAAAAAAAAACATTATTACCCGATTGATTATAACTCAATGTTAAATAGATTATAAAAAAAAATCTGATTTGACAAACAAAACGGGAATATAAGTGAAAAATTACTTGGCTTAAAGCTGGTGAACGGGACGTATGATAATTGATTATATGAATTTTTGAAGTGAACATTTCTTTAGGCGCGTTGTGCGATTTTGCATGGGAAAAATTTATGTATTCGAGTTGTCATCACGCTAAATAAATATATTAAATATAAAATAGCTTTATCCAGTCGTAGAGTTTCAAATTGATATATGGATATCGCACTCGACTGAGGTTCTATAGGTCGAGAGTTCAATTCCTGGAGTGGTACATTTTTTATTGTTTTTTTTTAATTTTTATTAATTGCCATTAAAATTATTGTCTTTTTATTCATAAATTCATAAAAATCATTTCTTTTTACGAATTTTAATTTGATCGGTAATGCAACTTTTTAAAGTTATTGTCTTTTTCCTATTGCCTTTTCGTTCAAACTATTATCATTTCGATATTAACAAGAAAATGCACTATTTTTTTAACAGGCAGTGCTAAAAATAATAAAATATTAGTTTTCCCATCATCATTTTCCATAATTTGATTCTGGTGAAATAAAATAAGGAAAATAAAAACTACCCTTTGATTATGTATTTCTCTTTAATAAGAGTTGACATATTCATCACAAAAGATTGATTTAAACACAGTTTAAGGCGGCGGACAATTTACGGTATTTAAATTTATCGATAGTGTTCTTTTTTTAAGGTTATTGCTTTTGTCTTTTAGCACAGTGTGACATATTAATATTTTCTTCAGTTTTTAAAAGAAATATTTTGTGGCTATTCTGTTTTGTATACTTTTTTTGTTGTTTTTTATTTTCTGTTGGTGATTGTTGTACCATTTTTGAAGTGAAAAACTCTTTAGGCGCGATGTGCGATTTTGTATGAGGAAAATGTTAATTATTCGAGTCTTCGTCATGCTAAATAAATATTAAATATAAAATAAATATTAAAACGTGAGATATAGTGTAATCATTTGTTATTTCCTTATTCTCATTTTCTTGATTTATAGTTTGTTCATTTTTATTGAATTTGATTTTTGTTTGTTTAAGTGAGGTGTGTAAGTGTGGTAAGTAAACATTTTGCTGTATTTTTAAGTAAAATAAAAAAAAGTTTTGTCATATTTGATTTGTATGTTTTTCTTTAAACTGTTTAATAAAAAAAAACACAATTGATAGTACGAATAACCTGACTTTTGTTGAAATTAACGATAATATATTATAAGTAATTTTATTCTCGTTCCCTTGATTCATATTTTAGTTTTTTTTCTTTTTGGTTGAATTTGATGTTTTTCTCAGTTAATAACAGTGTGAAAATGTGGTAAGTTAAGTAAAGATTTTGATGTATTTAGACGATAAAAACACAGCTATTTCACAGGTTTAAGTTGTTATATATGTCGGCAGTCCTCAAGACTACCTTCTTTTTTTTATTGTAAACCCATATTTTGTTAATAAATATTCAAACGGGATTGAGAAAAACTGAAAAATTAATAAAATTCATGTAAAAAACGAAAAAACTAACCAGCGTAATTTTTTATACAGCCTTATTTAATACCTTCTAAGCAAAACAATGTTAAATCGAATCCGAAAACTTTCTTTTAGTGGATGGCACACAGTTCATAAAAAAACAAACTAACAATATATTCAAATGCCTTTTTGGAAAAATAATAATAAAGTTTATCTGTAATTTTAATATCTTTTAAGTAAATAATAAATCTTTAAAGTATAAAAGAATGAAAGAAAACAGAAAGGTCCTTTTTAAATGTCTGAACCCTCACTTGTACGCCATGTCTGAAACCAAGTACCTTGTAATAAACAGGTTTCTGTTTAGACCAGGATTACAAATATGAAAAAAAAATCTCAAATTCAGGATTGATGACAATTTATCACAAAAATTTTCAACAAACAATCCGTATAATCGTTTCAGAATCACTCAATAAACATCGAATTCTTTAATGACTTTCTGCTCACTTGTACATTCCAATAACTGTTAGGTTGTTGCTAAATTACCAACCATCAATTTGATACACATAATCGAAATCTAAAAAACGTTCGTATTAGTTTAATTTCGATTTACCTGTCGTTTTTCAAGTTCAAGAACCACCAAAAACATCCAAAATCCAAACCGAATCAAAGAAATCCGAATGATCGATTAAATCGTGATTATTTTAGATTCATTTTGATTGTAAGATTTTTTGTTACTATTACCATTTTTTGTTACTATATAAATTCCAAAATAATTCATCGTTTAAAATTTGTTATTTTCTGAACAAAAACCATTCTATACAATCAATCACAATAGTACTTTGTGTATCTAGTTGCACGAAGTTGATTTTTTCCGCACACGTCGTAATTTCGTCCAACGAGGCGAAACCGAGTTGGACAAATATACAACAAGTGCGGAAAAAAATTAATTTGTGCAACGAGTTGCACACAACGCTTTTTTGCAATTCCGAAAACACAATTAAACAAAATTATTCTGCAAGCAAATTTTTTACAATCAACATTCATATTAAAACATAAGTAAACGTTTCTATCATCAACTTAACATGGAGACAGTTTTCTATGAAACAGTGCGGAAAAATAAAACAGTGCGGAAAAATCTCTCTTTTCGATATTGTTGACAATATCGAAATACGTTGAATTGTGATTCGGAATTGCAAAAACTTATTTTCAATTTTTTTATTTTAATTTTCAAATCAAATTCAATCCCATTTTCAATTTATATCGAATGGTATTTGTATAAAAATTGGTGTCAAGTAAAAATAATATGATTATGAAAAATGCAGGTGTTCGTTCCGATACACCACTCCAAACTTGATTGAATAATTCTCAAAATGTGGCTTTACAAATCGATTCGATTATCAGCGGATGCATTCATATTCCTCGTTTTGTTTTTCTTATTTCAGAAAACAACAAAAATTAGCCCATACGTTGAAAATCTGCCGTTTATAAAAAACAAATGAAACATACAGAAAAAAATTATCCAAATTAATTGTCCCATATTATCATATTTAAAAAACAATATAAGGTTCTTCAAAACAAAGTACTCTATCAATAGTTCAACACAAACGCCTGCGCAAAATCAACTTAATATCCATTTAACAAAAAAATATTTTTGTTTCACATTTAAAGACGAAAAATAAGAATAAAACAATTGATTACTCCTTGAAATATAAGTAAGATCCGTTAAATGTTTTAAAATAATAAAAAAAAGTTATGCGTTACAGGGGAACGTCGTAAATGCACAGATATTATTTATGAAACGAATCTTAAATTGTTTGATAGTACGGAATGTATGTGTGATTATTTGAAAATTGTTTTTTTAGATTTTAAAAGAAAATGTCCACTGATCAGATTTTTGTTGGTTATTACACCGTTTCAAACAAAAAAATTTACTCAAGTTGGAAATTTACTAGTTCGACCACAATTTAACTTTGATCTTTGATTGTCACTAAATTTCTCTAGAAATTTTGATGCACCCTGTGTGCAAATGTTTGTTTTATTTGTATTTTAAATACAATGCAAATAAGCAAATAATGCAAATGTTTGTATTTTATAGATAAGGAAATAACCTCTGTTTAGCTGCCCCCCTTCCCGCAAAAACAAAGAAAATTTTAGCTCAGAATTAGAAGCTATTTAGGAGCTTTCAAAAAACGCAAGAATAAAATTTTGAGCTCGACCCCCTACGCAGAAATCTTAATTTGAAAATGGGGGGGGGGGCCGTATTGAGTGAACGTTCACTCAACCCCCCACACTTTAAAAATAACTCTAGAGGATCGGTAAAAGGCTCAGAATTAGCAGCTATTTAGGAGCTCTTAAGGTTGTATACTTTTGATTTTAGAGCTCCACCCCTATTCTTAAAACTACCCCAAAACTGGTTTGGCCCCCCGCACCATGCAAAAATCCAAAAAATTATATATCAGTATTAGGAGGTATTTAGGAGCTATCAAAAAACGCAAGAATAAAATTTTGAGCTCGAAATTTTCATTTTAAAATAGGGGGGCTGAGTGAACGTTCATCCAGTCCCCCACACCTTAGAAGTAACTCCAAAGGGCCGTGAATTGACTCATAATTAGGAGCTATTTAGGAGCTATTAAGCCCGTATACTTCTGATTTTGGAGCTTCACCCCTATTCTTAAAACAACCCCAAAACTAGTTTGCAAGCGACGATAACACATAAAAATACCACTAAATTAAAAAAGTCTTTACTACATGTAGTAGTTCTTGAATTAAAAAAACATAAAAACAAGCAGCTGTTTATTTCTGACTTGCAACTCTTTAGCAGAAAAACCACCCATTGGGTCAAACACGCATAAGGGAACTATGTTAAACATAATCGACACAAAAATATATCAGGGAGCGGATAAAGTTCCGCTTTTGGAGCTTTCTAAAAGTGTCATTCTATATTTCTGATTTTCAACCCTTTAGAAAGTGCCACTCCTTGTGTCATGCACTCATAAGGGAACTATGTTAAGGCATAGAGATACGGATCGTTTTAAGTAGGTAAATTTTTTTTCAATTTAGGAACTTACTAAATGTGTCACTCTATATTTCTGATTGCAACCCTTTAGAAAGTCCCACAGCTTGTGAACCATACACAGTCAGAAATATAAAGTTGCAATCAGGAATATAGAGTGACATATTTAGTAAGCTCCTAAATCGAAAAATTATTTACCAACATAAAACGATCCGTATCTCTATGCTTTAACATAGTTCCCTTATGCGTGCATAATACAAAGGGTGCCACTTTCTAAATGGTTGCAAATCAGAAATATAGAGTGACATATTAAGTAAGCTTCTAAATCGAAAAATCATTTACCTACATAAAACGATCCGTATCTCTATGCTTTAACATAGTTTCCTTATGCGTGTATGGTTCAAAGGGTGGAACTTTCTAAATGATAGAGTGACATATTTAGTGAGCTTCTAAATTGAAAAATCATTTACCTACATAAGAAGATCCGTATCTCTATGCTTTAACATAGTTCCCTTATGCGTGCAGTGCATGTTACAAGGGGTGGTACTTTCTTAAGGGTAGCAAATCAGAAATATAGAGTGACACATTTAGTAAGCTCCTAAATCGAAAATTGATTTACCTACATAGAACAATCAGTATCTCCATGCTTAAACGTAGTTCATTTATGTGTGCAAGGGGTGGCACTTTCTAAAGGGTTGAAAATCAGAAATCTAGAATGACACTTTTAGAAAGCTCCAAAAGCGGAACTTTATTCGCACCCTGATATATTTTTGTGTCGATTATGTTTAACATAGTTCCCTTATGTGTGTTTGACCCAAGGGGTGGTTTTTCTGCTAAAGGGCTGCAACTCAGGAATAAACAGTTGCTTGTTCTTATGTTTTTTTAATTCAAGAACTATATGTAGTAAATGGTAATTTGCTTTTTAATTTAATGGTATTTTTTATGTGTTATCTTCGCTTGCCGACTAGTTTTGGGGTTGTTTTAAGAATAGAGGTGGAGCTCAAAAATCAAAAGTATACAGCCTTAAAAGCTCCTAAATAGCTCTTAATTTTGAGTCAATTCACGGCCCTCTGGAGTTATTTTTAAGGTGTGGGAGGGTTGAGTGAACGTTCACGCAGCCCCCCCTCCATTTTCAAATGAAAATTTCTGCTTAGGGGTTCGAGGTCAAAATTTTATTATTGCGTTTTTTGATAGCTCCTAAATAGCTCCTAATACTGAGATAAAATTTTTTTGATTTGATTTTTGCATGATTTTTGATTTTTTTTTGATTTTTGCAAACCAGTTTTGGGGTTGTTTTAAGAATAGGGGTGGAGCTCTAAAATCCAAAGTATAAAATCTTAAGAGCTCCTAAATAGCTCCTAATTTTGAGTCAATTTAGGGCCCTCTGGATTTATTTTTAAGGTGTGGGGGGGTCTGAGTGAACGTTCACTCAGCCCCGCCCACCATTTTTAAATGAAGATTTCTGCGTAGGGGTCGAGCTCAAAATTTTATTCTTGCGGTTTTTGAAAGCTTTTAAATAGCTCCTAATTCTGAGCTAAATTTTAGTTTATTTTTGCGTGGTGAGGGGCCAGCTGAACAGAGGTAAGGAATTAGTAAAACAAAACTTTTTTTAGGGAAACCAATTTGATTTAGAAAAATCGAAAAAGATTGAAATATTTCAAAAGAAAAGTTCAATAAATTATCGACTGCTTAGTTTTTGAGTTATTACCAAAAACGTGAGAATTTTTCCTGCAATAAATAAATAAACATTATTGGTAAATAAACTTTAATCACTTAATCAACCAATAGGTATGTATGGTATATACGTGCTCCTCATGCCCATTTAATAAAAAAAATATATTTAGTCTGCAAAATAACATATTTCCTATTTATCAAAACAAAACTTTCCAAAGTTGTTCAACACTCTAATATTCGTCTTATATTTAACCAAAATAAATTAGAAATAATATTTGACCTACATCCTTTTGGATTATCGGCAAAACATTTTCGCTTACTTTTAAAGCTTCTTATAGACAATTTTTTTGAAAAACAATTTCAACATTCAATTAATTGTATAAACTTTTTATTGAAGTTCCATCGAATCAAATTACTATTTTATGTTTCTATTTGTTCAACAACTTAATTGCTTTATTAGTAATAAAAAACAACTTTAAAGCATTACAACCTTGGTTCTCAAACTTTTTGAAGTCGGGGAACACTAAACTCTGATATATTTTTAGGCGGAACATCTACAATACAGCATACACTTTACAACAGGGGGCGAGGGTGGGTAACATTTTTGAAACCAAAGTGCAATAAAAAACAGAATAATGTTTGCAAAAACACTCCATTATTTACTACGTTTTCATGCTTAGTTCAAAACGATTTGAAAACCAAATTCGAATTGAATTCACCATGAAAACATCAACAATTACAGTTTTAAATACTATTTATTTTTAAATACGATCTCGATTTTTTTTGGAATCGTATCGGTATCCAAATATTCGAAAATACATGAAAACGGAAAACTGGATCGTGTCATGCGCAGTAAAATGTTTATGTTTGTTTTTAATTACAAAACAACTAATTTCACATTGATTTATAAAATGTTTATTTCATTAACTTTATTTAAAAGAAAAATACAATATCAAGCATACAAAAATAAAATATTGAACACAATCAATGAAACACAATTTAACGCTTTTTGACATTTTGACAGTTTTTCAAAACAGTTTTAAAAACGTTTTCAACCCGTTTTCAATCCAATCATGAAAACACTTTACAGTTTGAAAACGGGATGAGGATTCAATTCTTTTTCGATCTGCATGAAAACGTAGTAATTATAAAGCAAAAAGGAAACGGAATCGTGTCGCAGCGTGTGATTGGCAACCCCCTGCTTCCAAGTACTACTTTTAGAAAATAATATGAATATAAATAAAATATGTCCGATATCGATTGATGCAAATATATTTATTGAAAGCACAATTAAAATTACAATACTTTTGAAAAAATCTCAAACTTAATGCGATCCATGAGTTTGACGATCTTTACAAATCTCAGCGATATCGGGGCGAATAAATGATAACGCGACACGCATTTCTTCTTCTAAATTCCCTAGTCTCTCACGTTTGTTTGTCTTTATATTGATCATAGTTGAAAATCCTGCTTCGCAAAGTTATGTCGTGGAAAATAACAATAATATGTTCAAGGATTTTTTGCTTATACTCGGGTATTCATCTTTATCAGAGATCCAAAAATTTTCAGGAGTGTTTTCATGGAACTATAATTTTAATCCACGATCAGAAGAAAGTGACGTCAATTCTTCTTCATTTAAAGTAAAACTAGAAAATTTGGAAGAAGTAAACGGGTTTCTTATCCAATCATTTGTTCATATCGTGTGAAACAAAAACTTCATACATTTTTTATTTATTTATGTGTAAAAGGAGAATTTTAATAACTGCAATAATATTTTATGTTTTCAAGAAGTAATTTTAACCCGAAAGATATTTTTATTCATACAAAGCCGAGAAACGGGTAAATTTTACGTACGTGTAAATTTTATTGAATAATATGGAAAACCATAATAACACATATAGTAAATTTTATATTGAATTTTATTTTCAAACAATTTTTAATTGAATTGATTGTTCATTTGATTTTTTCGCGGAACAGTGGAACCACTGCATTACAACTTAAGAAGTTGTTTTTACAAGTAGTTTCAAAGTTATAATTCTTATCTTATAAGTTTATTGTTTATTCTTATTATAACTCCAAAGTTTTTGTTGTAAATAGAAAATTTACAAATTATTTTGTTTGAAAAAAAAAAATAAAATTGACTGTTACAATAAAATTTAATTAAGTTAATAATAATTGGATTACGTTCTTCAGAAATATGACAAGAAATAGTTTTCTTGTTACATAAAACAACTCTATCTAATACTCATCAATCATTTGTTTCTTGAAAATTTCTATTATTTTAATCAAAAATCAAATTATTTTCCTGTTAACACATAAATCCCATAAATCATTTTCATCCATCTGTAAACTTTATCGATCTCGAACTAGTAATTGATAACAAATTAAAATATTAAAGTTTTGCACAAGTTTTGTGAAATAAACTTAATAAATTGAAAACATTTTTTGTTGTTGTACAAAGAGAAAAGTTATATTTAGTTACTTTTAAAATGACAAAAAGAAAAAAAAATAAGAAAAAGCTTAAAATGGAAAATGCGCTTTGAATGGAAACTTGTATAAAAAGTTATTATAATATTAAAAGGAAATCCTAAGATAAGTTGTTATGCAATTGAATAAAGTTTTCTGTGGTATAAAATAAAGTGGGGAGAAACTAAAGTGGTTTTATTGGAATTCTTTTTAGAACTAAACCGTAATTCAAAATGTGAGTGTTTGGATTTGTTAGTTGTTCTAGTGGTGCGTTTTATTCATAAGCACCAAAGTTATTACAGCAAATAGCTCTAGTGATTTAATTTGTTGTTGATGGCTATAACAAAAATGAAAAACTTTTAATTTACTACAAAGAGTACAAATCGCTAAAGCTACTCAGAAATTATTATTCAAAACAATCGAAATGGTTGGTAGCTCTACATGTAAATAAAAATTAAAAGGTTAGGATTAGATAAAGATTATAGTTAAATTATGTTTGGAATACAATTTGTCACAATGACAACTCCGCATTAGATTTAGTACTTCATATTATCTATATTGTATTATTTTCTTTTCTGTTCTATCAGTCCAATTCAAAACGTTGGATAATCAACTGTTTCAATAGTTTTGTCATAAATAAGGTATTACTTCGGTCTGAAAGACCTAAGTATTACATTCATGAGCTAAAAGTGAAATTCTTACCCCCACTTTTTTGGCATTTCTTTGCGTTTTAGGACCTACTGATTCTGAAAAAGCAAAAAAAAAAATGTATGTCTGTCTGCCAGCCGGCCGTCACAACCGACGAGATCTAGAAAACGGCTGAAGAAATTTATAAATTTTGAATTCTTAAAATAGGTACATTCATGGGTAAGAGGTACCGAGGTACCGAAGGTGTGTCAAAAAAATCGTCAAGTGTGTCAAAACAAGAAAATATGCATATTTTTTGCTTTAAAAACGTTCGTTTTAAGTGATAATGAGTAGGAACATTGAATTTGGAGAAATCTTGATGGTTAAGATTGGTATGTGAGCTCAAAAACTAGATTTTTGCATTATAAGTTTGTCAAAAAAATGTTGTCCAGTGTGTCAAAAGAAAGATTTTTATTTATTTTTTACTCAATTTTTTGGAACAAAATAAAATTAACTATTTGTATGACATGAAATTTTATTATTATTATTGAAAATTTGAAATAGACCTTAATTTGATTTGTCCGAATTATCCAGGTAAATCATAATTATTAATTTATGATTGCATCTAGTTATGTTCCACTGTATCCTGCTTTGACAATGTTGTTGTAACAACATTTTGGCAAGGCAGGGTGGTGGAAGAAACGGTGTTTGTTCGGCTATAGATATAAAAGTTGATCGAAGAACGAAGAATCCTGTTTTTTTTTGATTTTGAAAAGTTGAGTTGAAAATGTTGTAAAAGAAAATAAATTAATTTTGTCAGAAGTCAGAATCCACTGGCAATGTTAAGTAGTCATAGATACTAAATTTTAATTTAATTTAATTTAAAACGCAATAAAACAGTTTAAAGAAACCAATAATTTGAAAGTGTTATTTAACTATAATATAAATTAAAGTCAAATTGGTTTACTTTTCATTAATTTTCATTGTTTTAATGTTAAGTGAAGTTTGTTGTTACTGTAACAGTGCAACAGTACTCATGTTTATTTTGCATTATCAAAAACATTGTAACTCAAACAAAAGAAAAATAGATTAACGAATGCAAAGTGAGTTATAATCAATAAAGTTATTGTTAGTCGAAAATCATAACTAATATTAAATAAAAGAAAAAATCTAAAGAAGAAAATTGGAAGGAATTTTTTTTAATGACCCTATTCGGGAACTGTCAATTCCTGTGAACCTGAGTTTATGTTATTTACGTGAATTGATGTTGAACGATGCTGATGCTGGAGTAAGCGATTTTTAAATTGAAAACTATCCTCAAAATATGGATTACCACAGCTCAGAGGTGGTGGTTGGTTAACTGGGAGAGCCGTATGCACAGATTTGAAGAATTAACTCGGAAGAAAAAGGAACTGTTAAATTCACCGTACAACATCACAAAGGAATTAGCTGTAAGTTTTTTTTTGTTCATACGAATTGTTTAATATTTTTTTTTTGGAAATAGTATAATGTAGAGTTGGATTGAATGCTTTGCATGGGGATACGGCATCTTTAATGCCAGCCTGCAAGTCAATCTAATGAGATTCATAGGTTAGAAGAAAATGATGCGACACGTCCCAAAACTTTTTTTTACATTTTTTTTAATTCCGTTATATACTTTTCGCACGCATAATTTTTTTTTGTAACAATTAAATGGAACGCAATTTTATCCAGCCCAACCGTTAGAGCTAGCTAAATAAAAATAGCTTGGCGTGCAGCGTTCGCAATTCGAATTGAAACGCTTGGTTTCAATTTTACCACCAGCTTGTTACAGAAATGGCGCCCTACGTGATGGCTCAATAGTGATGATTTGAAGTCTTTGGATTATCAAATGGTTACTGTTTAGTCTAACCGGATACCGCAAAGGTGAGATAGTATTCCTTCTGAATACTTCTCAATGGGGTTTACAATCCTGCGGACCTTAAGTAAGTGAAATTGTTTCAGTGTCGTAGAGAAGGTTTGAACGAGATAAGTCAGGATGTAGAGATCTATTTTGGATTGGTGGTTTACCGCCAATACCATTACATACATGTCTGTCTTGTCGCGTTTGGGGTTTTCTGCGGAATTGAATCTTTTCACAGCCTGTGCTCAATTAAATTTAGTTTCATTTTCTTGCTTTGCAATTCGAGCACAAGGTTTGCTGTGAGTTTGTTTTGATTGAGGCACGGTGGATGATATTAGAGGTATATTTGGATGGTATTGGTATACATTCAAATAACACCGTTTAACTTTCATGCTACCGCGTTAACAACTGAAACTAGCTTTGACAGCTTCTCTCTGTACCACAATAAGATGATCAGTGTTGTTTTGGTTTTAAGAATTGGTTGCATTGCGAATGCTGTTGACGTTTGGCAGTATGTTTGCCATAGTCAAACCGCTAGATTCCAGTTTTTAAATGATTAATACTACTGATACATCTTCACGATTGATCTTTTTAATTAACGTAGTTTATTTTATCTTCATATTTGTTTTAAAATTTCATTTTTTAATGGGACAAACAAAATTTTTAGAGGACTGTGCTATCATTTTTTGTCAAACTTATTTTGTAAACATAGATTTTATTCTATCACTATCATATGGTTGCCTTAAGGATGACGTATCTCCTGCTTTGTATTTTTTTGGAAACAAAGATTTAATATTTGATTTTTTTTAATATTGTTCGAAATTATATTAGATATAAGTAAATTTTGTTTTGCTAATTATTAATTTCTGCTTGAATTGTTTTTTTTTAGAAATTTTTTATAAACATATTTTCTTTTCTAATTTGTAGATATTAGTAAAATTTGATCAGTACAATTGATATTTCCATTGAAATTTTTTTTTGCTTGCAGTACTGTTATTAGTAATAACTTCATTAAATTTTTATTGGATTTGATATTTTTTTGAAGTAGTATTAGTACATTTAGTAGTATAGTATTATATTTTTTATATTTTTTTTTGAAGTAGTATTAGTACATTGAGTAGAATAGTATTGAAACATTTAATAGTTTAGTATACCTTTTTCACATTTTTTTTGAAATTTAATTATTTAATATATGCATTGCAATAATTTTATTGCATAATTATTATTGCAAGAAATTTTTATAACTTTATATTTTTGGTTTTTTTTGTTTTGTTCGGGAACTATTTTTTTTTAAATAGTCGGATTGAATTCATATCATTATTTATATTTTGCTTGATATTTTTTTTTCAAGTTTAACTTGAATTCGTTCGAATTCGAAAGCTTCGATTTTGACATCTGATTTGAAACTTGAATTAATAGCTTCGATTTTGAAACTTCGTTCTTCGTTCTTCATCAAATTAAAGTTTGTTTATTTTGGTTGATTATTAGAAGTGGTGATTTTTGTGAATTATACATTCTTTCTAATTTTTATTAGAAAATATGGCCTTACACCACAGTCCTACAGGTGTTCTCAGGATGTCTGCTGATTCTGTTTGTGGAATTTGTAGGGAAGAATTAAACTCTTCAATAGAAGTAGTCACTACACGGTGTGAACACATTTTTCATCGGCATTGTTTAATTCAATGGTTAGAAAAAGCAAGTACGTGCCCCAATTGTAGATCGGAGTGTAGAATACAAGATATGACCCGACATTCAATCATACCGTTGTCTAGTGTTCCTCCTAAGTCAGTATCAGGTGCGATTCCAAAACGAATAACTCGTGCAACAGCAGCAAGCTTAGGAATCCAACAGTTGAATACAAATGAATTCCAGCCACAACCACAAAATGTAATGGAGAGTTCAGTTAGTCCAACAGGAATACAGTCAAACTTAAATCAAGCATCTAATAGTTTTGATCTTCTAGCACTTCAAAAAGCAATAGAAACTGTTTTAGTGAATAGTCAAAGCATCTTAATAAACAATTTAGAACAACGTATCATTAGTTCCATCCAAACGAGCATGCAAAACGTTCAACCGACAAATGTTCAACCTAGGTATAGCCATGACCAAGCAACTGCTACGAGCTATGCCAATCCACATATACACTCGCGAGCATCATTACCTGCATCTCAATTGAATCATACTCAAAGTCATAGCTCCTCAAGAATTATTCCTACGCCATTTACAGAAGTATCTCATCATAATGTAAATCCACCGCCAGTTACTGCTGACACAAATTTGATCAATGAAAAGTATGCTAGCGTAATAAAAAACTGGAACGTGATTTTTCGAGGTGATAAGGAAGGTCTTAGAGTAGAAGAGTTTATCTACCGAGTAGAGACATTGACTCAATCGTCTTTTAGGAACAATTTTGCAATTTTAGCAGCAAACATTCATTTACTATTAACAGGTAAAGCCTCCGAATGGTTTTGGCGGTATCATAAACAGAATAGGACGATCATTTGGACAGATCTACGACATGCACTACGAATTGAGTTTAGAGAAAGCAGAACGGACATGGATATCAGAGAATTGATTAGAGAGCGTAAACAACGAAGCGGCGAATCTTTTGATGATTTTTCTGATGCTATTCTGAAGATATCTGATAGATTGGATAACCCATTGACAGATCAAGAGTTGCTCAATGTGTTGAGAAATAATCTCAGTGGAGAAACTCGAAAAGACCTTTTGTATGTACAAATTTATGGAGTAGCACACTTACGAGAGCTATGTCGTGAGAGAGAACGACTACTGAGAGATCTGAACCCTAGAACGAGAGAGGTTCGTAATTTTGGAAACCGATATAGGTCTGAAATTTCAGAAATAGCGGTAGATGAACCAATTAGCCTTGAAGTAGATGCTATGAGTACTAGCACCATTAACAACTCAAGATTAAAAAAGCTTGTGTGCTGGAACTGTAAACGCGAAGGACATAAGTTTCCAGATTGTTTGGAACCTCCGAAAATTTTTTGTTGGGGATGTGGTAAGGAAGATACTTACCGGCCACAATGCGAACGATGTAAGGGAAACTTGAGAGGGAGCCAGAACACTGTCACCAGTTCTCGCTCCCAGAACCAAATCTAAACTTATCTGTACCCATCTATCACACGCAAACTCAACTAACAACTGACCTTCGTTCAAACAATCTTTCAATTTTAGCCCGAAGTTCATCAATTTGTACTTCTCAAGTTAATAGTCGCTTACCTTTAACTTACAAAGAACGACTCAAGCAATATCGAAATGTGCGAGGTAGAATTTTCGGATCAATGGATGAATTAGTCACGGCTGGGATAAAATATACAAGATCTGCTATGCGAATGAGAGAATTTTGGCGACGACGAAAATACCTCTGGAAAGCAAACCTGTCTTCTATTGTTTCGCTGGACAATGATGTTCGTTCATATGCGGAAGTAACTATTTTGGAAAAAAAATGTGTTGGTCTTCTCGACAGTGGAGCCTCCATTAGTGTTGTAGGTGGTAAACTAGCGACTGTACTTTTAACATCAAATTTAAAATTAATTAGATCTTCGGCAAGAGTAAAAACAGCTGATGGAACTAATCAAAAAGTTTGTGGCCAGCTGGTAACCGATGTTTCTTTTCGCGGGATATCTAGACCTCTAACACTTTTTATAATACCATCACTGACACAGGACTTATATTTGGGAGTAGATTTCTTTCGAATCCATAAAATATTTCCGCTTACTTTTGCTGAGTCTTCTTCCGTGCCAGTAAATTCAATCGTGTCAAGTCTTTCGCGTGACGCGGAAGAACAGCTGCAAAGCGTAATCAATTCAATTCCATCCTTTTCAAAGTTAGGTCTTGGCAAAACAAGCCTTATAGAACATGTGATAGATGTCGAAGGTGCATCTCCCATTAAGCAGCGACATTACCCCATTTCGCCAGCAATGGAAAAACTAATGGGTGATGAACTAGATCGGATGTTACAGCTCGGGATTATAGAAGAAAGTGGAAGCCCTTGGAGCTCACCAGTCGTGCTAGTCCGAAAGCCAGGAAAAGTACGATTATGCCTTGATTCGAGAAAATTGAATGCAGTGACAAAGAGAGACGCATACCCGTTGCCCCAAATTGATGGGATTTTGAGCAGACTTCCTAAAGCGAATTTTATTTCAAGCCTTGATCTTAAGGATGCCTTCTGGCAAATTCCTCTGGAATTGCAGTCGAAGGAAAAGACAGCGTTCACGGTGCCAGGTAGACCGTTATACCATTTTACACGAATGCCTTTTGGGCTTTGTAATGCTTCCCAATCAATGACAAAATTGATGGATAAAGTTATTCCGCCGAACTTAAAAGATAGGGTATTCGTCTATCTTGATGACCTATTGATCATCTCTGATACTTTTGAATCCCATTTACAGACCTTGAGAGAGGTGGCTTGTCAATTACAAAGAGCTAAACTGACAATAAACATAGAAAAGAGTAAATTTCTTTTACCAGAAGTCAGTTATCTGGGATACATTGTAGGTAAAGGAGGAATCAAGATCAATAAAGATAAGGTATCAGCCATCGCCGACTTTCCAACACCAGTTTCAGTGAAACAAATTCGCCGTTTCCTTGGAATGGCTGGCTACTATAGGAGATTCATTGCTGGTTTCGCAGAGTTGTCTGCACCCATATCCGATTTGCTGAAAAAGAGAACTGGACGATTTTCATGGACACCGGAAGCAAACTCAGCATTTGAAACTTTAAAAAAATCCTTGACAACGTCGCCAGTCTTAGTTCATCCAGACTACCAGAAACCATTTATTCTCCAGTGTGATGCAAGTGACACAGGCGTCGGATGTGTTTTGTTACAGTGTGATGATGAGGGATTGGAGCGACCGGTATCCTTTATGTCTCAAAAACTAAACTCCTCTCAAAGAAACTACAGCGTTAGTGAAAAAGAATGTCTTGCAGCAGTTTTGGGCATAAAGAAATATCGAGCATATATAGAGGGTCATCCGTTCAAGATCATAACAGATCACGCGTCTTTAAAGTGGCTTATGTCACAAAAGGATCTCTCTGGTAGACTAGCTAGGTGGAGCTTAAAATTGCAAGGGTTCGTTTTCTCCATAGAACATCGACGAGGTAGCCTGAACACAGTACCAGACGCTCTCTCTCGGATGTTTTCTCTTGATACTCTTTCTAAAGATGCTGCTGTAGAAATGGAAATCGATTTAGAATCCGATTACTTCAATTCCCCGGATTACAAGCATCTAAAAGAAAATGTAGAAGGTAATGAATCCATTTTAAACGATCTTAAAATTCAGGATGGAATTCTATACAAACGAACTTGGTTTGCATGTGATGAACCCTTTCAAAAGAACAGTACATGGAAGTTATGGGTTCCCAAGGAAATGACAGCTAGTCTTATTGCTAAAGCACATGATCCACCTACGGCTTCACATGGAGGTGTTGCCAAAACCCTACATAGACTTCGACAGTTTTACTTTTGGCCAAAAATGGTGCAGCAAGTGCAGAAATATGTTAGCAGTTGTGAGATCTGTAAGCAGACGAAGGCACCTAATACTGTACTTAGATCCCCAATGATCACTCCCATTCAAACAGAGCGGCTGTTTCAGCGTTTTTATATAGATATAATAGGTCCATATCCTCGAACCAAATCCGGTCATGTAGCAGCTTTAGTTGTATTGGATCATTTGTCCAAATTTGTACTTTTGTGTCCACTACGAAAGCTTTCCACTACGCCAATTTGTAAGTTTCTTGAAAATGATGTCTTTCTCGTGTTTGGAGTTCCAGAATTTGTTGTTACGGACAATGGAACCCAATTTAAGTCCAAAGCGTTTGAATCGTTCCTTTCAAGATATGGAGTAAGACACACACTTACAGCTCTTTATTCGCCACAGGCCAATGCGTCAGAGAGAGTAAATCGATCGATCATTGCTGGAATCAGGGCTTACCTTATGGAAGAACACTCTCGTTGGGATGAACATTTATGTGAAATTAGTTGTTCGATTCGAAGTTCTCTACACCAGACTATTGGAAGTTCGCCATATTATGCTGTTTTTGGTCAGGCTATGATTACTCACGGTTCCGCTTATAGTTTGCTGAAACGCTTAAACATATTAGAAGACTTTACGGAAGAATTAGTTCGAACGGATAAGATGGCTTTGATTCGCACAAAAGTTAAGGAACTAACAACAAAATCATTTGAGCGTAATGCCAAACGTTACAATCTACGCTCAAGGGATACCAAATTTTCAATCGGAAACGAAGTATTTCGACGAAACTTTATTCTAAGCGATGCTGGGAAGGGAATTAGTGCAAAACTGGCTCCAAAATTTGTCAAGAGCACAGTACTAAGGCAAGTTGGTAATTCTCAATATGAACTGGAAGACGTAAAGGGAGGTAGACGTGGGATTTACCACTCCAAAGATATTAGGGATTAATTAACAAGTGAAGAATTAGTAAGACAGAGTATAACACTTTTTATCTCAAGGTCTTGGGTTCGAGCCGTCTAGGTAGTATAATTGTTTTTGTACAACTTAATTTTTTTGTTTTGGTCCCTTCAGATTTAACGTAGTTTGACGTAGTGTGCACCCGTTAAACCTGTCCTGAAATAGACCTTAATTTGATTTGTCCGAATTATCCAGGTAAATCATAATTATTAATTTATGATTGCATCTAGTTATGTTCCACTGTATCCTGCTTTGACAATGTTGTTGTAACAACATTTTGGCAAGGCAGGGTGGTGGAAGAAACGGTGTTTGTTCGGCTATAGATATAAAAGTTGATCGAAGAACGAAGAATCCTGTTTTTTTTTGATTTTGAAAAGTTGAGTTGAAAATGTTGTAAAAGAAAATAAATTAATTTTGTCAGAAGTCAGAATCCACTGGCAATGTTAAGTAGTCATAGATACTAAATTTTAATTTAATTTAATTTAAAACGCAATAAAACAGTTTAAAGAAACCAATAATTTGAAAGTGTTATTTAACTATAATATAAATTAAAGTCAAATTGGTTTACTTTTCATTAATTTTCATTGTTTTAATGTTAAGTGAAGTTTGTTGTTACTGTAACAGTGCAACAGTACTCATGTTTATTTTGCATTATCAAAAACATTGTAACTCAAACAAAAGAAAAATAGATTAACGAATGCAAAGTGAGTTATAATCAATAAAGTTATTGTTAGTCGAAAATCATAACTAATATTAAATAAAAGAAAAAATCTAAAGAAGAAAATTGGAAGGAATTTTTTTTAATGACCCTATTCGGGAACTGTCAATTCCTGTGAACCTGAGTTTATGTTATTTACGTGAATTGATGTTGAACGATGCTGATGCTGGAGTAAGCGATTTTTAAATTGAAAACTATCCTCAAAATATGGATTACCACAGCTCAGAGGTGGTGGTTGGTTAACTGGGAGAGCCGTATGCACAGATTTGAAGAATTAACTCGGAAGAAAAAGGAACTGTTAAATTCACCGTACAACATCACAAAGGAATTAGCTGTAAGTTTTTTTTTGTTCATACGAATTGTTTAATATTTTTTTTTTGGAAATAGTATAATGTAGAGTTGGATTGAATGCTTTGCATGGGGATACGGCATCTTTAATGCCAGCCTGCAAGTCAATCTAATGAGATTCATAGGTTAGAAGAAAATGATGCGACACGTCCCAAAACTTTTTTTTACATTTTTTTCAATTCCGTTATATACTTTTCGCACGCATAATTTTTTTTTGTAACAATTAAATGGAACGCAATTTTATCCAGCCCAACCGTTAGAGCTAGCTAAATAAAAATAGCTTGGCGTGCAGCGTTCGCAATTCGAATTGAAACGCTTGGTTTCAATTTTACCACCAGCTTGTTACAAATTATGGCATCATAATTTTGTCAAAAATATGTTGTCAAGTGTGTCAAAAGAAAGATTTTTATTTACTTTTTGCCCATTTTTTGGAAAAAACTAAAATTAATAATTTGTATGACATGAAATTTTATTATTATTATAGAGAATTATGGCATTAAAAGTTTGTCAAAAAAATAATGTCAAGTGTGTCAAAAAATTGTTTGCTGTTTTTATGACGTAAATGTAATTGAAAAGAAATTGGACATAGAAAATTTTAACTTTGTTATAGTTTTTGAATTATTTTTGGAATTTTGAAAAAAAGTTTTTATTTTTGATTTCGTAGTAATTTTTGCAATATTTTTAGAATTTTAGAAAAACTTTTAATTTTTTTTTGTTATAATTTTTGCAATATTTTTAGAATTTGGAAAAAAATATTATTCTTTTTATAATTTAAGAATTTATATAATTTCAGAATTTTAAAAAAAGTTTCAATTGATCAATTGATTTTGTAAGAATTTTTGGAATATTTTTAGAATTTTGAAAACTTTAAATTTTTGATTTTATTATAATTTTTGGAATTTTGAATAAAAGTTTCAATATTTGCAATATTTTTAGAATTTTGGAAAAAGCTTTAATTTTTGGTTTTGTTATAATTTTTGCAATATTGTTAGAATTTTGAAAAAATTGAATTTATATGTATGTTTAGAATTTTGAAAAAAGTTTCAAGTTTTATTTTGTAAGAATTTTCGGAATATTTTTAGAATTAAAAAATTTTTGATTTTATTATAATTTTTGGAGTTTTGAAAAAAGTTTCATTTTTTGATATTGTTATAATTTTTGCAATATTTTTAGAATTATGGAAGATGTTTGAATTTATAAATTTTAAGAACTTTTGGAATATTATTAGAATTTATAAAAAGTTTAATATTTGATTTTATTCTAATTTTTGGAATATTACGTAAATGTAATGGAACATGGAAATTTTTGAATTTGTTATAGTTTTGAAAATATATTTTTTAAATTTTGAAAAAAGTTTGTATTTTTGATTTTGTAATAATTTTTTCAAAATTTTTAGAATTTCGGAAAAAGTTTTAATATTTGATTTTGTTATAAGTTTTGCAATATTTTTAGACTTTTGGAAAAAAATGGAATTTTTGAATTTTTTATTTATGTATATATTTTTAGAATTTTGAAAAAAGTTTCAATTTTTGATATTAGGCGCTTTCCAATCGAGTGAATTGCTGAAGGAATTGATTGTAGCCAATTGGTCTATTATTCAGTAAAGAATCAAAAATACAGCCATATTCAACCAATGAATATGTTGAACTGATGACCCTATTTTTTTGTTCACTTTATTCAATTCAGTTCTGTAGTAGCTCAGTTAACGTTCAATGTAAAATGAATATTACCATTGGAACATACAAATTCCGGAATACAATTCAATTCAGTTTAAGTAAATCATTCAGTAATTCACTCGATTGGAAAACGCCTATTGTTATAATTTTTGCAATATATTTAGAATTTTGAAAAAAGTTTAAATTTTTGATTTTATTTAGTTTTTACAATATTTTTGGAATTTTAAAAGAAATATGAATTTGTGATTTTGTAATATTTTCTCGAAACGCTAAATATACATCGCTGACCAAAACTAAAAACAATGTCCTCATAAAAGTTTTTTGCCGAAAACTATATCAAAATCCTTAACCCAGACCTTGATATCTCAGAGCTTGAGATTTCAGCCCCTCCATATTTTTTACTTGGAATCAGTTATTAAAATAAACATATTGTTTTATTTTTTTATTTTATTGAACAAGTAACTGCATAAAACTAACCTCAACTAATTTCATCTCAACAGGTTATGGGTCCAGGCACAGGGATGTCTGGTTAATTGTTCGTGTACAAGGAACATAAAGAATTGATTGTTCTAGAAGAAACGAGTTTTTATTTTTCTTACACGTGTTAAGGAAATATTTTTACAGAACAAATTTGTTGAATAACCGGAAGCGGCAAAAATGTCTATTGAAATTGACAAATATCGTATACCATTATTTGATAATACGTATTTTGGTAATTGGATGTTTCGAATAGCAAATTTATTAAATGAGTTAGAGCTGCTGTCATATGCAGAAATGTCGAACGTTGACATGATTGATGATTCTGAAAAGGATGAATCGGAAAAAAAGAAACACCCAGGTTAGAAATACCAAGGCTTATCGAATGGGCCAAGCTTGGCCCAAGCTTAGAAAACTAAGAAATGATTATTAAAGCATGGCCAAGTCTTAGTCTGATACATTTCGTCATATTAAGCCAAGGTTAAAATAAATAAATGTAAATTGTATCTTTTGACTACTATATTTAGTTTTGGGCCAAGCTTGGTCCAATGTTGAAACAAATTTATTGTAATTGTTATATAATTTCAGCATTTGTTCAATGATAGACTGTAGCCAACAAATTTACAATATATGAGGAAATTCCATTACAACACCCGGGTAATAAAAGGCTAAGGGGCCAGGCCTGCGCCAAGCCCGCACAACAGCTTTCGGGGTTTGGGCCAGACTTAATATTTTCAAACGGCCCGAGTTTGTGCCAGAGTGAACTGATGTCCTTGGGTCAAGTTTTATGTTAATTTAAACCAATAAAATTCTCTAAAATGTAATGATATCATTTAATTTGACCAAACACCATTTGAATTTTACTAATAACAAATATTTATACGTCTGGCCTACTGGGATATTAAAAATTTTAAGTTTAATTTTGAAATAATTAACTGATATCACAGTAGGCCAACATATAATTCATCAAAAATAGATAAAGAAATGAAAAATGGCAAAAAATTTTCTAAAGGAATTCCCCTAGTTCCTTGATAAATTCTCATAATTTTTTGAAACCTTCCTCAAGCACGTGGTATTGATAATAACCCTCGGCCTATGGCCTCGTGATTTTATCAATATACTTGCTTTCGAAATTTTTGGCAAAAAATTATTTCGAATTATCACCGCCCTTGGAAAATTACAACTGATAATTTTTAATATCCCAGTAGGCCAGGCGTATAACTATTTGTTATTAAAGTAATTCAAATATTATTGGTCAAATTAAATGATGTCATTAAATTTTAGAGAATTTCATTGCGTTAAATTAAAATAAAACTAAGGCAAAACATTTTCTATATAACTTAACTAAATGCAGCTTGAAATAGTTCTGATCCGGCATCTATATAAAATCTCCATGTGAAAGCAAACTTCTATACAGTGTTCCAGATGTAAGTAAGAGTTGTTTTTATATTTCTTTAATTCCGAAAAAATAATTTGAATATCTTGACCATCGAAATTATTCAAATAAACCATCTAAATTTGGGTACGGCTTATTGCACACCGCATAATTTTTTCAAGCCTTTGGAAATTTATGCTATCACAGGTAACCCCCCAAAGTTATATTTTTCAATTCAACTTTTTGAAAAAACTCAAAGCCAAAATTGTATGTGGTTTATCACGTTGTTTCCTCAGTTTTTGTTTTTCCATAAGCATTGTATCATCCGTTACCCAGGTTAGAAATACCAAGGCTTATCGAATGGGCCAAGCTTGGCCCAAGCTTAGAAAACTAAGAAATGATTATCAAAGCATGGCCAAGTCTTAGTCTGATACATTTCGTCATATTAAGCCAAGGTTAAAATAAATAAATGTAAATTGTATCTTTTGACTACTATATTTAGTTTTGGGCCAAGCTTGGTCCAATGTTGAAACAAATTTATTGTAATTGTTATATAATTTCAGCATTTGTTCAATGATAGACTGTAGCCAACAAATTTACAATATATGAGGAAATTCCATTACAACACCCGGGTAATAAAAGGCTAAGGGGCCAGGCCTGCGCCAAGCCCGCACAACAGCTTTCGGGGTTTGGGCCAGACTTAATATTTTCAAACGGCCCGAGTTTGTGCCAAGTTTGAACTGATGTCCTTGGGTCAAGTTTGGCAAATAAGACTTGGGCCAGATCTACCAAACCAATTTTTTTCCAGGCCTCCTTTAAATGTGTGGAAAGAAGTTGTTTAAAGGGTAACATTTATAAAATTAGAGAAAAACTTAATATGGCTTTGCACTACATTAGACTAGTAAATAATGCGTAACCTAATAAAGTGAACCTGGGTTCAGTTTAGGCATTTACAACTGGCCCAGACTGTAACCAAAGCTAGCTAGCCAAGGATTATACTGAATTATACATTAAAATGCAATATTTAAAAATATACTTATTTAATATGTTTATTTTTTTTTATTTTTTTTTTATTAATTATAATATAAACTTCCTTATAGTAACAATTTGAATTTGATTTTTTATTTTAATGAATATCGATTTCGACTTACGTCATCCTCAGTTCTTAAATTATTATTCCAATCTTTGCTTAAACTAATGTCTTATATTCTATTTCAACTGCTATTATCATAATAACGATGAGTTCCCATTTCTATTAGTTTTGATTCTTTTAACTTTTTTAACTTCAATTTTATATTTTCACTTTTCTTTTTTATCGTGCTTTCCATACCGATTCCATTATTATTTCATATTCTATTTGATGTACATAATCACCATACCATACATAATCAGCATAGAACCGTCCATTTAATTCACGTTAGAAAATGAAGAAAATAACGCAATAAATTTTTTGAATTTATCAATCAAAAATGTAGATTCAAAACACACATTCAAAATATTCCGAAAACCAACCTAAACGGATCAAACAATAAATATTAAATCACATCATCCATACCAACATAAACTAGCTGCATACAATCACATGATCAATAGATTGAACAATATACCAATGAATGCAGAAAATTATCAAGACGAATTAAATAACATAAAATACATAGCCTGTAAAAACGGGTATAAAAACGAAATAATTGACACATTAAATAGAAAACATAAACACAAGAAAAATTTGCAAACCCTAACAACACTGAGGAATGAAGAAAACTTAGCAGGCAAAAAATACATAGGCGTAACATATAGTAAAACAACATTCAAGATAATGCAAAAAACTTCAAAAAAATATGGATATATTGCAGCTTACAAAAACAAAAATAAAATAGAAAATTACCTAAAAACCGAAAAACCCAAGCCTTAGACACAGGTGTTTACAAGATTACCTGTGATGACTGCAGTAAATTTTATATAGGTCAAACGGGGCGGTCCTTCACAAACAGATTTATTGAACACACCAGTGAAATTAATAAAAGTGATCCAAAATCCAGATATGCACAACATTTAAAAATAGAAAAATACAAATATACCAATAAAAACACAAATTTAACCATATTACATAAAAAAGAAAAGGACAACATCTAGATAGATAGGAAGAAATAGAAATATATGAACATAAAAACAATATCAACATTTTAAATGATAAAAACAACACTAAAACTAACAAAATATATGACATAATAATAAAAAATAGCAGTTGAAATAGCATATAAGACATTAGTTTAAGCAAAGATTGTAATAACAATTAAAGAACTGAGGATGACGTAAGTCGAAATCGATATTCATTAAAATAAAAAATCAAATTCAAATTGTTACTATAAGGAAGTTTATATTATAATTAATAAAAAAAAATAAAAAAAAAAATAAACATATTAAAAAACTGTATTTTTAAATATTGCATTTTAATTCAAAAGTGACAAAAGCGCACAAACAGTGAATAATATGGAAAACCATAATAACACATATGGTGAATTATACATTGAATAAAAAATTAAAAAGCTTTGAAGGCGATTTACTTGTTTTATAATTGGTCCAGCATTGTATTTAAATATTGATCCAATGTGTAAAAATAATAATGGTACGTGGTTATCATTTAAGGTTAAAACAACATTCAACCAATTTGATTTTAAAGCTTGTCTCAACGTTGTTCAACCTTAAAACAAGCTTGGCTTTATGTAAAAACAATCCTTTGTGCTTACCTGGGTAGAATTGGGCCAGCATTGTATTTAAATATTGTTCCAATGTCTAAAAATAATAATGGTACGTGGTTATCATTTAAGGTTAAAACAACATTCAAGCAAGTTTATTGTAAAGCTTGTCCCAATATTGTTCGACCTTAAAACAAGCTTGGCTCCATGTCAAAACAATCCTCTCTGCTTACCTGGGCAGTTACAGATTTTCGCTAAATTAGACAAAGAGTGTAAATTACAATTAATTCAAAAAATTGCTGATAGTCATTTCAAACAAATCAATGATAGGGATACTGCTGTTGATTTATGGTGTTCTATTTGTGAAAAATTTGAGAGAAAAAGGCAATACCTTCAGTCAGTCAGTCAGTTAGTTGATATGCAATGCAATTAGTGATGCGTGATGTCTAATCATATTTTAAAATTTGACAAATTAGTGAGAAAATTTAAGACAACAGGTGCAACCATGAAAGAATCAGATATAGTATGTCAATTTTCTTTTACTATGTCAACGGCATATGACGTGGTGGTTACGGCAATTGAACTTTTGTCACTAGGTGTGTTATCCGTCAGTTTTGAAAAAAATCGGTTAATGAATGAGGAAAATAAAAGAAAAAATGTTGATAGTGCAAAACGTTCATTTGCACTATCAAGTGCTTTTCAGTTTTCAGATAATGGTTCTTTAGATATGAAAAATAGTTTTAGTACTTCTTAACTTCAATGTCATAGATTCGGAAAGTTATGACATAAAAGAAAACAATGCTTTTTTAAATTAAAAAATAATTCCAAAAATGATGATGTTGAAAACAATTCTATGGAACAAGGTGGTTTTGCATTTTTAGCTCCACGTGAAAATGAATCAACAAATGGTTTTTCATAGTTTTTGGATTCAAAAGCAACGGAACATTTGGTAAATAAAAATTTTAATGGGCAAGATATTCTCCATTTCCGTCCATTTTATCTATAGTAATAGACTATAGAGAGCTTCGAAGTCACTAGACTTCTCAACTCAATTGTGTTTAAGAACACAATTATTTAAAATATTTCTAAAATTTGACACTTCCGGAAGCTCGTATCGACTTATTTGTTTCTATTTTCCATTCATAAGTTTTTATATAATTATGAAAATTTACAAAACAAATTGTAGAATATGTATACAATTTAACGGCAAAGTAAGGTTAGTTTTTTTGATGTAAAATATTATTTAGTTTTGGGATATTGAATTGAATGGAACAATTAGTTTTTTTCGGCATGTGTTTTTTTTGAGTCGAGTCGGAGTTGGGATTGAGTTAATTTACCAGTGAGATGGTTTTGGTATAAACGAAGTTTTTGGTCGTGAAAGTATTCCACAAGTCCACAAGTCCACCCATATTGTGGATTGAATTAGTTAAGAATTAACCAAAAAGTCTTCTTTGGAAATTAAGTGTAATATAGATTTTGTCAGTAAACAGTTTTGTTTATTTTTAATTTAAAACGAGTTTTTATTAAGTTAAATTGAGTTTCTAAAAAAGAAAATATGAATGATAAGAAAATCAACAATATTATTTATATGATAGTTACAGTGTAACAGTGCTAAGCCTAACAAAATTTTGTTAAATAAATGAAATAAAGAAAAAAAAAAGAAATTTGAGGTTAATTCTTTATTATTATTTATCTTATATCGATCAAAAAGATCCGTAGATAGTATTTGAGGAGGCAGCGCTGCTTATTATGAAGGCAAATATCAACGCATGACATTGCGTAGTTAAATCAAGTTATTTTTAAGTCACCGTTCTGGATGAGAGAGAGTTATGCAACACTTAAGAAGACGATATAGGTATTAATGTTTAGAAGATATAGGCATTAATGTTTATATTTTCATGTTAAGTTTAGTCTCCTTCTGTAGATGGGTTGTCTATTTTTTTTGTAAGTGATCAGAATTAAAATGATTTATTAACGTAGTTGAGATAGCGGGAGTCGTGGCATAACAGTTCTCCCTTCTGGAGAAACTGGGTAATGTTTTAAGGCACGCATGATTTTTGTTTATTATTCTAAATTTCTTTTGAGTGAGGTCGGTCGGCAAATTCACGCCCGCTGGAGCTAGCGCAGGGTGAATGTAGGTTTGCGTGCTAGACCAATTAGTAGATCTGCACGGTCTCCTAAACCTCTTGTTACATAATATTGTTTAAAATAATCTGAGAAAATTAAAAAAGCCAATTTAGATTAAAGAAGCAAAATCAGGAGTGTATCTTGTAGCAAATCAAATTGAAAATTTAAATGTTTTTAGTTATGTATATGGTGAATCAATTTAATAAATTATTGTATTTAAAATCCTAAGATTTTCATCATAAGTTATTTGGTGAATTATTAGAACTAATATTTTAAAGTATATAATATTGTTAAAACCGATTTTCGTAAGCCCCGAAATATTTAAAAGCACTATGCGTACAAATATATACAAGAAAAAAAGAAAGACTAAATTGTGCGTTTTTTCATTCTAATCGCATTCCACATAAATCTAACTTTATTCATATTTAATCTTTTCCAAATAATCGTTTTGATAAAATTAATTAAAACCCCTACCATAGCGTAGCATCGCGACTAAGATTTGTCAATTCAAATTTACATCCTTAAATATAAATAATTATTTTCTTTGAAATAATTAACAACACTAATCCAAATATATCTATAATTAATGGAAACCTAAAACAAAAATAAAAAGTCGGACAAGTGCGAATAAAATTCGCTCGCCAAGGGTTCCGTGAATGTAAAAGAACACATTATCAAAAATAAATGACATAAAGTTATGTTGTAAAGTCTTTATATCGCCAGACTATGGACGCATAACAGAATAAATGTTTAATCGTAAACGTCAATAGTAAATGTCAATCACATCTACATTGATCAAAAATGTTACTTGAGGTTAAATCTTATCCATAGCTGTTTATGTTAGCTAAAGTATTTTAATAGTCTAAATTGGGAATATTTGTTCTATAAATCAGCGTCGAAATATAGGGTGGTATACATACACTTAAAATAGCACTTTTTTTCATCAATAACTAAAAAACTATGCATCGCAGAATTCTAAAAAATATTGCAATGTTTCTTAAATTAAGTG
This sequence comes from Diogma glabrata, assembly GCA_963693315.1. Classification (NCBI taxonomy): domain Eukaryota; kingdom Metazoa; phylum Arthropoda; class Insecta; order Diptera; family Cylindrotomidae; genus Diogma; species Diogma glabrata. The sequence goes on from OY856187.1 coordinate 203,851,073, forward strand.
TTCTTTCAAATGACACCCCACTCGTTTGGTTCCAAAAAAGTTTTTTTTTGCTCTCCCCACACCCATCCCCTATAAATAATATAATTATTTGAGGATTCGCTATAATTTTCGTTCAAAATATAGCAAACTTCCTGTCTCTATGAATTTTTTCAATTTTTTCTGTCTATCAGTGTCGCAACGTAGGTGGGTGGGGGAACGGTCTGGAATTTGCACATTTCTTAGAATAACTCATAAACTGCGTACCGGAAAATTTTAAAAACAATTCTAATGTTTTGGAAATTTGGTGCTCTTTCAAATGATACCCCACTCGCTTAGGTCAAAAAAAATTTTTTTTACCCCGCTTACACCCATCCCCTAAACACACAGAAATATAATTATTTGAGAGTTCGCTATAATTTTCGTTCAAAATATAGCAAACTTCCTGTCTCTATGAATTTTTTCAATTTTTTCTGTCAATCAGTGTCGAAACGTAGGGGGGGGAACGGTCTGGAATTTGCACATTTTTTAGAATAACTCCAAAACGGTGTACCGGAAATTTCTAAAAAAAATTCTAATGGTTTGGAAATTTGGTGCTCTTTCAAATGATATCCCACTCGCTTAGGTCAAAAAAAATTTTTTTTTACCCCGCTTACACCCATCCCCTAAACACACAGAAATATAATTATTTGAGAGTTCGCTATAATTTTCGTTCAAAATATAGCAAATTTCCTGTCTCTATGAATTTTTTCAATTTTTTCTGTCAATCAGTGTTGAAACGTAGGGGGGGGAACGGTCTGGAATTTGCACATTTTTTAGAATAACTCCAAAACGGTGTACCGGAAATATCTAAAAAAAATTCTAATGGTTTGGAAATTTGGTGCTCTTTCAAATGATACCCCACTCGCTTAGGTCAAAAAAAATTTTTTTTTACCCCGCTTACACCCATCCCCTAAACACACAGAAATATAATTATTTGAGAGTTCGCTATAATTTTCGTTCAAAATATAGCAAACTTCCTGTCTCTATGAATTTTTTCAATTTTTTCTGTCAATCAGTGTCGAAACGTAGGGGGGGGGAACGGTCTGGAATGTGCACATTTTTTAGAATAACTCCAAAACGGTGTACCGGAAATTTCTAAAAAAAATTCTAATGGTTTGGAAATTTGGTGTTCTTTCAAATGATACCCCACTCGCTTAGGTCAAAAAAAATTTTTTTTTACCCCGCTTACACCCATCCCCTAAACACACAGAAATATAATTATTTGAGAGTTCGCTATAATTTTCGTTCAAAATATAGCAAATTTCCTGTCTCTATGAATTTTTTCAATTTTTTCTGTCAATCAGTGTCGAAACGTAGGGGGGGGGAACGGTCTGGAATTTGCACGTTTTTTAGAATAACTCAAAAACGGTGTACCGGAAAATTCTAAAAAAAATTGCAATGTTTTGGAAATTTGGTGCTCTTTCAAATGATACCCCGTTCGCTTGGGTCAAAAAAAGTTTTTTTTTACCCTCTTTACACCCATCCCCTAAATACACAGAAATATAATTATTTGAGAGCTCGCTATAATTTTCGTTCAAAATATAGCAAATTTCCTTTCTCTATGAATTTTTTCAATTTTTTCTGTCAATCAGTGTCGAAACGTAGGGGGGGGGAACGGTCTGGAATTTGCACATTTTTTAGAATAACTCAAAAACCGTGTGCCACAAAATTCTAAAAAAAATTGCAAAGTTTCTGAAATTCGGTCCTCTTTCAAATGACACCCCACTCGCTTGGGTCAAAAAAGTTTTTTTTCACCCTTCCCCACCCCAATCCCTTAAAAACACAAAAATATAATTATTTGAGAGTTCGCTATATTTTTCGTTCAGAGTTTATCAAACTTCCTGTCTCTCTGAATTTTTTCAAATTTTTCTGTTAATTAGGCTCGAAATGCAAGGGGGGGGACCAACTTTTTGTGTCACTTTATTGATAATAATTCAAAAACTGTGCATTGCAAAATTCTAAAAAAATGGCAATATTTCTAAAATCAAGTGCTCTTTCAAATGACACCCCACATGACCTGGTTTTAAATGATGTTTTTACCCCTTAACATTCCCACCCCTTTAATAAATATAGTTATTAGTGTCTGCCACTTTTCTATATTTTTCATTAAAAACCTACTCAATTTTCTATCATTCCAAATATATTTCAAGATTTTCGATGAAGTAGGGTCGGAGTTAATCGGGGCAATAAAACATCCCGAAAACGTCATTTTTCAAAATTATACAAAAAATGGGGGAGTGAAAAATTCCAAAATATATTTTTAAACAATGCTGAAATGAAGCCCTTTCATATGATACCCTACTCGTCTCGCTAAAAAAATGTAGTTTTTCAAAGGCTTTACATCGTACCTCCTTAAAACAAACGAACACAACTTTATTTATTTTTTAACCCGCCATCTTGTGTGGATAGGTTAGTTTTATAAGCACCTCAAATTTTAAGTTCATCGGATAAATGGTTCACGAGATAATCGAAATAATGTGAAAAACACGTTGTACTCTCACCAATAGTGTTCCGTATAAAAAACGGAACCCTAAAAATCTAACTTAATCCTCAATTTTCTGGAAATTTTTTCATCAGAACTAATCAATCTCGTTTAATTAATAAAATATGATTTTCATTCATTTGTAAACGTTAGTTGATGTAAAAGAAAAAAATATTGATTCCTTATCCAGTCTCTTCATTTGCTGAACTATTTTTCTATTATATATGTTGTTGTTGTTCTTGCCAACACATAAGCTTTTAAAAGCTCATAAATCTTATTTTGATTTTTATTAAATTATTATGATTTTTAGCAACAAAAAAACATCTTCAATAGAATGTTATTTTTGTACGATGCATAGATATACTTGAATACAAGATGGGACTTCATTCACCCTTGGTAAGAGTCAGATAATAAATGAATAAAATAATTCTATATCGTTTCGAGAAAATGTTTTCAAAACGTGTTATCTATTTTCAAATCATTGAAAATTATTTTCAAAACTGGTTTTTAGTTTTATTTTATCTGTATTGTAGTTAAGTACTGGAATAAGTGGTTTTTATCTTTTAAATTTATGATTAATTTTTATCTTTGCTTTTGGAAACAATTATTAGTTTTAAACTGGAAAGTTAAAATGAAATGTGGTTAACATGACCAAACTAGTATGTATATGCCAGTTAAAATTAATGTTAAATAATACACGCAAAAACTTTTTTCATACTAATCGCTTCCAAATTTTTCTCCATTATGCTCGTCTCATAAAAAATTAACAATTTTTTCAAATTAGAGTGGAATTAAATTAAAAATTCATCATTCGACCCCAAACCAAGAATCAGTCTGTGTTGTGCTTTTGCTTTAACAGGTTTGTAAACGTAATCACGGATTCAACACTACACCTTATTTGTTTCAACGGTAATCTTCTTGTTAATTTTTATTGATATAAATCTAATGGCAATCAATTTCAGTTACTTGGATGCCTGATGGCCTTCATGTGTAATCCATTTTAAGACTGTTATTTCTCGTGGTGCTCTTCAGACAAATATATTTTTTTAAAGAAGTGAAAACTTTACAATAATAGGATAGAGAAAATAAAAAAAAGATAAGATATGATATAAAAAGCAAATTTGTTTTGAGAATTTACATAAACAAAACTAAAATGGGGTTGCCAATTATACAGCTTGTGGCTGTATAATTGGCAAATCCCACATATAGAGTTGTATGATCACTCGTTTTTGCTTTAATGTTGGAAGGGAGGGAGGGGGGTCTTGAAGCTGAACTAATTAGTTAGGTTGTTCGAGTAGCTCTGTGACCTAGATTTTTGTGCTTTACCCTGATGTAGTTATGCTGCTGATGACGTCGATGTGCAATGTGGTTGAAACCGAGCCCCTCTACATAGTTAATTTTCTGGACTGGGCTAATGTTCTGTGGTGGAGAAAGTGCTAGTCTCCCTTTACCGTGCTTAATCTATCTGCGCCATGCAAATTCAGAGCAGTTGCAAATAATGTGCTGCGTGGTTTCAGCCTCCCAGTTGTAGAAGCTGTATCTGTTGGAGGCAGCAAAGCCTAATTTAATTAAGATGGTGATTTGTCGGACCGTGTACTGTCACGTACCATGTAAAGAACTTCAGAGACTTTCTCTCTAGATCGATTGTTTTACGAAAAGAGACGGGGAAGTCAGTTAGAAACTTTTATGAATGCAGTAGACCTTCCAACATACTCCATAGTTGTTTATTTTGTTCCTGTTCCCAGCGTTAGTTAACGCATTTGAGCGAATTTTTGATTAATCCACAGCACGCTTCTGAACCAATGAACTTTGTAGTGCTTCCCTTATTGGCTAGCAATTCTGCTACTACGTTGCCGTGTACTCCTGTGTGATCAGGTACCCCCACAAGGGTAACGCGGTTGATTTCTGCAAACTTGTGTAGATTTTGTTAGCATTCCCTTCTTTTTATTGGCGTTCATGCTCCATGTAGGAGCGTTGCCAAGCTAATCAGCGTCGAATATTCACCACGATCATTCGCAACAGCGACATAATTACCATAGCAGCCTATTATTTAAGATCATTTATTACGTCTGTCTCCCATTGCAGTCGTGGTCTAATTTACGGTCACCCACTCCCTGGGGTACTACCGTACATTTTTTTAATACTTCCAGACTGTGAATCGGCTCGTAGAACATGCCCAAACCAAGCAATCCTATTAGAACGGATACCACCTATTTTATCTGGACCTCAAGAAGGTCTCTGATCTCAAGGTTATATCGCGTTCTGTACTCTCCATCGTCTGTCTTAAGTGGAACAAAAATGTAGCGAAGAATTTTATGTTCAAATACAGATAAATGTGATTCGTCATTTTGTGTAAGGGTCCACTTTTGTAACCCATACATCACAACCGGTCTAATCAACGTCTTGTATAACTTGAGTTTGGTGTTGATACATACGGTGTTCCAAGGAGAGGTTTAAGTGAGTTGAAAGTTTGATTACCTGCAGCGATTTGAGCTTTTATATCTGCATTATAACATTAGCATACTAGCCTTGAATTGAAGCGCTTGTACTTCAGAATCAATAGCGCAGCCCGACTATAAAAAATAATGTATAAATCTGTGTTGCTATGTTCTCTTTGTCCGAACTATGTTTTTTTTAATTAATTAGTTAGACATATTAAGCACACTAAACATGAAACATTCATTATTCAGACTCTTTGAATATCCGAAGATACTATGTCAACTATAAAGGAAGGAGATGAGAAAAATGGAAGGAATGTGGATATACGGATAACTATACTAATTGTTTTAAATAACGATGGACATTTTCTTTAAATGCCTGAGGGGAAAATTCATCGGGAAATACAGAGGAGGGCATTGAGTTCCACAATTTGGCCACTCTATTAAAATAGTCGTTCTGGAAGGACACAGTTCTACAACGAGGTATTTGTACATCAAATGGATAGGATAACTCGGCAGCTCTTGTTTGTCGATTATACTGCGCACACGATGGAAGGATATTTTGAATTTCCTTAGAGGAGAATTCGCTAAAGTTATATTTCTAATAGATTGACAATTCAGCCACATATGGTGTGAGTTTCAGGTGAGCTTGCTATCGAGGATCACACCCAAATACTTAATCTGCTTAACTACTTTTATCCGTTTGCCGTTGAACTCAGGAATTAAAACTCCTTTTGTTAGTAAAGACTACGGTACTAGTTTTTGCGTATTAATAGACAGCCCTACTTCGTTGCACAAATTCATCACTAGGGCTGCCTGGTTTCGTTCATCGACAGGAGAGTCATGTTTACCTCTTTCTATGACTGCTGAATCGTTGGTGTAGTCTACAGTGGTTAAGCCAGAATTTTTCAGTAAATGTAGAAGATCATCAGCCATTATCAGCCATAGCAATGAAGAGAGCATCCCTCCCTGGGAACATCCTCAAGAAGCCCTGTCAGTTACCCATGTATTTTCTAGTGTAGTTGTAATTTTTCGAATCTGTACCATGTAGATGATCAACGCCAAAATGTGCGTGCTACGATTTTTCTTAGTGATCATTTCAGCAATAGCTTGAAAATGCACATTATCAAAGGCCCCTTGTATGTCCATAAATGTGCATGCAAGTGCCTTCTTGTATTTCAGTGTGCTTACAATCTCTTTCGCGACTCTATGCATACCCGTTTCCGAAGATTTACTGGTTTGGTATGTATATTGGCATGAGCTGAGAGGATTTTGCCTAAGGTTTACATGCTGAATGTAGTAATACAGCACCTTTTCTATCGTTTTCAGAAGAAAAGATGTAAGATTTATTGGCCTGTATGATTTGGTTTCGTTCGATGTCTTTCCTGGGTACGAATGCTGCTCCAGCTTCTCTCCATATCGGAGGTATCGGAGGAATGTACGTAAGGCTAAAACTTGCTATAAACAGGTACTCGAGGTACAGGAGAATGGCAGGTAAACCTCTTTGGCAGGAAGATCGGGAATATTCCGTCAGCTCCTGGAGATTGCCAAAATTGTTCTGTAGGGGGAGATTATTATGTTGGCTAGTTGATCCGAAGTCATACTTGTTTCAGGATTCAACGGGCCAGGGTTTACTATATTTTCCTTTGTTGAGCTTCAGCATGTAGAGCCCGGGAAGTGGTTCTCTAATAGTGTTTCTAGAGTCTCACAGAGGAGATTCAACCCAGAGGGTTTGTGTGATCAGATGCAAGCAAATTTTGGAGTCGAGTTGCAGTCGGTAGACTGTAAATCGTTCCGCAGAGCTCTCTCCACACTCAAAAACAAATGTTCGTAAAATTTACAGAAATATTCTTCGATTCACTTAGATTTACGTTACTATTAATCCTACAAATTGTTCGTATTTTACCTACAATTTTTTTTCAGTGCCAGTATCCCGTTTTGATCGTCCGAGCTCTTTATTGTAGTAAGTAAGAGCCGATTTTTACTCCGTTCAGGTGTTTATTCTGTTTGCTTTGTTAAAGAGCTTGTGAACTTAATTCCCCATCTTCTCCAAATTGTCGTTCCACTAAGACACATCTATGATCCGTTTAGACTTACCAATTAGAGAATTGCGGTAGTATGCTTCAGTGATAACATTCTGTAGGTGGTTTTCCGTATAGTCGAGCTTCATTGAAGAGTTCATCCTACCAAAGTCGCCTACATTATCATGAAGATGTATTTCAAAGAGATTCCTATCGGTTTTTCTGGGGTTTCTAAAATGGCGAGTAGTCTCCGGTTGGTGTTCTATGTTGAAGGATATGTATGCGTGGTCAGACATAGAAGTTACATCCGAGACATGCCAGATACTGATAATATTCTCGGTGATATTGTTGCTCAGAGTTAGGTCTAGGACCTCATTTCTGATTGCGTGTGGTAATACACCACACGGTGAGATGAGCATTGGCATCACACGCATTTATTTTGTTGTTGTGTTTCTCCTTGCAATGCTGAATCAGCTTGTTGCCTTATGAGGTGGTATTTCCTCCTTATCTCCTGGAAATTGCACAGATGTACTTCTGTGTAATATACTTCTGAGCTCAGTTGTTAGATCTCTGCAAACAAATTATGTTAAGAGAAATACTTTAAGCGTTTATTGAAAGGAATTGCAGTTCTGGCTACAATTTTGTGAGCATCTTGTTGGATAAAGTGGTTCAAATTAGCTGAGATAGTTGCTGACCTGTGCAGGTTAATATGATATGGTGAACTTAAATCACTTTTTCTAAATTGTATTACCGCTTATTTGATCGAGCAAGCAATAAAATGCCATCATCAAGGAATGCTCAATAGTTAGGATAGAGGATACTACAGTTGACTGAATAGAGTTCAACCGAAAGCACATCTAAGAATCCACATTGGCTATAGGTATCTAACTGCTATTGCTAGTTGTAAGGGGTATCTCATGTTAGCTTATATGTCATACCCGTAGATCAAAATTTAAAAAATAAATAATTTATAAATCCGCAAAAACTAAAGCCTCCGTGCGGTAAATCTTGTAGAGTTTAATCGTGAAATCAATGCTTTATTTTATTGAGACGGAGATGCATGCTTGAGGATAATATTATAGAAACAGTTTTAGAGCTTGAAATGCCCAACTTGCGGTAGTCCCTAGAAAATCAACAAATCGTAAAAAAAGTGGCGTGCAGTCATAGACTAACACAAATTTCATGACTGCTTAATATTATGTATATTCCTTACTTAAAATAACAAATTTATTAGACCATGCTTGTGATATCATCAGGTAAAACTAGAAGACAAACAGCATTAAGGAGATTTGTGAAGCATGGAACACATTTAATTCAAATCAGAACACATCTAATTCAACATCGTCAAAAACTCTTCACTCTGCTGGAAGCACAAAACAAAGTGATGCAAATATATAAATAAAAAGGTTTTGAAGGTTGAGGTGAGGCAAACGCTTGAACAAGCTGTAGTAAAGGTTAACCTTTAAAGCTAAATGCCGGTTTAACATTGTGAAAAAGTAAAGGATCGATTTTTCTTTCAGGAAGTTATTGTCAAGTTACTTAATCTTATTACTTAATCTTAAAACTGAAAGGAGTACACAAAGATATTAAACTCCAACAACGCAACGTGACTAAAAAATAAGGACTAGCAGTTTTAGGAAATATCTATGAAGTACTTGCAGTAGCTAGGCTGCATATAACCAAGATCATCTCTTAACTCAGAGCAAACATTGACGCTGACTTGACTCAGAAGGCTAGATGGAAATGTTTTCGGAGGATGAACAATAAAGAATGACTCTTTTTTTCGAAAATGTAAATGTTTGAATGGTGTTAGTGCATACACAGTAGACGAGATGGTATATGGACGACTACCTTGTTATGCCGCAATCTGACGTATTATCTAACCAGTAGTATTTATAAGAGAGTCTACACCCCACTCCAGAATGAGTTCAGGTTCTGTACTGGCGAATGGAAGAAAATGTATGCTTTGGTAGTGAGATTTAAATATCAACGAACAGTCAGAGGTACGTTTCCTTCGATCGCCCCACTGTTCTATTTTTTCTCCCTTATAATATAACTACTTGATATTTCTTGGTATCAACCTCAGCAAATACACATGACGTCAATATAAATTAGCACGACCCTCACAATTCGTATTGCTTAAATTCATAAACAAATTCTTCTACTTTAACTCTGTTATAAACAAACAAAAGTAAAACTCCTATAGTTGTTATAGCATTTTCTATTTTTCAGATACAATCACATATTGAAAATGTTTTGAATTGTGATGGTAATGGTTATCATCTTGTTCACCTAGAAATTAGAATGTTAACGATTTATTGTTATTTCATTTTCTTTATATAATTTTACTAACTGAAACAAAACAAACACACGTTGATCCTTTTTTTTATAATTGAATGACGATCCTAGACTGGTTTTCATACTAAAAACGATAAAATTCCTTTGTTTTGAAAGATGAGACGGCAACATTAAGAAATATACAAATGTTTGAGAACAATCATCTCGCTCACACCCATTCGCATAGCATATTTATAGAATGCATTTTTGCATAATTCAGTCGGTACGATTTTATTATAAAATCAGTTGGATTTTTGATTTTAAATCGAAAAAATTTGATTTTTGAGCGATCAAAAAAAAATTAATTAAAATTTAGCTAATTAAGTCTTTCACGCGTTTGGTATCATGTAAATATTTTGTCAGTGATAGGGTTTTTTGTTTAGTTATCCATTCTTTAACTAAAAATGTAAAAAAACAAAAAAAGAAAGATTTACGTCCATCAACACCTTTGAACGTTGTTGTGGGACCTTGGTCTTAAAAGGGGTTTATGTGTTATTGTGACATATATTGTAATTCCTACTACACAACACATTTTATAAAAAAAAAAAAAAAATATGTTTTGTTTGAAAGAAATGGCATTTTTTTTTAAGTAATGGAGTATTGGTATGTTGCCTTCTCGGTTGTTTTGAGATTATAGAATGGAGCAAATATCTTGCTAAAAGAAAGGGGGGAGGCCGAATGAAATTGATTTCCACGTTCAAGACGGATACTAGATATATTGGTGATTGAAAAATTTGAATAAGCCAATTAATGAGCGGAGGTTCGTTGTAAGTAAGCTAACGGAATTAAGATCAAGAGGAACCCTATACGCATCTCATAATCAAGATTTCAACAATTAAATCAAGTTCGTTTGCATGTTTTTTTTCTTATATATTAAATTTAGTATATTCTTTTTATTAATATTAATACATATATACATAGATATATAAATGAATATAATGGTATTACATACATCTCAGTTATAATGAAAATATGAATAATTAGATTTCCATACCAAATAGAGATTTTTTTTTGGCAAAGGCCACACTGGTTTTTATTAGTTCTTGTACATATTCTGGCATAACGTCACCGCTGTGCTCGTTATAACCTCACTTCTTACGTAGGGTCGTAGGGACAAATAGCCTAGAGTGGACCGATATTTCCGTTAATTAGACAACGTCCCCCTTTTCTTCAGCTCACGAGAAACATAAGAAGTAGTTTAGCTCTGGGCGTATTGCAGAACTTTCAAAAACGGCTTATGTGATATTAATTCCACAAGTTGAAACTTATAATATAGCAAAACTAAAATAAAACAAACGAATAGAAATATTATCAGTTTAACGTCGTATTCAGTTAATATTATCATCCTTAATCTTTGTTTTGAAATAAATCTTAATGATTTATATAACTCAATATCTGAATTTTAGTGATTGAGAATAGTGGATTCTTGTATGAGTTTAGAATGGTGGCAATTCTTCACGAGGATGAAGATTCACGGAACGAGCGAAGGGGGTGGAGGGAATCATCCGAGTAAAGAATTGCCATCATCCTATGCAAATACAAGATGCTGTTTTATCCAAGACTGCAAAATATTTCGAATAATTTCCAGTTTTTCTGCTAAAATTTTTATCACCATATTGAAATACATCATAGCCAGCATTGAAAAATAAAACAATTGACATAACGGAAAATGTTAAATTTTTCATTTTATATTTTATTTATGTATTGTTCTCGTTTTAACCCTTTGATATTACTACCAACAAATGTTAAGATTAGATTTTGTTAGGGGAATATTTAATAAACTATAGAAAATTGAAGTGTAACGATCACGTTATATTCTACAACAAGTGAGAGAATGTATAACATTACAATGGGAGATATACACATGGAAAGGATACACTCTATAGCAGTCGTGGATAAAAGAACATACGCTTCATTATCAAGGAATATGCCACTACCTGGTTTACTGTCAACTCAATTTTAGTTTTATTAGTGCCAATTTTTCTAAAAAATTTTCTTTTCACCCTTTTTTTTGTTATTTTTTTATGCTTTCATGGAATATTGGCCCCTGTTACATTTAAATTTATTTTTTTTGCCCAATATGTACCATGTAAGTTGTCTACAAGTGGCTCTCACCTGGATTAATCTCAATTTCACTCATTTTTAATGTCGAATTTCTCTTAAAGTCTTAATTTGATTGATTAATGTGGGTGCAGTCAATCCATCCATATTATGTGATTTAAATTTATCAACTATGTTGGATGACTATCACTTAATTGGGAAACCGGTGTGTTGATGGTTGTTAGTGTTTCACGAATACGAAATTAAATATGCCAGCAACGAGGCCATTCAACATTCTATTTTATATTTTAATATGTGATAAAATTTATTGTTTAGTTATCCATTCTTTAAAAAACATAAACAAATTGCGTCCTTCAACACCTCAAAACGTATGTTGTTATAAGACCTAGAGACCTTGATAGATTGGTACATTGCATTTATTAAAAAAAATATGAACTAGTAGTTTGGTAAGATTACAAGATAGTCAATATTCATACTGAACGGTGAAAACAACAACAATCAAAAGGAAATTACAAACAAAAAATATTGATATCAAGAGAAAAAACATCAAAAATGTAAAGTAATTAGTTCATTAAACTCATTGAATGCACAACTAGCAATAAACAAAAACGACAGATTCTTTCGAAGAAATTAAATTCTAAAATAATCTTAATGAATTTTGCTATTTTGCTAATAACAGGAATGTTTTTACAAAATATTTAAATAAATTTCTGAAGTACAACTTTTTAAAAAGGATAAGTGAGTTTTTAAAACATGTCATGCGACAGTGTCTATTTGTTTGTTCAAGAATTTCATAATCTTAATTTGCAATTTAGACATTTGGGCTTTAATTAATTTATTGAATTAGAAAATTGCATAATCAAGTTTAAGGCCTTTTTTGTGCATAAAAACTTTGAATATTTCCGAAGACGCTTTAATCAAAGCTCAAAAAAATAAATTGAGAATAACCGGAAGCTTATCTGCTAAACTTCCGAGTTCATTTTTGTTGTTATTTAATGAAGTATAAAGTACCACAATAACAACGAACTGTGGTCTTATACATATGGCTTTGATGCTTTCTGTAGACTACGAAAAACATCAATATTTTGAAATAAATAATAAACAAAATAAAAAATGAGGTGCGTAATCTTTACACGCGGTTGAAGTAAAATTTCTTTGGCTTACTGTGGCAGGTATTACTAAAAAGATTTAATAAAAAATAAATATGTTATATTGAAATTTAGAGTAGTATTTATTGATAATATAATTTACATTATGCATAATGAAAAACCATATTTACATAAAGTAATATTACAAAGTCTTACAAAGTGTTACAAATTAAATTTAACGATAAATACATGTCCATTTAACTCAACAACAAGATTTGGACAACGATTGCTATGGTTTTTTCAAGAAATTTAGTAAATTTGCAGAGTACATATTTGCAGAGTAGATGAAAAAAAATACAGTGGAATCCAAACAATGGCTTGATAAACATTATCCAAACTCTGCTCCATCGAGACAAATGGTAGAGAAGTGGATGGCTGAATTTAAATGTGGTCGTACCAGCACAAAAGATGCAGAGCGCAGTGGACGCCCAAATGAGGCTGTTATTCCAGAAAACATAAAAAAAATCCACAAATTGGTTATGAACGATCGCAAATTGAAGGTGCACGAAATAGCTGACATTGTAAAGGTAACAGATGGTAGTGTTTTTACCATTTTACATGAACATTTGGGTATGCGAAAGCTCTGTGCAAATTGGGTGCCGCGTGAGCTCACAGTCGACCAAAAACAACAACGAATCGATGCTTCGGAGGAGTCTTTGGCACTGTTAAACCGCAATAAAAGGGAATTCTATCGTAGATATGTGACAATGGATGAGACATGGCTTCACAATTACACACCAGAATCCAAAAGACAGTCAGCTGAGTGGACAGCAGTCGACGAACCGAATCCAAAGCGAGCAAAGACGCAACAGTCGGCCGGTAAGGTGATGGCGTCTGTATTTTGGGATACGAACGGAATAATATTCATCGACTATCTCCAAAAAGGAACCACCATCAACAGCGAGTATTACTGTGAACTTTTGGATCGATCGAAGGCTGAAATCGCAAATAAACGGCCACATTTGCAAAAGAAAAAAGTGTTGTTTCACCAAGATAATGCACCGTGTCACAGATCGATGAAAACGATGGCAAAATTGAATGAATTGGGCTTTGAATTGCTTACCCACCCACCACATTCTCCAGATTTAGCCCCCAGCGACTTTTTCCTGTTTTCAGATCTCAAGAGAATGCTTGCTGGAAAGAAATTTAAGTCCAATGATGAAGTAATCGCTGAAACTGAGGCCTATTTTGACGAGAAAGAGAAATCGTACTATAAAAGTGGTATAGAAAAGTTGAAAAATCGCTATACTCGTTGTATCGCCCTCGAAGGCAACTATGTTGAATAAAAAAATCGAGTTTTGTCAAAATGTTGTTTTTTTCTTACTTATCCTACGGACTTATTGAACGACCTGTTAAAGTTTATGTTTCTCACTTTAGTTATTATTTACCTCTAATTTCATATTTCAATTATGATACTAATTGAAATAATTTTGTAGTACATTATGTAAATGTGGCTTTTTATTACACATTGTTGTAAATTATATTATCAATACATGCTACTCTAAATTTCAATATGACATATTTATTTTAAATCTAATCTTTTTAGTAATACCTGCCACAGTAGCCAAAAAAGTTTTACTTCAACCGCGTGTAAAGATTACATGCTTTTTTTTATTGTTTGAATGAAAAATAAGAACAAAATATAAATATAACAAATAACGAAACTCAATAATTAAGTAACTAAAATCGACACGTCTAACTCATATATAATATTTAACACGCGACTGAATAAAAAAATATAATAACATTAAAAAATGATAAACTGTTAAAATTTCATTCCAAAAAATAATAATACATAATCGAATTGTATCGTATACTTGCCGAAAATAATATTCGTTTGCCTTTATTATCCTTGGTTCTCAAACTTTTTGAAGTCGGGGAACACTAAACTCTGATATTTTTTGGGCGGAACATATATACAATACAGCATAAACTTTAAAACAAGGGGCGCGGGTTGCTATCCTCTTTGAAACCAAAGGAGCAATAAAAACAGAATAATGTTCGCAAAAACACTCCATTATTATAGAGCAAAAAGGAAACGGAATCGTGTCGCAGCCTGTTATTGGCAACCCTCTGCTTCCAAGTGCTAATTTTAGAAAATAATATGTGGGTAGTTCTACAAATATGGGAATTGTGGATGGCTCGGCTTATTTCGTATATTAATATAAAAAAAATGTTTTTTCAAATGAAATTTGTAAACCTTAACTATGTCTAGCAGGTCACCCAAAGTAAACCCGTTTCGAAATATATTTCTTACAAAAAATATGATGCAAAACGTAAAATTATCAGTCCCCTGGCGTGTCCATCTTTGAAAGTCAAAGCTGGTAAACTAAATAATCAATGATGCTAAGTGTGTAGAGACAAATTTACACTGCAGTTATAATTTTGAATAATAATGCGTTAGAAATGTGTAAATAATCATAAAATTACTCTATATTTCATATAAGATATATCCTATTAAAGTTTGTCCCCCGAATTTTTATCATTCTCCAGCCCCATCAAAACACATTGAAAATAAAGGAAATTCATATTTCTATCAAGTTATCGCTCGTCACATGAATTAATTAAAGTTCAATAAATATAATGTTGCAAGTGTTTTTCTTAGTCCGAGGTTTTGTCAATCAAAACAGTCATTATTGGCATCAAGATCGTGTTTTGTTCAGTCAAATTATCAGTCCCCTGGCAAGTATTTTCATTGTTCATTGTTCATTTGTTTCATTGTTCATCTGCACCTTTCAAATTTCACCGGATGAGTCATTTGTTTAATAAATCAAAATTTGATTGTTCTACTGTGCTCCAAATAATCTTTAATTTTTAGTATTAGAAATTTCGTTCGTTAAGAAGCTATTTTAGCTTGTTTAACTGTTTTTGGAATCTTTTTACTGTATCGTGGTTGATAGGTAAGAATTTGTGGTAACATAGCCGAAATTCTAACTGCAGAATTCAGTTCACATAGTATAAATTCTCTATAATTAAAATTCAAGGCTTGAAGAAATCATTTGTATAAACGTGAATTGAATTTTCGTAAACTAATCTTCATTGTTCTACTTTTGAAAAAAAATTAAAATTTAATTTTGGTGTAAAATTTTTAAGTTTATTTTGTTACTTGTAGAATTGTAAATAAGACGCTTGGTTTGTGGTTTAATTTATATCGCTTTTTCCGTTTTGTGATGATAAAAATGATAATCTCTAAGAGTAAAAATCAATTACTGAAATGATAAAAACAATTAAAAATGTAATTTTCTATTTTAGATCCAGAAACGAACGTTTTTTGTTGGTTTTTGCTATTACCTTTTTGCGACATTCGAAATGAAAATTAAATTTATGTAATGAAAATGATTATTTATTCGTTATTATGCATTTAGGTATATAGTAAAATAAAACAATAAGATAAATGTGACTAACTTCTTAGTGTTTACCTATTTTATACGAATCATTTTTTTCAATTTACAAGTTTTAATTAATTTTCTTGAAAGTATAAATTATACACAAGATGAAGTGCTTTGTTTATTATTTTCCATTTTTGTGTATCTACAATTAAAGATTGTTATTATCTGTGAAATTAAATTAAAAAAAACTAAGTGGAAATATGAAACACAATTCATAGCTTTATAATAAATAATAATTAAAAAAGTTTTCTGAATTTCGTTTTGTGTTTATTTAAAAAGAAAATGTTTCGGAAGTTATTTGTTGTGAAATCAAAAGGTTGTCTTTCTATATTATGAAGTTGCTTGTTTAATTTGTATGAAAATGACTTGTTTGAAAACAAACAAGAAAATTTGAATTTTATTGAATGAAATTTAATTAATATGTTAAGAAATCTCAGTTTAACAAGTTATGTTTTCTTTAAAAATATAACAAAGAGAGTTTATTGTACAGAACAGAAAATAATATTGATAAAGCTCGGGGGATAAAGCTCATATTCAAACGGGTGGGTATTTAAGCTCTCTGCTAGGTTTAGACTGTACTAGTATAGCAATAAATTGAGCTACGGACAGTGTTCAGGTTTATTAGTCAATGCTTTCTTTATTCTTGGTTTAATAACCACTTGGGAATGGTACATTATAAGGAGATTTTGATATTTAATATTGCAAAATTAGACTAACTATAATTTCATAATCTATTATAAACTAAACTAGAAATTGATTTCACATTGATTGTTAACAACCCATAATGACTATATATTCGTAGCTGTGTGAATTGGAACCCGACCATAACGGAGAAAAAAAATTGCAAAATCATTTGTCATTACTATAATATATTACAAACAATTTCGAACAATCTTGTATAATTGGATTATCAAAATTACTGTATTGATGATTTGAGTGATATTTCTTAAAACTCCAAAATAAAAATCTTATATTATCAGAGTTATCACTAATTGTAGGTAACTCACCTGTGATGATTTGAGTGATATTTATTACAACTACAAACAAAAAATTTTTACTACAATCATCTACGTCGTTTGTAGTTTCTGAGATTAAAATTTTTTTTTCAGCTTTTTGCTTATCTATACATTTTGTATTTTTTGAGTGAAAAAAAAAATTCCAAAAATATTTATCATTACTACATAATACTACAAATGATTTCGAACAATCTTGTGTACTTGAATTATCAAAATTATCACTGTCTGTCATTTGTTTTGACGATTTGAGTGATATTTATTACGCCTATAAACACAAAATGTTTACTACAATCATCAACTGTACATTTTAATTTTTATTGGCTACAGCCAAAAATTATTTACATTACTATAACGATTATTATCACGATTACAACAACTTGGATTATCAAACTTATCACTAGGGAGAGGGGGACTCCCATGGGAATTCCCAGTTTTGATGATTTGAGTGATATTTATTACAATTACAAACAAAAGCGTTTTACTACAATCATGTACGTCGTTTGTTGTTTCTGACATCAAAAGAATATTTCAACTTTTTGCTCAACTGTAAATTTTTTTAATTTTTTGAGTGAAAAAAAAATTTCCAAAAATATTTATCATTACTACAAAATACTACAAACGATTTCGAACAATCGTTTATACTCGGATTATTCCTGTGTGTAAGTAAATCACTGTTTTGATGATTTGAGACTTGAGTGATATTTATTACAACTCCTAACAAAAAAACTTGTATGTGTACTGGTACTATCCGAATTATCACTAAGTGTAGGTAACTTACCTCTGTTGATGATTTAAGTGATATTTATTACAACTACAAAAAAAATTTTTACCTGAATCATTTACGACCTATGTCTGCATCTACTTTGCAAAATTATTTGTCATTACTGCACATATTTTTATTTTTTGAGTAAAAAAATTTCCAAAAATATTTTTCATTACTACAAAAAACTACAAACGATTTCGAACAATCTTGTATACCTGGATTGTCAAAATTATTACTGTGTATAGGTGACTCATCTGTTTTGATGATTTGAGTGATATTTATTATAACTACAAACAAAAATGGTTTACTACAATCATCAACGTCGTTTGAAGTTTTTGAGATGAAAAGAATTTTTCAACTTTTTGGTCAACGTACATTTTTTTATTTTTTGAGTAAACAAATTTTTTTTAAAAATATTTATCATTACAAACGATTTCGGACAATCTTTTATACTCGGATTATCATGACTATCACAGTGCGTAGGGGCTTCACATGTTTTAATGATATGAGTGATATTTATTACAACTCCAAACAAACAAATTTTATTATAATCATCTGCGTCATTTTTAGTTTCCGTGATCAAAAAAATATTTTAACCTTTTGCTCAACTTGTTTGCGCATTTTTATTTTGTTTGGCTACAAAAAAAATTTCGAATTGTAGTAATTTTTTTTAAGGTATATATTTGTAATAAATATTACTTAAATCTTTAAAACGAGTGCCGGGGACACAGTAATAATTTTGTTAATACGAGTTTACAAGATTGTTAGAAATCGTTTGTAGTTTTTTGTTGAAACAATTAATAATTTTGAAAGTTTTTTTACTCAAAAAATAAAAAAATTTTAGTTAAGCAAACGTTTGAAATTTTCTTTCGATCTCAAAAACCACAAACATTTTATATTTTTTGAGTGAAAACAAAATTTCCAAAAATATTTATCATTACTACAAAGAACTACGATTTCGAACAATCTTTTATACTCGGATTAACAAAATTATCACTGTGTGTATAGGGGATTTAACTGTTTTAAGGATTTTAGTGATATTTATTACAACTACAAAAAAAAATTTACTACAGTCATCTACGTCGTTTGTAGTTTCTGAGATCAAAATAATATTTCAACTTTTTGCTCAACTGTACATTTTTAATTTTTAGAGTGAAAAAAAATTTTCATATATAATATCACGAGTCGTCAGATAATAGTCGATTATTTTTCATAACCATTATTACGAATGTCATTTGAGGTCCCGAGTGCGCGTAGCATTTTTAACCTCAAATGGCATGAGTGGTAATGTTGAAAAATAATCGACTAATAATTTGGTGACGAGTTGTATTTAGCAGACAATTTAACGAACAGAAATAGTAACATTATTTCATACAACATAATCATACATAGATAAAATATTATTTCATATTAGTAGGCGCATAAATGTTATAAATTTGTAATTTATTTTTGACAAATAAACATAAACATGCAATCATTTCTGAATGAAAACGGACGTTTTTACTATTGGCAAATTGCATTTTCACGTAATTTTGTATGTGAAGTTTTGTTTTAAATTAATATATTAAGTAGGCCGAAAATATTCGCTGCTCCTTCCCACCAGAGAAAAATAATCGAAACAATTCGTTTTGATTTGTTAAAAAATAGTAAATGAAGCGTTTTTATTGGACCTTATCGAAACTTAATTTAGTAAGTTGAATTGTCAAAAATATTTATCATTGCTACAAAGTACTGTGTGTATGGAATCACCATTTTTATGATTTGAGTTGAAATTTATTACAACTACAAAAAAAAAAAAGAAGGCAGTGTTAAGGACTGAAGACAGAAGTGAAAACTTAAATCTGTGAAATAGCTGTGTTTTTGTCTGTCTTCCAATTATTGTAGCATTGCAAATTAAAATTTCAGAATGTTTAAATTAAAATCATTAAAATTATTCTGGGTTTCACATCTATCAGCATTCCAAGCAACTATTATATACATTTTTTATATCTTCTATAACAATAATAATATAATAATAATAATAATAAAATAAAGTGTTTGTCTGTCTGCGTGCGCTCTTCAGCGAAATTGGTAGCACACAGGAGTCTGAAATGTTGCCAGGAGAAGGCCATTAACAGGTACTAATGCACCTCGGAGCCGAAATTTTAAAATTTAATTTATTTTTTGAATTAATAATTTTAATTTTCCTAATGGTTAAATATATGCCTAAATGTATATTATTTTTTATACTTAAATTATTCAACTTTCACTCAGTTATCTTTGATCGATTTTTTTTTCCGCAAAACAGAATTACCATTCAAATGGAAAATTAAAGTTGACAACAAATTTATTTAGATGAAAATTATATACATTTATATATTTATTATATACATACAAGTTATATGCATCCAACACATTACGTTGCAAATAATATTTCTAATTTACAACACTCATGTTCTTGGTTTGGTGTATATACATATGTAATACATATTTCATTTGCTTTATATATATATTATATATATTAGAATATATATATATATATATATATATATATATATATATATATATATATATTATATATATATATATATATATATATATATACATATTTATTTATATATATATATATATATATATATATATATATATATATTATATATATATATATATATATATATATATATATATATATATAATATATATATATACTTTATATATATATATTATACTATTATAATATATATATATATATATATATATAATATATTATATATATATATTTATAATATATATTATATATATATATATATATATAATATATATAATATATATATATATATATATATATATTATATATATATATATATATATATATAATACTATATATATATATATAATATATATATACTATATATATATATAATATATATATATATATATATATAATTAGTATTATATATATATATATAAATATATATATATATATATATATATCTATATATATATATATATATATATATATATATATATATATATATATATTATATATATATATATATTATATATATATATATATACTATATATATATATATAATATTTTATATATATATATATATATATATATATATATATATATATATATATATATATATATATATATGTTATACATGTTCAAAATATAGAAAATGGGCGTTTATTTTCCTCTTTTTAGAAACAATGATGCAGCAAGTTTTTGCAATGGAACCGTTGAATTGAAGAATAGGATTATGAACAATAACATCAAAGCTACAGGTTGAAAGTGTTTTACTTATTAAGAAAAATAGGCGTCCCCATTACATTCAAAAACAAACAAACCATGTAGGTTATTTAAAGAAATCGGTAAAATATATGCAAATATGTCAACAAATGAAGTGATTTTGACTAGTTTTAGATTAGTATATAAGTCTGAATTTATAGATGATAATTATTCTGATTATTATTATTTTCTGCACACAAACTTTTTTATAGGCGTAGCAACGTACGCCGGGTCCTGCTAGTTTAAAATAATCAAAACATATCATAGAATAATTTGCCTCTATCAACACCTTAGAAAGCATGAATTGTTGTGGGACCTTGTTCTTAAAAGTTTTTTATGTGTTGTTGTGACATACCTTGTAATTTCTACTACAAAAGAATATTCCATAACTTAGAGTAAGAATAGAATAAAAATTTCAAAGAATATTCCATAACTTAGAGTAAGGGATGGTATAGTTGATTGAAAATACTTCATCCGCTAGCACTCCTAAGATATCACTTTGGCTAATGAGATTGCACTGCTATTGCCAGTGGTATACGATATCACAAGATAACTCATATGCCAATAGCAGGGACTAAAGTACGCGTGGTTGTCACAATTCAACAATTTTAAATTTTACAATCTTCCTGCGGAAAGCTAAGTAGATTAATTGGTATTAATGCGCATTGTTGCCGTTTGTAAATCACTATCGGCTAAGTGTCACCATTTTTAATTATTTTATTTATCATGATTGCCATCCAGGTTTAATCATACATAAGCTATGCTTCTTTATATAGAATTTATGCGATTTCCGTCTCGTAATTGTGAGCTTTAAATCATGTGAGCTATTGTGAGCTTTAAACATGTATTACATATAACTTCAAACCAACAATTTTGATATACAAATGTAATTGTTTCAGGTTATACTATCTTTCCTACATTCAATATTTATTTAGCATGATGACTAGAATGCAAATTGCAAAAGACAGTAGCAATATAACTTTAAAAAACTGCATTATAGATCAATTTTTATTATTTTTATGAACTCATGAATAAAAAATAATAATTTTAATGGTATTTAATAAAAAATAAAAAAAAAAACAATAAAAAAAATGTACCAGTCCAGGAATTGAACTCACGATCTACAGAACATCAGTCGAGCGCGTTATCCACATCGCAATTTCAAACGTTAAAAAATGATGGATGTGTTTCATATTTAAAAATATTTTCCTCATTTAAAAATTGGCAACGCGAATATATAGATTTTAGTCCATATAAAATTTTGCAACGCGGCTAAAGAAGTTTTCACTTCAAAAATTTTACTACAATCATGTATAGTAGAATTTTTTTGCCAGTGAATTTTTGACAGCTAGGACGCAGCAAGAGACAAATAGATCAGACAAAAAGTAAAACAGAGATGTATTATTTATTTTGAGATAAATTTGTTTTCAAAACAATTATATTTATTAAATTTCTACTTCTAGTTCGTACCATTTGTTTGTTGTGATATTTTTTCCATAGGCGTCGTTAGTTTTATTATAATTATTTTTAATTATCAAAATTTTATTACATTGCCTACAAAATCATTAATATTTTTACTAGTTTTTGGTTTTCTATTATAATTGGTTGAATTTCAATAGTAATTTATTAATTTTTATGCGTTTTTTTGTCCATTTCAATGGGACCCCAATAGTTTTTTTTTAATATTTTAATCGAGACACTGAATGTGCAAACAATATGCGCATAACAAACAAATTTTGTGTTCGCTGGCAAAAAAATTCTACTATACGTCGTTTGTAGTTTCCAAAAATATTTTTCTTGTTTTTCTCTTATGTTCGGGTTCCAAGTTCACACAGCTTATATTCGTTACTTAAAATGTGGACTAACTTCATTGTCTAAAACTGTTATGAATTTTAATGCAACATTTCCACAAAAAGATGTCTAATGACAGAATAGAAATTCAACTTAAAGTAAATAACTGATGATGATGTTTCAACTTACGAATTCGAATCAGTGGTACTGATGAGAAAGATTTGAAGCCTAGTCCAAAACATGAAAAAGTGAAGTGGTTTTCTGAAAAGCAAAATCCAAATATACTTTCGAATTAAAAACATTCAAATGATTCCTTAGTTACTTGAATTTAATTGCTCACGAAAAGCCCTATTAACTAGAAATATGATTCAAAAATCAAAATAACAAGTTAATTCAAGTTACATATTTCTTAGAAAATCTGTTTTTTTTTATTTATGAATTTTAACGATTTTAATTTTATTATAAGTTTTGCAAAAAAACAAAATCAGTTTTTGATCTAAATAAAATTTTAAGGACGCAATATTAATGAAAAAGCTTAATAAGAAAATAGGCTTAGTAATTTGATCGATGTTTTTAATAAACGCAATATTCAATGCAAACAAACTAATATGTGTAAAGTCTAAACCATGAATGAACTGGCATTCACAACGAAACCGTATCGTTTTATAAATAATATCTAGCTGACCAAGATTTAGAAATTCACAGTTTCAAAGTCCGGTTTGAGGAAAAAATGTTTTTCAAGATTTCCTTCAAAATCTTCAATAAACCACCGTACACCGGTCTGCAAATATTTCTACACCAATAAATTGAAAAAATTGATGAAATTACAATGGTACAATGTTTTTCGACGGCACTAAAGAAGTTTTGCATAATGGGCTTAACAGTCTACATGTCAGCTCACGAAAAAGGCATGACCTTTTGGAAAAACTACTCTTCAGAATTTTAAGATATCAAACCTTTCCCTACGATTGGAACCTGATAATTTAGAGCAACAAGTTATTTGTTCAACAAGATCACTGCATTCTTTTTATATAGACATACCAAATTTTGATTATCATAATTAACGCTAATTACGAAATTGCTTATTTCGTGTCGTTTTTGTCTTACGAATTCTTGATTCTCTTGAGTCTTGAATAATGAATGGTGATCCCCAGCGATGTACACTTTGACATAGTAGTGGAACTCAGTAGACTCAATTATCTTAGGAGCTACAACTAAAGGTTCACCCATTCCGTTAGATCTTAGATGGGAATCGAAGCCAAGATTAAGTCAAAAACCCAAAACTAAGGTAGACATGTACACTGATAGCATAGCATGGTCAATGAAGTGCTTGATTGCTTGTAGAAACTAGATACCGGATGTTCTCCAGTTTGAATATCGTCTTAACACAGCACAGAACTGTGTTGTGGGGTGCCCCGTTACTCCCTAAATACATTTAACCACTCCATGGTTAATAACTTGCTACAAAATAAAGAAAGCGATGCTTTTCTAAACACATCACCAAATCCAATATATTCAAATTCTTGTACGTCGGACTCAAAAATCGTGCCCGATTTATCAGCTAGCTCACCGTGAATAAAGGTCAAGCATGGTCGACAATAGTAAACCTATCTTATCAATCTCTAACGCAGTGTTTTTTAAACTGTTTAGCTATCGGCAACCCTAAAATTTTCAAACAATATTCTCGCATCCCCTTCTCAGAAAAATTAAATTATGTAAATAAAAAACAAACACTGCCCATAAGATATTTTCTGTTTAAGTGCATAACATATTTCAATTATGTATTTGTTTTTGGGGTTTCGTGAGCACTCAAGCAAGTAAGAAAATAATTTGAATTTTTTCACTCCGTTTCAAAGCTATGTAGACGAACGAAGAGAGAATGGTGGAAGAGAAAGTGTGAGGAGATTAAAAGCTTCAACAAGGAACATCAATCGCGTAACTTCTTTCAACAGGTTAAAACCTTAAAGAAAGGCCGTCAAACTAGATCGACTGCTATTCAAAACGAAGATGGGCAGCTATAAGTAGACCTTAAAAATATTTTAGATACTTGGGCCGCTTATTTTGAGAAACTTCTCAGCTTAAATGACCAGCATCAAGTCGGACGAAGAGCAAAGCTTATTGTGTGTCAAAGGTACATGTAGACAAACTCACCAAAGAGGAATTCAATGCGGCGCTGTCAAAATTAAAATGCAAAAAAACACATGGTATCGACGATATAACATCCGAAATGATTGTACACGGTGGCGAAACTCTATCCTTAAGATTGTTTGAACTTGTTCAAATGATCTGGCGAACTGAAACCATGCCACAGGACTGGAACTCAGCTATGCTGATACCAATCCATAAAAAAGGTAATCGCCTACAATGTGCAAACTACAGGGGGATTGCTCTACTCTGCACAACATATAAGATCTTTTCCTACATTTTGCAAGCCAAAATCAATCCTTTTGCTGAACAACTGTTTGGAGAATATCATTGCGGTTTCCGGCAAGGCCGAGGTACCACCGATGCACTTTTCTCGATAAGGATGATTTTGGAAACGTGTCGAGAGTTCAACATACCTGTGTACCAACTCTTCATTGATTTCAGGCAGGCCTACGACTCTCTCGAACGAGATACTCTATGGTCTGCTCTGGTGTCAATGGGAATCCCTGGTAAACTGGTATCACTATGCAAAATGACAGTACAGAACTCTCAATGCTGTGTACGAGTAAAGAACGCAATATCAAAGTTTTTTAAAGTCAACTCCGGTTTAAGACAAGGTGATGCTATCTCTCCCATACTATTTAATTTAGCCTTGGAATATGTGTGCCGTCAAAAGAAACTACCGACTAACAACAATATCTTGTCAATAAACTTAGTACAGATGATCGCGTACGCCGACGATGTTGTCATCCTCGGCCGAAGTGAAGCTGTTATGAGTGAGACTTTCAAGTCGCTTGAGAGTGGTACTAGAAAAATTGGTCTTTAAATTAACTATGATAAAACCAAACATAGGAATGATTCAAGAGAGGTTGAGAAGAAAGATTTGATGTGCGGCGATGAAAGAATTGAGGGAGTTGAATCTTTTAAATATTTGGGATCCATGCTTGACTTAAACAACAGCATACTTATAGATATAAAAGCTCGAATCGCTGCAGGTAATCGAACTTTCTACTCAATTAAACCTCTTCTTGGATTACCGTATGTATCCACTAACACCAAACTCAAGTTATGCAAGACGTTGATTAGACCGGTTGTGATGTATGGGTCACAAACGTGGACACTTACACAAAATGACGAATCGCATTTATCTGTGTTTGAGCGTAAGATCGTACGCTACATAATTGGTTCACTTAAGACAGACGATGGAGAGTACAGAACGCGATATAACGTTGAGATCAAAGACCTTCTTGAGGGCTCAGATATAATAGGTTGTATCCGTTCCAACAGGATTGATGGGTTTAGGCATGTTCTACGAGCCGATTAACAGTCTGGAATGATTAGAAAAATGTACGTTAGTTCCCCAGGTAGTGGGCGACCGCGAGGTAGACCACGACTGCAATGGGAGACGGACATAATAAACGACCTTAAAAAATCGGGGGCCATGGTAATTATGTCGCTGTTGCGAATGACCGTGGTAAATATTCAAAGCTGATTAGCCTGGCAACGCTCCTACATGGAGCATGAACGCAGTTAAAAAAAAAATAATTCATTACATCTAAAAATCACTTAATCGAAATATAGGGAATGGCCTACTCAGTGCCAATCATATTGTTAATTTAAATGACCGATAGCCATACTGCGGCTTTTTTCGTGCTGTTTAGTAGAATTTGCAATATGTGTCACAACAATACATAAAAACCTTTTAAGACAAAGGTCCCACAACAACATACGTTCAAAGGTGTTGATGGACCAACATTTTTTTTTTGTTTTTTTTTTTTTCTATTTTTGTCAAAAAAGGGATAACTAAACAATAAATCCCATCACATATATAAAATTAAAATGACATGAGGTGGTATGAGCTTTCGGTCTACAGATTATCGGTTCTATAACACGATTTGATGATTTGATTTTTCGATGCAGACTCGATTAAAAGTGATCGGGTTCAGCGTCGGTCGCGTGGGATCACGAATTCCATGAGTAGTTAAAGGTATTATATATGAATTATTGTTTGGTATACTATGTAACCACGCGAAATTATCTACTAACATTTTCTTCATTATCAAAAAAGATAATGTGTTCTTCGCTAATTATTTTTTCTTTTTATGTAGTTACTTCTAACTCAACCTAAGCAGCTTACTAAGATACTTTGCAAAAAGTAAACAAATAAGCGATGTTAGTTTCTAAATTAATTTCTTAATTAACAAATGTGTAACGGGCAAATCAGCATGCAAGGTCGACGAAGCAACAAGGAGAATAAGACACTTAAAGAAACTGTGAAAATCTGGATATACATTTGGACGAAACTGTATATTTTCGATACCATGTAACAATTTAAATCATTTTTGTTTTAGAGCTTCAGCAATTCATTGTAAATAACGGTGAAAGACAACGAAAACTACTTCCTTTTGCCTCCTAATAAAAGGAGAGGCATTTCATTACCAAAAGGTCATATAATTTTTCACAAGAATTTTTTAAATTATGTTTCACATTAAAACTACTTTCAAAGTCTCAACACTTAATTGTGATTTTACTGATGTCCACTTTTTTATTTACCTTAGAAAAACAAATGTCCAGTTGCAGGATGAGTTCCTAATAGGGACACGCGTAATCCACAATTATTAGTGCATTATTGCATGGAACATGGTTTGTTTCAAAATGATGACACGTTTCTAACCATGTGTTCTCTATTTGTATTGTGATTCTTTGTCGTTCCTCAGCTTGTCGTGCATTTATTTTTACAAAACTCGGGACCTTTTTAAACGTTGCGAGACGCGGGACAAATTGTTAAAAATCGGGACTGTCCCGCCAAAAGCAGGATGTCTGGTCACTTTATTCTCAGGCAACTCGGTGCTCAAAATCCGAATGTAAGACGGAAATCATGGACCAGACTGAAAAACACTGTTAAGAAGGCTCTCGCGATGCATATGTTCATTCCTGACCCAGCATCCGAGAAACATGTTAAAAATTGCAAATTCAGGTAAACTGAATCTAAAAACTGCAAATTCCAGTCAAACCGGGGATTTTGGTCGCAATTAAAGGATCATACACATCTACTACTGCAAGGAGCGATTCTAGCTCGGTGTCTTTTAGCCTGTAAACATCGAAAACCAAATGCTTCTCAATCAGAGCAAAACCACCACGTGTAAATACATCAACTCAACACCGAACGAGCGAACTATTGCGTCCATGAGAACTAAGGCAGCGCCACGCAAGAGCATGGTCTACCGAAGGCGCTGGACCTTACGTCGAGAACTGTGAAAGAAGGTGGCAGTTAAATTTTTTCATTTATTCGAGATTGCAATACTAAGGTCTTTTAAACCGAGTTAGTAAGATTAGTCTAGATTTTGTTGAATGTTTTTCTCTGTATTGTAAGGTTATTTATGTTTTAGCATTATAAATGAAGAATTAAAATAGTTATCGAAGGTTTAAATGTTCAAGCAACCGAGCCCTTGAACTCTCCATTTAACTAGTTTTGCGTTTTTGGATTCCTATTGGATCTTCAAATCAAGCATCTTGAATCAAATAAGTTTTCTTATTTTGCCATTTACTTAAATTTTTGTTATTATTTGTCAAACAACGGCATGATAACCGTTTGAGAGATATTTCTTATTGGCGATTTAGCTAACACTCAAGCAACCGAGCATAAGATATATAAGTAATTTAAATTAAATTTAAATAAATTTTTGAATTATTTCAGGATTTCTGTGTGATCAAATAAACTCAAGTAATTAGAAGAATCATTTTTTTCATGCATTAAAACTAATTTTCGCGTGTTTCATTGTGGTTTCCATCCATCAGTACCAAACCTACCAACAAACCTCAGTAAACTCTACTGAAAAAAATTCTTCTATTTTCAATCGAAAGGCAGTTGTCTCAACTTCGTCGTGAGAGTGAATATGGGGAATCGAATCTCGAAATTAATTCCACAGCACATCACGGTTCACACGTTATATTTATATGTGAAAATTAAACACAGTTCAACCAATTTAAAATACTTTTTTAATAAAAGTATCCAAATTGCTTACACACTTCTGGTATGTAGTTGTCGTTCGTTTGGCTCTCACTATTCACGAAACCTATTTTCAAAAACAAAATTTCGAGATCCAGTAGTTTTCTATTTTTCGTCAGTAGTGACAGCCGTCCGACCAACAGACAGACGAACATTTTGTTTTGCTTGTTTTTACATCCCGCTAATGAAAGTGGGGGTGAGATTTTGGTATTTGGTTCGAGATGGTAGTTGAATCATTAATATTTCATTCAACGACTTCCAAAATGCATTTCTGTATAAAAATTGTGGGCATTATTTAATGTGATGAACGAAATTCGTTTTATGTTTTTGTGAGAATATAAAGGAAACACTATGGCTCCCTTTTATTTTTTGTTGTGATTCACTTAACAATAACTGTGCCTATTATATAATTATTAACATTAGCTTTTACAAATTTTGGTGTTCAATGTGTATATGTTACATATGTACATTGAATCTGATCTACTCGATAAAATTGTTTTATCGTCCTCGATTTTATTGTTAGAAATTACTCTACAAATAAAACACTAAGCTATA
Organism: Diogma glabrata; assembly: GCA_963693315.1. NCBI lineage: Eukaryota > Metazoa > Arthropoda > Insecta > Diptera > Cylindrotomidae > Diogma > Diogma glabrata. The sequence goes on from OY856187.1 coordinate 203,880,521, forward strand.
GATCAAATATTTTTATTGATTATAGATATTTCGGTCCTTATCTGGGACCTTCTTTAGTATATTATTTCAACACTTTATGCTGAACATTGATTTTACTTAATGACCTCATTAAGGTCGTTAAAGTCATTAAGGTCATTAAGTAAAATCAATGTTCAGGATAAAGTGTTGAAATAATATACTGAAGAAGGTCCCAGATAAGGACCGAAATATCTATAATAAATAGAGATATTTAATCTATAGCTTGGTGTTTTATTTGTAAAGTAATTTCTAACAATAAAATCGAGGACGATAAAACAATTAACTTTTACTTAGTTTTAAGATCAAATGTTTAATTAATTTATTTTCAATTTTTTTTAATTCTAAAAATTATAATTCTACTAACTAGTACTAGCAAAGAGAGAGAGATCAACAAGTTTATGATCCGGCTCGAACGACTAATAATTTTTGATCCCTCGAGCTGGACCTATTAAAGATCTACGATAAAAAAGTATGACATAGGCCAATACATCATGATAATATGGAATGAATAAAAAAAGAAATATAGAGGCTTGTTTTTTAGAGTGCTACTGTTAATTGTACTTCATCCGTAAGTACTGCTAAGATATCCCCATGATTAATGAAATCTCACTGCTGAACTGGAGTATACGGTTCTCAGTAGATCAAAAATAAAACAAACAAACTACAACGCAGCAAAAACTGATTACTTTATTTTACCATACAACAAACCACTCCTTCCAAAGAAATATACAATTTCAGAAATTTGTATTTGTATCAAAAAACAATAAAAGTGTAAATATTGATAAAAAAGAAAATATCGATTAAAAAAGTAACAAAAGAGCCACAAATGTACGATAATAGGAAAAAGTTCTCAAGTGACTTAAATAAATTTGAAAATAAGAAAAAAGGAAAGGAAAATGTAATAATAAATAAAATAAACGAAATTGAAAACTTTTCTTATTTGTTTTTTTTACTTCAAATATTAAATTGTTTCAAGTTTTGTTTATTTATTTCGATTTGTTTCTCTTTACTAGGAATTTCTTTTTTTGTATTATTATTCTTTGATGTTTTATTGCATGAGTTTTAAAAAGCAAAAAATAAAATTATTCATATAAAACGGGTTTTCCCGCTTTTTTAAATCGATTTTTTTGAAAATATGGTGATCATGTATCCATAACCTAAAATGTATACTGCTAACTCCTTTTTGTCACCGTCATATGCAAGAGCTAAAGACCTTATTAAAAAAAGCTAGTAGTCTTGATAGTCTGCTTTGAAAATTCTATTACGTACATATAGCGCAAACCTTACATGTGCTGTTGAAACCGTGAAAAAGCCAAACGGAAATCAATGGAATGGAATGATTTTTCTAGGTCTCTCAAAGCCTTTGATAACTTGTTCTGCTGTCTTTTGTTCTCCCTGGGAATTCAATCCATTTTTAAGCCTTAAGACTATCCATTCTGGCAAATATAGCCAGTCGACTAAGTTTATAACACTTCTCATAACTAATTCTATCGTAAGCAAGTTTGACCTATGAGAATCGAGAATTTCTTTCTAATTTCCTGGGCATTTTCAAACGATAATTGTGGAACTTACAACAAACTTACCAACTAACTTACTTAACTTACAAACTAACTTTCAACAAACGTCTTTAAGAATTCTTAGTTTCGTAACCATTTTTTAAAAACAGGTCATTGAACAATTGAACATTGAATAATTAAAATGTGTTTTTGATTCTGGTCGATATAGAAGTAAAAAAGGATTCTGAATCGAACAATCTGTTGAGAACATTACCTCTGAAATTTATAAAATAATAACAAAAAATAACTTACCCCCCATTAAATATATTAAATCCGAAACCGCTAAACTAAATAAATAATAATTCGTTGCTGTATGCATTGCCGTATTCTTAATAATAACAACACAAACAAGAACATTTCCTAGAATTCCCGTCACGAATATTCCAATGAAAAATATTGTGATCTGCAATGAAAAAGGAAAAACAATAATTAATTGATTTTAAGTCAAAGAAAAACCATTAATTTATTTCTCATAATTTTTAAAAAAACAAAAGTGTCACATTTACTTACATTAGGCATTTCTCGCCAGAATGCACCAAAGGATTGTTAATATTTATTGGATTTTAAAGGGAAACAATTTCAATTCTAGGGTTGTTTATATTTATGTCACATTTAAATCCTATTTAACCTTTTTTTTTGTTTTCCGGTTAAATGTATAAAAGTGACCTAAGTTGAAATCAATGAGATTGTTGTTGACTAGAATTAATGTCTGTCGTAAGGTTAATTGAATGTTAGAAGTCTATCAAACAATTAAATATTTTTTCCTATATTAAGGATTACATAGGAATTGAAATTGATTAAACTAATTTATTTTTTGTGATGGATCTTGTTAGCACATATTTTATTTTTTGTGTTTTGAAGAAGATAGAAAAAGGAAAAATGTTTTATTTGTAATCCTACGGTGATATAAAATCTGTTACGTTCGATTAATTTTATTTGATTTGTGTTGTTGCTTTAGAGCTTTGGAAAAATATATTACATTTTTTTAATCAGTTAAACAGGTTATTTTTAAGGAACTCAGATAATGTCAATGATTTTCGCAAAATATTTAAGGAGTACAAAATACAAACACACTTAGAAGATCTTTGTAATTGTATTGTTAAATCAAATTGTTTTGTTCAATCAAACACCCAATTTAACATTATTATGATTTCCAATTACTAAGAGTTTTTTTATATTTTGTGAATAGTTCATATATTTCTAATTATGAAGAAATACCTCTTAAATTTAATTTTTTTAAAGTAATGAATGAAAAAGCACCTTATTGAAGTAAATGTTCTTTAGGCGCGATATGACAAGCAACTTTATTGAACGGAAGTAACATTTTCAAAATAGCAATAAATAAAATAAAGATGAAATTCAAACAACAGTCAAATAAAAAGGCAAACGAATATTATGTTCGGCAAGTATATGATACCATTTAATTATGTGTATTGTGTGTGTGTCAATTGTCATTCATTTGTTAAGCTAGAAACACAACACGGGCGAAATCGAAAAATTTTAAAAATGAGTTTATTCTGCCTTTTCAGTCACAAAGCATTATTCTATGACCCTGCTAAATAAAAACATGGTTAAGTAACCCTAAACATGAAAATTTCAATTCATAAAACTCCGAAAAATTGAAAAATATATGTTAAATATCAAAGACTATTTTAGTTTTTGTCATTTTTCTCAGTTCCAACATTTTGGTAGTTACGGTGTTTTTGCTTATGACGGCAGAATACACAGGATACATACATTTCAAACACAACTACAGCGATAAACGAAAAAGGAGAAAATTTAGATTCTATTTCTAATTTATCGTCGGCGATGATCATTAAACTCCAACGGAAAAAGAAACGCGAACACATGAAGAGCTGTATCGAAAACATCAACCAACATGCGGCTAATGGAAATTCGAAAGAGTGTTTTGCCAATCCACGAAATCTGATAACAGATTTCCACCCAAGATCTACAGCCATCAAAAATAGAAACAACGAGCTTACAACAAATGAACGTGATGTGCTGGAAGTATGACGATCCCACTTTCAAGACCTACTGAATTGGACGAATGAAGTTCATCCTATTCGAGCAATTGCTCAGTCAAGTGAGGAGATTTTTGTCCCTTACCCAACAATAGAAGAAGTGGAAGCTGCCATTAAAAAATTTAAAAATGGCAAATCACCAGGTATCGAGAGAATCCCTGCAGAACTATTTAAGAATGGAGGAGCAGCTCTGGTCTCACGTATATATGATCTGATTCTTGCAATCTGGGACCAAGAAGAACTACCTGCTGAATAGAACAGCTCTCATTGTTCCGCTACATAAAAAAGGTGACCGCCTAAAGTGTGCGAATTATCGTGGAATCGCACTGTTGAACACTGCATATAAAATACTAGCTAAGGTCGTACTCGCTCGGCTCATCCCGTTGGCCGAATCTATCATCGGCGACTATCAGTGTGGTTTTTGTCCCAACCGTTCAACCACAGATCAATGTTTTACCTTAAGGATGATTCTGGAAAAATGTTGGGAGTACAACATCAGCATTCACCAGCTCTACGTTGATTTCAAGCAAGGATATGATAGCATCATCCACGACAACCTCTGGTTTGCACTCATATGCCTTGGTTTTCCAGTGAAACTTGTTTCTCTGTGCAAACTCACAACATCGGGATCAAACTGTACAATAGTAATCAAAGGGTCAGCTTCTGACTCTTTCGATATAACCTCAGGTGTTCGACAAGGTGATGCACTGGCGCCCATACTATCTAATTTGGAGCTTGAGCACGCGATAAGAAAAAGCCGCATTGAGACACAAAACTGTATATTTAACAAATCGAGCTAAATTCTTGGCTATGCTAATGTTTTTGCGCTTCTCGGACGTAGACCAAGCGATATTTGGGATAGTCTCTCTCAGCTTGAAAGAAATGCTAAACGACTTGGATTATGCATTAACATCGGGAAGACTAAACTTTTAACAACATCCAGGAATATACCTCCCGGCAACCTGAATACTGGCGACTATGAAGTAGAACGTGTAGAAAATTTCAAATGGCTCGGGTCTGTTATAACCACGTCAAATGACATGCAGGCAGATATTAAAGCCTGCGTCTCAGCCGTATACAGAGTTTTCTACGCATACTCAAAACTTTTGCGATCCAAACATCTTTCGCAGTCGTGCAAACTCACACTTTACAAAGCATTAATTCGACCTGTTCTTACCTTTGGAAGCCAAAGCTAGACACTGACTTCCTCCAATTGTAGAATTCTGTCAACATTCGAGAGGAAAGTCATACGAACAATTTATGGTCCATGTAAAGTTGCTGAAAATCAGTATATAATCCGAATGAATAATGAAATCAGACAGCTTCTTGGAGGCTGCGCTGTAATCGGATTCATTAAATCTAACCGGATTAGATGGTTTGGTCATGTAGAAAGGGCTCCATTAGATAGAATGATTAAAAAAGCGTCCTAACAACAATTAACTGGTGTTCATCGAAGAGGAAGACCTAGACAACGCTGGCGTGATGAGATCATCCAAAACCTTCGTGATATAGGATGTCGAAACTGGGGTCAACTGGTCATGGAACGAGATGATTGGAAGCTGATTGCACAGACGGCAAAATCCTTCCATGCCAGAGAGAGAGAGAGATGATTATTGCCAGATATCAATTTTATTTTTATTTGGCTGCAAGGGTAATTTTTAATGTTATTGTGACAGTGCCACCAACTGAACAATATGATTTTGTGATGTTTTTCGCGTTTCTGAGGTTGTAATCGTGTTGTTTTGAGTTGACAACTGAATTACTTCGGTCTGAAAGACCTAAGTATTACATTCATGAGCTCAAAGTTAAATTCTTACCCCTACTTTTTTGGCATTTCTCGACGTTTTAGGACCTACTGGTTCTAAAAAAGCAAAAAAAATGTATGTCTGTCTACCGGCCGTCACAATCGATGAAATCTAGAAAACGGCTGGACGGATGTGAAAAATTGTTTTTTCTAAAAATAGGTTTTCTCAACGGAAAGAGCCGAAAGGACGATGTATTCGATAACTGTATCGCAAATGTGTAAAAAAAATCGTCAAGTGTGTCAAAACAAGGAAATATGCATATACTTTGCTTAAAAAACTTTCATTTTAAGTGATTACGAGTAGGAACATTGAATTTAAAGAAATCTTGATGGTCGGGATTGGTATGTGAGACCAAAATCTAGATTAATGCAGCATAAGTTTGTCAAAAAAATGTTGTCAAGTGTGTCAAAAGAAAGATTTTTATTTATTTTTTTACCCAATTTTTGGGAAAAAAATAAAATTAATTATTTGTTTGAAATGAAATTTTATTATTATTGTTGAGAATTATGGCATTATAAGTTTGTCAAACAAATGTTGTCAAGTGTGTCAAAAGAAAGGTTTTTATTTATTTTTTTACCCAATTTTTTGGAAAAAAATAAAATTAATAATTTGTATGACATGAAAATTTATTATTATTATAGAGAATTATGGCATTAAAAGTTTGTCAAAAAAATAATGTCAAGTGTGTCAAAAAATGATCTCATTTATTTTTTTAGCCAATTTTTTGGAAAAAAAATGTAGTTGTTTTTATGACGTAAATGTAATTGAAAATGAAATTGGACATGGAAATTTTTGAATTTGTTACAGTTTTTGAAATATTTTTGGAATTTTGAAAAAAGTTTGTATTTTTGATTTTTTGATAATTTTTACAATATTTTTAGAATTTCGGAAAAAGTTTTAATATTTGTTTTTGTAAGAATTTTTGGAATATTTTTAGAATTTTGAAAAATATCGAAGTTTTGATTTTATTATAAATTTTATAATTTTGGAAAAAGTTTCAATTTTTTATATTGTTTTAATTTTTGCAATATTTTTAGAGTTTTGGAAAAAGATTGAATTTTTGAATTTTTAAGAACTTTTGGAATATTATTAGAGTTTAGAAAAAGTTCAAATTTTTGATTTTATTCTAACTTTTGGAATATTTTTAGAATATGGAAAAAAATAGAATTTTTGAATTTAATATATATTTTTAGAATTTTGAAAAAAGTTACAATTTTTGATTTTGTAAGAATTTTTGGAATTTTGAAAAATTTTAAATTTTTGATTTTATTATAATTTTTATAATTTTGGAAAAAATTACAATTTTTGATTTTGTTATAATTTTTGCAATATTTTTAGAATTTTTGAAAAAAGTTTTAATCTTTGATTTTGTAATAAATTTTGAAATATTTTTAGAATTTTGTTTGAATTTTTTATTTTACAATATTTTGGAATTTTGAAAGAAATATGAATTTATAATTTTGAAATATTTTCTCGAAACGCTAAATGGAGAGGTTTTTGAGTAGTTTGCTGATTGTATAATCTTTTCACTAAATTATGTTAATAGGTATATGGGCCCATAATTATGAAAGAGGTCTAAGTCAAAATTTAAAAAAAATGAGTTTATCCCAGTGTTGCAAAACGTTACTCGAAACGTAACGCAAAAACGAAAAAACGAAATGAAATAGCGTTATTAGTAATAATTACTTTCATAACGTTTTAAAAATTAAATTGCGTTACAATAACGTAAAACGTAACGATAACGTTAAATTTTATTTCGTTTTTGTGGTATACTTTGTATAATTATATGGAAATAAAAGCCCAAAAATCGGTTTTATTAAATCCAACTTATCTGCTCTTTTTAAATTTCTGTGGACACTTGAACTGAAGGTTTTGGTAATTATAAAATTGTTTGATATCAGTAACAAAATAATAAACATTTTGTAAAATTTTATGTATATTTCAAGTAATTTCAAGTCTACACTAGCCGTTTCTGCATCACAGGTGTTTTTAATAATTTTAAGAAGGCATATATTTATGCTGGATGTAAATTTTTTTCATGTATTTAGTCATTTAATTTTATTTTACTACGATTTACTTTTTGCACGTACAATTTGAAAAATATTAATTTTCTATTCGCCTATGTATTAAAGTGTTACTTTATTACTGTGATTAAAGTGTCACTTTTCAACCATATATTTTGTTGTCATAGCTACGTCCAAAAAAGCAAAAAACATTTGTATTTGTTTAAATTCTATACAGAATATAAATTTTTATCAAAGCAACCCTTAAATTCAAAACTTCATTATCCAATTAAAATAGTTGTTATTATTTGTTGTCATAGTTATACAATAATTTGGAAAAGATAACAAATATTTTGTCAAAGGTAACTTGTTCCACATATTTTTATTTCAAAATTTATGCAAATGTATAATATTAATTTAGAATAAACATTTTTTTTTTAAATATTTTGCTTGCGGCGAATAAAAAACAGTATATGATGCACGGACGTAAGCTATTTTGGACTTAATGTGGGTGGAAATCTCGGCTAGCGCCTCGATTTGCAAACTCCACATACGTCCAAAATCTTTAGCTTTGCTTCCTAGCATCATAATGTACTATTATATTAATATTTTTCTAATTTTGCATGCAAAAAGTAACTGTTCATTAGATTTTCGATTTTTGTACATTTAAATATGTTATAGTTTTAAACATAACTTTTCATTTTAAAATAACGTAACTATAACGTTATAACATAACGCAATATAATATTTTTCTGTTTCATAACGAAACAACGTACCGAAAAAATAAATATAATGTTATAAAAACGAAATGCATAACGTTACGAATTTTTTTTTCGTTTTGCAACACTGGTTTATCCATTATATTGCATCAAATTACTTCAAACTAAATTAGCCCAATGTCATTTGTACAATATTGTCAAAAAAGATCCGTTATACTCCGTTATACTTGTTATTTCAACGAAATTGTAATTCATCTAGAGTTAATTATCATAGTAATCTTAGACTAAATTTGAAGAAAAAAAAAACAAAAATGTCGAATAAAATGTCAAAAATAATTGCCAAAACGTTGTGTTTCAAATACCCATAAAAATGAGCTGTTCCTCCTAAATGTCAAAATTACACTTTTTTAAGTAAAAGTTAATGGTGACAAAATAATGAGTTAGGAAAATAACTAATTAGTGGAGTCATATTAGCATTTTATATTGATGTAAGAGCAAAGCTGATTTTTTGTTTGTTTTATGTTAAGGACATAAAAGTTAGTGGGCATGTAATTATTTAGCAAATTTGGAGGTCCGGAAGTACCTCAAAAATTATGTATGACATTTTGTTATTAAAATTATGTTATATTTTTTATTATTATGTCATATATTTTGTTAGTTTAATTTTAATTATTTACTAAAAGCAATTTAGGGTATTGCAAGAAAAAAAAACAGTTTTGTAGGTTATGTATAATTTAAAAAAATAGTTTTTACACTTTTATGCAAAATACATGATAATGATATAAATAATATGGTATATATGGTAAAATGTCAAAAAAATGCAAAAATTAATGTTTTTTTTTCATGCCCAAAAATGGGCATTTAATTTAAGGCAACATAATTTTAATTATACTTAGGTTAAAGTAGATAAAAAAAAGTACAGATTAAAAAAAAAATTTAACGAAAAATGCCAATTGTGGCCGAAAAAATTAAAATTTTCTCATAAAAATTAAATCACATATTAAGACTATTGAAGTAAAAAAAAAAAGTCACGCGATTCAGTTTTTTGAGGTTAGGTTACTTTTAAAGTATCTAACCCCCTAGATGGATTTGAAATTTAATAACAAACATTTTTCATTTTTTTTTTATGATCGTTAGAGTCCGAAATATTTAAAAAAATAATGAAGCAACCTACTCAAAAAACACCAAAAAACCAGTTTTTGCCATTTTTGAGGCACTTCCGGACCTCCAAATTTGCTAAATAATTACATGCCCACTAACTTTTATGTCCTTAACATAAAACAAAACAAAATTCAACTTTGCTCTTACATCAAATATATCACTTTTTTTTACTAATATGACTCCACTAAATAAATAACATTAGAATTTCGAAGTTTGCTTTTGTGTTAAGTCATTTATACGCCGTTCAGTTAATTATGAAAATGGTCTAAGTCAATTCAAACTGTAAAAAGCATATTTCGGAATGAGATTTATACAAAATTTCACATGCATAATAAACTTTGATTATTGAAGACTAACAAAGCCCTATAACAAAATTTTTCATAATAGAGGAATGTTTTTTAATTTAATCATTTGCAAACCTTTAAATATCTCGAAACAAGAAATATATGACTTACACCACTTTTATAATTATGGGCACATGATCTGTTATAATTTTTCAACAACGTATTGATGTTTCGTGTTAGTTTTGTAATACATATCTAAACAGCCCAGGTTAGCAGAGAGGATTGTTTTTACATTGAGCCAAGCTTGTTTTAAGGTCAAACAATGTTGGGACAAGCTTTACAATAAACTTGGTTGAATGTTGTTTTAACCTTAAATGATAACCACGTACCATTATTATTTTCACACATTGGAACAATATTTAAATGCAATGCTGGCCCAATTCTACCCAGGCAAGCAGAAAGGATTGTTTTTACATTGAGCCAAGCTTGTTTTAAGGTCGAACAATGTTGAGACAAGCTTTAAAATAAAAATGGTTGAATGTTGTTTCAACCATGATTAATAACCATGTACCATTATTATTTTAACACATTGGAACAATATTTAAATACAATGCTGGGCCAATTCTTAAACAAATAAATCGAATTCATAGCTTTTTAATTTTTTATTCAATGCATGCTGCATTAAACCACGAACCAATATTGGCCCATTATTGGCGAACCAAACCTTGGCTAATTAACTTTGGTTTCAATCTGGGTCAGTTGTAAATGCCTAGACTAATCCAAGATTCAGTTTATTATGTTACGCATTATTCACTAGTCTAACGTAGTGTAAACATGTGCAAGCCATAATTTTTTCAAATTTTATATATGTTACTCTTTCCACAACTTCTTTCCACACATTTAAAGGAGGTCTGGAAAAAATTGGTTTAGTAGACCTGGCTCAAGTCTTATTTGCTAGACTTGGCCCAAGCTTGGTTTGCCAGACTTGGCCTAATGACATCAGTCCACACTTGGCCCAAGCTTGGGCCGCTTGCAAATATTAAGTCTGGCCCAAACCCCAAAAGCTGTGTTGCAGGCTGGTCCCAGGTCTGTCCACTTAGCCTTTTCATACCCGGATATTGTAATGGAATTCCCTCATATATTGTAAATTTCTTGGTTACAGTCCACCATTGCACTGATAAAGGCCTTCTATACATTGATCTTAAAAATATAAAAATGCTGAAATTTTATAACGATTACAATAAATTTGTGCCAACATTGGACCAAGCTTGGCCCAAAACTAAATATAGTAGTAAAATGATAAACTTATTTATTTATGTTAACCATTGGCTTAGTATGACAAAGTGTATCAGACTAAGACTTGGCCATGCCTTTAAAATCATTTCTTAGTTTTTCAAGCTTGGGCCAAGCTTGGTGCATTCGATAATCCTTGGTATTTCTAACCTGGGAGAGATAAAAAATACATGTACTTTAACAAAAAGTTATATTTGATATACATCGCTGCTCAAAACTAAAAACCATGTCCTCATAAAAGTGTTTTGCCGAAAACTATATCAAAATCCTTAACCTAGACCGATGTTTTGACATCTTTCATTTTTTTCTAGTTTAATTTTATATATTATAACCCTGCATAAATGTAATTTTTCAAAATCCATCGTTGTCAAAACAAATATCAAACGCTGTCACAGCCAAACATAAGATTTTCTTAAAGTAATTTAATACTATTAAAATTTGTGTTATACAATTAAAAATCTTCTTATATATTAATACGCTAGATTAAAACTTTGTGGAGCATTAGGCTTTTTTATTCGCAGATGGATTCATTTGAAATTTTCACAGCTAACTGATATTAGTGTAACCTATAGTCGGATCCAGATTCAAACAAATCGGATCATAAATAAAAAAGTTATTATATACGGAAAACTTTTTCTATACATATGCATTATAAGTTTACATACATCTTTCTTTTTGCTTTAAAACAATGCTTTAAAATTTTTCTTTTTTATATATTAGCTATCGAACCGAACAACGAATAACAAAAACGAAAATTTTTATATTTATTTTATATTCATTTCAGTCGTCGTATTTATTTTATATTTTAGTCGTCTTTTATCTTTCAAGAAGGACGGTTTTCGATATTTTTCGATTATTTTGTTTTTTATTGATATAAAGATTTTTGAGATATTTTGATATTTGAGTTATTTCATATTTTTGATATATTGATATATTTATTTATTTCGATGCCAAGACTACGTCGTAAACGTCGTTTGGATGTGAGTGGTACATCGAGTCGTCGGAATAAAAGAGATTATATGCGTAATATGCGTAATAATGTTGATTTTATGAATGATGAAATGAATGGTAATAATGATGGAATGAATGCTGAAGCTGATGTTGTTGTGAATGATGAAGTGAATGTTGATGATATGAATGGTGTCATGAACGGTGTCATGAATGGTGTCATGAATGTTGCGAATGATTTAGAATTGAATGTGGTGAATGATGAAATTCCCTTTGTAATTTTGAGAGATTCGTTCAAGTGTGCTTTGAATGTGATTCCAGGTAACTTTGATTCGTATGTTTGTGGTGCTTTGGATATGAGTTGTCATTTTTGTCATGCCAAACATTTTGCAAGAGAAGTTACTTCAAATAATAATGAAGCGTTTTCTTTGTGTTGCCATAAAGGCAAAGTCAATTTACCTCCTCTTTCTGAAAATGCATTTTTCTCTAATATTTTCGAAGGATTGAATTCAAATGATAATGCTATAAAAAAACGTTCTAAAAGTTTTCTTTCAAATATTCGTTCCTATAATTCGGCATTTGCAATGATCAGTTCTGAATGTAATATAGCGGATTCTACTGCACGTGGTATTTATCATTTTAAAATTCATAATATTTTTTATCATCGTACTGGTGCTTTAATTCCTGCTTATGGTCGACCTCCAATGTATGCACAATTATATTTTTATGATGTTGATACTGCTGCTAATATGAGAATGAATAGAAATACCAATGTATGTGAAATTTTTCTTATGCGTGAGATAGGTTTTGAGTTAGATCGTGTGAATCCTTTTGTTCGTTCTTTCAAATCAATGCATGAATTTTGTGAAAGACCTGAGAATGTTACTGCTGATGTGTCAATGGTTATAAAAGTTAACAGAGAATGTGATATTCGTCGTTTTAATGATGCTGTTCAAACTGATGTGGCTGCTATTTTTAAAAACTAGGAGGGCCCGGCGTGCTTCGCTACGCTTATAAATAAAGTTTTTGCGTAGACATTTTGTTGACGTAGAAGCAATGATTTCAAAAAGTGGTAATGAGAAATGCTACCATATAATTTTTAATTTTTCTTTTTAAATATATGAATGAAAAATAATCAGAACTCTAGCTGATCAGTTCGGATATATGAAAAATTAGCGATCAAATAAGTTTTCAAGTAAGCTTTGTATGAAAAACTAGCATATGAAAAATTAGCGATCAAATAAGTTTTCAAGTAAGCTTCGCTAATTTTTCATATATCCGAACTGATCAGCTAGAGTTCTGATTATTTTTCATTCATATATTTAAAAAGAAAAATTAAAAATTATATGGTAGCATTTCTCATTACCACTTTTTGAAATCATTGCTTCTACGTCAACAAAATGTCTACGCAAAAACTTTATTTATAAGCGTAGCGAAGCACGCCGGGCCCTCCTAGTATTTATTATTTGGAAATATAAGGAAATATCTTACACATTCACCACCAAAATACAGCTAATTTAACCTAATTTTCGACTTTATAGTACTTTATAGCATGCCTTGTTAGGTAATTTATAATCAACTTTTTGGTAGAAAATAACTTAAAAACTGACTTATAAGTCGATTATACCAAAAATACTATTTTGTTGTCGACCTTATTGTCGAAAAGTAGTAAACATTTACTTAAATAAGAAATAAGTAACCTATTTAAAGGATCTAATATAAAAAAAAATATACGCAATATCTTATACGCTGTAATTACAAAAATGGGGAAAACATTTTTTTGTGAGGATGATATACTTACATAAACGTGTTGATGCAATTTTTGTTAATTTAATTTGCATTAAGTATTATTAGATATAAGAACTGAATCTAAAAAATTATGGTGCAAACTATGAAACTTTTTGCAATCCATACAATTTTAGAGCGATCTAGTTTCGAACCAATGAGAAAACTTTTAAACTTTAAATAAGTTTATCATTCTCATCAGGGCTAGCCGACTAGATAAACTCTACCAAAATATGTCAACGCTAATGAATATAAACCAAAAATTGGGTTACAACTCTAGCGAAGTGTAAAAACAAAAAATTTACATAAACATACATTTAATAAATTCAGGTTTAGTCAATTAATTTCTCTGGTGATCACTGTTTTGTTATACTCTAGACATTCTAGTATTGAATAACAAAATTGTATCTGTGAGAAGAAGATGACAAGTTTTCACTTGTGTCTATTGACACATGATCAACAATTAATTCAGTAAATTATTTGTGATATAACATCACTAATGTTATATCACAAATAATTTACTGAATTAATGGTTGATCATGTGTCAACAGACACAAGTGAAGACTAGTCATCTTCTTCTCACAGATACAATTTTGTTATTCAATACTAGAATGTCTAGAGTATAACAAAACAGTGATCACCAGAGAAATTAATTGACTAAACCTGAATTTATTAAATGTATGTTTATGTAAATTTTTTGTTTTTACACTTCGCTAGAGTTGTAACCCAATTTTTGGTTTATATTCATTAGCGTTGACATATTTTGGTAGAGTTTATCTAGTCGGCTAGCCCTGATGAGAATGATAAACTTTTTTAAAGTTTAAAAATTTTCTCGTTGGTTCGAAACTAGATCGCTCTAAAATTGTATGGATTGCAAAAAGTTTCATGATTTGCACCATAATTTTTTAGATTCAGTTCTTATATTATTCTTGATGGGAGATTTTCCATCGGGGTGATGTTATATCACAAATAATTTACTGAATTAAGTATTATTAGATTTATTATTAATTATTAACAAATAAAACTAAAGTTATTTTACTAAATAATGAAATTGAGTAATTATTCATTATTTGTACCCTTAATAAAATTATCGACTAAAGATTAAATAATTATAAGATTTTCAAATATATGTGTGTTATATTTATTATTCTATAATAAAACACATATTGGGTTTTAGACAGAAATTCAATGGACAATGGAAAATTAAAACTCCATCAAAAAGTTTAATTGAATATGCCATTATACTTGTATAATTAGCAGCAACAACACTTAAATTCTTATACACAACGATGCTGGTATACTTATAGGAAGAAATTCACTAAAATCTTCCCCGCATGGAGGGATCAGTTTTTATTGTTTTGAAAATTTTTTTATTTTTGATCTACGGGTGTGACAACCCCGCGTACTCCAATCCCTGCTATTGACATACGAGTTAACGTGAGATATCACATACCACTGGCAATAGCAGTGAGATATCACTAGCCAAGGTGACATCTTAGTGGTGGTGGCGGATGAACTGTATTTAGTCAACGGTATCACCCTTAATCTTAGCTGTGAAATAATCCTTGAGGATGAGACGCTATTGCTTCCTTGAAGAAACGAGCCTTCATTTAACTATGTGTGGGCTTTAATCTTCAAGAAAGACAGGGCGTCACAGGATCAAGGAATATGCAACCGGCTAGATTATTGGCAACTACAGTTTTGTTTTGTTGCAGCTAATTTTTGTAAAAATTTGCTATTTACTTTTTAATTTACTTTTATTTTCTCTATTCTATCATAAAATATTGGCCTATGTGATATTTTGTCAGTGATATGATTTTTTGTTTAGTTATCCATTCTTTAACCAAAAATATAAAAAAACAAAAAAAGAAAGATTTACGCCCATCAACATCTTTGAACGTATGTTGTTGTGAGACCT
This sequence comes from Diogma glabrata, assembly GCA_963693315.1. Taxonomy (NCBI): domain Eukaryota; kingdom Metazoa; phylum Arthropoda; class Insecta; order Diptera; family Cylindrotomidae; genus Diogma; species Diogma glabrata. The sequence goes on from OY856187.1 coordinate 203,896,035, forward strand.
TGGTCTTAAAAGGTTTTTATGTGTTATTGTGACACATATTGTAATTCCTACTACACAACATGTTTTATTCAAAAAAAAAAATGGAACGCGTAGAAATTTAAATGCAGCCCATTTGGTAGAATGTTACCAATCTAAGCAGAAATTGCTTAAATAAAAGATTGCGATAACCTAAATTAGAGTTATTGTCGACTTTAAATTCAAAAAATTATGCGAAGTTGACTTTAAAGTAGATTTTGCTTAATCCGCCATATTAAAACTCATTTTTGTTTAAAGTATTACTCCTCCATATTGTTATGTAAGTGAGATGTGTACGAAAAACAAATTATTTTTAAAGAAATGAAGAAATAGTAGTTTATGTAACAAGTACGCAAAATATGGTTTTAGCGGACGAATCGTAATGTTTCCGGACGAAGCGCTCGCCGAGTCTGTAATATGAAGATGAGTCTGCTAAAGCCATTTGCGTACGTGTTGCATACACCGTTTTTTAGTATTAGCTCTTAGGATTTTTTTTTCTAATTTATTGCTTAATTTGTATTCTTGCGTACCTAAAAATTTGATTTTTGAACAAAACTTATCAAAGCAATTGTGATTATAATTTGAAAATAATTATAATATAAAATGAAAACAAATTTTGAATCCGCTAAAGTGTTATCATAACGACTTTAAGTACTAGGCCGCTAAACTACAATTTTGCGGACTCTAAACAGCTCTAAAAGTAATCATTTTTCGGAGCTAATACTAAAAAAATATATTTCTGTATTATTTATTTTTTTTTTGGAGCCTATTGATATTTTTAGAAGTACAATCCTAAAGTCTATCAATAAAATTTTTTCGTTATAAAAATTCATTTTTAACCCATTTTATTATTTGTTTTTATTATTAACATTAAAAATTATTGTAAATTATATATATTAAGTGAAAATTACTTTTTTTCATCTTTTTCAAATTTGACGTCAAAAAATTCCATCTTTATACTTTAAAATAAAACAGACCAAAAGTGTCTATCTTTACCAGAACCGAAGTTATGAATCTTAGAAAATAAGTCTTCAATCCAAAAATCACAAAATTCTCAAAATTTAGATCCGCTCTATTTCCGCTAAAAAAAAAAGAAAAAACCCTCACACAAGTATATCGTTTTGTTTATATAGAACCCGTAAAAAATTTTTTAGCTGAATTAAATATGTCTTAGTCACATTTTGTCCTAATCTGTTCGGTATGTAAAAGAATGACCAATATATGGAATTTTTTGTTGTCCCGCGCTCGATAGATTAGATTATAAAGGAATGGACAGGTTGCATGAGGCAAACTTATCCTGGCACGTAGACTCTACGGTCCATAGCGCCGTGTCCGAGCTTGGTCTTATAACAATTATTCCACAAACCCTTCTGTAAGTTTAATGAAATCCAAAACCAGCTGTAGTGGCGACTGTTTGATAATGCCAGCCTCTACAGTTTCAGAGCCAAAAATCCTAGATCTGACACTAGAAAAGGCTGGACATACACACAGAAAGTGCTCCGAGTCTTCCTCCTCTTCAAGACAAGACTCACACACAGGACTTTCCCTAAGTCCCATGGTAAAAAGGTGTTTATTTAGATGTCCATGTCCAGTAAGGACACCGACCACAGTGCTGAGAATTTTCCTCTTCAGATTTAAAAGAAAATTAACATTTTTTTCTGAAATGCTAAAAAACATTTTACTTTGTCTGCCTGTTGATGACGCATTCCACAGGGTCTTTATCTTGAGGTCAGCATCCACCTTTAATAATGACAAGGCAAACGTTTTGGATAACCCTAAGGCGGGTTCTGGACCTGAGTATTTCATGCTCGCTCCAGCTCTTGCAAGTTCATCCGCTTTTATGTTGCCCGGAATGCCACTATGACCTGGAACCCACCGCAAAGTGATGGTGTTGTGCTGCGCTATCCTACAAAGATTTTTCTTACACTCATAGAAGAGTTTGGAAGTAGTCTTCGGGTTTACCAGTGTTTTGATAGCTGTTTGGCTATCCGAACAGATGTATATTTGTTTCCCTTGCAAACGCAGACGAGTTATTACATGGGTGCATTCGTTGATAGCATACACCTCCGCTTGAAGAACAGTACAAAACCGTCCAAGCGGAAACATCTTGCTGCTTATGATATTATCTGCTTCCAGATACACGCCAGCTCCTACATTTCCATTCAACAGTGAGCCATCTGTATAGAAAACATAAATCTCGCTGGAGAACCATTCGGACCAAGTTTCCTCACATTCCTCTCTAGAAGAGATGACCAGTTCAGCGGGCTTCTCAAAGGTATATACCTTGGTCATGACGTCACTATGCATATCTATTTCGGGACAATCTGCCCGTAGTTTATCAAGTATGTGACCATGACCGCATGTTTTCCCTCTGTTTACCCACGTCCCTGCCACATGCAGTCTGTAGACAGCTCTTTTAGCCATGTACTCTACATGTAGATGTAAAGGAGCCAGACCCAACATGGTTTCCAACGACAGTGTTGGTGTGGTACGCATTGAGCCACTAATACCTACACATGCCATTCTCTGTATTTTATTTAATCTAGCACGGACGTATTGCTTCTCCGTCTTTGGCCACCAGACAACACATGCAAAAACAAGTGTTGGTCTGATTATTGCTGTGTATATCCATAGGATCATTTTGGGACTAAGGCCCTAATAACGACCGAAGGATCGACGGCATTGCCAAAAAGAAATGACAGCCTTGTCAATTTTTTTTGTTAAATGAGTATTCCAGTTTAACCCTTTGTCGAGAATAATGCCTAGAAACTTAACCTCGTCTGAGTAGCGCAACTGCATACCGAAAAAATACAGACTTTGTATTGCAGGCACCTTTCTCTTGACGGTAAATAGAACTACTTGTGATTTGGAAGGTTGGACTGAAAGTCCTTGCTCCCCACACCACTCTTCAACCACCTTCAGTGAATTTTCCATCAGATCCACCAGAGTGCGAAGGTCTCTTCCAATTGCCAGTATGGCAATGTCATCAACGTAACCCTGAGAATAGGGTCCCGATTGATTCAGTCTTTTAAGAAGACTATCAACTACTAAAGTCCACAGAAGAGGTGAGAGAACACCACTCTGTGGAGAACCTCGTTTGACTGAAACTGAAACAGTAGTATTACCCATTTCAACAAAGGCAATGCGGCAGCTCAACATAGACACGATCCAATTTGAGATCGTGCTACTAATTCCATGTATCGATGCCGCAGTCCTGATTGATTCGAAGGTGATATTATCAAAAGCACCTTCCATATCTAAAAAAACACCCAAAGCAAATTCTTTGGCATCCAGTGCTCTTTAAATTTTAGTCACTAAATGATAAATCGCGCTCGATAAATAAATTTATTTCTTACAGTAAAAATCATTTTTCCATTAATTAAAAATACTTTTACTATAGGAAATAAAACGTAGAATACGATTATTATACTAAAAACTCATTTCGTGGGTGGTGCTGGCTAAAGGTCAATTTGAACATTTTATTTGTTTATAACAATAGCAAATTGTTATTGCAAATTGTTATTGTTAACACCTCCCGAAACATTTATATTTGAATATAAATGTTTCGGGAGGTGTTTTTTATACAAACATTTTTTTATACATTCTAAAAAATCGAAATATGAAAACGTAAATTTACCATTATAATAAGCCTTAATTTACGTTTTATTTTAAGTAATATTCCTCTCGCATTTTAAAATTCCACCAAGAAGGTGTATTGTAATTATTTTACGGCGAATTACGTAAATTTTACTATTTTTGTTGTGTTTTTACGACAAAAAGTGTAAAAATGCATCCAAAGTTCTAAAATTTGAATATTTGGTTTTTTTTACTCTTCCATTCCCACTTAAAAATCCAGCATCGATAATATGCGTTATTGATACTGTTATCGACGTGCGAAAAAAAGACAAATGTATAAATTGTGTATGTGCGTTGTCTCTTATTTTTGTAAACAATAGTCGGACATTTTTTGTAAAATATCATAAGTGTATAGATGGTTTGTGGTGGTATCTATAATATTTGCTGCGTGTTCCAGTGGGTTGAAGTCCAGTATCAAGCAACACAGTGCCTCAACTTACTCAGCTTTAATTCTTTGATTTTCCCAGCTCTCCAGTCTTATTTTGTAGTTGATAAATAATAATTACTTGATGTAGTATTCGTATCAATACCGTCCGTAGATCGTGACGATTCCAATTTGCAATCTATTTCCGGAACCTACTACAAATTTTCCAAATATTGAGGCTATGTAATCCGGATTAGTATATAGATCGAAATAATTTAATTGTTATTTTAATTTTATTACTGTAAACTTCCCTTTTTCTTACATACAATTCACATAATAATAGTAACAAAGACAATACTATTTAAGCCGTCTATTTTTTAGATTACCAATTAAAAAACTTTTAATGTTAATTTTTTAGTGAAAAACAACAACGTTAGAAAAATTATGATCTAGTTATATATACCAAACAAAGTTATGTCGAATTCTTTTTTTGTGTTTTCTAATTAGAATTAAAAAAGAATTCTTTTTATCTAGTGTTAAGCATTGCAATTAACAAAAGTTCGTTTTTAAAACAAATTGCTTTAGATGTAGGTATGTTTACACCAACATTAATTTATAATATTGTACTGTCGTACTGCACAATTTGCCATTTTATATTATTATGTTTGAATATATATTATGTTGCTAGTCACCACATAACACTCCCCCACCAGTGAATTCGCTAGAAGAACGAAAGATTTTAGTGGTAGCTTTAATGCACAAAGTGTACATTAAAGAGAGCAAAAAATTAGTGAAGCTAAAAGTTAAAAATGTAGACGTTATGTAATTAAGAATGGCGACACTTCATTACCAGATTTTGGATAACAGTGAAGATCAAAAAGGTCACAAAATCTTATGAGATAGTACTGGAAGTAATTCGTTGGAATAAATTGTCAAAACACCTATCTATGTAATTTAAAAGTTTTTGCGGTGTTTTGAAGATCCTTCCAGATTTAGAAACTCGTTGGTTTGGAATTATTATAACGGTTGGCTGATCATTGAAGGCTACTTTCTTTCTTAGCTGCTGTGGTACAACTGAATCGGATTGATTCGTACCTGTTGAATCTGAATGGTTCAGATTAGCTGAAGATTCGGAGAAATTGTGATTCAATAAGGAATCAGCAAGATCAGCTGGAATTAAATTATTAGAATGATTATTCTGATCGTTGGGACTTAAAATTTCAGTAGAATCGTTACGATTCAAATTAGCGGTTGAATCTGGTTGATTCAAGTAAGTTGCTTTTGCGAGAGAACTGTGTTGTTCGTCGCGTAAATTTTCATGGTAGCATGGTTTAAGTCTATCAATTGAAATATTGGCTGCTTTGCCATTAATTTCTAAATTGAAGTTTTTATTGTTGCGACTTAAAACTTTGAAAGGGCCGGTGTAAGGAGGTTGTAAAGCTCTCCTTACAGCATCGGTACGTAGAAATACATGTGAACAAGTTTGCAAATCCTTGCTCACAAAGGAAGAAGATGTTACATGTGCAGATGCAGGTTTCGGTCGTATCTCATCAAAATGTTTCCTCAACTCCTTAACGAAATCAGTTTGAGGAACAAAGAATTTTGTAGAAGAATCGAGAAATTGTCCTGGGATCCCCATCGAACTACCATATGTTAGTTCCGCTGAAGTAGTTTGAAGTTCTTCACTGAAGGAGGTTCGTAAACCTAGGAGGACTGAAGGTAGAATTTTTGTCCAGTCTGGACGATTATGACACATAATTGCGGCTTTAATTGTGCGATGCCATTGTTCTACCATGCCGTTGCATTTTGGGTTGTATGCAGTTGTTCTGAATCTGTTAAAACCTAATAGGTTGGACAGTTCAGTAAAAAGATGGGATTCAAATTGGGTTCCTTGATCAATTACAATTGATTCTGGAACACCAAATCTTGAAATCCAATGGCTGTATACAGCGAACGCGACTGTTCCAGCAGTGATGTTTGGAACTGGAATCGCTTCGGGCCACCGCGTATAACGGTCGATAAGCGTTACGCAATATCGTTGGTTTTCCGATATTGGTAGAGGACCAATGATGTCGAGGTGTATTTGCGAGAATCGCTGTGAATTGGTTTTAATTGTGCCAAGAGGTGACTTTGTATGTCGAGACACCTTGGACTTTTGACACGCTATACATTCTTGTGCCATTATTCTAACGTCTTTCTTAATAGACGGCCAAATAACGTGTTTTGTTAAAAGTTTGGTGGAAGCTTTGACACCAGGATGCGAAAGGTTATGAAATGCATCGAAAACACTTTGGCGAAACTGTAAGGGAATGTATGGCCTGAGTATAGCTGTTGATGTGTCACAATGTATTAATTTGCTTTCATTGAAAGAAATTGGAAAAGGAGTGAACTTCAAAGTTGTGTTACTTAGAAGTATGTTTTGAAAATCCGGGTCATTGGTTTGCGCGGTCGCGATTGCAGCATAATCAATTTTCTCTGGTATGAGGATTTGATTAATACGAGAAAGCGCGTCAGCAACAACATTGTCGGCGCCAGAAACTAAGCGGTTGCCATGTTTCTTCAACAAACTGCTGCACTACGGCTCCTATCGATGTATCAGATGCATCGACCATGATTGCTAGTCGAGTTGAAGAAGACGGATGGGCTAAAAGAGTGGCATTACACAATTTATCCTTACAATTGTTAAAGGCTTGTATGGAATCAAGTGTCCACGCAACTGGAATTTTGCTATTTTTCTTATATCCCTTTAAGAAATTGTTAAGCAAAATTTGGTCTGCTGCTGCAGCAGGAAGAAAACGTCGATAAAAGTTAATCATGCCTAAGAATCGTTTAAGCTGTTTAACATTTGTGGGACGTTAGAAGTCTTTAATGACTTGAACACGTTCACGATCTGGTAATACACCATGTTCAGATACCAAGTGACCTAGAAATTTAATCTCAGATTTTGCAAATACGCATTTATCTGGATAAATGATTAAGCTATTTTCAGAGAATCTCTGAAAAATCATTTGTAGGTGAGCCAAATGCTCTTCTAGATTTTTTGATGCAACTAAAACATCATCTAGATAAACGAAGCAGAATGTAAATCCGGTTAATACGGAGTGCATCAATCTTTGGAATGATTGTGCAGCATTCCTAAGACCAAAGGTCATTTTGCAGAACTCAAAAAGACCAAAAGGAGTAGAAATTGCGGTTTTAGGAATGTCCTCCGGATGTATTGGTATTTGGTGGTATGCCTGAACGAGATCGAGGGACGAGAAAATTTTGCATCCCTCCAACTGATGCGAAAAATCTTGGAGGTGGGGAATGGAATATCGGTCGGGAACAGTAATTCTGTTTAAAGCACGATAATCTCCACACGGACGCCATTCTCCATTATTTTTCTTGACCAGGTGTAATGGACTGGACCAAGAGCTCTTGTTGGCTCTACAAATACCCAGTTGCACCATCTTATCAAACTCGGCTTTAGCTATTGTAAGTTTGTCAGGAGCCAAGCGTCGAGTTTTGCAAGATACCGGTGCACCAACTGTCTCTAATTTGTGAGTCACATTGTGCCTAACAATACTTGGAAAGAGATTCGGATTTACAATCTCGGGGAATGATTCCAAGATTTTAATAATTGGCGTTGGTATTTTAGTCTTGTCGACTAGGAAGAGAGAAGGTTCATTACGATTTGTTAAACTACCTATTGAGAACAGAGAGGTTGACGGGTCTACGAGCCTCTGTCTCTGTATATCAACAAGCAGTCCAGTGCTTTTGAGAAAGTCTGATCCAATAATAGGGATCGAAACGTCGGCAACTATAAATTCCCAGGAAAAGTTTCTGCGAAGGCCAATGTTAAGTTGCAGAAGTTGTGTACCATAAGCCGAAATGGGAGTGCCGTTTGCCGCAAATAAATTGAATACCGTAGTATTAGCTGGTTTAGCCTTAAAAATTGACCATGGGATGACCGAAACGTCAGCTCCCGTATCAATTAAAAATTTAAGCCTTGAGTTACTTTCTAGGACTGAAAGGCGGTTGACTTGCTGATCACCAATACTACTGACATCGTATTGGCGATCGTCTACCCGTTTTTTGTAGTGTCTGCATCATTCGGAGGAATAAAAGTTTTATAGAATTTGCATCCAGAGACGCAGTGACGTGCTTTATCTTTAAATCGTGAGTGATAAAAGCATGTGTCCGAATTTAATTTGGAATCCCTAGACTTTGATCTAGAGAAACTGCGACGATTACGGGATTTCGAACGAGACCGACTACCAGCATTCACTATTGAGTGGATTTCACTCATCATTTGCGCTTTGAATTGCGTTAAAATTTGGGTTATGGTTTCAGGGGGTTGTGGAGCATTCCGATGAGAAACGTTCGAAGTGACGGATTGAGCAGCTGTGGATGTTGACTGGGCATTCAATGTGAAAACCTGTCGGTGAGCAAAGGTTTCCGCACGTTCTGCCAACCGTACCAATGTCATTTCATTTTCGAATGAAGCCAAAATCAGTTGTATATTATCAGGGAGGCGAGACATCCACAGCTGTCTCACCATGGGGTCACTGACCTCTGCCCCATTTATTTGGAAATCAGCTAGGAGTTCCGAAGGTTTTCTGTCACCCAAGGTTAATTTGTGAAGGAGATTATTAATTTTTGTCCTCTCACTGTCACCCAATAGTTTTATAACGTCCCCTTTAAATGTGGTGTATGGTGTATCACCCATTTCTTTAAAAAATAGAGGTGTTAATTTATTGTGCAAGCGCGAATCGATTGCACCAATAGCGTGGGAATACTTTGTCATTTCTGACCTGACATTCGATGTTTGGAATTGTATGTCCAGCAACCTGAACCACATGACCGGGTTGTGATCGAATAAAGGTTGGTGTACTTTAAGTCGCACCTGATTTATTTCGCCATCTGCCTTAGGTTTAGCTTGTTCAATTTGAACTGGCAGATCTGTCTGTGGTGTTTGTTGTTGTTGCAGGCGTTGCTGGACATACACTTCCAACTCTTGAGGTGTGAACGATTGTAGTGTCGCATTACGGACGCGTGCATTGTTCGCTGGTGAGGAACTGCGTGATGGACCAGCCGACATAATGGTTTTATTATTTAAATAATATTTAATATAATAGAAATAGAAATTAATTCAAATATTTAATTATGTAATGAATTTTCAAAATTTAATTCGTAGCAAATTGAATTAAAGATAAACTTTTATAAAAAAATATGGCAATAATTGTGCAGTACTCACTATGGATATTTATCACGTCGGGGTCACCAGCTTATAGATGGTTTGTGGTGGTATCTATAATATTTGCTGCGTGTTCCAGTGGGTTGAAGTCCAGTATCAAGCAACACAGTGCCTCAACTTACTCAGCTTTAATTCTTTGATTTTCCTAGCTCTCCAGTCTTATTTTGTAGTTGATAAATAATAATTACTTGATGTAGTATTCGTATCAATACCGTCCGTAGATCGTGACGATTCCAATTTGCAATCTATTTCCGAAACCTACTACAAATTTTCCAAATATTGAGGTTATGTAATCCGGCTTAGTATATAGATCGAAATAATTTAATTGTTATTTTAATTTTATTACTGTAAACTTCCCTTTTTCTTACATACAATTCACATAATAATAGTAACAAAGACAATACTATTTAAGCCGTCTATTTTTTAGATTACCAATTAAAAAACTTTTAATGTTAATTTTTTAGTGAAAAACAACAACGTTAGAAAAATTATGATCTAGTTATATATACCAAACAAAGTTATGTCGAATTCTTTTTTTGTGTTTTCTAATTAGAATTAAAAAAGAATTCTTTTTCTTGTTAAGCATTGCAATTAACAAAAGTTCGTTTTTAAAACAAATTGCTTTAGATGTAGGTATGTTTACACCAACATTAATTTATAATATTGTACTGTCGTACTGCACAATTTGCCATTTTATATTATTATGTTTGAATATATATTATGTTGCTAGTCACCACAAGTGATTGTTTGTGAGTTATATAAATTAATTAAGGTATTTATTGTTGTTTTTATAATAAAGCCTTGTCATAATAAAGCCTTAAATTTAATAAAATGTGATATTCTAAACATAAAAATATAAAACAGATATTTTTTTTTACACATAAGAAATATATTATATATTTATTTAATATACGTTTCTAATCTCTAACCTAAAGTTTAATGTACCTTAATATTTCAATTCCATAGAAATATAATAGTTATATATAATGATATATATGTTATTTTAAAATTGTTTTTATTTATTTATTTATAGTATGATGGTAAATAGACAGAGGGGTTAACCAATGTCCAGAATTACACAACTTAATTATGAAAATAATTACGGATTAATTAGGAAATAACATATTTATTAAATTATTGCTTTATAAAAATTATATTTAAATAAAATTTATATGAAATTGAAACCACCTCGTTTTTTAATTATTATTTATATTAAAACCTTATATATATGTATTATCACAACATATGGTTTCAATAACGTTTTCAATAACAGTTATTGATAATATTCTCATGAATTGATAATGATATTGATAACATATCTAACTGGTATGTTATTGATAGTTTTCATCGATAATGTGGTGCCACAGATTAGAACAAAAATTATCGATGATATTCCATATATAATTTGATAACGCGTTATCGATATGTAGATGATGCATTATCGAGTATTTATCGATAACTGATTGATAGCACTTCTAACTGGGTTGTTGTAAATTTACGAATTATCATGTTCGAATAAATTACACGCGTGTCAAAAATACGTTGGAATCAGAAGTTGTTAATTGTATTACATTTTTTTGTAAGTTCGGATTGTTTCTATAATGTTGGGTAGTGTTGGATTAATTGTTTATAATGTTTAAGTGTTTTACTTGTAATATGAGTTTTTTTCATATTATAATAAGGAGTTATATATGGAGCTTATTTTGAAAATATTTTTCAAACAATACGATACGTAAGACTACTTTATGGGAGATCAAAAAACACATTTACCATTAACAGATCATGGATATTCACACTAAGTACGTTTGAAAGATCTTTTTAAATATATTTACAATTTTTTTTAATTATATTATTTATTTTACAGAAACATCAATTCAAAACGATGAAGAACGAGCACATATTTTTATTGAACGCGTTCTTACTGCAGAACACAAAGGATTAATTATAATATGTAATAGTCTTAAGTTGAGTTTTTTTTTATAATTTTAATATGTTATTAAGAGATATCCCAAAGGATAAAATTCTTTGTTAGATGTTTTTTTAAATATAACTCAGAAAATGTGAGTGATTCTAAAACTCATCAATAATTTTTTAAAAATCAATAATTTAATTTTAATGGTCACAGAATGAGTGACTTATAAAACGAATATTAAAATTTTTCTGTTTTCCTTATAATTTTAATGTTACAATTTTTTAATGAATTTTTAAATGATTTTATTTTTATGAAATAAAGATTTATTTTTTTATGCAGGAAAAATATTTTTGTATTTATTGCTAGAACACCATTATTGATTAATTTACACATTGTGACATAATATGCAGATAAATCAGTGTAAAATAATGTTAAAAAATACGTATAAAGTTGTATTTTTACAGTCAATGTTACACAAAATTAAGTTTAATAATACACACTTTAGTGTATTTTAACTTACAAATAATTGCGTATTTTTACTGATTTTAAGGAGGTGGTTGAAAATTACCCTTATTATAAATGGTAACTGAATGCCATTTTAGAGTGTATACAACACGAACAATAATATATTATTTAATTAGGAGCTAAAGTGCTACTTTTTGACAACTTTTGACTATAGTTTGACAATTATAGACGATACACAAAAAGTCACTTTAGCTCCGAATTAAATACACTATTTTTTCGGAAAACGTTAAAATTTTTTAAATTATATGAAGTTATTACATCAAAATTTTTATAATTGTGATTTTTTACTGTCATAGTTACTTCCATAAAAGAAAAAAAACATTTAAATTTGTATAAATAAGTTTTTTCATCATAGCAGCCTTGCAATTCAAAATTTCATAATCCAATCACAATAGTTGTTATTTTTGTTGTTATAGTAACACAATAATTCAAAATTTCTACATCCAATCAAAATATTTATTATTTTTTGGTTGTCATAGTTATTTGATTTGTTTGAAAAAAATAAGAAATATCGTAAATATATGAAAACAAATGGCGACTTTTTGTGCCGTCGTAAAAATATGAAATTATTTCACTGCCACCTAAAAATAAAATAAAAATGGCGTAGCTTTACAGCCACTTTGATTATACGTCAAAAAAGTAAGACTTTATCCTTCTCCTTAGCGGCAGTAAAGTTAAACTTTACAGCAGTTTGCCGCAAAACATTTTTTATATAAAATCATTAGCCGAATAGAAAACAATGTACAAAATTTACCGTTCGGTGATAGCACTAATAATGTTAAAGGAACTATATATACAGATAACATCAATAATAAGTTTTTGTGGTGACTCTATATAGAGCTAGTAGAATCCATATTAATAGTGATCATTTTTCATTCAATTAATCATAGTTGTGTTATTTTTCTGGAATAACAATATTTAACAATCACCTGTACATTCTATTGGTGCAACCATGGTTAAGTTATATATAATAATCAACAATCACGTGGTTTTGATGCAACCACATTTGAGTTATATATGATATTTAATAATCACTCTGTGTACTTTGGGTGCAAAAATATTTGTATTTATGTAATTATTCAACAACAGTCAGTTTATTTTTGGTGCAACAGTTTTTGTATTCATATTAAAAATTAACCTTTTTATTTTTTATGCAACAGTTGTTGTATTTGTATGGTTATTCAATAATCACTTGTTTATTTTTGGTGCAACGATTTTTGTATTCATATTTCAAATTTACCAGTTTATTTTTTTTTACCAGTTTATTTTACCACATATTTCAAATTTACCAGTTTATTATATTTAAATCATCAGTTTTTATCGTATTTATATAATTATTCAACAATCACCTGTTTATTTTGGGCAACAATATATAACAATATATATATATATATATATATATATATATATATATATATATATATATATATATATATATATATATATATATATATATATATATATATATATATATATATATATATATATATATATATATATATATATATATATATATATATATATATATATATATATATATATATATATATATATACTAGCGGGACCCGGCGTGCTTTGCTACGCCTATAAAAAAGTTTGTGCGCGTACATTTTGTTGAATTAGCAAAAAATAATTTCAAAGAGTCGGAATAAGAATAGGAAGCGTAGTTTTTAATTTTTCCGTTTGGGAAATATGAATAACAGAGAGCATTAGCATTCTAGCTGATCAATCTAGATGGATGGAGAATCGAACGGCATGTCAAAATTTGAAAGTGATTGGTAAAGAGTTTTGGAGAAATTTTTAAGCTTGTTGTCGAATTTCCAATTCGATGAGCATTCGCACTATTAATAAGTCACAAGGCCTAACAATGTCAATTTGTGGGCTGGACCTAGAAACCTCGTGCTTTTCGCATGGTCAATTATATGTTGCGTGTTCGAGGGTTGGAAAACCTTCAAGTTTTATCGTATATGCCCCTGAAAATATTGCAAAAATTATAACAATATCAAAATTTGAAACTTTTTACAAGATTTCAAAAATTATAAAAAAATCAAAAATTCAAACTTCTTCAAATTCTAAAAATATTCCAAAAATTCTTACAAAATCAAAAATTGAAGCTTTTTTCAAAATTCTAAAAATATTTATAAAATTCAAAATTCATAAATTCAAAAATTCAATTTGTTTTCAAAATTATAAAAATATTGACAAAATAAAAATACAAACTTTTTTCAAAATTCCAAAAATTATAATGAAAACAAAAATTTAAACTTTTTCAAAATTCTAAAAACATTCCGGAAATTCTTACAAAATCAAAAATTGAAACTTTTCCAAAAATATTGAAAAAATTTAAAATTCACAAATTCAAATTGCATGTTCAATCACATTTCATGACATACAAATAATTAATTTTATTTTTTTCCAAAAAATTGGGTAAAAATTAAATGAAACATTCTTTTGACACACTGACAATATTTTTTTGACAAACTTATAATGAAATAATCTACTTTTTGATCTCACATACGAATCCCGACTTTCAAGATTTCTTTAAACTCAAGGTTACTACTCATTATCACCTAAAACTACCGTTTTTAAACAAAAAATATGAATATTTCCTTGTTTTGACACTCTTGACGATTTTTTTGACACACTTCTGGTACAGTTATCGAACATATCGTCCTGACGGCTATTTTAATTGAGTGTACCTGTTTTTAGAAATAAAAATTTTTGAAATCCTTTAAGCGGTTTTCTAAATTTCGTAGGTGGTGACGGACGACCGACCAGCAGACAGATATACAATTGTTTTTGCTGTTTTAAAATCTTTATGACCTGAAACGTTGAGAAATGCCCTAAAAAGTGGGGGTAGGAATTTCAGTTTTGGCTCGAGAATGTAATACTTATGTCTTTCAGACCGAAGTAATTGAAAAAAATTGTATTCCCGAATAGTTTCGTTTAATAGCCAAAAAATTCAAGTTATACAATACAGCCACTATTATTGATCTCAATGAATTGGAGGTAGAATGTCGATCAGAATTGATAATCGCTGACAAATGTTATCTACAAATATATTGTAGGTGGTACGAAGTTCACCGAGTGGGTCTTCTAGTAAAAATTTGTAATTTTAATTTAAATCAGTGCTAATCGGTGTACAATATTTTTAGTTAACCTGTTTTTTGCTAATACAATAAGATTTGCTGATTTACCCACACGTGAGCATGCAACATATAGTTGCCCATGGGAGAAACATGGATTTGCCAAGTCCAAGCCACAAATGGACATTGTTTGTCCTTGAGACTTATTTATGGTCATGGCGAAAGCCAAACGAATAGGAAATTGAAGTCTTTTGAATGGTATTGGAGAATCTGATGGTATCAATGGAGAATCTGATGGTATCAACTTTTTATTATTATTTTTTAATATCAGCACAATGCTTTAAACTGTAGCTAGCTTCATTCTTTATTGATCATGAGGAAAAAGTTAAGAAATTTTAAACTTTTTCATTGAGAAAAATATATTTCAAAAATAAATTTTTTTTCCTCAAAATAAATTTTCATACAAACTTGGTAAAAGTAATTTCATTGTGCATGCACTGTAATGTTTTTGGGGCTTAAACTGTTTCTAAATGTAAAGCTAAATCGTTTTTATGCCTTTTTGGACAATTTATTAACCTTTCAAAAACGTCCATGAAATAATGATTTTATAAGCGGCGTTTAAAAGTAATATTAGAAAAGAAGTAATAAATTATGTGCAATACCCTAACAAACTATTGTTTTAATACAGATTTAGTGACAATACAAATTAGTTATCATCATTATAGCATTTACTGTTTTTTGTCAAACCAAATTTGAAATTTTCCACCTTCGTGATTTTGAATCTAAAATATAAATAAAAACCAAAAAAGCAAAAAAAACGGAACGACGTGACTTGATTCGTACTCGGAACGTTTTGGTTGACAGCTCATGTTATTGGCCATTACGTTATCAAGACGTATTTACACTAACCGTAATTTTGGGTATTCATAGAGAAATCATTAAAATTAATAAACTTTAAAGTCGTGTTGTCAAAATTCTAATGATTTCTAATGAATTTTAATGTTTTTAAGACGTTCGGTAAAGTAGATTTTTTCTGTATTATTTGCCGTGACTCATTTCTCAAAAATGCCGATGAAATTGAAATTTAGTCGTTTTTCGCAGAAATATTATTTTTTGTTTTGCTTTATCTTCTTCTACAAAAATTAAATTACGAAAAAACAAATATTGAAAAACAAATATTACATGAATTTCAACACCACAATCTGGCAAAATTTATTCAAATGCGATAGCAGAGTAAATTGAAATTTTTGAGTCAATTTGCAGATTCAATTTCAATTTCATCGATAATGGGCCACGGCAATTATTATTTTAAATAAAATTATTATTTTTAAACAAATTTATTAGTACTTACACAATTTTAATTTATTCTTGTAAAAAAATTATTATTTTGAAGTTAAAAATAATAATAATTAAATGATACACAACACAATTCAAAAAAAAATAATTCACAAAATAGAAAGAGCTATGCGTTAAACTTCAAAACTGTATCATTATAACAAAAAGTTGAAACCAACAGTTTTTTCGGGGCCTCCGCTGATGATTTAAAAAGTCCATGATGAAGTTGTGTCACTTACGTTAAATGTGTTTACGAAATACATTTAACATTCAATTCGCAATTAAAGTATATTAAAACTTTTAATTAAGATAAAAACTATCCTATCGAGTATATATTAAGCGTAATATATAAAATATTATTCTTAAGTCGTTCAAACATGAAAATTGCCAAAATTTCCCATACAAACTTGTATAAAAAATTTAACCTATCTTCGTATTTCTTTTACGGACAGAAGAAAATAAAGTATTTTATATATTATGCTCAATATTGTCAGTAATTGTCAGTAATAGTTCATAAAGAAACTTAAATTATTTAATTGTAGTATAATGAGAAATTTCATAGATAATTTTTAAAATTATTCAAGTTGTGTTTTGTATGAAATCCCATATAAATTTTATTGAATTTCGTTTCTTTTCCCCCTTTTGCAGTGCCATTGCAGCAAACACCGGAACAAAATAATCGCTCAATAACATATTTGATAGTCTATATGGCCCTACATGGATGATTAAAAAGTCGATAAAGCAGGTTTGACAGTAAAGTAATTAATTTACGCCGCCATCTGAAAGTTTGCTTATGAACTATCCATATTTAACATTTAATTCGTAATTAAAAAATATTTAGGCGTTCAATAAAAATAAAAACTATCCTATCTCTCAAGTTGGACCATTATACACACACTGAACACAATTTTACTAAGATTGGCTACGTTGTTGCGGAGTTTATCGCGGACAAACATCGTGACATGTGATTTTTATATATATAAGATATATATATATATATATATATATATATATATATATATATATATATATATATATATATATATATATATATATATATATATATATATATATATTATATAGATTTTATACGTCTTAAACCCGACAAGGTAGGAATTTTTATTGAAAGAGATAATTAATTTCCTTAACCTCACTATTTGTGATTTTCGAATGTTAGTAGGTATATTCCATACTATCCTAAGTCACGTGTGCAAATTCCTACCTTGTCGGGTTTAAGACGTATAAAATCTATATAATAAAAATACTAACTTTGTAGCCAGTGAAGTATGACAAAAAGTTTTTCACTAAGAAAAAAGAAATTACAACATCGTAATTAAAAATGTTTCTAAATGTCGACGCCGAGGGGCAGTTGACAGCGTGTCTACCAAAAGATTCAAACTTAGTTGGTACTGATGAGGTTCTAAGTTCGAATCCCAACCGAAACACGTTCAGAGATAAAAGTTGTTTTTATTAACAAATAACTATAAGGTTTATTCAGATAAACCCAAAAACTGATTTCGAATTGAAAAATTCATACGATTCACTAATTTACTTGACATTTATGTCGTAAAATTGATTTCATATTGATTGGCAACATTCAATAATAACTGCACACGTGACTTAGGATAGTATGGAATATACCTACTAACATTCGAAAATCACAAATAGTGAGGTTAAGGAAATTAATTATCTCTTTCAATATATATATATATATATATATATATATATATATATATATATATATATATATATATATATATATATATATATATATATATATATATATATATATATATATATATATATATATATATATATATATATATATATATATATATATAAATATATATATATATATATATATATATATATATATATATATATATATATATATATATATATATATATATATATATATATATATATATATATATATATATATATATATATCTATATATATATATATATATATATATATATATATATATATATATATATATATATATATATATATATATATATATATATATATATATATATATATATATATATATATATATATATATATATATATATATATATATATATATATATATATATATATATATACTATTTTCGAAAATCACTCCAATGTTGCAGTGCAGTAATATTTAAAAAATGTACGATATTCAAAATCAACCGGTGTTGGTGCAACAATAACTAAAACAATACTATTTTCGACCACCACAATAATACAATACATGTTTGACTTACATATGATATAATATCAGCATTTAATTTTTTTTATGGAAACAATAATTTTTATGCAAATTTAGATCAATTAATGCATATGAATAAGTTAATTTGGGGGTGGGGGGGGGCGGTGGAAAACAGATCAGATCACGGAGTAAATAAAGTAAACTTTAATGTATGTTAATAAATAAATTCGTGTCGATGTGTTGTTGGAGGGGTGATTATGGGCTCTCTATTGCACTATTTGGCGGGTCGGCAGAGCTCACTTGGAATACATTTTTTGCTTCTCTTGATTATATTATTTTCGCCCTCTTGCAGTATTTGTAAGGAACGAGGCAAAGGTGTCGAATCCATGTACTGAAGCGAGATGGAACAAACTCTAGGCATGCCTATCCTCTTCTCATGAGGTTTACTTATGGTAATCCCCAAACCAATAACCAGCCGCTCGTTACAGCGGTTGCCAAATCCAACAAATGACCAATTCATAGATCATGGCTTCCGGCACTGAACTTTATGGTAAAAAGTAAATTTGTACTCCCTAGAATGATACTCTTATCTTCATTTTCAGTAAACAATTTAAAAAAATTAACTGTGACAATTTCTTCCTAATTAGGGTAATGATCATATTACATTAAACGACTCTAAAACTTAAAGTAGAGAACGATGCTGAGTTTTATTTCATACGCTTGAAAGCACCAAAATGTAATTACATTAACACTCCTATCACAATATCTATCTTAATTTGTGAAAGTTTATGATTATAAAATTCCTTTTTATCTTCTAAAATGTCTTGAAAATGTTAGAATGGACGAAAAGATATAGCAAGACTTATTGCGCGGTTAGAAGAGTTTTGTAACAGATTCTATTTTACATTTTGACTTTGAGAAGCTTTGGAGAATTTATTTATAAATTTGAATAATATTTGAGGTGATGATGAGTAAAGTTAATGTTTAATTCATTAAGGAATACTATACTTAATCGTAATAGTTTATGATGTTGAAATTAAGTGAAAAAATAGAATAAATGAAATGAAAATGAGTTCTAAAAGGGTGCGTTAGAAAAAAAAATGTATTTATAGGTGAAATTGAAATTAAAATAGGATTTCAAACTTTTTGAGTCATACTTGAGTCGTACACAAAACATATTATGTAAGGCTATGGAAGGCATACAGTAGCCACGGTGCCAACGGTGACTAGTTTTTATATTGTAATTGATATTTCCCTAAAATTTCTGAAAGCCAAACTGTTCGAGAAAAACTAGAAGGTTCTGTTTGCCGAATATATTCCAAAAAGGTGGAATGATATTGCCAAAAAAATTAACCAATTTAGTTTTTTAAGCAAGCTCTTCAGTTGGTTTCATTACATCATGAATGACAATCTTGTATTTGTTCACTGCATAAGAATAAAAGGGTTCAAGAAATTTGGTATTTTTAGCAGGCGTTTGAAAATATTGCCCGTCAATCACTATATGCAGTCGGTACTAGTCAGTTGGTAGTCATTCGGTACGTGAACCATTCAAGTAACAGACAAACTGTTAAATACTATGCTACTAGAACCATTTTTTTAATATTTAAGGCTCCATAAAGCTCTTACCAAAACTTTGTTAAGATCAAGTTTTTACTTAGAAAGTCGAATTAATCTTTTGCGGAAAACAAGCATATCTTCTTTTGGAAATACATTTAAATACATTTAAATACATTACGGTGACGTCAGCAATGAAAAGAATATAAGATCAAGCTCAGAGGAATAGAGGGTGACTGCCACACTTATTAGGGAAGAGTGTATTAAGTAGTCCATATACGTTTTTGAGCCATGCATATCACAGAAGGTGAAAGAAAGAGCTCACATATGTATAGAACAAAGAGATCAATAAAAACCACGCCAGGTTGCATGGTAAGCACTCATGTCACTCAAGATGTAACAATAATTTTTTAAAAACGGATATTGGTACGACATATTCTGCCGGATAACTGATTATAACAAACTATAAACGTTCATTAGAATGATTTACGTTTTGTTTGATGATAAAGCGATTGCTTGTTGTTCCATATATTTATCTTGTGTTGACCAAATCGTTTTAAATGCGGTATTT
Organism: Diogma glabrata; assembly: GCA_963693315.1. NCBI lineage: Eukaryota > Metazoa > Arthropoda > Insecta > Diptera > Cylindrotomidae > Diogma > Diogma glabrata. The sequence goes on from OY856187.1 coordinate 203,916,467, forward strand.
TTGAAATGCAGTGTATTTTAAATGCATGATCTCGAGCTCTAATTTTTTGCGATCATTGCAGCTGTATATTAATTGATACTTGGCCAGACAACAGTACCCAAACTACACGATTGCACGAAACAACGCACAAATAATCCACACTTAAGTTAAAACTTACAACCTCGTTACCAAAAATTATTACTTATGTCCTAAATATTATTACTCATGGATCAATTTTAGTTCTTATTTGAGTAGTTTTGTCACAGTAAATTTAGCAAACGCAAATAACCTGCAGTGATAACCTGCAGTGGTAACCTGCAACACCAGCTGAAATTTTGTAGCAACCAAACTAAAAAATTATTAGAATTTAATACTCTTAAAAACTAAAAAAATTCTAAAATTTCAACCGACATATAACGTATAACTCCAAGATATGTAAAAAAAAATAAAAACTACATACTTGTATACAATAAAATTAATAAATGTATCCATTTTCATATCCAAAACCTTGATAAAAAATCAAATACCACAAAGCAAATGAAAATTTAAGCTACAATAAAAACAGTTAAATGAAAAATCTTGGAAAAACATTTCCTTTAAGTTTATTTCTTCTATCTCACCCCAAAGATTAGTTTTGTAATTTTTTTTGTGTATATGTCGTTAAGTTAAAATGTAAACTATTCGCAAGTGTATCATAATGTAAAGAAATTGTTGGAAAAATATTAAAGTTTTCTTCTGTGGAATCTCAAATAAAGATAAAATGTAAAATATGAAATGTGATAGCGTTACAGTTGCGGTTGTGTACGAAAACAACGAGGTTAAATTGAATTCGTTGTGCAGGACTGGTATAGTTTTCAAAGTGTGGTTTAATAAAATACCAAAACTGTTAAAACTTAGAAGCATAATACTAAAATCAGCATAAGACAATTTTCTTTTGTCAGAATTTCTATTTTCACGGCAAACTATAGGTTATGTAAACAATGGCTGGGATAAAAGTTATAGACCTTTTTATTACCTACAACTTTTGCTGCCAACTTTTTTTGATACTTGCTCTAGTTTCGCTGAAAATCATGAAAACCCATTTTCTACCCCTAAAAGCTCACCCCATTTCACCCCCGTAACTCGGATCACGTATAATTTATGTTTCCCATCATTTGCGCAATATTTTCTTATTTATCCAATAGTTTTCATGCTGTTACTAATTTTTTCCATTTTTGTCTGTTTTAAGGTATCTAGAACATTATAGACCAATGTTGACCACATTTTGAATTGTCTTTATTTGAACGAAAACAAATTTTTTGTTATAACAATTATTTATATATAAATACGTAAGAACTATTTTTGTGGTACAATTTAGAAATATTTGCCCCAACAAAAGTGTGGCAATATGTATATCGTTGGAAGGGTCTTGAGTAGTAGATGTGCCGAAAAATATTTTTTTTTTAATTTTTTAAATTTAATTAATATAGATATAAATACGTAAGCACTATTTTTGTGGTACAACTTCAAAATATTTGCCCCAACAAAAGTGTAGCAATATGTTTATCGTTGGAAAGGTCTTGAGTAGTAGATGTACCGAAAAATATTACTTCGATCTGAAAGATCTAAGTATTACGTTCATGAACCAAAAGTGAAATTTTTATCCCCACTTTTTTTGGCATTTCTCGACGTTTTAGAACCTACTGATTCTAGAAAAGCAAAAAAAAAATGTATGTCTGTCTGCCGGCCGGTCGCCATTACCTACGAAATCTAGAAAACCGTTTGAGGGATTTCAAAATTCGGACAGGTCCGAAAGGACGTTGTGTTCGATAACTGTACCGGAAATGTGTCAAAAAATGACATGAAATTTTATTATTATTAAAGAGAATTATGGTATTATAAGTTTGTCAAAAAAATGTTGTCAACTGTGTCAAAAGAAAGATTTTGATTTATTTTGTTACCATTTTTTGGAAAAAAATAAAATTACTTATTTGTATGACATGAAATATATATGTATGACATGATATTTTATTATTATTATAGAAAATTATGGCATTATAAGTTTGTCAAAAAAATGTTGTCAAGTGTGTCAAAAGAAAGACTTTGATTTATTTTCTTACCAAATTTTTTGGAAAAAATAAAAATAATTTTTTGTATGACATGAAATTTTACTATTATTATAGAGAATTATGGCATTATAAGTTTGTCAAAAAAATGTTGTCAAGTGTGTCAAAGGAAAGATTTTGATTTATTTGTTTAACCAATTTTTTGGGAAAAATATAATTAATTATTTGTATGACATGAAATTTTATTATTATTATAAAGAATTATGGTATTATAAGTTTGTCAAAAAAAATGTTGTCAAGTGTGTCAAAGGAAAGATTTTGATTTATTTGTTTAACCAATTTTTGGGAAAAAATAAAATTTATTATGTGTATGACCTGAAATTTTTATTATGGCAATTATGGCATTATAAATTTATCAAAAAAATAATGTCAAGTGTGTCAAAAATTAATTTCATTTATTCTTTTTGCCAATTTTTTGGAAAAAAAAATTTTGTTGTTTTTATGACGTAAATGTAATTGAACATGAAATTGGACATGGAACTTTTTGAATTTGTTATAGTTTTTGAAATATTTTTGGAATTTTGAAAAAAGTTTGTATTTTTGATTTTGTAATAGTTTTAGCAATATTTTTAGAATTTTGAAAGAAATAGAATTTTTGAATTTTATATAGTTTTTAGAATTTTGAAAAAAGTTTCAATTTTTGATTTTGTAAGAATTTATGGAATTTTTTAGAATTTTTAAAAATTTTAAATTTTTGATTTTTTTGTAATTTTTGGAATTTTGAAAAAAGTTTGAATTTTTGATTTTGTAATAATTTTTGCAGTATTTTTAAAATTTTGGAAAAAGTTTGAATTTTTAAGAAGTTTTGGAATATTATTGGAATTTAGAAAAAGTTTAAATATTTGACTTTATTCTAATTTTTGGAATTTTGAAAATAGTTTTAATTTTTGATTTTGTTATAATTTGTGCAATATTTTTAAAATTTTGAAACAAAATAGAATTTTTGAATTTAATATATATTATTAGAATTTTGAAAAAAGTTTCAATTTTTGATTTTGTAATAATTTTTGCAATATTTTTAGAATTTTTGAAAAAAATTTTAATCTCTGATTTTGTAATAATTTTTGGAATATTTTTAGAATTCTGAAAAAAGTTTAATTTTATTTAATTTTTACAATATTTTTAGAATTTTGAAAAAAATATGAATTTGTGATTTTTTCATATTTTCTCGAAACGCTAAATGGAGAGGTTTTTGAGTAGTTTGCTGAGTCTATCGTCTTTTCACAAAATTATGTTAATTTATGATCTGAAGTATAATTTTCCGGCAACGTATTGATGTTTATATGGAATAGTTAGTTTTGTAATAAATTTCGAAACAGAGATAAAAAAATACTTGTACTTTAACAAAGAGTTATAATTGATATAATGCTGCCCAAAACTAAAAACCATGTCCTCATAAAAGTTTTTTGCCGAAAACTATATCAAAATCTTTGACGATAAATTTAACAACTCTATTCAAACTACTTATGAGCAATTTCACGAAGATTCAACATCGTTTTGACTTGACCCCTTTTAATTTTGATTATTTTTTGTTTATGGATAGTCTTGGATAAATAAAAAATACGAGTTCTCTTAGAATTTTTTTTTTCGACCAGGGGTCTTCACAGGGTACCCCTCAATTTTTTGTTATTTTGTGATGTGAGTGCATTTTGACGAGCGATTGTAGAAAAACTACTGAATCGATTTTCATAAATGATATGTCGTTGAATAGGTATTAAAACAAAGTTTTTAAAAATGTACACTGTTAATTTTTTGAAATAATTTTTAACGGTGTAACATAAGAAAAAAACGGTGTAATTGAAAAAAAGATGGCATAGCCTCTTTTTTTTTTTTTTTTTAAACAAAATTGAAGCTTATTTTATATCTAACAACTTGTGAAAGTTTAGGACTAGCATCATTTTTTGTTTTAAAGATAAAATTCGTTGTGCATATGACTGTCTGGAATCAGTTTTTTTTGTTCTGAAGGAAAATTATAAAAATGGCGTTATAAACTAAGAGATTTTTTTTTTATGTTAAATATCAAATATTTTATTATTAGATGAACTTTTTAAAATATTATAAAAATTATATATGTAGTACAATAAATAAAATAAATACAATTGTTAAAAATGATTTACTTATTTTACAAACAGAAGTTTCTTTTGAATAGGAAAGCACTTCTGCAATTATTTTCTTTGTATTAGATGGCATAAAAAATGAAATGTTTATTTGTCACTTTTAGTAATCACTTGTCACTTTTATAAAAAATAATTTGACAGTCTTGACTGCAAACAAAAAAGCCGTATAAACAACTAAATCTATTTAGGAACTTTTGACTGGAGAAGTATTATGTTCGTATTATGTTATTATGGAATCATAAAGTAAGGATTGTTTTTCAACATTAAATTACAAATATTTTATTATTGAATAAACTTTTTAAAATATCATACAAATTATATATGTGAAAATAAATATAGTTATTAAAAATTATTTACTTATTTTACATTCAAAAGTTTCTTTTGAGTTGGAAAACATTTTTGCATTTATTGTCTTAGTATCTACTGGTACAAAAGAATGAAATTTTTGAGTTCCACTTATAGTAATCGCATTTTTATATCGATTTTGTAATTGTTCTTTTGTTTATTGATATTCATTTTTATCGGCGTATCCAAAGCTCATGGTAGATTCCCATTTTAAAGCCCATTCGAAAAGTTTTTTTGGTGTATCAATAATATTATCTTCGCTCGCCATACTATGACGGTGTGCAGCACGCTTCAGTGTACCACCAATTCCATCACAAGGTCCCCTTCCATGGCTGGTAGCATGAAAATGCCATTCAGCGTCAACCTTAAAGTCTTCTTTATGGTGGCTTCATCTTTTAAACTTGTTTTCTTATGTAACACCATTCTACGACATATCAATTATATTGTTATTATAATTATATTATTATATTTAAAAATATAATACAGTAAAACTCGTTTTTAAAGTACGGTCAAGGGACCGACGTAAGCGTACGTTATACACCATGGTACGTTATATCCATAAAAATTAAAAAAGCATAAGCAAATTTGCCTGTTATTCTCATTATACCATTGTATTTCATATTAAATTATTTACTACATATTAATTGATATAAAACCGATCACAAAAAATAGGAACATATAGTTTAAAAACAATTCATTATCATAAAATAGTTATGTTAAAACTAATCAAACCAACGCTACATAAACATATGAATGTATGTTAATATTTTCGGATGAGAATGTCTGAATATTGGCCTACTCAGATTAATCTGCGATGGACAATTTTTTTACTGAAAGATAATCAGTAATTTTCTGTTGTTTAAGGCAAAGTTGAATAATATTTTCCACTTTAATTACAATTTGGTCGTCAATTTGCATTTGATTAAATCCGGGCTGCAAACCTGATCAGCAAGCGCGTAGCGTACGGATTTAACCACGCAGTTGCGTAGTTTATTCAAAACTTTCTCACCGACCAATACATTTCGGTATCCATTGATGGCTTTTCTTCTGCGTCTAAATTAACTAACGCCTATGTACCACAAGGTTTAGTTTTGTCACCACTTTATTTTTAATTTTTTACTTTTAAATTAAAATCACCAGCAACCCAATAAATAATTTTTCAGATGATAGTACACTGTTCAAGTCATTTGTTTTCCTATCTTTAAAAGGGAAAAGGCATGAACGAATAAAGCCCGCCCGGAGAGACTCTGCCGTAAATGATAGCCTGAAAGTTTCCAATTGGGGTGACTGAAATATGTTCAATTTTAACTCAACCAAAACATGACTATTGATTGTTGCCAGATCAACGACCGAGTTTGCCAAAGATATTTCGATTATTGTGTTTCGATTAAAATGTCGCAAAATTTTGCTGAACTTGACTGAAATTGCTTTTTAAAAAGTTCATTTAATAATAAAATATTTGATATTTAACATAAAAAAAAATCTGAATCTAAAAATCGCCATTTTTATAATTTTCCTTCAGAACAAAAAAAACTGATTCCCGACAGTCATATGCACAACGAATTTTATTTCTAAAACAAAAAATGATGCTAGTCCTAAACTTTCACAAGTTGTTAGATATAAAATAAGCTTCAATTTTGTTTAAAAAAAAAAAAAAAAGAGGCTATGCCATCTTTTTTTCAATTACACCGTTTTTTTCTTATGTTACACCGTTAAAAATTATTTCAAAAAATTAACAGTGTACATTTTTAAAAACTTTGTTTTAATACCTATTCAACGACATATCATTTATGAAGATTCAGTAGTTTTTCTACAATCGCTCGTCAAAATGCACTCACATCACAAAATAACAAAAAATTGAGGGGCACCCTGTGAAGACCCCTGGTCGAAAAAAAAAATTCTAAGAGAACTCGTATTTTTTATTTATGAAAGACTATCTATAAACAAAAAATAATCAAAATTAAAAGGGGTCAAGTCAAAATTTCCCAAAAATTTGCTGAACTTGCGTGAAATTGCTCTTATGTATGCATGTATGCTGCGCTCCACATGTGAGAACAATACTCCATGCAGGGACGATTAAATGACTTTTATATTAAAAGAATCTGTTTGCAATTAAAAACCTTACGACAACGACAAAAAAGCATTAATTTTTGAACAACGTTTTCGACTAGGCTAAAAATATGAGAATTCCACTTCACATTTCAATCTCAACTCCTGAAAGATAAACTTTAATTAAGAATCAAACTTTAATGAAAACGGATTAGGTGTTGATAATATAGAAAAATGCCAAACTTGAGTTTTTTCGTGTTCAATTCAACATTGTTAGCATTTGATGCCAGTTGTATGAACAACGATGGATAGAAAACATCCATGAATAAAGTTATATCTGCATCCGAGAATTTTATTTTTCTTCGATTTAGAATTTTTTGTTTTTATTGCATTTTTATAGCAGTTTTTTTATAAGTGGAAGTACTTTTTCTTTTATTTTTCAATTAAAAAAATTTTATTATAAATTAAAAAAATTATATTAAAAATATTATTTATTTTACTATTTCAACAAAAACAAAAACAAAAATTTTCATCAAAAACAAATTTTAGAAACCCACAAATTTAAATTGAAAAAAAAAACACAAATTCAAAACAAAATAATCCTGCTATGCGGTATATCAAGAAAAAAACAAATTGTTTTATCCACTGTTCTATACAAGAAAAACAGCAGATAAAACAGAGAATAGAAGAAAATACTTGGATACATTTTTCGTTCTATCTTGATTCATACAATACAAACTTTATATCCGAGGAAATATCTTCTATTCGCGTTCATATAATCAGCCTTTGATGAATCGTTGAATTAAGCAAGTCATTAACATAGATAAGAAAATGGGTTGGAATAGAGCAAAACCGTGAATATCTCATGCATTACTTGAAAAGATATGTCACGAAATACTGTCGACATTGACTTGAAATTTACGCTCAGATATAAAGCTCTAAAACCAGGAAATAAGTTGCTTGTCTAAGTCATAGCATCTCAATTTGCATATAAAATTGTTGAGCTATACTTTGTCGAATGCTTTGGTACTATCAAGCGACTTGTTCCAGATATGTACGATAGGTTTTGGGGCGGCAGAACTAGAAATGATTCTTTTGCACGCCTACTTAGTAGATGATGGCCTTGTCTCAACCGTAATTTAACATAAGATATGCATCAAAATCTTAAACAGATTTTTCCATTAAATCTATTGTCATTAAATAACTACTTGTTGTTTTTATTAGAAAAAAGTTTCTCTTGTAATTCTTTTCCTGGATTGATTTGAAATTATAATTGAAGTAGTTCTTTATTTGATTTTGCGCGTATAACATCAATAAAATAAAATTATTTTTAAAGAAAGTTTTGCAAGTTGAATTTATTATATAAATGTCTGTAAAGAAATCTATGAAATCCCACATCTTTTGGGGCTCGTCCGGAAGAAGCGATAAGTCATCTTTAAAACAAGTTATCGCAGAATCTCGTCAGTGAATTTTAGTGTTGTTTAAAATATTTTGCATCCAACATTAAAACGATATTGGCTTAGTATTGGCTCCTCTGTTAGATTATATTAGTATTTAAACCTCGCACTACATTTAGGACTTCCTTGGATACAAAATTTTTAAGAAAATTCTTTTATTTTTGGAGAAAATTTTGGAACATTTTAAGAGGAAACATTTCTACAATGATTTCGATCGAGTTTAAATAAAATTTTCCAATGATCAGCAAGCAGGTACGTCGAATGAATCTGATCCTGGAAACAAAGTTTACTGTAATTATAAGAAATGCGACGCGAATTAAAACACATTAAAATCAATTCTAAAAGGAGAGATTCTGGCGACGATGAAAATCAGGCCAATGTTATTGATTCAGGAGAAAGAATATATAAAGAAACATAGATGGTGGATGAGAAAGAACAATATGAGAAGGCAATTCGATACAAAGCTACCAAAATTCTATAACAACATTTGATGGTGAATTGAATTACAGAATTCAATCTTTAGTCAAAGAGATCGAATGGAGACGAAATGGATTGGACACCCGGACAAAATTTAAAGCTGAATTTTTAGAAATTTGAAAGATCATTTAATTTCGGAATTTTTTGAAAAGTAAGTAGTACTGAAATCCATACAGGCAATTTCTAGTATGAACAAAAACGAAAGACAATAGTTTGGAAAAATATTTCATGTTAATGCGTGAACGTGGAGCAATGGGTGGAGTAGAAGATCAATCTGTGAAGGAGTACACATTTAAAGGTATTGTGGATGCTGCCACTAACATGTTGTTATTGTATAAATCTACAACGCTGGACGAGTTTAAGCAAAAATCGAAGTTGTATTCCCTATTTAAGATAAACAACAACAACGCAATTGGAAAACTAGCTACAATCAGAACTACTTTTCTGTGCTATAATTGTGAAGAGAAAGGACATTCATCAAGGAGATTTCCGAATAAAAATAAAGGGGTTAAGAATTTTGAGTGTAATCATTTTGGACATATCGCCCCGGAATCCCCGAAGATGATGATGAAAAAGAAACTGATTCTAACAAATCTCATGCTGACAATGAGCTACCTCAAACTGATGTTGGCAATAAGGAGGACCATTAGTTATACGAATCTATTATTGTAGAAGAATTCTGCAGTCAGTGAAGAAGTCGCTGACATTAAATCTAGCAAATGTGAAGAAGGAAAATTACAACTTCCCATACAAGGTTGTACAACTGGTCCAGTAATGGTCCATTACTGGCCGCCAGTAATGCAGCAATGGGCGAGTACTGGCAACCACGACTGGGCCATTAACATAATTTTACTGGATGATAACTTCGGACAATAAATGGTTGCCATTCTTGGGCCAAATACTGGCAACCATGACTGGACCGTTAAAAAAAATATACATTATTATCATATGTAAATTTAAATAAATTAAATACAAACTAATTTAAAATTAAATAAAAATAACGGAAAAAATTCAAAACTCCCCATACAACTGGTTCAGTTGCAAGAATGGCTGAGTAATGGCAAACACCGCCCTTACTCCGCCAGTACTCCGCCATTAAAAAAAATATAAAATAATATTTTTTATACATACATTTAAATAAATTATTTACAAAATAATTAAAATAAAATAGGAATGAAAATAAATTAAAACATATACCAACCTTTTCTTTATTACCATAGTCTTTCAACCGACAAGGCGATAACTAAACCATATGTGAAATTTTTCAAACTATGTATTTCTAAAAGGGATAATACTCTAGTGAAATTTAAAAAAAATGACATAGATCGGTAAATTCATGGCTACAGTACTGGCCCAATAACAATAGCCAAGTAATATTTACCATTCATGGGCCATTGCTTGGCCATTCAAAGGTAACAATATACTGGCTATTTTCTGTAAAACATAGATCGGCCGATGAGTGATTCTAGTATTGGCCCAATAACAATAGCCAAGTACTGTTAACCATTAATGGACCAGTGCTTGGCCGTATGTCAATGTCTGGCAAAACCTACTTGGGTTACGACGAGTAGTTTAGAGAAGACTTGTGGTCGTTAATCGTATACTAAAAGGAAAAATTCGGTCACTACAGCCACTTTAGTCCCAACTATATGTTTTCTGTCACAATAACTTCAAATTCGGTTGCTGTTTCTTCAAATTTGGTTTTTAAAGAAAAGACAACCGAATTTTAGGTTATTATAACAGAAAACATTCGGTTGGCACAAAAAAGGTTGTAGTGACCGAATTTTTCTTTCATTGTCGACGTATGATCAAACCAAAGGACGACATTGCTGAAGATGAAATGAGATGCTGAAACTCCAGGATGGCCGCATTTGTAAGATCACTGTGAATCGTAATTCTTTGCTTGATTGATTTTAAAATATAACTGAGGTAGTTATTTATTGAATTTTGGGCATAAATAACAAATAAATAAAATTGTGAGCTGGAGAAGGGTGAACAATTTTTTATGGCCCATACGAATGCAATACAAATGCATGTCATATGAAAAAGCACTAAGTTTAAGAAACATTGCAATTTCTTAAAATTTTGCGGTGGGCAGTTTTTGAATTATTGTTAACTTTAAGTTGGTTCTTTTAATTGAAGTTTTTCGTACTTCTGTTGAGATAAGCCTTGCGACAAGTGAGACGATAAATCTTGAATGCAATGAAAATTCAAAATTTACACATTTTTTCTTTAAACAATTAATTTTTTTAAAACACTGATTGGTTTATTGTTTTATAGTATTAAAAATGTAGCTTTTATTAGCCACATCGAAAGTTTTGGCGATTATATGTTTTTAGCCAATTTTTATTATTTGCCCAGTTTTTGTATGAGAATCTGATTCATTGTGTTCCTTCAATTTTGTTTTCATTGGTGATTGTAAATTTAGTTGTTCGTGCATGAGCTTGGTCAAAACATGATTTCCACTCTATTGAATGAAATGTGTAGATGTTTAGGACTTCTAAATTTTACAATTTTACATCCTTTCCCACATTTTTGTCGCTAACAACATTTATCCACTGGTCTTTAGTTTTAAAATAATTTATTTGTTTATCATTCCAAATATGTAATAACGCAGCATCACGAGTCGTTCCAGGTTTTTCCGAATGGTGTTGAGTTCCAAAAGTATAATATTTTTCTTTTACCTATTTGGCTTGAATAGAATTAGGAATATTCTCATCATGCTATTCAGCGTCGTTGTTGAATATTTTCATTCTTAAATTTAAATTAATTTAAAAGCAATAATTTAAAAAATTTATAGTATTAAACATTTATTTACAGCCATATATAAAAATAAAAATGTATTTAACAAAAGAAATTCCCACAAAATATTATACAACAATCGGTATATACGGAAAATTTTAATAACTGGTTCGGACGTACCGTTTCGTACCGGCTGAATATCACCACTGGGTATGGTCTTTCATAAAGTATTTTTGACGACTTAAGAAGATCATAATATTAAAGTTAATGTATTTCTCAAATATTCTAGCAACAACCGACAAGATTAATGTGGGATGGTAATATGTTAGATCCGTTTTTGCACTTTTTTGGCACTGGATGTACACAACATCTTCCAAAAAATCTCCTTCTTATATGACAAATAGACAATTTAAGTGAGGATTGATTCTATAATTCCTTAGCAACTACTTATATTTTCTTTATTAATTTATTTATTATTAAACAATTTTAATAGCCGCCTGAGAATGAAATGCTGTAACGGGGCATTCAAATAAATATTATCAAGGACTATTGCTTCTTTTTAAATAATTTGAGGAATACTATCTGGCCCAGATGCTCTATTAGTTTAAATTTGTAAAAGTATTTGCCGGGTTATATTTTTACGAAAAATCATTCGCCCCTTTTTGTTAGAAATTAGAGGAATTGGTATAGGTTATTGGCAAATTAGGTTCTTCTAATGACTTTATGAAAATTACGCGAACTACTTGCGTAGGGTGATCTGCAAATTTAGTAGTTTTTTTTTACTCATAAATAGATTTTTCTCTGCATCTATTAGTTTTTTACATACATTTCTATCTATTTGGTATAATCTAAGGTTTGCAACAGATTTGTTTTGGTTATACACTGAAAAAAAAATGTATGTAAAATACAACAAACAATGGTCTGTTGAATTTATTTGAAGGACACGTTATTTGATTTTCTTTTGTTTTAACAAACATGTTTGTTAATTGCCAGTTTTCAACAAACATGTTTGTTAAATATTTTGAACTACCTTTACAAGCAGTAATTTTCGTTTGTTGAATAAAATAGCCAAAAACCAAAAATATAAAATATAAATATAAAAAAATTCGAGTAGTAAGAGCTTGAAAGTTATAGTGAACTTAGTGGAAGTGCAGCAAAAGTGAAATTTTGTGAAATAAAGAGCATACTTTTAAGAAAAAGTGTGAGAGTATCTAATGTCTAGTAATTCCTAAATACCTAAAAAATGAGTCAAATTTTAGTGAAATTAAGTTATTTGAATGTTCTAAAAAATTTAATGAAAGTCAAGTCAACAGTTTTGTTTTAACGATGTCTATGAAGGTAAATTTTGTTTCGGTAAATTTTAATTAAAATCATTTTAGAAAAATTATAATTAATTTAATAGTATTATAATAAAATATAAACTAATTATTACTAATAGTTTTGCAAATATATAATAAAAAAAAATAAAAAATAAAATGTCAAAAGTTAACAAACATGTTCGTTATTTTAACAGTCCGGTTGTCGTTTTGTTCGTAATAATTAACAAACATGTCTGTAAAATTTACAAACTGTTCGTCAAAAATTTTTGGTAAAATAAATTCAACTGACATCAATTTTTTGTATTAACGGACAATTTGTAGGATCAAAATTAACAGAAATGTGTGTTGAATCGAAGGGCATTTCTGTAAATTTTACGAACATTTTTTTTTGAGTATACTTTCGAAAAGCATTTTTTTAAATTTTAATTTAAATTAAGTTTTAAATCTTCTTTATATTTTTGAAAACCCATATGCACATATATCAACGTGTATTATTTCTGAAAAATTAGTAGCAGAAATATTTGAATTAAAATATCTCCCCTCCAATCTGCAGCCTTATAATCCCATTTCCTAAACAACACTAGGATTAGCTTTAAACTGTTTAGAAATTTGTAAATTTATATGTGTGGAAATCAAATCATGATCTGGTTCGCCTAAAAGTTCTGATATTTTAAATTGTACCAACGAAAGATCCTTTGTAAAAAACAAATAAAGGTAATTCACTACTTTGGACAGGAATGTCAAGAATTCTGGTAGGTTATTCCATTAACTGAGCGAAAATAAATATAAAAATAAAATAATAATATAGTATAAATTTTGTTCGACTAGAATTTTTTCGTATCAGTAATGAAACCACAAACAAAAATAATTCTTTTCCAAAGCGGGCAAATTTGTTCTTAGAAACAACGGTGGAATATTTAATACTTGGATCCATAACAAAAATCCTTTAAATCATTCCCAATATTTAAATGCCAATAAAATATCGAACCACATAATCGAAACCGAAAAAACAGAAACTGACAGAGCGTAAGCAAAAGCTTAAAACTTTCTACAATTTCCATTTCTGACAGAAGTTTTTACTGTGCCATTAATTCTTTAAAGTCTGGTATCAAATCTTCTATACCTCTTATTATTGATAGTGATTTAAGCGTCACTGACCCAGCAAGAAAAGCCACATTGTTCGCGGAACGCTTTGTTTTAGGGTCCTACGGACATAGGGACGTTGGCCTCAAAAGGTATCTATGTGTTGTTGTGACACATATTGTAATTTCTGCAACACAACACATTGTATTAAAAAAAGTTCTTTGGACCCCCTCCCCCTAAACTTTTTTCTGTGTGCGCTCCTGTGTAGGGGAATCACCTGTTTCAATGATTTGAGAGATATTTATTAAAACTATAAACAAACAATTATTACTAGAATCATCTACGTAGTTTGAGTTGCCAAGTACCTGGTTGTTGTTAAAATATTGATATTAACTAAAAATGGCTAAAATGTTTCCTTCTGTTTTTTCAGCTATAAACCCATACATAATTCACACATAATCTACGTATGAAATATTTGATAGAAAATATAATATATACTAAGGGTTTTGAGGTTATAATAATGGGAAGAAGACAAAACTATAAATACAAGTTGAAAAAGGATATAGGTTTGTTTATCTAATAATATCAGTAATAAATTAACTTAAATCTCAATATTTGGTTAAAACTTGCAAAAGAAACAAATTTTTCCTTTTTTGTTGTCTTCTAATTTTCCCATTTTCATTTTATATTGAATTTGATGTTGATTTACTGAACTTTTCTGTTTTATAATTAAGAGATATTTTGTTTTATTATTAAATTAAAGGATTACACAATTACGAAAAGAGATTATATGGTAGTAGTTGTATTGATGTCTGTTTTGTGTCAGCTTTTTGAGTTTTGAAAATTTTCTATTGTTGGATTATTTAGATACGAAATTTGTGACGAACTGTTTTGTTAATTGTTTTATGGAGAGTTTATTAGTTTTACAAATATTATTTAACATATGTAGGAAGCTCTTGACTATGGAGATATAATTGAAGTTCTTGAAAGTATAGACTTACGAAATGCTGAACGACTTGGAAGAATAAAACAAACAAAATCAACTTAATTTGAATAAATATAGTTGACATCTTTCAAATTAAAGGTTGAAAATAAAATGAAATCAGTTACAATGATTATTTTTCTCGTAGTTCCACAAAGCATTATTTGTCTGAAGATTAAAATTTATATATCTTATCTACAAAACTCTTAAAATAATGTTAAAAATTATTAAATTCGTCTACGTTAGTTAAATATGTATCAACTATATTTTCACAATTAAATCTGTATTATCGTTTTATGTCTTATCTTTATAATTTATGGTTTTATGAACTTACCGGTAGCGCTGTCGTTAAAGGTAATCGTTGTGGACCTCTTGCAAAGTTTAAATACAAATCAACTGAGCAATTAAAATATCTATTTTTAGGATCACATTGTAATGATGTGTAATCATGAAAGTCCGTGTCATTACTATATATTGTATCATTTTTATATCCATTTAGTTCGGTTGTTGTCGAAAATAACTCATTTTGTATTATTGTTGTGTAATTATTATTATAAGTCATTAAATCACTGTTATACATAGTGAAAAAGAAATGTTCCTTCTATCACTTTTTAATGTATCACACTACATTGCATATTCACAATTTTTTTTAACAAACTCATTTGTGTTCACTTTATAATTTTTTTAGTATTCAAATTTTTCCGGTTTTAATTTTTTTTTGTTATTTAATTGAAAATTTTTCCATTTGATATAGTATTTCCTTTTTGTTCTGTTTTATTTATTGGTAAAATTTTGCAATGTTTTCAGTTTCTTTTGATTGGATCTGAAATTGAAAATATAAATTTTTTAATGCGACTTTTTAGAGTGTGTAGCGTGAATAGTTAGTTGTAGTATTACAATTACTGCTTGTAGCAATTGTAATATTGGTATACTTGAAAGGTAAACTTAAAAAGCAATAAATGTTATAAATTAAATTCAAATTGTTTTTTTTTTGTAAAATAGAAGATAAGAATAAAAGAAATAAGATGCTTTTTTGTCAGTAAGAAAAATAATTTGCTTTGGATTTTAATTGCTCTAAGGCAATCAGTCATTCATCCGATGTAGAATCAAAGCAAATAACATAAAAATACAATTCAGTTGAACTAAAGCTTTAGAAAACAAAAAATGTGAACACTTTTAGCTTAATACATAAAAACCAACTTTATTTGAATAGAGTTAAATTTGACAAGAAAGTAGTGGGCAATTTATAATGGAGTGCAATAAAACTAAATGGGGAAGGCCCATCAAAATAATTTTTAAAGTCTCATATTTGTTTGAAACGACCATATACATAAACAATACGTATCTTATCATTTCCTAAGATATAACCATTGCAAATTTGAAAACATTGCTAAATATTTTTGTTATTAGGAGCCGTTTGTACAATTGCAGCTCAGCCGAAGTTCAAGCTGAAATTATGCTAAGCCTGAGATTCTGTTCAATTACGCGTTGTACAGTTGCGGGTTAGTCACGAGTATGAGCTTAAGCTGGGGTTCAAGTTGAGCGCCCAAATTTGTGGGTTCAAGTGCGGCTCAAGAAACTAACCTAACTTTTTTCGAAAAAAAAAAATAATCAAATCAATCTCGTTGGAAAACAACAAGAATAATAATTCTGACTAGTATTTTGTGAAATAATCTTGAGAATCACAAATCACATCTTGCATACAGACGACTTTTCAGTAGATTATGGATTTAGAAAACTTAACTTAATCTTTAGAACTTAAGATTTAGAACTTAACCATAATCTCACTTGTACAACCCATTGTCATTTAAGCTTAAGCTCAACTTCCTATCGGGTTTTACTAAGCTTTAGCTTAAACTGCTATTGTACAACGGGCCCTAAGTCGCAGTTATATCAGGGACTTAGAGAACACTTACACTATTTAAATTTAATAGTATAGTTTTCAAAAACTTTGACATCAATTTGCCAGACACTG
Source organism: Diogma glabrata (assembly GCA_963693315.1). Lineage (NCBI taxonomy): Eukaryota > Metazoa > Arthropoda > Insecta > Diptera > Cylindrotomidae > Diogma > Diogma glabrata. The sequence continues at coordinate 203,933,097 of OY856187.1, forward strand.
GAATTTTTAACGATCTATTTAGATGACACAAATTCACAAGAGCCCAACATGCATGAAAAATGAAAATTCTGCCAATCCGATGTAACTTTGAAATTAAATTGCTCAAGAACGGCTATACCGATTTCATCAAACTTTTTTTGGTTTGATAGATGATTAGTTAGTCCTTTGAAAAAAAATTAATTAATTGTTTTTATAATTAATTTTTAAATAAAACTAATAAAAAAACTTTTTTAAAGATGGCGCTGGGGTCGAAGAACAATTGGAATTTAATTAATTTTTTTTCTGAAAATAGTTCTATCCTTACTCTAAAATATGTCAAATTAACTCAGAGGCATTAACTTTTGTTCTTGAGATATTTAATTTTAAAGATTTTTAGTACGACTGAAATTCGAATTTTTCTTCATTTTTTCAAACAACTTCCATTAATAAAAAATTTTAAAATCAATTAAATTTTAACTTTTTTTTTTTAAATATAGCTCTAACCTTACTTTAAAATATATCAAATCTAAACGTTATGTCTTCTAAATATTTTTGAATATAATTGATTATAAGGCAATCCAATCAATATATATATCCTTGAAATAGTTTTGACATAGGTAGAATCAGGTAAAATTAGGTAGGTACAATTTAATATATTTTGATTGGATTCAAGCATTATTTGTTCCAAAAAACGTTTGTGGGCGTCATTAGAAATTTTAAATGTTAAAATTATGAGTCTCTAATGAGATTTTAATTAGTAAAAAGGGGCTGAATAGACATTTTTAAAAATGAATTAACATTTTACAGACCCTTTTAATAATTTAAATTTCTTTATATTACCACTTAACTTAAATTTTTTTTATTAATTTTTAACCATTTAACCGCACAGAAAATGGTTCAAATTTATTGCAGGTTTAAAATATGAAATGTTTAATTTATTAGATCACATTTAGTACAGGATTATTAACTTAATAAAAAACACATGTGAATTTTTCATATACCAAACTTTAAAAAATCGTAAGAAAAAATCCATATTGAATGGCTCACTTTTTATTTCTTAATTTCATAGCTGCATATGTTTACTTGAAAATTTGTGGAAAACAAAAAAAAGGTGGTTTTTTGAGATATGAGCTTTGAAGTAAACCAAGGTTTTACGCGCCGCCTAGCGGAAAAGAGAAAGGTTAATAATTTTAAACTTACTTATTTCAATTATTCAATTATTTTTCTTTTTACTTGCAAAAATATACTTAAGTCGGACGAAATTTGTGGCATCTATTCACAAAACATTGACACCATTATACGTGAAAAAGCCTCAAAAATTCAACCATGCATAACTCCGATTCAGAGTACACAAAAAATAAAAGCAGAAAGAACTTTTTTCCTTTCGTCAATCCCAACAAAATATCAAAATTTCAGATTTTTAAAAAATAGTTGTTTTTTTTCGATGTACGTTTTCAAAATAATAGCCCACGAATATTATTTTTTTTTTGGTTTTAAATGAAAATATGTAATTGGAGTGAAAAAGCTCTAATGAAAATAGGTGTCCTAAATATTCTCAGATTAATAAAGGTTCTCTTAAGATTTTCAAGATTCCAATGATTCTCTAGATTATATCTGAAGATAGTCTATACGTTAAAATATTCTCAAGATTCTTTAAAAATTCTCAAGATATTCGGAAAGATTCTCAAGATTTTGTGGCGATCCTTTAGGATCACGTTTCATTCTTAAGGATCAGATTCTCAAGATTTCTTGAATATTCTCAATAGCCACTCAAATAGTTGTCCAAGACGCCTAAGAGTAGTTTATCCCTCAATCTAATGGCATGGTTGTCTTAATTGGCACACGTAAACTTTAGAAATTTGAATTATGATAAGAACTCTGATGCACCTACCTAGCTCAACTTGAAAAGATTATGGAAAACAGGTAAACAATTTGAATAAATAAAGAAATTGAGTTTCCGGCGACCGCAAATTACAAATTACGATATTAATTCATTCTTATAAGAATAGTGGCTGGTGAGGTGTAACACTATACCTTTAACAAAAGGTCTATTGAAAACAACAAGATTTTGAATTTGAAAGCAATATATTTTTATTTAGATTTGTATTTAAAAAAACTGAAAAAGAATTATTGTCAGCATCGGTTTTATAGGCATTAAAAACTATAGTATTCAATGATTGATTAATAAAAACTAGTTGCCAAGTTTTTTCCGTTATCCGTACCTAATCGGTTTTGGAGTTTCATATGTAGCAAGCCAAATTTAGAGAAGACGCGCTCAATTTCGACTGACGTTGAGATTGTCCCCAAAATACCAAAAACTTTATTTCCAAATAAATTAAAATAAAAAGAAGTGGCATAGTCCGCCATTCAGAGTCAAATAATTCTCTACAAAAATCCTTTGTGAAAAAAGTTAATTTTGTACATAATTTAAATAGGATGGAGGATTTTAGTATAAGTAACAAATTTTCTTCGATGAAAGTGCTGCTCCGTTTATATTCTTTCTTTTTTTAAAACAATGAAATTTTCATTAACAAGTGCATTCGGACATAGCAGCACAGCGACGTTATGTAACGGTGTCAAAGATGCTGAATATGCGTGTTGAATTTGCTTTTTGCATCACAATTGATGGCCAAAAATAAAATCTAAATCATGTCGTCATTATTTCTAAATTTGATCTTATTCGCTAGTACTGCGTTCATTTGTACAAAGCATTTGCGACTGGTTTTAAAACTTGATAATGTTTCTCAGCCTATTTTATCAAGTCTTTGTTAAGTTGCTGGTAAAAAAGGTTATTATATCAATTATATGAAATCCGTAACCTAATTTTACAAATCTCGTACCGAACTTGTAATTTCCTTTTCAAAAGTGGGATGTTCCTTTTGATCCGCAGCAATAGCACATATTGACCACTTTTTTATTTATCAATTAAACAAGTTGCACCTGCTCTTCCATCGATCGTTTGTCCGTAGTCCGTAATCAGATTCTCCAGCACTTTTGTACCAATATTTTGGCTAGTATTGACATACGAGTTAGCGTGATATATCACATACCACTGGTAATATTAGTGAAATATCACTTCTTAGTCTTTGTCTATGAAATATTCCTTAATGATGGCACGTTATTGCTTGCTCGAAGAATCGATCTTTCATATAACTCTATGTGTGGGCTTTAATAATTTAGAAAGACAGTACCTCACATGATCAAGGAATATACTGCTAGATGGATTAATGGCAACCTCATTTATAATTTTGTTGCTGCAAATTTTTAAAAGACATATTCGTTTTATCGTTTATTTTATTTTTATTTTCTGTATCCTATCATGAAATATTGGGCTATGTCATATTTTATATGTGATAGGATTTATTGTTAAGGAACAACTTAACAATAAATCCTATCACATATAAAATATATAAAATCTTTAAAATCTTTAAAAAATATATAAAAAAAAAACAAAAAATATAAAGATTTGCGTTCATTATAAAGATTGAACGCATTTTATTAACAAAAAAACATTCAATAGCTTTTAAAATTTTTTAAAATTTGTCATTTATGGTGCTATAAGGTGCTTTAAGGTGGTAAATGTATTAAAAACGATATAACACGGCAGTGCACAACAGTTCTATTGGATAGCAAATAAGTAACATTGCAATATTTAAAAAAAACAAATTTTGTTTAAAACATTGTTTTTTAAAAAAAAAAAATTTGTTTTAAACACTGTTTTAAACAGTGTTTAAAACAAATCAACCTGAGAGAGCGGCTCCAAAAAAAAAAGCTGGCAAAAAAAATTTTTTTTTTGAAACAACCGGCACTCTCACGGCAGCATTTGTGAAGACAGGTCAAAAATGTTTTGCTAAAAATATGTGTTTTATTAATATCTTGGACAAATTTGTAAATCAGCGAAATCCAACAAATGGTTAAGAAACTAGAGGCTTTATACTAGGAAAAAACGTCTGTTTTTTAAATCCGTTATAACGACCGTTATAAATTTAGAATTGTTGAAATCTTTTTTATCAATTTGTTTTAAAAATAGACCTCTGCAATTAGAGGTTCCTGAGTGAGCGGCTCCAACAACAAAGCTTGTAAAACACAAAATGCTTCTGAAACAACCGGCACTCTCACGGTAGCATTTGTAAAGCCAAACCAAAAATTGTTTCTAAAAATGTGTGTTTTACCAATATCTTGAACAAGTTCGTAAATCAGCAAACTCCAACATATGGTTAAGAAACAAGAGGTTTTCTACTAAAAAAAAGAGATAGGTTTTTGAAACCGTTATAACGGCTGTTTGGATACTAATATTTTTAAGAACTTCATAAATTTGTGGAAACATTTTAACCCGTTTCTTTTAAATATAAACCTCTGCAGTTAAAGGTTTAAGACTTATGGGCTTCATCAAAAAAGTTTGCAATAATCTCCACTAATAACAATTTGCGAAAACCTTATAACAATTAATGAAAAAAAAAATAAAAAGATTTGAATAGAAGAAATTTATATTTTGTACTATCCAACTTAAAAAATTTACTTTCGATGTTTGTTCATTGCATCGAAAATTTATTTTTTCTATTTTGCTTCTAAAATAAAGTTACTTCGATACCCAAATGCGTATCGAAATGGCCTTCATTACGATACGCAAAGTTTTGTCTTTCAAGGTTGGACACATTGGTCATACAAACGTCAGTGAACATTAAAACGAATAATTATGTAAATAAAATTAATAAGAATATCTAAATTAGTGTTAAATATTTTAATTAATTAAAATAATTAGTAATAATAACAAAATTTCAAATTGACTATTTTTTAATAAAATACACATTTTTTAAAATTTCAAGACAAAAAATGCAAAATAGAAAAAATAGTATAAAAATCTCGTTTCATTAGACGTTTTATCGTCGATAATGAAACTAGTTTCTCAATATACTATTTCGTCACCAGTGATAAAAAACCTATGATAAAAAACGTGTTTTAGACAGAGTTGTGAAAACTTGACCATTTTTGATTTTCCTGAAACTTGGCATATAAGTAGCATGGACAAAATAAAAAATACCACTTATTTAAAAAAATTTTTAAAGTGCATAGTTTGAGCATAGGGGCACCCCAACATGCATGAAAAATGAAAATTCTGCCAATCCGATGTAACTTTGAAATTAAATTGCTCAAGAACGGCTATACCGATTTCATCAAACTTTTTTTTGTTTGATAGATGATTAGTTATTCCTTTGAAAAAAATTAACTAATTGTTTTTATTATTAATTTTTAAATAAAAATATTAAAAAAACTTTTTTAAAGATGGCGCTAGGGTTGAAGATCAATTGGAATGTAATTAATTTTTTCTATGCGAAAAGTAAACTCACTAGTGTAAAAAAATAACAAATTATAGTTGCTATGGTTTTTCATATAATTTTACGAAGTATTTTAAACAACGCAACCATGAAAAAATAGAATATGAATTTTGAATGTTTTGTTGTCGATTTATAACTTTATAATTTGTAGTAAATATCAATTATATATTACTATCATAGAAAAAATTGCATTTCCTACGCGAGATAAAAACGTTTTTCGTTCGTAAACATGTCTCACTCGACGCTAGCGCGTCACGTAAATAAATGTTTTCTCACGAAAAAAACAATGTTTTCATCTCTTGTAGGAAAATATACTATTTTTCTGAAAATAGTTCTATCCTTACTCTAAAATATGTCAAATTAACTTGGAGGCGTTAATTTTTTTCTTGAGATATTTAATTTTAAAGATTTTTAGTAAGACTGAAATATACATATTTTCCCACATTTTTTCAAACAACTTCCATTAACAAAAAATGTTAAAATCAATTAAATTTTAACTTTTTTTTTAAATATAGCTCTAACCTTACTTTAAAATATATCAAATTTTCAAGGAGGCGTTAATTCGTGTCCTTGAGATATTTAATTTCAAAGATTTTTAGTCCGATTAAAATTCTAATTGTTCATTATTTTTTCGAACAATTTATATCACCAAAAAATTTTAACCACTGAAGTTTAATTTAATTTCAATTTTATTTCAAAGTTACATCGGATTGGCAGAATTTTCATTTTTCATGCATGTTGGGGTGCCCCCTATGCTCAAACTAAGCACTTTAAAAATTTTTTTAAATAAGTGGTATTTTTTATTTTGTCCATACTACTTACATGTCAAGTTTCAGGAAAATCAAAAATGGTCAAGTTCAAATTTCGACTTTTTCACCTGCGTAGTTCACGTTTGTCATCCTATACAAATTACTTTCGTACCTAGTGACGAAAGTAAGTTTTTAAAAGCCATCTATTTTCTAATTTCTTAACTAGAATAAAGCCCGTGGGATACCCTCTAGTAAAATAATATAATAAATAAAATTCCCAAAATTTGAAACAACAACAGGTGTTTAATTAATCTATGTATTAAAATGTTTCACCGAGTACCTATAGTAACATCAATACAATTTTGTTATTGTTAATTTGTCTCTCGTGGGAAGATGACGTTAATTAATTTTAGAATTATTTACGGACAATTTACAATAAAAACGTAAACATAATAGTTAACTATATAATATTCATATATTCTTTTTAAATAGTATGGTAACAAACAGTTGGTGTTAAGACATTTAAAAAAAAAATTATTTCACCTATTTCACCTTAAAAATTTACGTTGTTTTAAAATATATCAGAAATTTACGTAACGTCATCCCCACACAAAAACTAAATCAAAACTGTTGTTTTTATTTCAGAAATAATAATAAAATTTTTAATTTGATTTTGTTTATTACAAAACCGTCTTTAGTTATAAGCCTCTTAGACGCGAAGTGCAAAAAACAATAAACCTTTAAATATGTGTTATTTAATGATTTTAGGAACTTAATAGACCAAATAGAATACAAATATATAATTTTGTAGTTTAAATAGAATAAAAATATGTATATGTATAAAGTTGACGATTTTTTTGTACGAAAAGACAATCAGGCTTGTAACTAAAGACGGTTTTGTTTATGACATAGACATTGGATAATTTATTCATATTGAGTCATCTATATTTTAATAGCAGAAATATAAATATATATTTAAAGATTTTGTTTGGATGTTTGTGTATGTTTTAAAATTTGAATTGTATGTAATTATAAATGAAAATGTTTAATAATTAGTAATAATTTTTAAAAAAGTAGTAGAAAAAGTAGTCTTCTACACGCCGGATATCATATTTTAAATCTCGCGACCATTGCCAACCTCGGATATCGCCTCGGCTGATAAACTGTCCTCTCGCTTCAAAATATGTTGTTTTTGGCATCGTTGAAGAATATGCTATGCTATTTTTTCTTAGAAATAATCTATTATGATATTTCGCAGTAATTGCACGACGTATGATATAGAGTAGGTTTGCCGTGTGTTTTTCAAACAGTGTCATACATTGTCACACATATGTTCTGTGGTAGATTTGATAATTTTTGTTGCAAAATTGTATAGATGTAGTTTTGCTTATATATTTAGCTTATCTGTAGCTTTGCTTATATGTAGCTAATTACTTCTAATTAATTTAAGAACTGAGAATGACGTAAGTCGAAATCGATATTCAATAAAATAAAAAATCAAATTCAAATTGTTACTATAAGGAAGTTTATATTATTATTAATTAAATAAAAAATTAAAAATAAACAGTAAAAAGTATATTTTTAAATATTGCATTTTAATTCAAAAGTGACAAAAGCAGACAAACAGTGAATAATATGGAAAACCATAATAACACATATAGTAATTGCTTCGCTTTTGAAAAAACCAAAGTATTGAATTCTCGAGCCAAAAGTGAAATTCTTACCCCCACTTTTTTGGCATTTCTCAACGTTTTAGGACCTACTGATTCTAAAAAAGCAAAAATATGTATGTTTTTCTGCCGGTCGGCGTCGCAACCGACGAAACCTCGATAACCGCTATAGGTATTTAAAATTTTCTTTCTAAAAAAAGGTATACTCAATTGGAAGAGCCGAAGGGACGATGTGTTCTATAAATATACCGGAAGTGTTACAAAAAAATCGGCAAGTGTGTCAAAACAAGAAAATTTGCGTATTTTTTGCTTAAAAAACGTTCATTTTAAGTGATAGTGAGTAGTAACCTTAAATTTAAAGAAATCTTGATAGTCGGGATTGGTATGTGAGACCAAAAACTAGATTATTGCATTATAAGTTTGTCAAAAAGTTATTGCCAAGTGTGTCAAAAGAATGATTTTCATTTATTTTTAAAAAAATAAAATTAATTATTTGTATGACATGAAATGTGATGAACCTGAAATTGGACATGGAAATTTTAGATTTTATTATAATTATATGTAGCAAGCAGACGTGTTTTGTTTTGCTCCAAAAAATTTACGGTTTTATAAAGTGTATTTCACAGTTTCTTAATTTTCAAAGGTATATTTCACAGTCTTTTAATTTTCAAAGGGTATATTAAAGTGTGGTAACTAAAATATAGTGAAATGACGTGTGATAAATGTGAAAAAAGATTTTTGAGAAATGACTCTAAATTAATATGTAACGGGTTTTGTAAAAAATCATTTTGCAATGACTGCTTAAAGTTTAATCAAGCAGATTATGATTTGATTAATCGTAATGAAAACATTGGTTTTACATGTACCGAGTGCTTGGATAATTTTAATGATATGAAATTGAAATATGATAAAGTATTAGAATTAATCCTAGATAATAAAATGTCTTTTCTTGAAATGTTTGAAGAAAAAATTAAGGAGGTCATGGAAAAAATCGATGAATCGAACAAAAATATTATTAAAGAGGTCAATGATACTAAAAATGAAATAAATTTAAAACCAGTTAGAGAAAAAAGTTCTACTTTGTCGTATGCCGATACTGTAAAATTACCACTAATAATTAAACCAAAAAAAATCAAGAGAGCAAAAGAACAAAGGATGATATTAAAAAAAATATTGATGTTTGTAATTTACCAGTAAAAATTAATAATATTTATGAGCGAAAAAATGGATCTATTTCTATTTGTTGTTCAAATAATGAATCTCTGGAAAAACTAGAGAGTGAAATAAAAAATAAAATGAGTGCTCAGTACGACATCCTCATTCCAAAAATAAACAATCCAAAAATCATTGTTTGTGGAATGGATGATAAATTGACTGAAGATAATATTGTTAACTCAATAAAAATTCAAAATAAAATTGAGTGTAAATATATTAAATGTTTAAAAGTATTTCCATCTTTTAAAAACAAAAAGGTACATAACGCTATTGTGGAATTAGACGGTGATGCTTTTAAAAACGTTATCGAAAAAGAGAAACTATTAATTGGATGGAATAGTTGTAGAGTGTTTGAAAAAATAAGTATTCTAAGATGCTACCGGTGTCTGGGATTTAATCATAAGGCAGAACAATGTTCAGAAGAGTCTCGTTGTCATAAGTGTTGTGAAAGTGGCCACAGTCAAGAAAATTGTAATAGCAACATAACAAAATGTGTGAATTGTACAAAAGCTAAATCTAGTCTGCGTTTGAGTGATGAACAATGTGATGTTTTTCACAGTTCCTTAAGCTCTGAGTGTAATGTTTATAAACGAAAATTGAAACAGCAAGCAAACAGAGTTTCTTATTAGCAACTAAAATTCTTGAAGTTTATAGAATGTATATATTTAAACATACAAGGTCTTACAAATAATTTTGCTGAACTTGAAGCTATTTTAGTAGGGAATACTTTCGATTTTATTTGTTTGTCAGAAACGCACTTAACTGATGCAGATGTTGATCCGTTGGTACAAATTAATAATTATAATTTAATTAGAATCAATAGTCATTCGCGTCATACTGGTGGTGTGGCGTTCTATATAAAAAGCTGTTGGAATGTAGAGCTAATAAAGAGTGCAGCATATAATAATGAATCATGGTGGCTGCTTGTAAAAGTTAGTCTGGCAGATGTATGTTTTTATTTGGCTGGTTTATATAGATCACCTAAACCATTAAACATGAATGCTGAATTCTTTAGTTATTTTAGTTCACTTTTGGAAGAATTAGGCGAATTTAGTGATAATTCAATAATTTTTGGTGACTTTAACATAAATTGGTTTAATAATAACAATCACAAATTAAAAATGAAAGAAATTATGGATGACAACGCTTTCAAACAGTTAATAGCGGAACCTACAAGAATTAGCAATACATCTTCTACCTTAATTGATTGGGTGGTAACAAACTTGTATAGCAACATCAAAGTAGAGATGGACTTTAATTTAAAAATAAGTGATCACGAAACTTTTAAAATAAAAATTAATCTCAAAAATGATATTGATACTAACCCAAAAACTTTTAAATATTTAAATTATAATGAAAATTCCTTTCTTTCGAAAATATGCTCAAGTGACGTAATGACAATGTATTTTGCTGAGTGCAACATAAAAGCAGAAAAATTTTCTAATGGTTTACGTAAGGTAGCTAACAGTTTTGTAAAAGAAAAAAAATTAATTTTATTAGAAAATGCTTGGTTTAATGATGATCTAAAGTTACTAAAAATTAAAAAAATTGAGCAATATAAACGCGCAACTTGGATTAAAAGTAAAACTGAATGGCAGAACTATAGAAATTTAAGAAATGAGTATAAAAATAAAATAAATCTAGCGAAAAACAAATTTATTCAAAATAAAATTGAAATGTCTCAAGATCAAAACCAAATGTGGTTAAATATAAAGTCGTATGTTTTAAAAGATCAAAAGTCGGATATTAGTGAAATATTATTTCTTAATGAAGTAATTAAGGACAAAACAGAAATTGCAAATAAATTTAATAAATATTTCATTGATAGTATAAAAGATATTAATGGAAGTATACCGCTAAAACCTTATATTAACTTAATTGAAGATAGTGATACTAATTTTAAATTTGAGTTACTAACATTAAATGAATTAGAAACAATTTTAAAAACAATTAATAAAAAAAAGACTTTAATTTTATAAATAGTGAAATGTTATTAGATTCTTTTAAACTTATTGGTCCAAACTTACTATCAATTATAAATAAATCGCTTGAAACAGGAGTTTTTCCCGAAATATGGAAAATCTCTTTAGTGGTGCCAATTGCAAAAGTGAAGGATACAAAGGAGCCCCATGAATTTCGTCCAGTCAACATGATTGCTATTGAGGCAAAAGTATTGGAAAAAGTTGTCAACAACCAACTGGTGAGATATTTTGAAAATAATAATTTAATTTCTGATTACCAATCAGGCTTTCGTAAGGACCATAGCTGTGAATCTCTTATAAATTTAGTGGTTACAAACTGGAAAACTGCTATTCATGAAAATCAAGTCATAGTTGGTGTTTTTTTGGATTTGAGGCGTGCTTTTGAAACCGTTGACCGAAATATTCTCATTGAAAAGTTGCAAGCGTATGGGGTAGAAGAGAAAGAACTACAGTGGTTTGTATCCTATTTAAGTAATAGGAAACAAAAAACAAAGATTAGCGATGCTGTGCCAGATGCCATTGATGTTCAGCTTGGTGTTCCTCAAGGAACCGTTCTTGGAGTGCTGCTTTTTCTTATTTATATAAATGATATGGAAAAGGCCATAAGTATAGCAAAGCTAGTTCTTTTTGCCGATGATGCATTAATTTATATAATTGATGATAGTGTTGAAGAATGTGTAAGGCAGATCAATGTCGACCTAGAAAATCTGAGTGATTGGTTTAAAATGAATAAACTTAAATTAAATGTAGACAAAACGAAATGTATGATAATTAATAGTAATATTAGAAATGATATTGTAATAGATGGTCATAAATTAGAGGTAGTTAAAGAAATAAAATACTTAGGTGTAATTATTGATAGTAATTTAAGTTTTAAAAATCATGTTAATTATGTATGTAAAAAAGTAGCCAAAAAAGTTTATTTTTTTTCAAAAATTCGTTGCAAATTGGGCTTTTCTACAGCTGTAAAAATATATAATGTTATGATTAAGCCACATTTTGAGTATTGCTCTACTATTCTGTTTACTTGTACGAAAGAAATGTTAAATAAGTTACAAAAATTGCAAAACAAATGTATGAGAATTATTTTAAAAGTTAGTAAATATACGTCAATTAAATTTATGTTAAGTGCCTTAAAATGGCTTAATGTACATCAAAGAATTGAATATAATGTTTTGGTAATAGTTTTTAAAATGAAAAATGGCATTTATCCAAAATATCTTTGTGATAAATTAGTATATGTAAAGGATGTTCATGAGTATAATTTACGAAATACTAGTGGTTTTAGGCTTAAATGTTATAATAAAGAAAAGACTAAACAAATGCTCATGTTAATGGGCTTAAATTATTCAATGAGTTACCAAATGAAATTAAAACTGAAACAAGAATTAATTTGTATAAAAAAAAATTATTAATTTTATTAGAACTAAATAATATTTTTTCTATATGTTTGTAAAATTGTAAAAAAAAATAGTTTTTTTAACTAAATAAATAAATAAATAAATAAATAAATATAATTTTTGAAAGATTTTTGAAATTTTGAAAAAAGTTTGTATCTTTGATTTTGTTATAACTTTTGCGATAGTTTTAGAATTATGAAAAAAAGTTTTTTTTTTTTAAATAACTATAGTTTTTGCAACAGTTTTAGAATTTTGAAAACGTGACTTCGGTCTGAATTTAAATTTTTGGAATATTTTTAAAATTCGAAAAAGTTTTTGATTTTATTATAACTTTTGAAGTATTTGTGGATTTCTGAAAGAAATCTGAATTACTTCGGTCTGCAAGACCTAAGTATTACATTCATGAGCTCAAAGTGAAATTCTTACCCCCACAATTTTTGGGATTTTTCGACGTTTTAGGACCTACTGATTCTAAAAACGCAAAGAAAAAAATGTATGTCTGTCTGTCGGCCGTCCGTCCGGCCGTCCGTCACAACCGACGAAATCTAGAAAACTGCTGGACGGATTTCAAAATTTTTTTTTTCTAAAAATAGGTTTACTCATTGGGAAGAGCCGAAAGGACGATGTGTTTGGTTTGATAGCTGTACCGGAAGTGTGTCAAAAAAATCGTCAAGTGTGTCAAAACAAGGAAATTTGCATATTTTTTGCTTAAAAAACGTTCATTTTAAGTGATTACGAGTAGAAACATTGAATTTGGAGAAATCTTGATGGTCGGGATTGGTATGTGAGACCAAAATCTAGATTATTGCGTTATAAGTTTGTCAAAAAAATGTTGTCAAGTGTGTCAAAAGATAGATTTTTATTTAATTTTTTACCCAAGTTTTTGGAAAAAAACAAAATTAGTTGTTTGTTTGATATGAAAGTTTATTATTATTATTGAGAATTATGGCATTATAAGTTTGTCAAAAAAAAGTTGTCAAGTGTGTCAAAAGAAAGGCTTTATTTATTTTTTTAACCAATTTTTTGGAAAAAATAAAATTAGTTGTTTGTTTGATATGAAAGTATATTATTATTATAGAGAATTATGGCATTATAAGTTTGTCAAAAAAATGTTGTCAAGCGTGTCAAAAGAAAGATTTTTATTTACTTTTTTACCCAATTTTTTGGAAAAAAATAAAATTTGTATGACATGAAATTTTATTATTATTATAGAGCATTATAAGTTATAGTGCATAAGTTATGACATGAAAAGTATGACATGAAATTTTATTATTATTATAGAGCATTATAAGTTATAGAGCATAAGTTATAGAGCATTATAATTATAAGTTATAGAGCATTATAAGTTTGTCAAAAAAATAATGTCAAGTGTGTCAAAAAATGATTTCATTTATTTTTTTAACCAATTTTTTGGAAAAAAAAATGTAGCTGTTTTTATGACGTAAATGTAATTGAAAATGAAATTGGACATGGAAATTTTTGAATTTGTTATAGTTTTTGAAATATTTTTGGAATTTTCAAAAAAGAGTGTATTTTTGATTTTGTGATAATTTTTGCAATAGTTTTAGAATTCTGGAAAAAGTTTGAATTTTTGATTTTGTACGAATTTTTGGAATATTTTTGGAATTCTGAAAAATTTTAAATTTTTGATTTTATCATAATTTTTGGTTTTGTAATGATTTTTGCAATATTTTTAGAATTTTGGAAAAGGTTGAATTTTTAAGAATTTTTGGAATATCATTGGAATTTAGAAAAAGTTTAAATATTTGGTTTTATTCTAATTTTTAGAATATTTTTGGAATGTTTAAAAAAATTTTATTTTATTTAATTTTTACAATATTTTTGGAATTTTGAAAGAAATATGAATTTGTGATTTTGTAATATTTTCCCGAAATGTTAAATGGAGAGGTTTTTGAGTAGTTTGCTGAGTGTATCATCTTTTCACTAAATTATGTTAATTTATGATCTGTTATAATTTTCCGGCAACGTATTGATGTTTCGTTTTAGTTTTGTAATAAATTTCTAAACAGAGATAAAAAAATACTTGTACTTTAACAAAGAGTTATGTTTGAAACACATCGCTGCCCAAAACTAAAAACCATGTCCTCATTAAAGTTTTTTGCCGAAAACTATATCAAAATCCTTAACCCAGACCGAAGTCTTGATATCTCAGAGCTGTGAGATTTCAGCCCCTCCATATTTTTTGATTTATAATATTGAATGGAGAGGTTTTTGAGTAGTTTGCTGAGTGTATCATCTTTTTACTAAATTATGTTAATATATGATCTGTTAAAATTTTTCGGCAACGAATTGATGTTTCGTGTTAGTTTTGTAATAAATTTCTAAACAGAGATAAAATACTTACTTGTATACTTTTACAAAGAGTTTTATGTTTATTAATTAATATACATCGCTGCTGATAACTTATAAAAGTTTTATGCCTAAAACTATTTTAAAATCCTTAACCAAAACCGAAAACTTGATATCTCAAAGCTGTGAGATTTCAGCCCCTTCATATGTTTCTTTTTGAAATTTGTTTGATATCTGCTTGTATTTAGTTTGTTTTATTTAAACCAATCTGATACATCAGATTCTACTTGTACCCAAAACTATCTGATCTCGAAATCTACCTATTTTTAGCGGACATCCAGCCCTTCGGACTTTTTAATATTACGTTAAGTAATAGGTAGAGTAAAAAAATAGTCTGCCGCCAGTCAGACAATTTTAGATCGCTCGGCCCTCGGACTATAGCATATACTCTACCTTATCCTTCTTAAAAAATTTTTCGCACGACGGCATCTTTGCGGTCATCAAATATTTATATTACGATGGCCTCGCTGCTAATGAGTTTTATAAGCGGCCTTGTATTGTGCTACACTCCTAGAAAATGAGAACCTATATCGTGTTGATCACGTAATCGCTTGTGGATTTGGCTAATGAACAGTCATTTCTTCTTTGGAACTTGGTCATTGATGATCTGTTATTAAAACTGGAGAATTTGGTTTAGGATGACTACTTATGCGAGCGATGTTGCTATTGGCATCTTTGATAATTATCCTGTTACTCTTAGGAATCTAAGGCAAAGCGCTCTGTGCATCCTCTCCAAATGGACTGGTAACTGTGGATTGTTGGTGTTATCTACAAAAAAGCTCGTTATTTACTTTAATATTCAATAGAGTCAACCTTAGTTACACAGATAGGACTGTTTTCTTGGGTCTGCAAACTAAGCTTTTCGAAAGAGTAATAGAAGCTGGCAGAGCTATTTACTGGTGAAAAAGTGTCATTGGACGAAGATGGGGGTTCGAATACCACGTGGTTTTGGATCTTGAGCTTGATAGTTTGATTAAATTTGCTGTACATGGAATTACGGTTTAAAGTTGACCCTAAATAAAATGGACAATCAAAAACTCTTGATAAACGTTCACCGATTGCCATCTGTGTGGATTAGTGTAGGGATCTAGAGAGGACTAGATTAGATAAACATACAGGTATGCTAACATTATTTACAAGGATTGGTCGAAAACGGATGGGTAGGTCAGTTGTGGAGTATTCTGCAAAGAACTAAATTTAAACTCCTTTTTTCGCCAACTTGATCACTGAAGGTTTTTCAGGTTGAATTTGCAGGTGTAAAAGAGGCCGTAAACTAATTTAAGTATAATGTAATACTTGTTTAAGGGATATTAGTATCTTTACAAACAGTCAGACAGCAATCAAGGTTCTAAATTCGATCCACACCATTACGAAAGGAGCCCGAAGCTGTTTGGAATTGTTTGGAATCGCTAGCCGAGATAACTGATCAGTATTACATTCACCTTGTTTGGGTTCCAAAGCATTCTGTAGAACGGAGAACTAAAAGGCAGACGAACTCACTCGGCAGAGCCTATTGCCTTGTGTTACCAATCATGGCGAGCTTCGGAATACATACTTCTGACTTCTTGCAAACTGCTGATCCAAAAGAAGGGGCACACATGAACATATTTGAAAATATGGTCAGACGGCACACATGTGTAATTGCCAAGCAGGTCTGGTCTTCAGGACCGCTCCAAATTTTGAAATCTGATAACACTAAATCCCAGAGATATCAGTTGTTGGTGTTATTACTGGTCACTGTCTTGTCGGAAAACATACGACTAGACTAGAAACTTTTTCCCGGGATTACTGTCGAAGCTGCAATGACTAAAAGGAGGAGGAAACGGTTCTTCACTTTCTCTCAAATTTCTGGGCGGACGCCCATTTAATAAACTAATCGAGATCTTCGTAATAAATATCTGTATATTTGTTGCTTCTTTTAAAGCTCTGTCTGATTTTGAAAAGATCGTGCTTGACTAGCAACATTTATTTTCATGGCATAACTGTGGATCGCTTGCGTATGTGCCTCTTATTTAGGACTTTTATTCTTACCCTACCTAACCAAACCTTATATAACCTAACCTAACCGAACCAAACCGAACCTTACCTTACCTTACCTTACCTAGCCTAACCTTCCCTAGCCTAACCTTACCTAACCTAATCAAACCAATCCTAACCTAACCTAACCTTACCTAACCTAACATTACCTAATCAAACCTATCCTAACCTAACCTAACCCAACCTTACCTTACCTTACCTAACCTAACCTAGCCTAGACTAACCTAGCCCAACCCAACCTAACCTAACCTAATCTAACTTAACCTAACCTGACCTAGCCAAACTTAACCTAGCATTTAGGTCTTTAGCTGTTATCCTACACTTTCGCCTAAAAACACGCGTATAGAAAAAACATGCAGGCTACTAGAATGTAAGAGTGACAACAAATTCATTTGCATACCTGTTTTTAAAATCTTGTACATATGAGTTGTAACTCTAAATAAATCATCATGTTGTCGGTTTTCTATCCGCACGGATGGTTTTCCACAAAGACTATAGTCATAATCCTTCCAACAGTTTAGCAAATGGCAATCAAAAACACTTTCTATGACTCAATCAAATCATAAAGTCTAAAACAATCAATTAAATCAGTCAAAAGATAATATTTATCTTTCAGACATATATAAAATTCCTTTGTGAATTTAAAATTGAAAAAAAAAACAAGATTATTTTTTGACAGTTTGATAATTCCTTTTTTTTTTTCGCAAGAGACATTTTGCTTTATTCGTGGTTGTTTGTAAAACAAACTTGTCACATCATTTTAATTTTAGAAAATGTTAGTACCAAGACTTTTATTAAAATTAGGATAATGCTTAAGGATTATGTTTTATTCGTAGTTAATCTTACATCATTTAGGAAATCTCTGCTTTTTCTATTACGACTGTAAAAAAGAAAAACGAGGTTGAAATACATTATACAATAGTGGAAATATTCTGTTGACTTTCGAATGTTTCAGAAGAACAGATGTAATTGGTTGTATATGAATATTTGTTAATAAATCATTTGCTGAGGATAACGTCATATTAAATTTAAATACTAATCTACATATATTGTTCTGCAAGATGTGATAAATGGTTTGTATCTATACAGAAGAACACAAAGTTCAATAAAATTTTTGAAAAGGGAAATTAATGATGTCTTAAGTTCTAATCTTATCAAAGAGATACTTTAAAAATAAAGTCAACATGACGTCACCCAAAGTCATTCATTCTATTAACAGATATCAAATACATTTTTAACACTTTGGGACTAAGCTGTTGAATATTTAATGTTAAACTATTAGTCCTATAAATTATTTCAGATTCTAGAAGAATTAGATTTATTAACATAGAATAAATTATGATTTTAGGTCTCCAAAAGGAAAAACCAGAATGTTTTGAGTAAAAGTTTATTATTTTCACTTAGATTATTATTATTATTTTGGGTTTATTGCGACCGGTATATATATGGTATATATACCAAGGGATTAATTACGGTTGTTATAAAAATTAAGTCGGTGTAAAAACAATTAGGATAATTAAAACAACAAATTTAGTTTATTAGAAGAGAAATTTGATTTACATAAAAAAATTGATACAAAATCTTAGTGATTGTGAGACCAGTCCAGATACCTTAAAAACAGGCAAAATATGGGAAAAATTAGTAGCACGATGAAAACTATTAGATAAATAAGAAAATATTGCGCAAATGATGAGAAACATAAATTAAAGGTGATCTGGCCTACGGGGGTGAAATAGGGTGAGCTTTTAGGGGTAGAAAATGGTTTTTCATGATTTTCAGCGACACTAGACCTTTTATCGAAAAAAGTTTAAAGTAAAAGCTGTAGGCAATAAAAAGGTCTATAACTTTTATGTCGGCTATTTTTTCATATAATCTGAAACTTGCCGTGAAAATAGCAAAAACCGGGAAAAAGGTTTTTTCGTTTTTAATTTTTATTTCCCACAAACATTTTTTTTTTCACACAATTTGAATTTAAAGTTGAAAGGGTTCTTGATCCAGTTATGAAGTTTTTGTTTTTGGTTATTCGGTTCTTGATTATGTGGACCTTGATTTTTATTTTTATTTCTGAATTTTATGTAACCATATGGAAGATTATTTTTATATATTTCTACTTTTTATATATTTCTACTTTTCGAACAAGCCATAGTAGCGGGTTGATCTTTGATTTTAGAAAAAAACAAGGGTCTTGAGGGAAGTGGGGTAGGAAAAAGCTAAACGAACTTCGGGAAAGTATCTTTGAAAAAAATTTGTGAACACGTGGGTGAAACCATTGATATAGGGGAAAGGAAAGTAGACGGGATCGACAAGAGAAGGAGGAGAGGTAGAGGATGAGGGTAGGGTTAGGTATTTGTTCAGGATTTTATTGATGATGTGGGGAGGAAAGTTATTATTTTGGAGGATTTGGTAGATCTTGTGGATGTGAGGTTTGTATTTATTGTCGCACAAAGAAAAACCAATGTTGAATTTGGTGTTGAAGTGGTGTCCAGATAAAAAATTTTAGAGCCGATTAGAGGAAATGGGTTTGTGGTACCAGTCGGTGGAGATGCTGCAGTTGTGGTTGCGAAAAATGCTGATTATTCCTTGTTCTTAAAAATTCCTTGTTCTTAAAAGGGAAAATTAAATTCATTTATAAATTATATGAGAAGATTAGGTTGGTGGTAAAAAATTATTATAAGAATAAAATAAAATAAACTTAACTATGAGATAGGGGTATAATAAACATAAAACTAAAATCAATGACATTTTAGGAGGCGGTGTAAATATTTTTATGACAGGACGGATATAAGGTGAAGTGATGAAAAGTTATAAAATTATGAAAAGAAATAACAAGTAGGATTCATTGACCATTAATTATATAAAATATAAAATGTTTGAGTGTTCAAAGGGATTACCATTTTTCTTTTTAAGATGCGGATGAAGGTTTTTGACAGAACAAATCTGGACTTGCTAATGCAGAAATTTTGAAATCAGTTTATTCGTTAAAAACATTTGAAAGAAAATGGCTTTTCTAATTTTAAAGGATTCTAAAGCATCTAGCTTGGGGCCTTTGGCTTCTATGTGTAATATTTTTGTATTTTCGTTATTCTTGAAACAAGTATTCTCAGACATCAACCTTTCGATTGAAGAGCACAGCTGCTTGAAAGAGGTCTGATGTTTGCTCCTATTGTTCAAGATCCAATCAGAAGTGCAACAGCAGTCGCAATTGATATAGAAGTAGCACTGTCTGGCAAAAACGTTCAGACTCCAATCAATATCAAAAACCTGAAATCAATCTGTGCCGAAGAAATCAGGAAATAAGTTTTCAGGTTAGGGACAAAAGGGAGGCTTTTAACTCAGAAAAAATATTATATACATATACAGCAAGCAAAGAAACATCATAAGGTGGTTTCAATTAAATGATCTCATGAGTTTTACAAGTGTAACATCAGAAAAAATATTCTTTCACGATGAGGTGATTGATTGCAATCAGCATATTTGTCCGCCATTTTGAATTTTAGGAAAATGCCAGACAGCTTTAGAATCTTTATAAACTAAGCTACAATTTGGGTCATAAACATATTTTTTACGGCTAATAAGATTTTGGGCATAAGCATAACCTTGATCCGTTTGACGTGGAACGTCACTCCGTATACTCCCTCTGTACTGTGGAATTGAGGTTGTGAAATTAGTACTAAATAAATTATGATTCAAGTTGAAAATTGATTTATAGCTATTAAAAAATCAAAATAGTCTGAGAAATAGGTAATATGTGCATAATGGCCTCGGGCTATTCCCAATCAAATTCATTTCGAATTTTTCGAATTTCGAATTATCACCACCCTTGGGAAATTACTACTACCTATTCCATAAGATAGCTGAAATAATTTTTTGTAGAACATTTTCACGCAATAAGGAAAGTTGACATAAATGGTTTTGACAAGTTTATAATAAAAACAAAAATTTATTTAAGTATTTCCAAGGAATTTCTTTTAACGTCAACATAAAAAACTTCTAAACGTTTATTTCTATACTCATAATAAAAAAAACTTTAATTGATTTTTTGTTTTGATTGATGATTATTTTAGGACAGAAAAGAAATTTGTTTTTTGTGATGTTGATGTTGTTGATAACGAAAATAAAATTAACCAAATGCTGAACTGATTTCTTAATGGTCCATGAGAAAAAGATTTGAATGTTTGTTGGTGCAAACTTTTGAATTTCATACCGAATATTTCATAACCAGAAGAGATAAGTAAGAAACTCACTTTTATCACTTAAGTATATCAACTGTTTCAAATTTATCATTAGTAACATAAACGCCCATTAAGTAGGTTAATCTTTTGCTAATTTTATTGATAAATTTATGCAAATAATATTTTTTTGTATTTCTAATCGTTAACAGAAATATTGAAAAAATGATTCAAAGAATATAGAAATATAATAATGCCCACAGGTCACCGAGAGTAAATATGTGATGAAAAGTCCACGGGCACTCTTTTTTCTTTCGACAAGCCATAAGCGAACAAAAGGATTATGACTTTAATTTAATGAATTAAGGCATTCAATATCAAGTCGTATTTTTGAATCACCCTATGAAAATTGTGTGAAGCAATGCAATCTTTCAAAAAAAAATCAAATCAAATGTTATTTTATCGTTTTTTTACCATGTGCATGTGTTTTGTGCATGTGCGTCCTGTCTCAAATAGCTAAATAGCTAAAAAAGTGTATATCAGTGGGTGAGTGGATATGTGGATGGGTTTGTGGTTGACAAAAACGCATGAAATTTTAATGCATCTTTGGTACATGATCCGGAATCACTTGAAAATGGAAGGTCTGAATTAATTTCAAAATTGGACAATATGACGGGGGTATCCCAAACGCCTGTTTTTTGAATATTCAATAACTTCTAATCGTAGCTTTCAAACTTATTGAGACTAGGTACATAAGGTTTTAGTACTGTTTTCAATATCACGGCGTACCAAATTTCAGTTTGTCACTTCTGGTTAAACAGTTTTTTTGAAATATTTTTAAAGTTTTTTGCGCTAATAGAGGCTACAGTTACAAATTGATTTTCGTGAAACATTGGTAAAAAGTTCCAATCATTATAAGAAAAATTTCATTAGCTTTTGGAATACATTGGACAAAATTTTTCAAATTCAAAAATTTTATTTAAAATATACCAATATTTTCGAACTCTAAGAGTTTTTTCTCTGGGATACTTGTTTCTAAACTAAACTTACTAAAGAATTAACATGGTTTTCAAAATTACTAAATGACAATATATAAATTTTATTCATGACAATATAACTAAATTATTGAAATAGAAATAAAATAACATAACAGAAATAAAATCAATAAAATGTTTATATAGCAAAATTCGACGTCCACGTGGTGATGCCTGCGTAATGCTGACAGAATTTGGTTGGTTTATCGGAGACAAGCAGAACAAAAGTGCGCGCTCCCCCTCTTTCTCTCTCTCCCTCTTTCTCTCTCTCGCTCTCTAAATCTCTCTAATTTCAACATCTACCTTCTTCTGGATTTTGAGTGCAACCATTTTGATTAACTTATCGTTTGCGTAGTAATAATTTTATCAACCATTGGTTTATTTTTTTTTAGGAGCAACAATTTTGATTGCATATTGTGTGTTGAGTGGTTTAGTGGTAGCACGCTAGACCTCGAACTCGGAGGACCCGGGTTCGACTTCTTGTTGATTAAAAACCATCAACACACCACTTTTCCAATTCAACGATTGGCTGATGACCCATATAAAACTTATCAATTAAATCAAATCTTGAAGTAAAAAACTCACCATAAAATTGACTGAATTGATGAATTAATACAGGTGAGGGACACTTGTTGACAGCCTACGTTTCTGTATGAAACAAAAAAGATGACGTATTAATTGTCGGCAATAAAGAATTGAATCTGAAGGTACCATTAGGTTAGTAAAATATTTATATAAATTTTTTAGCCCGGTTCTTTGTTTTACTTATTTAAAATCGTTTATACAGTTAAGAATTTGTGCATGTCCGATTATTTATATTACATCGCTAGCCACGCAGTCTTCCAATTGCGTCTTGTGAGTGACTCCACTAGCAGGTCCAGTGTTCATTACAAACTGTTAAGAGAGTAATTGAATAATTCAGAAAGACTAGATTGGTGAAACTAAACACACTTGCCATTCAATAACAAGCCATTAAAATGTTAATATCAAAGAAGTGAAGTACAATGGGCGATAGTTCAGAAATATTAATTCGGTGGAGAAGAATTGAAAATTTCAAGAAACTCTCTACAGCGTATATACTTACTAAAGATCTGCGTTGTTCTATATATATAAAACATATTTTTGGACGGTGCAATTAAATCACATTGTTTATCTTTAGAACCTCAAAATAGGCAGTAAATTAGTTTGGTGTGTCAGCAAATTTTAATCTTATCCAGCAGTCTTAGTTTTTAGATTTACGAAAGATCTTAGCGCAACCCTTAACGTAACACACTTCTCCCACTTGTTTCTATTTAGTTGTTGACTTATTGAATAAAAAATAGACAAGTGCGAATATAACTCGTTAGTCGAGGGTTCCGTGTACATAATATTCTTTGAGAATAGTTCTTTTCAATAACACAATTTTAGACAAAAAAAAAATTTTTTTCCTAAACAAAACATTTTTGAAAATAAGTTTTCCAAAGCAGTTTTCGGCTTTGGACTAGAAAAAAAATTCCCTTGCGTGTGACACCCGTTACCGTGACACTCGTTAAGGTCAAAATTAATTTTATTTTTTTTTTTTTTTCAAAATTTCCACTCTCAACCCCCTCACAACAACATTTTAAATAATGAGCCGACCGCTTTAGTTTTCATTCAATTTTTAAAACATTTCCTATAACATTGAATTTTTCCAAATTTTTTCTTTTGTAATGTTCGTTGTTAAAGGTTGGTTTTTGGAAATAACTCCAAAACAAGTCGATAATTTCTTGAATTTTTTTTTAATATTTCATTCTCTTGTGATTTTTCAAAATCAAACTCGATTCCTTTAACAAATCTAATCGAAATTTTTCTATATCAAACTCGATTCCTTTTGTTTTACTATCTCCTTATTTATATCTATAAAAAACAGATAAAAACAAATACTTGCAATTTTTTGTTTTCAGTAGGCGTGAAGAAATACATTTTTGAACTGTAAAAAAGTTAATAACACTTATGGTTTGTGAGAAAATGTAGAAGTTTGAACGGACACCGAAGTCATAATTAAATAAATAAATAATTAAAATATATTCAATATTAACTTGAACTAACCGATTTTTAAAGTTTTGTAACTGAAAACTTGTGAAACATTAATCGTTTCGTTCCAAAAATTATGAAGAAACTACTGTTCACTTCAACATTTTTTAAGAAAAGTATAATTATTTGCATCTCGTCTGGTGTACCTCAGGGCTCCATTCTCGGTCCCCTGCTATTCTTACTTTTCATTGATGGCTTATCGAAGATATTTCAGTGTGCTCATCTCTTCTATGCAGATGATCTAAAAATCTTTCTATCAATTAAAAGTGTGCAAGATTGTCTTAAACTTCAACGAGATTTAAATGAACTTTATAACTGGTGTGTAATCAATGATTTGCAATTAAATGTTAATAAGTGCAAGTTCACAACCTTTTCACGTAAAAGTCAAAATATTGTCTTTGATTATAACATTAATGGAATTTTGCTTGATCATGTTAACAGCATTAAAGATTTAGGTGTCATATTCGACTCTAAACTTCGTTTTGATGAGCATATTAATTATACCAATTTAAAGGCAATGAGACTTATGGGTTTCATTTGCAGAAGGTGCAGAGAATTTCGTAATCCTAAAGTGCTAATAGCATTATTCAATAGCCTAGTTCGGAGTATTCTGGAATATGGTTGTCATATTTGGCACCCTTATTATGACACATACTCTAAGTTAATTGAAAGAACGCAAAGAAGATTTACGAGAATTGTGTGTTTTAATGCTATACCATGCACTGGGAAACTCTCATACCATACCAGACTTGATAAGTTAAGTATGACTACTTTGGAGTCGCGAAGGTATCTACTTGATGAAGTCCTCTTATATAAAATTGTTAATTCTCTTATTGATACTGAGGTTCTATTCTATGTTAATTTTTATGCACCGTCCTATAGAACTCGATTAAACCAGCTGTTTTTGCCATCGGCCTCTCGAACAAATATAGGTATCTCCTCACCAATAACAAGACTTCAGATTTATCATAATGAGATTTTTTCAAATGTTGATTTATTTCATGTTTCGTTAAGTGTATTCAGATCGAATTGTCGTATTATTATAAATGATTTTGTAAATTCACATACTGATAAATTCTGCATAAAATAATTTATTATTTAATTATTGTTTTAATGTTTTTATTTAAGTTTAGATGTTTTCGTTTGATGCAACTTTTGAGTCTCTTGACAAAAAAACTTAATTGCTAAATATTTAATGTTATTATTGTTACTTTTTAATATTTTTTTTTTTTATTTTCTATTTTTAAATGTATTTCTCAATGGTGTACCATCTAGTTTTTATTATAAATTGTTGTAGCATGTAACTGGGAAACTGTTTGCTGCAAATAAAAAAAATAAAAAAAAAAAAAAAAAAAAAAAAAATAATAGTAAAACACGTTGCACTCTCACCAATAGAGTTTGTTATATTATAAAGCCCTAAAAAATCGAATTGATTGATGTGTATTTCCATTAATTGATAAATTATAAATGCATGTGAAAATAACTTGTTTGAATTATGAACGCAATTAATATGATAGATGGCCACAAAACTTAATAGAAATTAAAGTTTTTCATTAGGGGTTTCACAAATTGTACAAATGAAAATGAATTTAATTTTCTTAGCCAAAGCCGCGTTGAAATAATTTTTAAAATTATCCTAAAAGTATTTGAATTATTCAGTGGAAATATAATTTCAATAATTTTGAATTTATATTATGCAAATAAAAACAAAGAAATTTGTTTAACATGTTTTGCTATTTTTCAAATAATTTTCCTTGTAGTTCAAAGTGCTTTTGTATTTGTTTATCGAGATGTGATCTTCTATTTTGACGATTTTGCTGGAACTTTTAATGATCTTTTACAATTTACTACAGCATCTAAGCTTTGTTTCATAATTATATTCATTGTAAAAAGAAACAGCGTTAAAAAGTTTTGGAAATTAATAACAAATTTCAAATATATTAAAACAAATTATCAATATGGTTTTAAGAAAAGTTTTGCACTAAAATTATATTAACTTCATTATTTTTCATAATTAACGAACTTTCGATTGGTGGTTTGATTCCTACAAAGCAATGGTTTTTATTGTGGATGAGCAAATTATGTTTTATTATTATAGGAAGATTAAACTATTTAAATTTTATTTTCTATATCGATTTCATCGGATTTCATCTGAACATATTGAATTTACAACTAAATCAATTAATAGAATCATCAAATGTTCTGGTGGATAATTTTGAAATAAATGCACAAGGGAAGATTTGTATATCTGAAAATTTAAATGACATTCGTGAAAATTATTCGTTGATTCGGAATTGTACTGATATCGTAAATGAGTTTTTTGGTTTACAAATACCGTATACCTTTATACAAATACCGTGTTACTTGTATTACATTTATAATACATTCAAAGTTAACAATTTTATTGCAACAAAAGGTGATGTGGTTATAACAATTAATTAATTACAATACTTATACATTTTATTTTGGTTTTCAGGTATGGTGATGTATCTATACCCACCTTTAGTAATTCTTTTCATTTGTTCAAATTCTGGAAACTACTGTTTAGAAAAAACGAAAAATATTAGGAAGAAAGCTAATCTTTTGAAAACTGATATAATGGAAAACCTGAATGAAAATTTTACGCTCCAGCTTCATCACGATGATATAAATTTAAGTGCTAACGGATTTTTTGATGTAAACTATTTATTACTTAAGGATATTATTGCAATTATAGCAACGTATGCAATTTTATTTGTACAATTTTCACCAAGTTATTATTATAATAAAACATAGTTCTTATGTTCAACAATTGAAATTTGTAACTGTAAACTAGGTAATTGGATATTATTCGAATACAATCCAGGAGTAATTTTAATTGTTATGAGATCCAACATACACAATACGCTCTCTACTCCCCCACCCCTTTTCCCAACGGACTAAAGTGAACCAGAAGGTAGCGTCAAATTTTAAAGTTTTATTTTTTAAATAAAATGCGTTGTATAGTAAACAAAACATAGGTATAGAAAATTATATACATTGATTCCTGGTCGTTCTTCGCCTGAAAGCTCTGATCACTTTTGTTTTTCTTCTGAGATACAACCAGGCATTTATATTGGCAGTTCCATTTTGACAGAGAAACAAAATTTAGTCTCAGTAAGTTTTATAAACAAAAATGAGCATCCATTGAAAATAAGCAAAAATTTTAATTTACCAACAACACACAATAATGACTACATATTTTTTATATGGAAAATTTAAGCAATAATATTTCTGATAGTTTAGAAAGCCTAGAAAATAGATTAAAGACCGAACATCTTTATGATTGTGGAAAAGATTCAATCATTAAAATATGTCGTAAATTCAATGACTTATTTTCCCAAAGATACCAACAAGTGCTGCTGACATAACACCTCTTGAAATTAATACATTTTCAAATGGAAGTCCTATTTACATAAAACTTTATCGTTAAGCTTAATCCACCAAGGACGAAATAAATCGTTAAGTCAATCAAATAAAATTAAATGGAATTATTGAAGATTCTGAGTAATCTTTGAACTTTCCACTGTCATGCGTACCAAAGAAATCCACAAACAACGAAAGAAATGGGGTATTGTCATTGATTATCGTTGTCTCAATGATATAACGATTGAAGATAGCTATCCGTTGCCTAACATTACAAATATTCTTTAGCAGTACGATAAAAGCAATTACTTTAGCAGCATGGATCTAGCCAATGGGCACTATCAGATTGGAATTGATCTAAATGATCGACAAAACTGTATTTGCCACAGAATGAACACTATAAAATTACACGGAAAGCTTTTCAAACCTATAACTCAAATAAAACTCCAGAAACCCTTTAGTGCATATAAAAAAGCAAAAAATTTGAGTAAATTCAAAATAGATTCAGACAAAAACGCATTTATCAAAGGCAAAGCAAACATAATGCGCCAAATATCCATCTCTTAATTTCTTTCAGGCAGTTACATCAGTGCAGTGTAATTAAATTAAATGATTAATTAAATGTCATTCCAATAGTCGCATTTTCGCAAGAAACTCTAACATAACTGAACCTCTCCATTCACCTACCCTCATTCCCTAGCTGAAACAAAATGCAGCCAATTATTTTTTGGAGTATAAAATGCTTTTATCCCTCAATATAAACAAATCCGTTGGCCCGGATCGTATTCCACCAATTATTCTAAAAAATTTTGCTAAACAACTAGCTCCAATTCTAACCAAATTCTTCTATTTATCTTACAAAACTGGAATAATGCACGAGTTGGGTAGTGTTCAACCCATTATCCAAAAAAGGCAGTAAGACTTACCCTAACAATTATAGACCAATTGCAATTCTGTCGGTATTAGCTAAGATTTTTGAAAAATATGTTAACTACAACCTAACTGAATATTTGGAGGTGTCACGAATTATCGATGATAAGCAGTATGATTTTCGTAGAAGTCATACAACAGGTGATCTGTTAGCCTACGTTACACATTTGTGGAGCAAATCTCTGGATAACGGTGCATCAGTGTTTCTCAGGATATTTCAAAGGCTTTTGTTAAAGTCTGGCATACAAATATTATAGCTAAATTAAAATCTTATGGCATAGATGATCTTATCGTATCATGGATTCATAGTTTTTTATAGGTCGCCAATTTCATAGATTTTGAGGTAAAACTTCTTCAAGAATGATATGACAAGTAACTGAAATCTTTTTTTCGGACGGATGTTTCGTTTTCAGACTGAAATTATGTTCAGTAAAATAAATTATAATAAAACCACATCTATACTCATACTACACTCTGATTTTAAATCATCAACGCAAACATACACACAATTGCATAAAAAATATTGCGACGCTGATCCATAGGCTAACTTCACCCCACAGCTCCGGAAACAAAATGTTCTGGATATAAAGGAAGCTATAGTATCTATCAAAGACTTTAATTAATGGCTAACCAATGTTAAAAATTTCACGTAGTTTTTACTATAAAAACATTCAAGAAAGCTAGTATCCCAAAAATATAAATTCTGTTGTACTAGAAAAGTAAAATTTTTTTTACCGGAAGTGAAAAACCGGAAGTTAGAATGCAGAACTACTAAAAATCATGCCCTTAGTATATATATAAGTTAAATAAAATTCAATTACCAGGAGCTGGTGTTATAAATTTCAAATAGACTGGTGTTCGGAAGGCCCCCAATCACTAATCCCAATATTGTCCAAAAAATAATCAGTACTTTGTAATTCAAATTTCCATCTTTTTCCAAAGTGTCATTAAAATTGATCAATGAACGAAGTCTATATGCTCCCAACAAGCTTTAAAAGCAAAGTAAGAAAAGTCAGCAGTTGTATGGTAGAACCCCCGTCCCAGCACTTGATCATTATCTTCTCACACTAATTGAAACCTTTTTCAGTTTTCTGATAATCACTTCATTATTGTAGGCTGTAGTGCACATAAAGACAAAAAAAAATTATCAAAGTGTAAAATCGGAACTGTTGCGAATATTACTAAATGCTTATGTACATAGCTTCATCCAATTCGATTATCAGATACAAATATTATTGAGCTTTCAAAATTCAATCATGAACGAATGTTGTATGCTCCCAACAAATATTGAAAACATGGTGGAAAAAACACCTGTTGCATGCGGGGCCCCCCAGCCCCTTATCCAATGTACTCCGAAAGCTGTTACAATCTTTTTTATGGTACTTGAAAGTTTTTACCAACTTTTCATGAAAATCGATCGGTAATTGTAGGCTACAGTAGGGATAAACACCTGAAAAAAAACTTTTTAACCGGAAGTGACAAACCGGAAGTTTGTATGCAGAAATATTGAAAACAGTACTAAAACCTTATATACCAAGTATCAATAAAATCATAAGCCGGGATTAGAAGTTATTGAAGATTTAAACTTAGACGTATTCGTGAGACCTCCCGCCATTTTGTCCAATTTTTAAATGAAGCCAGATCTTTCATTTTCCAGTGAACCTCGATTATTTGCCAATGTTTCATCAAGATCCTATGCAGAAATGTCACGAAGCCAGCCACCCACCACCCACAGAAATACATCAAAATTTGTATTGGCTATTTGGGGTATATAAGAATTTTTTTTTCTCAAAAAATTGCATTAAGTACTTCACACAATTTAAAATTATGGTGAAGTAAAAATATCGCGACGCTGATGCATAGGCTGATGCATATCGTATAGATAAAAAACTTGAATTTAAACTGGTTAGTGGCCATACTCCACTAGTAGGGATTTGTCTCCCATATTCGTAGATTCATAATGTTTTTCATTCAATGTTAACTTGGTTGAAGTATGAAGAATTGTAAAAACGTGTTCGTAGAATAAATGAAAAATAAGACAAAAAATTGACACTAAAATTGAATTAAAATAATTGTGATGTAAAGTCGATCTTCCAAAAACAGATTTTTATCTCATTGCTGGTCGATCGGGTTAAATGGTTAACCATAAACTCTGATCAGAAGGACACCTAGAGATAAAACATTTGTTACGGATCTTTCACTTTTCAGAGCAATTTTTCATTTCATTCAATTGAATACTTTCAGTTCTAGTGACTTATAATTCTAAACTACATAATGGTTAGATCCATTACTATCGTAAAGATAAAAATCTTACTCAAATCTTGAATTTATTAATTCTGTAGTACGAGAAAAAGTAAAAACAGTTTTTAACGGAAGTGACAAACCGGAAGTGGGGATGCAGAACTGTTGTGAACCGTACTAAATATACAAAGTCTAATCTAATTCGGTTATAAGGTTTAGGTGCTATTGAGCTTTCAAAAACCGGTGCTCGGGGACCTCCCCACCACTTTGTTCAATATCGCTTAAAAAATAATCAGCTCCTTGCCATACATATTTGCATCGTTTTCCAAAGTGTCATCAATATTCATTCACGAACGAATGTTGTATGCTCCCAAAAAAAATTGAAAAAATGGTGACAAAATAAACCGGTTTTCAGTAGGCTTTCCACCACTTATCCCAATATGGTCCAAAAACTAATCAGTTCTTTGCCATTTAAGTCTCCATCTTTTTTCTAAGTGTCATTAAAATAAATTAATGAATGAAGTCTGTATGCTCCCAACAAACTTTCAAAACAAAGTAAGAAAAGTCAGCAGGCAGACCCCCCGTGCATGGTAGACCCCCCATCACTTTGTTCAATGTGTTCCAAAAGATGTTTATTATCTTCTCAAGCTAAATTAAACCTTTTTCATAAGTTTCATCATAACCAATTCATTATTGTATTGTTGAAAAACCGGAAGTTGTGATGCAGAACTATTGTGAACCGTACTAAATGCGTATGTACCAAGATTCATCCAATTCGATTATCAGGTACAGATGTTATAAAATTTTCAAAACCACAAAATTTTCAACTCCTTATGGGAGCGTGAAAAACATAGTGGAAAAACCAATTTTGTATGGTGGACAACCCTTTATCCAATGTACCTCGAAAGCTGATCAAATCTTTCATATGTTACTTGAACGTTTTTACCAACGTTTCATGAAAATCGATAGGTAATTGTAGGCTACAGTAGGGATAAACTGCTGAAAAATATTTTTTAACCGGAAGTGACAAACGGGAAGTTGGTATGCAGAAGTATTGGAAGCAGTACCAAAACCTTATATACCAAGTTGTAATAAGATCATAAGCCGGGATTACAAGCTATTTAAGTTTTAAACTTAGAGGTGTTCGGAATGATCCCCCATATAGTCCAATTTTAAAATGAAACCAGATTTTTCATTTTCAAGTGAACTTGGATAATTTGCCTCAATTTCATCAAGAGTCTATGTAGGAATGTCACGAACTCAACCACCCAGCCACCCAGAGATTCATAACAAATCAAGCCCAGCAATCATGTAAAATACGCCAATATGTCATGCTGGGATAGAAGAAGATTGCCAGTGATCCAGCTTGGGGCATATTCCTTGATCATGTGATGAACTTTCTCCCATAATGTCTAAAGCCCAGATAAAGAGTTGTAAGGAGATTCTTTCCTCCCATCAAGCAATAACGTGCCATCACCAAGGAATACACTAAGCTTAGATTGAGGGTGATACCGCTTACTAAACAAAGTTCATACGCTAGCACTTCTATTAGATATCACCTTGCTCAGTGATATCTCACTGCTATTGGCAATGGTATGTGATATATAATGGTATGCTTCACTCATTTGTCAATATTTAGAACCTTTATGGTAGAACGTGAAAATTTAAAAAAAAGTGCAATAAATATTAAGGTCTTACAGACCGCAGTTATTAGAAAAAATAAAAAACAAAATAAAAAAAGTTAATTAAAAACAATTTTTGAAATTGTAGTTACTGTGAAGGTTTGGTTTTTAAACGCCAGATGTTCTAAGGTTTTCTATAAGGTAACAAGTAACAAGAAATTTATTTTTTGTATGACAAAAAGTCATTTACTAGATCATAAGATATCTGGTTAGGATTGGTTATATGCAAAACACATTTATTTCTAAGAGTAAGTGTTCTAAAGTATTAAAATGTAGAGAAAGATAAAAACGAGACAGCACAGTTACACGAGACACTTAAGGTGGGAGCCAACGTCTAGAAAACAAGTTTTTAAATTACCAAGAAAGAAAACATAACATTGCCATCATTGTATAATACGTACGATAACGTCAATCTTATAAATTTTTTAATCAAAATTACATAACATGATAACAAGAAACACTAAAATGACCAAGTTATATAAAAGAAAAATATTCTTTCTTCTATCTGAAAAAAGAATCCACAAAATTTCTTAAAATTAATAAAACAAATTTTTTCGATCATTATTTTCTTCAACACTGATTGCTTTTAATGCTAAAATTGCTACACACCTGTCTGACGGACGATATAAAATTCAAAGCCAATTTTGTTTTCTTGATAATAAGATAAAGACAAATTGGGTAATCTTATATCAACAGTAAAAATAGACGTTAGACAACAAAGTGAAAAGCTCATCACACTATTTTTTTTCATTCGTCAAACATTTTCTTGTTTGAAATTTTTTGTATACTTAATTCCAAAGATAATAAATGAGATAAAAAATGTTAATCTTTTATAATTTATTGCCCTGCAAAGAATTACTGATGAGTTAATACAATGCGGGATTTTTATTATTATTATTATTCACTAATTTAAATAAAATCAATTTTTATTTTTTTTTATATTTTTTCACTTTTTTATTTCACGACAATATAAATCACTAAAAACACTCCAATTTTCATTTTAGATCTTCAAAAAACATAAAACTTTTAAATTTAATTTAATTATTATTTTTTTTTCTATAAGAAAAGCAATTAAAATTACCGAAAAATTATTTAAACATATTTAGACCGCAGATAACAAACAACTAAATTGTTCAACAAGATTTTTGTGATACATTTTCAGTTTGAATCGAATTTCACACAACATCAGCAACAACAATAATTACTGAATAAAAAACCCAATCATATCCGTAAAGGAACAACAACAATTTGATAATGGGAAAATAAAGAAAAATCCACTCTGAAAAAAATTATCGAAAGTTTAACAGGATAAAGGAAAGTTAAAATATTTGCTGAATAGGAGAATGAGTAAAGGATTTTATTGGAATAGGAGATAACGAATTTTCCGATGAGATTTTAGAAGGGGAAATGGGAAAGGAAATATTATTTATTTTCTTGGTTCTGGAAGATGTGATTTGATAATGGAATATATTGTTTGTTGTCATTGTTTTATTTTATTTCGAGTTAGACAAGAATTTTTACTTGATGATAGCACATGAAGTAACGGTCGGTGCTAATTTGTTGAACAGTAATTACTTTTTAAACTTAGCACTGCAATTGTTCGGATTCAAAGATCTGGAGGAATCAAATTTGGTGGTTTTATAGCATACAACATCCTAAAAATATTTACAGCACCCTAGCTGCTCGTTTCATAAAGACTTTTAAAAGTTTTACGAGGGTTTAAACTTGTCGTAAACTTGTTGATCAATCCTCCAAAAATTTATGGAATGTGTAATAAACTTCTCTTCTTTGGGTGGTACAAACCTGTGGATCTTTGGATCTCTTCTATTCCATTGTTTTCCTTCCTCTCCCTGGTCTCCCTGTAATGGTATTAATTTACCTTAGGATTTTTGAATACCCCTTTGCTCTGTGGGTTTTATTTATCACTGTCTCTATTGTTAGGAGTAAATATGTGAATTTGAATTTTTTGGTAGGCGTCACAATTTCTAACAATTTTAGAGCAATGACATAGAGAGTTTGACCTTCTCAGTAGTTAAAAAATATTTCTCTATATATCAATTAACCTACCATTTTAAAGTACCATATTCTGTAGTATGAGGTATGGTAGACCGCGAAGGTCTACCAGTTGGTCGTGCACGCGAAATACACTCTGACGCTAACTTGAGTTGCACGGGAGTTCTGTTAACCGATTGGGAGTTCTATTCACTCACAAGAAATTTTACACAAACACATCTGAAACTCGTGTTTCAAAATACCATCCAGGAGCTCCAGAGGTGATACTCATGTCACAACTCTCCCTTTAATATTTACTCTAACAATTCATTTTAATTTATTTACTTAGTAAATTTTTAAACATTAAAATTTACGCAACACCTCTGGTTCTTCAATTATCCTGCGGTTGACTCTGTTGATGCCATTCCAAAATGCTGGTATTGTTCTCAAAATTTTATCAATAAAACGAAACAGAACTTCATGCTCAATATTTATTTAAAATAAATAAAATAGTTTAAATAACCATTAGCGTTCACCTAGTTCCTAAAAGCCTAAACATATGAGTGGCGGTTCCCACAAAACATCTTTGGTTGCATTTTCTTTGTATCATTTGTGGAATACAAAATAAAAGAAACACTACAAACTTGTATTAAACTATAGTAACAGACATAGAGGTTTTAATAAAAAATGTACTTAAGAATTTAAGAAAAGTGAAAACAGACGTGGTGAGCAGTCTTTCAAAATATGGATAAACACATTTTCGAATATTGCGGATATTATATTACTTTCAACGAGGAAGAAAGTTACAGTACATTTGTTTAAATTCGATGGCCATTACAGCACAGGACGAAAGAAGGAAGTCCGGCTGACTACATTCGTCCTGAGAATCATAAAGAAATTTTGAGGTGAAATGGGAGCTTAGCTAAAACCCAAACCACGTGATGAACTCTTGGGCTCTCAAAAACAAATCCGGAAACAAGAAGACCATTGGTATAGGTGGCTGCAGAATAATTGAGGTGAATTTTAACAACCAAATCAAAAACCAAAAAAAAAAAAATTTAACTTTAACACATAATAACCAAAAGGAGGTTATCGAAGGTAACTTGGATGGATGACAAGAGAACAAAGTGGTCTAACTATAGCTCAGAAAGCCAATGGCTAGCATTTTCCTTTTCACTGTTCCCTAGCATGCTAAAGACACCATGTGTTGAGAATAAAGAGGTTGGTGTAAGGATAGAGAGAACGTCAGTCACAGCTGCCAGAAAGACAGGCCGAACGATTGGTCTGCGCTCTTCCTACCCTCCAACAGGCTACGCTCTAATGAATAGAATTTTCGAAGACCATTAAACTACTTGAGCGTAACACTCGGTGGTCATGGCCTCTTTGAAAATTCGTGACCGTGATGAAATAACTATGGTGGGATGACCTAGATGGTAAACTATCAGGGGTCAACATGATCCAAGCCATGTCACTTCTCCACTCACGAACCATCTCGCAGTAATCATAAATTTCCGCCCAACTAAGGTACACGGGATCGTAGGCCGCGTTAGGAGTACTTCTTTACGACCGTTCTCTGTCATGCGGTCATGCAAAGAAAATCTCAGACATGCATGCTGTCGGTGTGTCAAGGACTTGCAAATTCTGCCTTTCACCTCCAGAAGAACAACTCAAAAAATACCCAAAAAATTAAGTAATTCACAAGGAATTGTCTGCGCGTCAGGACTTACAAGAATCTTGCCTTTCGCACACAGAACAAAACATAACAAAACAAATACATCAAAACAAAACTAACAGAATTGTCTGGACACCTTGAAGGATAGATGGACAGGACATCTCGACCTCCACCCACAGAACAACACACAAATACAAAAATTCATACAAAAAACAACTAAATATTTTCATATTTTACCCGCATGGAGGGATCAGTTTTTATTGCTTTGAAATTTTTTTTTATTTTTGATCTACGGGTGTGACAACCCCGCGTATTCCAGTCCCTGCTATTGGCATACGAGTTAACGTGAGATATCACATACAACTGGCAATAGCGGTGAGATATCAAAATTTGCTATTTACTTTTGAAAGCGCTTGAACGATGCTTGGTTTTAATCGAACGCACAAACTTAAAAGAAATGGATGAATGGAAGCAGACTTTCAATTTAATGCACTATTTTAGAAGTAAATCACAAAATTATCAACTAAACCTTTATTTGGGTGCACTGAGTGTTTATATTATAACAACATTTATTGCACCAATAAAAATAAAAAATGAAGAAAGCAACAAAAATGTCTTGTTTTATAGAAATATTATTTAATTTACAAATATATATATATATATATATATATATATATATATATATATATATATATATATATATATATATATATATATATATATATATATATATATATATATATATATATATATATATATATATTTAATTTACAAATATATATATATATATATATATATATATATATATATATATATATATATATATATATATATATATATATATATATATATATATATATATATATATATATCGATTTTAATAACAATCTAATTACCACATATTTATTTTAATTGTAATAAAAAATGTCTTTAAATTTTAATTAATGTCTTTTAATTTATAAATTTTATTTAATCAAATCCTTAATTTTAAACAATATATTTTAGTTAATATTTACCAATCTGTACGCGTTGATCTTCAAAGGGAAAGTGAATTTTAGAATTTTTGACGTAAGAATTGATTGCTCAATAAAAGGAAATTTATTCTATAGTTCAATGGAACATAAGGTTTTTATCGTTTTTGTATAGTCGAGACATAAACCAACTAAGGTAAAATATCGTTCGTACGAATTGGCAAATATATACATTATTCAAAAGTATTTAAAATTAAGCAACTAAAAATTGAAAATTGTGTTATGTATTTCATTGTAAATTTATATATTTTTTTGTTGCTATTTATTATTAGAGAACATAACATACTGGCCCCAAAAAATATATAAATTTTATGATTATCAATGTTCAGTTTTATGCAGAAATATGATATAACTTTCAGGAATAACTTTTATAACTTTCAGAAATAGTATATCATATTTAATATTTTCAATGTTATTAATTTTAGTTATAATTTATAGGCAAGGCAACATATAAATTCAATAATATAGTGAAATTCTGTGTATGTTTACAAGTGTATGCAGTTTTTAAGAAATTCATTAGTGTTAAGTAACAGAAATGCTTTGCCAAAACATAAACTATTTCAAATGTATTCTAAATTAAGCTAGTTTATACTTATATTAGTAGTTAGGTAAAGGAGTTAACTTGACTATAGGTCTCTTGAGTTCTCTTTGCTGTTTTAATAGTCGCCACTCGAACTAAGCCATCTTTTCCTTCATGAAGTTTTTTAATTCGTCCAAGAGGCCAGCATAACTTTGGAACATTATCCTCTTGAATGATGACAAGTTGATTTTCTTCTAAGTTTTTCTTTCTTTCTTGCCATTTCTGCCTTTGATTAAGTGAAGTTATATAGTCTCGTGACCAAATTTTCCAGAAACCTTGTACGCGTGTCTGGATATTTTGCCACTTTGATAATCTAGATGTTTTAATATGATCCAAGTTTGGTTCTGGAATAGATGTTAGTGGTTCACCTATGAGGAAGTGAGCAGGAGTTAAAGCATCGTATATTGATGCATCTTCAGAAACTGCACATAAAGGTCTTGAGTTTAATACCGCTTCGATTTGATTAAGTAGCGTTGTTAATTCTTCAAATGTAAGATGTGTGGTACCAGTAACTCTTCTCAATTGCTGCTTGACAGACTTTACATTGGCTTCCCATAAGCCACCAAAGTGAGGAGCGCTTGCTGGGTTGAACTTGAAGACTATATTCTGAAAGGATAGAAATTGTGATATAGAATTTAAATGAACTTCCGTCTTAAACAGTTCAAAAAGTTCATGTAGCTCTCTACTACATCCAACGAAATTACTCCCGTTGTCCGAATATATCTCCACAGGGACGCCTCTTCTTGATACAAATCGCTGAAGTGCTGCAATAAAGGATGTAGTAGTCATATCGCTCACAACTTCCAAATGAATTGCCTTCACTGACATACACACGAAGAGTGCTATATATCCCTTTGTTATTTTACATCGGCCTCTTGCAGTTTTTTCTTTCAAATAAAT
The DNA here is from genome assembly GCA_963693315.1 of Diogma glabrata. Lineage (NCBI taxonomy): Eukaryota > Metazoa > Arthropoda > Insecta > Diptera > Cylindrotomidae > Diogma > Diogma glabrata. The sequence continues at coordinate 203,971,502 of OY856187.1, forward strand.
TGGACCAGCATAGTCAACACCAGTATACAAAAATGGACGTCCAGAACTGACTCGAGTTTCAGGTAAATTTCCCATGAGTTGTTGGTTTGATAATTTTTTTTGTTTAAAGCAGGAAATACATTTGGATGTTTGAAATCTTACCATATTTCGACAATTGAGTACCCAAAACCTTTGACGTAATATACTGGTTAATAGCGATGATCCGGGAAGTAAATAACGTGTATGGTACTCGTTTATAATGTATTGACTTAGCACATGATTTTTAGGAAGTATTATGGGATGTTTAGTATCAAATGGACATTTGGATTCTTCAATGCGTCCACCAACTCTTAAAATATTATTTTCGTCTAAAAACGGTGTAAGAGACTTCAAAGGGCTGCCTTTTGAAACATCTTTATTTTTCTTTACATCGTTAATCTCTTGTGAAAATGCTTGTGACTGGGCCCATACAAAACATAAATTCTCGGCAAATTTCAACTCGTCCACGGATACAGGAGGAATCTTAACATCTTTGCTGCTCATTTTTGAAAGATTTTTCCTTGAACTTAAATTAGATATGAATCTGAAAATATAACTTATTATTCTTTTGATTTTTGAAAACTTTGATATTTTTTCAAAGAGGTTAGATATAATGTTCATTTTAATATTAGTATGAAAGGTTTTTATAAAGTTAGGTCTTTCTTCTAAATCACTAATATTAATATTTTTCACTTCATCGTTCACTTTGGCTGAAGGCCAACACTTTTCACTTTTATTAAAAAATGTTGGGCCATTCCACCACATACTGGTATCAGCTAGTAATAACGGTGATAAACCACGAGAAGCAAGATCTGCAGGATTTTCCTTTGATGTAATATGCCTCCAATGTTGACGAGGAAGGAAATCTAATATTTCAGATGTACGATTCCCAATGAAGCATTTCCATCGTCGAGGGTGATCTGATAGCCAGTGCAAAACGATTTCAGTATCTGTCCAAGCATAGATATTGTTGAAATGTATATCCATGGATAGATTTATAAATTTTGCCAGACGACAAAGCAGTAAAGCTCCACAAAGCTCCAATCGGGGTAACGAAACTTGTTTGATTGGAGCTACTTTTGTTTTAGCGGTAATCATGCGTGTTGTTATAATTCCTTGATCATCTTCGCATCGAATATACGCCACTGCACCATATGCTGATTCTGATGCATCGGAAAATATGTGTAGTTGTATATTTCTTTTATTTTCTGATGATGGAAATAATAATCTAGGTATTAGAATTTTCTCTATGTCAGACAAACAGCTTTTCATTTCAATCCATTGTTTCTTTATACGTTCAGGTAGTTCATCGTCCCAATCTAATTTTTGCAGCCACAGAGACTGGAATAGAATTTTAACTGATACGGTTATAGGTGCAAGCCATCCTAATGGATCAAAAATCTTAGCCGCTTCTGATATCAGTGTTCTTTTCGTTGTTTTTTGATCAGGAATAGAGGCCACTTTGAATGAAAAATAGTCTTTAGCTGGATTCCAATGTAATCCTAAAGTTTTGACTGTGGCACAATCATCCAGTTTAAGTGGTTTAATTTCACGATCTGCTTCTGGAATTATCTTTATAAGATCATGTGAATTAGACATCCATTTTCGTAATTTAAAACCACCCTTGCTTAACATAGATGACATCTGTTGAACTATATCCTTTGCTTGGAGTATATTATCGCATCCAGTTAACATATCATCGACGTAAAAGTCCTTTGTTGCGATTGTGGCGGCTAACTGAAAATCTTTTTCATAATCCTTGGCAATTTGATGCAATGTTCTAATTGCTAAAAAAGGAGCACTGGAAGTTCCATATGTCACTGTTGATAATTTCGTCGCCTTAATAATGAAATAACGTATGCCATATATACGTTGTTATTATATAATGGGTGCGCTGCATTCCCCATAAGGATGTCTATAGAGTGGCATTTTAACATTTTCCAATTATTTTATAACTGGTGGTGAAAATTAATATATTGTGAATTAACGTACATGCAAATTTGAATTTTGTTAAATTTTGAAACAGCGTAAATGCATGTACGATATTTCAATTCCTACAGAATAATAACTTGGGTAAAATCATTGTCGTATATATTACATACATTACGATCGCCACACGAAATGGTAAATCTAAAATATTGTATAAGCATCATTCATGACTACATGATATATTGGTTCATATAAATAAAAAATTGTAAGAATATCATGCGTTAGTTCAATTATAATTTATTTTAGGCTTAATCGTACTTCCATGCAAAATGAAATAACGTATATAAAATATGAAATAACGTATAAGGTACCTGAATGACTTTTCACCTCTTTTTAGGTAGAAAAGCCAGCAGGTACCAATGTGAAATTTTAATATGTTGTGGGGGAATTAGTCAAGATTAATTGGTAGAAATTCTTTTCCCAATATCTTTATTCATTCAATAGTGCTGCCGAGTTTACGAAAATCAGAAAATCGAAAAATCTTTAAACCCAATTATCTCGAAACTACACTTTTGCGAATACGTTGTTTCATTATTAAAGCGACGATTTGTAGTGTGTTATTTCATCAGATGAGTTATTGCGCCATACGATTCTCTGAAAGTTTCTGTCTTCGTTGTGCACCTTGACTTGGCGATACATCTTCTCCACATCTGCAGTGATTGCTATTTTGTGAAGACGAAACCTTAAAATGATAGTCATTAAATTTTGCTGAATCGTAGGTCCAACTAATAATATATCATTTAAAGAAATACCACTCGCTGTAACACAAGAACCATCAAAAACAGCGCGAAGTTTTGTAGTAGTACTAACGTCCTTCAATACAGCATGATGTGGCAAATAATAATGATCCGATGAATCAACTTCACTAGTTGGAACCTTTTCCATATGGCCCAAATTCTCATATTCCTCCATAAACTTGCAATATTGGTTTTTAAGCTCGATGTTTTTTTTAAATCGTCGTTCCATGGCACAAAGTCTTACTTTAGCAGCGTGAATGGAACTTCCCAGAAGCTGAGGCGAATCTTTGAATGGAAGTTTGACAATATATTTTCCATCTTCATCTCGGCTAAGATTTTGAATATAAAGGTTTTCCGCCAATTGCTCAGAATCGGTATATTGAGGAGGACTATAAACTTCTTCTAACTCCCAGAATTTTTGTAATGCCTTTAACTCATCTTCGAAATTTGATGTAACCGTATGAAAGGTTTTCCTTGGCTGTCTATCCATATCATTTTTTGAATTAAAGCGGCCACCCAAAATCCAACCAAATATTGTGAGTTGAGCACATGGATGATCTTTAGTTTTAATTTGATCTGGAAGAAGAATATCAAAGAATACATCAGCACCAAGGATTAAATCAATTTCACCAGGTGTGTTATAGGTGGGATCAGCTAATTCCAATTCTCGTACTTTAGACCATTTTGAGTCATCAATCTTCCAAGATGGCAATAATGACGTTAATTTAGGAAGTATTAAAGCTTTAATTTTTAACAATGTATTCTTATCATGTATTGAAGTAATTTCCAGCTCCACTAACCCTTTTGTTACACCAGCTTTTTTTGCGGCAAGTCCGTCAACAGAAACACAAGCTTGCTTTCGTAGTAGTCTAATACGCTGCACACAAGTTTCGCTGATTAGAGTCGATTGAGAGCCAGAATCGAGTAAAGCCCTAGCAGTGTGAATATTTCCTGAAGAATCACTAACGTGTAATAATAATGTTGACAATAACGTGTGCGAAGGATTTATATCATTTACACTGCGAGAGGGAGAAGAGCAATTAAATTTTGAGTTTTTAATATCAGATTGGTAAATATATTTTTTATTTCGCGAAACCGACACTGAACCCGAAACCGAACTTTGTTTATTTTCACTAACCAAATCAGATTTATGATTACATGTTGGGTTGCTTTCATCAACGGTGAGATTACATAGTCCCAAAGCGACTGTGGTTTGCGTATCAGCAGCATAGTGGTTTGAGGTTGAAGGTTGTTGATCATTCGTAGATGTTCCATCTTTGATATGCACTAGTGTGTGATGTTTCTCTTTGCAGAAAAAGCATTTTAAATCCATAGTGCAAGAACTTAAATCGTGGTCTGGTTTCAAACATAGATGACACAAATTGTTTTGTATAACAAATTGCTTTCTTGCCTGCGCCCCGAGTCTCTTGAACCGAAAACATCTAAAAAGAGGATGATTATTACTACACATTGCACATGAACTAACTTTTGTAAACGTAGAATGCACTTTAGTTGTGGCAGGCGGTCGATTGGAGAAAGTTCTTCTAGGTCCAGCGCAAGCCTCCAAAGTATCACAACGATCTGTTAGGAATTTCAATAAGTCATTTACTGTTGGAAAATCTATATTATTAGAGTGTTGGGCCCATGCCTGTTGTGTATCTGCATCTAACTTCTTAAACAATATATAAATCAGCCACGGATCTCTCGATTCCCACGAACTGCCAAGTGCCTTTAGACCTCGTAATATCTCATCAGATATATCGCATATTTGACGTAATGGTTTTACTGTTCCCGATCCTGCTGCTGGTTGATTAATAAACACATCAATTAATTCTTTAACAGCATTTTTTTTTCTTGTCATAACGTTTCACTAACTTTTCCCAAGCTTCGTTGTAATTAGCATCTGTAATCGGCATATGTCTAATTAAGGATGCAGCATCACCTTTAAGTAACCCTTTCAAATACTGAAATTTGTGAACATTCGATAAAGTTTCAACATTATGTACAGTATTAGTGAACTGATCTTGAAAAGATTGCCATTTTGCATAATCACCAGTGAAAGGTTCAATAATAACACGTGGTAATTGAATATCTGAAGCGTGATAAGTAGATCGATCACCAAATCCCTCGAACATTGTACGACTCTGGGTATTATCCAATTGGTTAACAGCAATACTAGGACTGCGAATATTCAATAGCCTCTTGAATGATGCTTTAGTATCAAAATACCTGTCTTGAAATTCATCAGATTCAGACATTTGTCCAGCATTAAAAACTATTTGATTATCGACATCATGAAACTCAGCCCAAACTTTATTTAATTTTTCCAGTCTAGTTTCAATTTGCTCTTTATTAGAAGCTTGGCCAGCATCTAATTCCGCCAAGCATTTATCAGCAAATTTCTTAATATTTGTGACAGTACTTTTTATTGTACCGCGTTTTTTAATTAGAGCTGACAACTCAGACATTTTGGAATGCAATTATAATAATATTGTTCCAAATAAAAAATAGTGTTGTGAAACTAAAATAGGTAAACAGTAACTACACTCAACACTATATAATTCAAATGTCTTTATTAAAGTTCTAATAGTATTAATTAAACGCGCGTAATATTCAATGTTATGCAAAATAGGAATTGGTTCCAAAATCCGACACGAAGGACCAAAATGAAAGCGCTTTTTTTTTTTTTTTTTTATTAATTAGTTAGACATGTTTAGCACACTAAATATGAAATAATCATTATTTAGACTCTTTGAATATCCGAAGATACCATGTCAACTATAAAGGAATGGAAGGAATGGGGATATAGGGATAACTATACTAATTTTTTTAAATGATAATGGACATTTTCTTTAAATGCCTGAGGAGAAAATTCATCGGGAAATACAGAGGAGGGCAATGAGTTCCATAATTTGGCCACTCTATTGAAATAGTCGTTTTGGAAGGACACAGTTCTACAACGAGGTATTTGTACAACAAATGGATGGGATAACTCGGCAGCTCTTGTTTGTCGATTATAGTGCGCACACGATGGAAGAATATTTTGAATTTCCTTAGAGGAGAATTCGCTAAAGTTATATTTATAGTATATTGACAATTCAGCCACATTTCTTCTGTGCTGGAGTGAATCAAGCTGGTCCGTTAGTTCGGTATTACCAATCAACCGTATTGCTTTTCTCTGTACAGAGTCTAAACAATTTATTGTTGACTGACAAGCACCTCCCCAAACATGACAGCAGTACTCATACATGGACGAATAAAGGACTTGAAGATTAGCAAAATTTGCTCGGGATTGAAATACTTTTTACATCGACTCAAGAATCCTAATTTTTGCATTGCAGATTTAGCGAGGTTGAACACATGTTTATTCCATTTCAGGTTATTTTGAATATCCACTCCAAGAAGTCTAACTGATTCAACCTCACGCAATTCCTCTTGGTTTATTTTAATAGGAAAATTTTTATGTCGCTCCATTCGTGAAAGACGGCATAATTTGGTTTTGGTTGGATTAAATGAAACGAGATTACGATCACCCCATTCCATTATACGCTCCAGATCTTTGTTGATGGAATCAATTAGCAACTCTCTATCAGTAGTAACTGCAGTATGAGATCGAAATTTAGGAGATGCATGTGATGCATGTAATGTGCTGTCATCAGCAAAACTATGGATTGGGTGCACTGTGGAAATAAGTAAGTCATTAATGTATAGAAGAAACAAGGTTGGTGAGAGTGCCGAACCTTGGGGAACCCCAGCATTGGTTGTGAAAATATTGGATGTGATACCATCTAAATTAACATGAAATTGGCGACCTGTAAGAAAACTATGAATCCATGAGACAGTAAGATGGTCTATGCCATAAGATTTTAATTTAGCTATAAGATTTTTATGCCACACTTTATCAAATGCTTTAGAAATGTCAAGTGAAATACTGAATGTTTAACCGTGGTTTTCCAGCGATTTGTTCCAGAGATGGGATACGTAGGCTAACAGATCACCTGTTGCATGACTTCTACGAAAGCCATACTGCTTATCATCAATAATTTGCGACATTTCCAAATAATCTATCAAATTGTAGTTAACATATTTTTCAAATATTTTAGCTAAAACCGACAGAATTGCAATTGGTCTATAATTGTTAGGGTCTATCTTACTGCCTTTCTTTGATATGGGTTGAACGCTGGCCAGCTTCCAAGAATCGGGAAATATTCCGGTTTTATAAGATAAATAGAAAATTTTTGTTAAAATTGGAGCTAGTTGCCTAGCAAAGTTTTTAAGAATGAGGGGTGGAATACCGTCTGGGCCAGCAGATTTGTTGATATTGATAGAAAGAAGCATTTTCCGTACAATATTGCAACGAAAAATAATTGGTTTCATTTTCGTTACAACTGGGGGAATGAGTGTAGGAGAATGGGGGGGTTCAACTATGTTTGAGTTTTCTGCGAAAATACGACCCAATAGATCCGCTTTCTCTTTCGAGTCGCTCACGGGAATGTCATTCAGAATTAAGGTTGGAATAGAGGATCGAGTAAAATTGCTCTGGAGTGATTTAACTGCCTGAAAGAAACTACGTGAGCAGATGGGTGCTCGGCGAATTTCTTTGCTTTCTTCTGGATAAACGCGTCTTTGTCCAAGTCTATTTTGTATTTACTAATATTTCTGGCTTTCTTATAGGCGCTATGGGTTTCAGGTGTTTTATTAGCGTTATACGTCTTGAATGCTTTGCGTTTATTCCTCACTGCCTCATCAACATCCCGTGTGAACCAAGGCTCAGTTTTAGGAGTGATTAATCGATTTGGAATAAACCGCCGCATTCCTTCTTTTATGATTTCAGAAATTCTTATTACCGATGTGCTAGGATCTTGATCAACACAACAAATAGTTTTCCAAGGTGTTTCGTCATAAAAGTTTCTCAGTCCCTCCCAGTCAGCGCGTTTATAGTTCCAAACCCGGCGAGGATTTGCTTTAATTTGTGTCGGTGATGTAAATTGCACTATTGCTGATATTAGTAAATGGTCTGATGTTCCGAGGGGTTGTTCAACTTTTGTCTTCGTAGTATCTGGTTCGTTTGTCAAAAACAGATCCAGCAAATTATTGTTATGATGTGAATTGTCTGCGATTCTAGTGGGACACTCTATCATTTGCGTCAAACCGTGATAATCTGCGAGTATCAGTTCGGCTTGTCTTCCTACGTCGTCAGTGCGCGATGAATACTTAAGCCATTCTTTATTATGAATATTAAAGTCTCCAAGAATGGCCAGTCTTGCTTTGGGGTAGTCCGTGGTAATCTTGTCTAGATTAGCCGATATTTGATCGAAAAAGGGACATCCTGGGGGAGAATTTGGGGATCTATATAATCCTATTATAAACATAGTTTCATCAACACCTGAGATCTTCAGTGCTATAGAATTATGGTGCTTAGAGTTCAACTCGTAGGCCTTAATTCTCACACATAAAAGTGAATCTCGAACAAATACACAGACACCATGCTTGTTATAAAAGGAATGTTCCAATTCGTAACTAGGCATCCGGTATTTGTCGGGATCCAACTTCGATGCTTTGCCACTAACAATTGTTTCGGTAAGAAACAATATGTCAGGTTTATTTTTTTCGATGTAGTGATGAACCTCGTTTAGATTCGAAATGAGACCTCTTATGTTGGTAAAGTCAATGCTAAGCTGTTGGTTCACTCTGCGGCCATTTTGTTGAGACAAAGACTTACCCTTTGACATTGCAGGCATAGCTACTGAAATTCGGCCAGGCCTAAATTTCAACACTAAACAGTACAAAAGAAACTGGGTATCTCTGTCACAAAAACACGGTAGCAGATTTCATGCAACAGTAGCACGATAAGGGAAAAGCAAAAAAAAAATGGGGACACAAAATACACTAACAAAATTGACGAACACAAATAAAGGGTTAAATTCGAAATTCCTAGCTTTTGTCAAAAAAAAACATTTCACAATCAACCAACTGACACTTTCCAACTCCCAAAATAAGTCCGAGGTGGGAGGAGCTAGATCATGTCACAAAACTTCAAATAAAAAAAAAAACCCAGGCAATCCAAAAAAATCAATAACAACTAAAACATAATTTTTGGGTTTCTATTACCAAGACAAATGCTTTAAAATAATAAATAAGTTTATTACATCAAAGCAATAAAAGGTAAAATTTTACCTGCCTACCTCTTGGTAATAGTGAACACAAAATACCAAATAATTTTTTAATAAAGAACAATCTCACCAATTATATAATTGTACGCGTCCGTTCTTCAACACTTTTATTTTTCATAAACATTAACACAAACACTATAACACTTATTTACTTATTAGCTACTACACTTACTAACACTTATTAACACTTATAACACTATTATTTATCTATTTTCGATTATTATGTTTTTTGTTCTTTTTATTTTAAAATTTAGGAGACGTCGACTCGTCTGACTCCGAATGATGAATGAACGCTTGAATGCTTGAACGCTTGAATGCTTGAACGATGCTTGGTTTTAATCGAACGCACAAACTTAAAAGAAATGGATGAATGGAAGCAGACTTTCAATTTAATGCACTATTTTAGAAGTAAATCACAAAATTATCAACTAAACCTTTATTTGGGTGCACTGAGTGTTTATATTATAACAACATTTATTGCACCAATAAAAATAAAAAATGAAGAAAGCAACAAAAATGTCTTGTTTTATAGAAATATTATTTAATTTACAAATATATATATATATATATATATATATATATATATATATATATATATATATATATATATATATATATATATATATATATATATATATATATATATATATATATATATATATATATATATATATATATCGATTTTAATAACAATCTAATTACCACATATTTATTTTAATTGTAATAAAAAATGTCTTTAAATTTTAATTAATGTCTTTTAATTTATAAATTTTATTTAATCAAATCCTTAATTTTAAACAATATATTTTAGTTAATATTTACCAATCTGTACGCGTTGATCTTCAAAGGGAAAGTGAATTTTAGAATTTTTGACGTAAGAATTGATTGCTCAATAAAAGGAAATTTATTCTATAGTTCAATGGAACATAAGGTTTTTATCGTTTTTGTATAGTCGAGACATAAACCAACTAAGGTAAAATATCGTTCGTACGAATTGGCAAATATATACATTATTCAAAAGTATTTAAAATTAAGCAACTAAAAATTGAAAATTGTGTTATGTATTTCATTGTAAATTTATATATTTTTTTGTTGCTATTTATTATTAGAGAACATAACAACTTTTTAATTTACTTTTATTTTCTCTATTCTATCATAATATATTGGCCTATGTCATATTTTGTCAGTGATAGGATTTTTTGTTTAGTTATCCCTTCTCTAACAAAAAATATAAAAAAACAAAAAAAAAGAAAGATTTACGTCCATCAACACCTTTGAACGTATGTTGTTGTGGGACCTTGGTCTTAAAAGGTTTTTATGTATTATTGTGACACGATTGTAATTCCTACTACACAACACATTTTATTAAAAAAAAAAGTCCAAGTGGCACGTATATCCGCTAGAAATAGGTAGATTTTGAGATCAGACAGTTTTGTGTGCCAGTAGAATCTGATGTATCAGATTAGTTTAAACAACACAAACTAATTTAAAACAGATATCGAACAAATTTTAAAAAGAAAATTAGCTACATATAAGCAAAACTATATCTATCCAATTTTGCAACAAAAAAATATCAAATCTACCACAGAACATGTGTGTGACAATTTATGACACAAGCCTACGCTATATCATATGTCGTCCAATTACTGCAAAATATCAAAATAGTTTATTTCTAAGAAAAAAAATTAATTTCTTCTATTCAAACCTTTTTATTTTTTTTTCATTGACTGTTATAAGGTTTTTGGAAATTGTAGTTATGGATTGTTGCAAACTTTTTTGTTGAAGCCAACAAGTCAAAAACCTCGAACTGCAGAGATTTATATTTATAAGAAACGGATTAAAATGTTTCCACAGATTCTAAATTTATGAAGTTTAAAAAATATTAGTATCCAAACGGCCGTTATAACGGATTATAAAACGAATTTTTTTTTTCTAGTATAAAGCCTCTAGTTATTTAACCATGTGTCAGATTTTTCTGATTTACGAACTTGTCCAAGATATTAATAAAACACACATGTTTACGATGGTTTTTTGATCTGGCTCCACAAATGCGACCGTGAGAGTGCCGGTTGATTCAAACGCATTTTGTGTTTTACAAGCTTTTTGTTGGATCCGCTCACTCAGAAACCTCCAACTGCAGAGGTATATTTTTTTAAATAAACTGATTAAAAAGGTTTTAAAGATTCTAAATTTATGAAGTTTTTAAAAATATTAGAATCCAAACGGCCGTAATAACGGATCTACAAAACAGTGTTTTTTTCTAGTATAAAGCCTCTAGTTTCTTAACCATGTGTCGGATTTGGCTGATTTACGAACTTGTCTAAGATATTAATAAAACGTAAATTTTTAGAAAAGGTTTTTTGATCTGGCTTTACAAATTCGACCGTGAGAGTGCCAGTTGTTTCAAAAAAAAATTTTTTTTGCAAACTTTTTTGTTGGAGCCGCTCACTCAGGAACCTCAAACTGCAGAGGTCTTTTTTTTAAAACAAATTGATAAAAAGGATTTCAAAAATTCTAAATTCGTTATTTTTATTAAAATATTAGTATCCAAACGGCCGTTATAACGGTTTTAAAAAATCAATTTTTTTTAGAAAAAAGGCTCTAGTTTCTTAACCACGTGTTGGATTTTGCTGATTCACGAATTCGTCCGAGATATTAATAGAACACATATGTACAGAAATTTTTTTTGATCTCCCTCAACAAATGCGACCGGGAGAGTGCCGGTCGTTTTCGTTATATCTCATATCGTGTATATATATATATATATATATATATATATATATATATATATATATATATATATATATATATATATATATATATATATATATATATATATATATATATATATATATATATATATATATATATATATATATATATATATATATATATAAATATATATATCTATATATATATATATATATATATATATATATATATATATATATATATATATATATATATATATATATATATATATATATATATATATATATTTATATATATATATATATATATATATATATATATATATATATATTATATATAAATTTTTTTTTTTTATTTTTTCGTCTCCGCTTATCATATATAGTCGTTTGGCACAAAAATTTTTCTGAAATTCCGAGATGAAGCCCTTGGCAATAGGTAGATTTTTATATGAAATCTACCTAAAAATATCCGAAGATTCAAACCAAAACAAAAACTTTATCAAATGAACAATAATAATAAGACTAGAAAAGAAGACATGACCAAAGGATACAAAGTGGATCATGTTCAGACCGCTCATTTTTAAGTCTTATTATTTTTGTTCATTTGAAAATTTTCGAATATTATGGACAATAATTGTTACGTTTTTCCAACCTTGAATAGGCAGTTCACTATCGATTAGATAAACACAATTCCTTATCTCTTTCTGAGTTTGATCACTTACAAATATCGGTTGGCACAACCATATCGGTTGGCATTTCGTACGTAGAAGAAGTTTGCCAAATTAAATTCATATAATTTATATAGCTATTTATGTGTACATGATATAACTGACAAGCCGATTTTTCTGAAACATATAATTGCGGGATCTTGCAAAGACCAAGGGTGCTATCTTATCGAGAGGAGTATCTTTATTTTGAAATAAAATATAATTAGTTCTATTTGTATTTATTGCTAGTCCATTCGCAGTGAACCAGAAAAGGGGTCAAAGTAAACAGAAGAAACCAGGTCAAAGTCTAGTTTCATTTTACCAAACAGCTCCTCAACGGATTTAGCACACTGAAAGAAAAAATTCGGTTACTACAACCTACTTTGTGTCACCGAATGTTTTCGGTCACATTAACCTTGAATTCGGTTGTCTTATCTTCAAAAACCGAATTTGAAGACACAACAACCGAATGTGATGTCATCGTGACCGAATAACCACTGTGCCAACCGAATGATAAAATGTTTTCTTTTAGTGCAGAATATACCAAGGTCGAATTATCTTCCAATAATTGTTGTTGTCTTTAAGGTTCAAATTAAATAGATCATTGACATATAAATTAAAAAAATGTGGACCGAGAAGTGACCCTTGCTGAACACCCGCTAAGACAATTTCCGTTGGACTAAAACAATCATTGACAGTATAGTTTTTGACAACTGTTTTGTATTTTAAAATTGTCTTCAAATAGTGATAGCGATATCAGAGATAAATTGATACTTATCAGTTTTTGCAGTAATATTTGATAACTAATACAGTCAACAGCTTTTTGGATATCAATGAATAAAATTACAATGAAAAGATTCTGATCTAGAGCGATTTTAACTTGATTAAGAGCATTTGCAACCGTGGCTTCAGTATACGATTTATGAAGAAATTCAAATTGATTTTTATTAATGATATTGAGTTGGCTAAAATATGCATTTAATCTAGTGAGCACAAACCGATCAAATATTTTTGAGAGACCTAGCAACAGATAAGGGACGATAATTTGAAATTAAGATCTTATCTCCCTTTTTAAATATTAAACAAACTTTTGCTACTTTAAGACTATAAGGATATGTTCCACTATTAATTGATTGGTAAATTAATTTCGATAGGATTGAGGAAAGATAAGCGTTTACAATTGTTATGTAGACTGGAGTATGATGACGTAGTGCAGTAACGTTACAGATCCATGAAGTTCCTATTTCCTCACATATCACAATTTTGCATATCACGCGTAGTTCATAACAAGTTCTCGTTCATCCATAATCTATAGTCGTATTTTCATATAGTTTTCAATACACATATTTATTCTCAGCATAAAAAATTTGACAATAATCTTTTTTTTTCAATACCCTATTAATGGTTCACACTGCGTTTCCACCCACGTTGCTTCGTCATACAGCACGAATTAGGATTCTCCGGGCCTCTAATCATAACTGCTCTAAATATTTTCAAACCTCAAACAGCTGTGCATATTTGTCAATTCGTCTTGTTATCAAAGAAAAATTTATATGCAACAATCAGCTTTGAAATTGTCTTCAAAACGTATTATATTTCTTACATAGTTGTTTTTATCAATTCTTCTTTCCGCTATATGTATAGATTCTACTGTAAAACGGTTGTAATTTACTATTTCGTAATACGAAATCATCAAAAAATCGGTTGTACATACGTTTTAATCCATCTTAATGTCGCATGTATTACTATTTCTTTCAAACGCGTTGTAAATAGCATATTGCGTTAAACTATCTTTCAATTTTGTTTATTAAAAACTACTAACCAGTATTTGTTTTGATACGAAAAATGTACTAACAATAATTTGTAAATTTAAAACATTCGAAAAACATTTAGCTCATTTTTCATTGCCTATATAAGAGATGAAAACAGCTAGTCGTCTTTCTTAGTCTGTTATTTCATTTCACAGCTGATTGATTTTCTTGAAGTTTGAGGGACACTGGTGAAGTGTCAGTGACATTGTGTGTTAACTTGCTGTTTAAATTATTTTTCTGTGTAGTCAATTTTTGTTTTGTGGGTGCTTTTCCGGAGATGAGCATATAGATCCTGGACGTCGAACCAGCGAGAGCGAGGGTGTAACAGGAGTTGGATAACCATACGCCGAATAAAATGGTATGATATTAATATTGATTTAAAGCCAGAGTGTATAAGCGAAAACCACCAATGGCGGTCTATGGCTTTTGAGATTAGATCCGTAGTTTGGGTATTTGCAAACAGATATAAATAAGCTGAACTCCAGTTCATCCTTTAAGGTGCTAAATTAATTAATATATCCAAATAGTAATTCAAACAAAAAATTTTGATAGGAAAATTTCTAATGTAATGTAACATCGTATTTACTGCATAATGGCGATCGTAAATAATTTAAAATTTGTGTTTATGTCCTTGAATAAAATACCCTCCGAACTTTAGTTCATTAAATAAATTATTAAATAAAATAAAATAGTGGAAACAGTCCTTCGACGCTTAAAAATAACCGGAACATTCATAATTTAATGTTAAATCGTTTTGTTACGTCATACTGACGATTGAAAATAATCTAGATTCATGTTGATGAAATAAAATACATATAATCCGAACTTTAAATGAATAAATCGATAAATAACCTAATATAGTGGAAATAGTCCTTCGACGCTTAAAAATAACAGGAAAGCTCCTAATCAATGTTAAATCATTTTTCCGTCATAGTGGCGATCGTAAATAATATAAATTTGTGCTTAGAAAATTAAATTACGTATAATCCAAACTGTAGTTCAACAAATAAATTAATGTATAAAATAATACAGTAAAATTAGTCATTCAGCACGTAAGAAAAATCATAGTAAAATTCATTCTTTAATGTTAAAATTGCTGTTACGTCATAGTGGCGATAAGTAGAAACCTAGATTTTAGGATTGATAGAATAAATTGTAGATTGATCGAACATTGATTCTTCGAATAAATTATTAATTAAAATATTGTACGAAACCGTCTAAAACTTCATAGAGTAATGATCATAAAAACGCTGTGTAAATTGTTGGAGTGTCATAAAGGCGACCAATAGAAGCCTGGATTTGTCTTTGGTTTGTTAAAATAAATGATTTTTTTGTTGTTAAAAATAAAAAAAAACGGCCAGCGGTTCATCCGATACAGTGTAAAATAAACAAAACAAAATTGAAGGAAAATTTTAATATTGTCAAATCTACCTAAAGTTTCAACTACAACAATCGAAAGAAAGAGATCACCCTCCATCCTCGGGTGGTAAACGATCAGCAAAACAGTGTATCAGTACAGTTTGTTAATAATCGCCTAGTGTTTGTGGCGCAACTTTTATATATTATCTTCACAATTTACCGCTACATTTTTTTCAACAATCACCGAGCAGTGGTGGTGCAACATTGATGTTAGTGTGGTGCAACATTTCTATATTAGTTATACAATTTATCAGCACCATTTGTCAATAATCGCCTTAAGCTTTTGGGGCGCAACAATTTTACACTAGTTATACTTTATTTATACAACGTATAAGTAATCGCCTAGTATTTGTGGCGCAACATTTTTCCATTATTTATACAACTCATCGGCACAATTTGTCAACCATCGCTTCACAGTGTGGCACAACATTTCATTGTTATTATATATCTTAGAATAGCAATCGCCTTAGTTATTGTGGCGCAACATTTTGTTATTATTATACAACTACTCATTTCATTATAATTTGTATGCTGGAGGATCCACCGATAATGGAGTGCTGAACACTAAGACATTAAGGCCAGTCGGATATAACCATGGGGTGTGTGTTCTTTAATTATTCTTTTTGTTCTTGTCTAACGTAAAAGGTATGAATGCGCGTGAATGGGTGTACGTTTGGTTGGATGTGGGCGTGATTGTCGAAGCGCGTGCGTGAATGCATGTGGTGAATATCTACGAGACACTACGATCTAAATTAAAAACGATTATGATTAAAATATTTGTTTTCTAAGGTAATATTTTTTTTGGAATTATTGCTCTCACTCAAATAATTATTATACTACCTGTAACTAGCTTATAAGGAAATCATTCATGCCGTTATAATCGTAACCGACGTAATATATCCCTGCTAACCCACTATGAAGGAATTAGCCTGGAACTTCTATGTATCCATCAGAAGACCAACTACTGTTCACTGATCGGATTTGTCGAGGTGCATTTATGTATGCCATTACCTTTAAATATAGCGTGTGAAGTTGGTCACGTACTCTACGAGTGGATGGCCAGTTTTCGAGTGATGGCATTATTTCATGGACTTGATCAGAATGATCAAATGGCAGTAATAAAAATTATTTTAATTGCTACTATTTACTATAATTACCCAATTTCTTGGAACGTAATTGTCTTGCTTTATTATAGGGGTGTGTATGTGGATTTGGGTGTTTGAAGGTAAGTGTGGGTGTGTGGGAAGATATGAGCGTGCATGAAGCATAAGAGGGTGGGCATATGGGAGTGAATGTGGGGGTGGAACGTGGTGATCGCGAGTCTTTCGCAAAAGGGGTCGCCAGAGTCTCATTTTCTCATTTGTAATCTTTCCATTTCTGTATAATCTCGTAATTCGCGTACATGTCTGTATTTGTATTGGAGTAGCAGGGTTTACCAATCGAACTCCATACTGTGACTAGCCCGGAGCATTTAAACAACCTAAATTAGCTACGCGACCTGCTATGCCGTTTCATTGGTTCGCCAATGAAAAAGCTCTTCACTACACAATAAATATAAATTTCAATGGAATTTTATCGCTTCCTGCTGAAGAATTAATATTATAAGTTATAATTTAAAAAGGTAGAAAAGTGAGGTACTGAGAATGGTACTGAATTTATTGTGCAACATTTGGATACATTTATGAAGTAGCTGTTGAACTAGCATGCCATAGTAGTAGGATCATCGATTGTCTTTAGACCCGACAAACGTTATGTGCATGATAAATGATAAACAAAAAATAAAATAAAAAAACACAATGACTTTTTTGAATCACTAAAATTAAATATTCAAAGTTCCCGTTTGTTTTTTGTGAATGTTTTCATTAACCTTCACAAAAAAATTCTTTCGCACATAATTTTAGATGAAAATAAAATAAAATTTATCATTTTATTATTACGAAAGTCATATCAACTCATAAAAATTAAATAAACCCAGTCATTTAAAAAAATATTAAGCTACTTTTACATTCTCCATTTTGGTATATTTGTTCATTATTCTTATCCTTGAATAAATATCATTTCGCTTCATTTGTACTAAGGCGTTTACACATATGTACTAAGGCGTTTTTTGATATGTGCACGGTATGGTGCACATCATGTGCATGACATGTATTATAATTTTTTTTTAATAAAATGTGTTGTGTAGTAGGAACTATATGTATCACAATAACACATAAAAACCTTTTAAGACCGAGGTCCTACAAAATCATACGTTCAAAGGTGTTGATGACGTAAATCTTTCTTTTGTTGTTTTCTTCTCTTTTTAAATTTTTTGTTAAATAATGGATAACTAAACAATCCCATATAAAGTATGACATAAGCCAATATTTTATGATAGGATTGAGAAAACAAAAGCAAAATAAAAGGTAAATAGCATAGTAAATTCTTGTATGAGCTAGAATGAAGGCAATTCTGCACGAGGATGAAGTTTCCCGGAACGAGCGTAGCAAGTGGAGGGAATCATCCGAGTGAAGAATTGCCTTCATCCTAAGCGAATACAAGATACTATTTTATCCACGACTACAAATAATTCAAATAATTTCATTGATGTTTTCCTGTACAAGTTTGTATCACCATATTGAATGAAATGAAAAACAAAACCAAACATGTTTGTTTATTTTAGATTTTATATATGTATTGTTTTTGTTTTAACTGGTTTATATTACTATACCAACAAATCAAGTTTTTAATTTGTTAGGGGAATTTTGAATAAATAAAACGTAATAAAAGAAATAAAAAAGAATTTGATATATAGAAAAGGAATGAATACAATTACAATGAAAGATATACGCATGGAAAGTATATATTCTTTAGTAGTCGTGGATAAAATTTTTTATAAAAATTTGCTGAAACAAAATCAAAATGAGGTTGCCAATAATCCAGTTAGTGGCATATTCGATTCGACATGTGACGCACTATTCCTCTTAATAATTAAAGTCCACACATAGCATTATATGAAGACTCGCTTCTTTGAGCAAGTAATAATGTGTCACCATCAAGGAATGTTCCAAAGCTAAGATCAAGATACCGTTGACTGAATACAGTTCATGCGCACCACCCCTATAAGATAAAACCTTGGCTAGTGATATCTCACTGCTATTGCCAGTTGTATGAGATATCTCACCTTAACTCGTATGCCAATAGCAGGGACTGGAGTACGCGAGTTTGTCACACCCATAGATCAAATTCCAAAACAATAAAAACTGATCCCTCCTTGCGGAAAAAACTGATCCCTCCATGCGAAAGCCATGCCATTTTGTGCACGAAAGTTTTGTAACATGCATAATTAATGCACATTTTACGTCATTTTTTAAGAAAAATTTTACGGGAGATAGGCATGAAAATTATTGGTTATTTGATACTTCTTTATTATAAATTATTTTATTCACTACCATCCAGTTTTTCCTTGCATTACCTTTTTGTTTATCAGATTCCTTTTTATATAATTAATTCTTAGTTTCTTATTTAGATTATTTGCCACATTCCTGCGTAATTTAAAGACAATGTTCTCTCGTGCAAACTCATGTTCTCCATATTTATTATCAAATCGATTAGACTAGAATTTATCCATGTTTTTTTTTATCCTGGTTCGTTTTAAAGTATTTTTTTCAACAATATAGTTACTAGGGGTATCCTATGGACTTCGCATCCCCTCCCCCTTTCCCTTGTATGCCAACATGCTTTTTTCTTTTTATTCTGCTTTGATACAACTTTTATCCATCATAATCCAACCTCTTTTTATCTATTCTGTATGCACCTTCTGCTTAGCAAATTTTACAAAAATACAACGTGAATGGATCCCAAATGGTTGGAAATAATAGTATTAAGAAAATACTGAAGTTGTAGCTTTTGTTTTTCCTTAATTTGTTTACAGAAAATGAAACTATACTAAAATAATGATGGAAAACAATTATTATATAATTTTTAGCACTACATGCCAAATAAATAATTAGTTTTTCCTACGCCCGATAGTGAAAGTAGGCTTTTCAAGCTGTTAGTTGATGGTTGAAAGTTTGTATTTGCCGCTTGGCGAGCGGCAATGTTTCATTGCCGCTCGCCGAGCTGAAAGTAAATTTATACATGCAGTAAAAAAATTATTTATTGATTTCTTGGTCTTGACAATTTCGGATATATAAGCAAGCATGACATTTTCTGAATAAGATGATCCAACTTTATTCATTTTGCACCATTTAACGAACAAGTCATATTCTCTTTCATACCTTTTGTTTGATTTTTCTGGTAATAAATTTAAAATTACACTCTCCGCAGCTTCTACGATGTGTGGTGGAGTGGAATCTGTTTCATTTTCATAACTGCTATCCATAGTTTTAATAAATTTTATTGTATTGCAAATTTACCTGTTTACTATTTATACAATATTTATTGATAAAACAAAATGGAACGCAAAATTTCCATTGAAACGATGTAGCAAGGCTAATATGATAGAAATAAAAATAATTCTTTGTAGAGATTGAATGTAAATCTTTATCTAGGTTTTGATCAATTTGAAGCGTAAAGTGACTTTTGTGCTCGGAGGCGATTACATCGCTCGCCTATGGCTCGCGCTATAAATTTCGCCTCCGAGCACAAAAGATTCACTTTCCGCCTTAAATATGCAATATACTATTCTTTTTAATATCGAAATGATATAAATTTGAACGAAACGGCTAAAAGATATTAGCAATAATTTTTAAAAACTGCATTATCGATAAATTTAATTGTCGTAAATGCAATTTTAATGAATAAAAAGGAATAATTTTTATGTTATATAAAAAAAAAAATAACAAAAACAATAAAAATAAATTTATTGTTTTTGTCAGAAACTTGGGCATTAGATTTTTGGTCAATTTTTTGTGGGTTATTTAAAAAAACATTTTTTGTCTTTTATACAACTATATTTCGCCAATTTCTTGTTGGCATCTTCAGGTTTAAATAAATATTTAGAAATATGAGTTCTATTTTTAAGATGATTGTAATGGTATGATTATGCTAACAAGTAACTACTATACTTTATTTTCACAAAACACATTAAATTGATTTAATAAAATTAAAAGCCTAAGGTAAAATAAGTTAACAAGAGTAAAATTTTTTTAAAACTTTTTACAAAAAACTACACAGCCAAATTGAAATCACAAAAAATTATTAAAATCACACAAATATTACTGATTAAAAAAACTTGGTTTAAATAAATTATGCATAATTTATAATTTTAAACCAAGTTTTTTTTAAATCAGTAATATTTGTGTGATTTTAATAATTTTTTGTGATTTTAATTTGGCTGTGTAGTTTTTTGAATAAAGTTTTTAAAAAAATTTATTCTTGTTAACTTGTTTAACCTTAGGCTTTTAATTTTATTAAATCAATTTAATGTGTTTTGTGAAAATAAAGTATAGTAGTTACTAGTTAGTATAATCATACCATTACAATCATCTGAAAAATAGAACTCATATTTCTAAATATTTATTTAAGCCTAAAGATGCCAACAAGAAATTAGTTGTATAAAAGACAAAAAAGGTTTTTTTAAATAACCCACAAAAAATTGACAAAAAATCTGATGCCAAAGTTTGGGACAAAAACAATAAATTATAATATTTAAAACAAAGGTCGATAAGACTTAAAGTCTTAAAAACAAAAATAAAAATAAAAACAAACATAGAGTCCACGTTGAATAACCCTCACAACCCTCTACGTCGATAATGAAATCGAAATTTTTTTGCACTTTTTTTTATTAAATCTATTTAAAATATTAAATTTATAAAAATGTATATTATAACACAAACTGTGTTTTGCACTCAAAATATCAAAAGTTTTCAACGTACATTCCTTTTAAAAATGTTAAAAATCTATATTTTTCTATGCAGTTATGTTTCTTCTATAAAACAATTGTCTGGTTCTGATTCCTGCCGCAATATGTTTTTGATTAATTTAACTTGATTTAAGTAAAATCAAATCTATTCCGTTTCAATCAATTAATTGTAACGAAGATTTAATCTTTTAATTAATAACATTATTAAAAAAAACCATTTACCAACTTTTGTATTTTAATGTATAAATTATTCCTAAAAAATTGAATATTCTATTAAACTTTCGAAATTTATATCTTTTTTTTCATAAGACATATTACATATTTTGTGACTAACTGAAAATCAAAAAAATTTAAATCAAATATTACTATTCAATATTTTATTGAAAAAAAATTAGTTCCATTCAAAAACAAATAAAAATATTGAGAAAAGAGATATTCATTCCTTTTTAAAAAAAAAATTTAAAACGAATTGTACAGCCAACAGAAAACAACAACGGTACATCACCAACAGAAAAAAGAAAACAACAACAAAAAGTATAAAAAAACAAAATGGCCACGAAACATTTCTTTTAAAACTGAAGATAATATTGTAGATGTCATAAAAATCTCCTTAATGCATTCTAAACTTTACTTCGTGTTGACGTCACACTATGTCACACTATGCTAAAAGAAAATAGCAATTACCTTAAAAAACTACATTATCGACAAATTTAAATCAGTTTTAAAAATTGTCCGCAGCTTTGAACTATGTTTAAATCATTTTTTTGTGATGAAGATGCCAACACATATTAAAAGAGAAATACATACTCAAATAGTAGTATTTGTTTTTCCTTTTTTTATTTCACGGGAATAAAATTATGGAAAATAATGATCGGAAAACCACTATCATATGATTTTTAGCACTAGATTTTTTCTTGTTAATAACGAAATGATATTAATTTAAACGAATGGAAAAAAGACAGTAGCAATAACTTTAAAAACTGCATTATCGATCAATTTAAAATTCCTAAAAAGAAATGTTTATGATATTTATGAATTCATGAATAAAAACACAATAATTCAAATGATTTCCAATATGTGCTTAAGCTCAATTGCTCACAAAAATCCCGTTCACAATAATTTTAATGTTATTTAATTAAAATTTAAAAAAACAATAAAAATGTACCATGCCAGGAATTGAAACGTTACGGCCGGATAGAGGTATAGACTCACGGCTATTGTATTATAGATAATTCAACTTATCTCCGTAAATGATAACACATTTTCAAAGTTTACATTAGAGACTTCTAAAGAAACATTTGGGTAATCAAAAACTGCAATTGTGTCCCTTGAATATTTAGAAGAATTTATACTTTTATCACTTCTGTTTGAAAATTACTTCGGTTTGAAGCACTTAAGTAGGTATTACATTCTCGATCCAAAAAAGAAATTGTTACTCCAACCTTTTTGACATTTTTCAACGTTTTAAGACCTTCTGATTCTAATAAAAGCAAAAAAATGCCGGCCCTCCACCACGTCACAACCATCGTTACAGAGAAAACTGCTGGAGCGATTTCAAAAACCTTTGTTTCTAAAAATAGGTTAATTAATGGTACGAATTGAAATGACGATGTGTTCGATAGCTGTACCGGAAGTGTGTCAAAAAAATCGTTAAGTATGTCAAAACAAAAAAATTTGCATATTTTTTGCTTAATAAACGTTCATTTTAAGTGATAACGAGTAGTATTGGTATGGCATTGGTATGTGAGAACAGAACCTTTATTATTGTATTACAAGTGTGTCAAAAGAAGTTTTCATTTATTTTTTTTGAGAAACAAAAAATGCGAAACATTTTTGATGTCAAACAAAATTAATTATTTGTATGACGTGAAATGTAATTGAAAATAATATTGCACATGGAATATGGTTATATTCAGTTTCAACTCCTTCCAATTTATAGGAAAAGTTGGAAAATATCAAGTCGTTGAAAATTAAATATCGTTTTTTAACAAAAAGTGTCATTTTTGTGTGATTCCAGATTCCACAACTTCTGAATAACATTTGGAAAATAAGTTTGAATTTTTGATTTTGTTATAATTTTTGCAATATTTTTGGAATTTTGAAAAAGTTTCTATTTTTGATTTTGTAATTATTTTTTGGAATGTTAGTTTTGTAATGAACTGCTAAGCAGGGATAAAATACTTGTATTTCACAAATAATTTTTTGTTTAATATATTTATATACATCGCTGCCCAAAATAGTAAACAATGTAATCATAAAAGTCTTTTGCCGAAAACTATATAAAAATCCTTAACCCAAACCGAAGTCTTGATATTTTGGGTTTAAAATCATCATTTTTTTTTTATCAGAAAACGAAACGTTTTACAACGCTAGTTTGTAAGTCAGGGAAATGCAATCGGTAATTGCAATCAATTGTGGTAAACACTTTATTTGAAATGCGTTTTTTATAAGCATAATCGGTAGATTTAAAAATTAAATAATCTTTAGAGAGCGAGAATGATTTTGGAAAAAATTTGGGAGTACAACATCAGCATCCACTAGATCTACGTTGTTATCAAGCAAGCATATGATAGAATCATCCGCGACAACCTCTGGTCCGCACTCATATGCCTTGGTATCCCAGCGAAACTCGTTTCTCTGTGTAAACTCACAACAGACACAAAACTGCATATTTAATAAATCTAGCCAACTAGCGACTATGAAGTAGAACGCGTAGAAAACTTCAAATACCTCGGGTCTGTAATAACATCGTCAAATGACATGCAGGCAGATATCAAAGCCCGTGTCTCTGTCGCATACAGAGTTTTCTACGCATACTCAAAACTTTTGCGATCAAAACATCTTTCGCAGTCGTGCAAACTCATACTTTACAAAGCATTAATCCGACCTGTGCTTACATTTGGAAGTGACAGCTGGACACTGACTACCTCCGATTGTAGAATTTCGTCAACAATCGAGAGGAAGGTCATATACGAACAATTTATGGTCCATGTAAAGTTGCTGAAAATCTGTATAGAATCCGAATGAATCACGAAATCATCAGCTTCTTGAGAGCTGCGATGTAATCGGATTCATTTAATCCAACCAGATTAGATGGTTTGGTCATATAGATAGAATTAGATAGAATAAAAAAAAGCGTCCCAACAACAACCAGCTGGTGTTCGTTAAAGAGAAAGACCTAGAAAATGCTGGCGTGATGACATCATTCAAGACCTTCGTGATATAGGATCGAAACTGGGGTCAAATGGTCATGGAACGAGATGATTGGAAGCTGATTGCACAGACGGCAAAATCCCTCCATGGGATGTAAACGCCAGAGAAAGAAAAATATTGCAAGGGTAGTATACTATTAATCAACAATCTTCGGATATAAATTTTATGAAATCGCAATTAAACTATTTTTCACAGAAGGATTTGCAAAATGATGTTATTATTTCTGGTTTACCAGATCCTGCGTCTGGCAACGTCGATTTAGAGCTTTTTATAACAAGACTAAACTTCAGCAACTATTTAACTATGAAATGGAAATCAAATTTGTAAGCAGCAAAATTAAAACAAATGAAGGCAGCTTTTGAATAACCTTTTTACCGTCAGATTAAATAATTTTCCAAATAAAAGCAATTTTATGACACTTGCTAGAGCTCGTGTTTCTATATTTTTGAATGAGGTTTCTAATGTGGAACAATCAGAATCGTTAGTAACACGAAAGCAGAAAAGGTATATAAACGAATGGCTAACTCCCTTCAATCTTAAATTAATAAACAAAGGACGGTAATTAGTTGGTGACAAATAACTATTTAAACAATTTCCACATTTGTGGAATTGGAAGTAGATATATAGATCTGTTAGCATTGAAAAATCAACAAAACATCAACATCTGAATCAAAACAAAAATTAAAAGAAATCTGAAATTAAATTGAAAGAAAGGTATTTAGTGTTTAGGAAAAATTATTCTATTTTTGTAAATTGTTAATTTTTTTTTCGACAAATTAAGCAATTCAAAGAAAACTATATAAAAACAAAAGTAAGAATAAATTGTTTAGGTCAAAAATATTTTAGCTGTTAAGTGGTATTTACATTTGTTTAAAAAAATTGTTGCTGTCCAACATTAAATTTATTAATACTGTTATTGGATTGCATTTGATTAGATTTTAAAAACACGAGGTAGTAGCAGTTAAATAGTAGTTAAATATAGTTAAAGGTATGCAAATGCCAAAATGTATAAGAGGTAAAATGAATAATATTGCACTAATTACTAACTGCAACTTCCTTTTGCAAAATTTTATCAGTCATTGTTGTTTCTGAAACATAGATTTATACTCGGGCAGAAAAATATTACAATTTACCTCATTATAACGCTTTTCACTGCAGTTGTGATAATGCAGGTGGGGAGTGTTAGTGTTTTCGTCCATGATTCTATAAATGCGACCAAATTATGTAATCTAACCGCCCGTGATTCTAGTTTTATTGTTATTAAGCAAAAAGAATTGGATCTTAACATCGTCGGTACATATAGACCACCATCGGCAGATATAGGAATTTTTTTTCGAAAACTTTGTTCATATTATAACCCAATATAAATCATCTGTGATAGTGGGTAATTTTAAGATAAACTATATAGATTCTTATGATCATAAATTAAACTAGGTTGACGCTCTCTAAAAATTATTTAATTTTTAACTCTACTGATTATGCTTATGAAAAACGTATTTCAAATAAAGTGTTTACCACACTGGATTGCAATTAAGGTAAAACATTGATCTGTGGTTGAGCGGTTGGGACGAAAACCACACTGATAGTCACCGATGATAGATTCGGCGAACGGAATGAGTCGAGCAAGTACGACATTAGCTAGTATTTCATATGCAGTGTTCTGCGATGCCGCACACTTTAGGCGGTCGATAATGATGATACGCACACTTTAGGCGATAATGCGCACACTTTAGGCGGTCACCTTTCTTATGTAGCGGAACAATGAGAGCTGTTTTCCATTCAGCAGGTAGTTCTTCTTAGTCCCAGATTGCAAGAATCAGATCGTATATACGGGAGACCAGAGCTGCACCTCCATTTTTAAATAGTTCTGCAGCCATTCCATCGATACCTGGTGATTTACCATTTTTCAATTCTTTGTTGGCAGCTCTTCCTTCTTCTATTGTTGGTTAAGGGACAAAAATCTCCTCACTCGACGGAGCCATTGCTCGAATAGAATGAACTACATTCCTCCTCTTCAGTAGGTCTTGAAAGTGGGATCGCCATACTGCCAGCACATCACGTATATTAGTTGTAAGCTCGTTGTTTCCATTTTTGATGGCTGTGGATCTTGCGTGGAAATCTTTTGTCAGATTCCGCGCATTCGCAAAGCATTCTTTAGAATTTCCATTAGCTGCATCTTGGTTGATGTTTTTAACACAGCTCTTCAGGTGTTAGCGTTTCTTTTTCCGTAGGAGTTTTGCTGAGGCTTTTTTGGCGCATAGATAATCAGTTTGGGAGCTGCGAGTGATTGTTTGCCTGTTTGCCATTCTTCTTGTATGTTTAATGGCAACTCAGACGGGATGTCATGCTCTTTTATGCTTCGCGCTACCATTTCCTGATATCTATTCAGCACTTCCGGATGTTTAAATGCTTCGAAATTCCAGCGTACGGTCTTTTTTGCTTGTCTATTAAATATAGATGACAACTTACACTTGTACTTAAAGATGACACGCATATGATCGGTGTCCATATCAGCACCTCTATATGATAGAGTTACACTTGTGAAGTATCTCTTAGAAATCATGACATGATCGATTTGATTTTCAGTTCTTCCATCGTTTGATTTCCACGTTGCCTTGTGGATTCTCTTATGATGTCTTATGAGCACATTCTTGCTAGAAATTACTAGATCATACATCATAGCCAGTTCAGCTGCACAAAACCGTTATTGTTACTGGTATGATACATGCTGTTAGGGCCGATATGTGTTTAAGCTCTGCACTTCTACCAATTTGAGCATTGAAGTCACCTATCACGATTTTTATATCGTGCTGCGGGGTGTTATTAATGACTTCTTCGAGTTCTAGAAAGAACTTGTCTTTAATGTGTCTTGGAATATTACTAGTGTTATTATTGGTCGTAGATTCAACAATTTTAAGGTGTTCCGTAGTTTTATCTATTTTTAATGATAAATTTTGCTCAAGAGATTCAATTGATTTATTAATCGCAGCAATAAAATCACTATGAGTTGGATTTTATGCATTTCTCATTTCCGCGTGACAAGAAATTAAATTTTTTTTGTTTTCGTGAAAGCAGCAACTGGCGCCAAATTTATATCGTTAATGCTTTTAAATCCATACATTCGACAGACACGTCGACAGACAAGTCAGTCTTCGACGTTTCTTTATAATTTATCAATATCACAATTGTGTATATCAGAGATGTCTATGAATGTAACCACGTATGTGACCACATGTAACCACATTTCAATAAATTATTTGAATTTTCATTTTTCGATGTGAATGTAAACAAAAAATATGAAGGGACTGAAATCTCAAGACTTTGAGATATCAAGACTTTGGTTAATGATTTTTATATGGTTTTCGGCAAAAGGCTTTTTTGGTATCAACAAACAATAAACAACAAACCTAAAACATCGAGGAATGCCAACAAAGTGCAGCTAAGAATTTCACTTTTAGATCGAGAATGTATTACTTCGGTTTTTAAGCCGAAGTAATAATAAGTCAATAGTTTGATTGGGGTTTCACTAGGGTTTCTCATTTCCCGTAGAAATTCAAATCCCGGGAAGCCGGGACAAAAAATATCCAATTCCCGGGATCCCGGGAAATCCCGGGAAACGCTAAAAAGCTAGATTTTTCTAATTGGGTGGTAGAAAAATGTGTAAAATTAAAACAGCACAAAAAATGCGCTATTGATTTTTATAATTCCATTATTTTTAATTAGAAAAACTGCAAAAATTAAATAAAAAAGAATACATAAAAACAAAACAAAAATAAATTCATAATACTAATTTTTAAACAATTTTTCAAAAAACTAGGTTGTCAATGGCGCCATCACTCAATTTTTTCCGAATTTTCGTGACGAAACGTCCATTGAACCATCCGTCCAAGAGAACCATTAAACATAAATTAAGAGAAAGGAAGCGCAAGTTTTAGGTAGATTTCTCAGAAAAATCTACCTATTTTAAGTTTGATTGGTTTTAATGTGTTGTGTTTATATGTGTCAAAAAAACCATGATACCATATGTGTCAAAAAAAATATTTTCCTAATTTTGAACGAAATTAATTACTACAGAGGGAAAATAATTAAAAACTACTCGATTTTCGAGTGAGAAAACTTTTAATATCTTTGAAAAAAGTACAAAAAAATGTTAATAAAAATTAGCGGGATACCCGGGATCCCGGGGTGAAATCCCGGGAAAACGGGATGAAAATTTACCCCCGGGATCCCGTTTGAGAAACCCTAGGTTTCACACATTTATTTATACTCAACCTTTGTATGTTTATTACCACAGCTGATGGTAATAACCACGATATACCTGCAGCTGATTATTGCTTTTATATTCTTAATTGTTATCTTTTGAATTTTATTTTATACATTTTATGAATAAGTCATCTGTATGAATTTTATCTGGCATTAAATGGCTTGACTATTTTGAATTTTGATACAGATGTGAGCAGCTGAACTATAATCCCCCACCCGCTTATTAGCTGATCACTTTTTCTTCAATTGTTATGGTGTATACATGAATCATATAAATTTTAAGCGGTATCAAATGACTTTTGGAATTAGTTTTTTTACCAGTTTAAAAATTCCCCACAACCACACCCACACTACTATAGCAGCTGACCCCCAGATTTATCATCAGCAGGAGTTAATTAATTTTAATAAATAAAAATCAATCGGCATCAAATCTTTTATCACCGCCCTATGGGATAGTACTATTAAAATTTTTTTGCCTTAGTTTCATTTTAATTTACCCCAATGAAATTCTCTAAAAAGTAATGACAACTTTCAATTTAACCAATAACATTTGAATTATACTAAAAACAAATAGCTATACGTCTGGCCTACTGCGATATTAAAAATTATCAAATAATTTTTGAATTAATTCACTGATATCGCAGTAGGCCAGACGTATAATTCATAGAAAATATCTATATATAAATACGTAAGCACTATTTTTGTGGTAAAATTTCACAAAATTTGTCCCAACAAAAGTGGGGTAATATGTATATCGTCTTCATGGAAAGGTCTTGAGTAGTAGATGTGCCGAAATAGTAGATTGTATTACTAGTGCGAATGTGTTTTCCAAACAAGAGTTAGTTTGCCGCACGACCGTAGGGAGTGTGGCAATAACTCGCGTTTGGAAAACGCATTAGCACTAGTAATACACACTATATTTTATAAATATTTATTGAAATTGTTAATTTAATCATTTATTTAACAAAGTTATAAACAAATTTGAGATATTTAAATAATTAAAGTGCGCCATATTCGTTGTAATAGTTGTAAATTATATGAATCCAACTACCGGTAAAATATATACATAAGAATCCAACTACCGGTTTTATAAAAAAACATCGGAATCCAATAAGAGCTGTCAAAATTGTAAACTTTGAAAACCCAAATAAATTGTTATTTTTTGCAATTTCAAATGATGCAATGTGTTTAAATTGTTTTTACTATATGCTATATGGTAAGTTATTTAAATTATTATTTTGATATTTTAGTGCTATAAAAATATTATATATAGGATAGATTTAACTACAAATCTCACATGCAGGCGGCGTGCGTGCTAGGCATACAAAATATTTTGTGGTCATATGTGCGGTAAAGTAGTTTTTATTTTATTCTATTCTAGTACAAAATTGAATATTTATTATGCATGTGTTACAAAAAATATTTTTTTTGAAATTAGGACGATTTTTTGGGAAAAAGGGGGAAAAATATGAAATGTGTTTTTATGATTTTTTTTCAATTATTTTGTTTTTTTGTTCAAGTTATTTGTTTCACAATTCAAAATCAATGGTATCAATAAATCAAACTCTGAAATAATGTGTTGTAGCTATTTTGTTGGGAGGTTTATTTACAATTTCCATTTACAATAGCCGAATTTCGACCACTAGGCGACTCCTAGTATAAGTACAATTAATATACTTGCACTTTCGAAATTTTTGGCAAAAAATTATTTCGAATTACCACCGCCTTTGGGAAATTACTACTGAAAATTGTGCGAAAATCAACAAACGACAGACAATCGGAAACACATCGACTAGATGTTTCCACAAATAATTGCAAGTCTGCACGTTGAAGTTTAGAAAATTGAGGATGAGAGAGTTGAGAAAGTACAGCAAGAAGTTAAATAATTCGAGCAGAAAGTTCTCAAAGAAAGTCAGAAAATTCAATCAAAAGTAAACGACTTCAAAGTAAAAGTACAAAGAACGGATCTATGATGTTGAAATAATAGGTAAAACATCACACCAGGTTCAACAAATACAAGGCTTGAAGCTTAAACCTCCACCATATAAAGGAACATTATCATTGTGACTTTTCAAATTCCAAATCGAAACAGCAGCTGATCAAAGTAGCTGGAATGAAATGCGTCGTGTGGCAGTTTTAATATTTAAACTAAGGTATAAAGCAGCAGAAACAAGATTGAAGAGCTAAAAAGAGATCACAAAAGCCTTACATCGCAAGTATGGTAGTGACCACAAGAGTCTTATAAATCATCCATTATGCCTAACATATTAACGTTTTGGATTAGATGTGTGCCGCTTAAGATTTTTTGTCTGCGGTTTTCTTACTATAGTTTGAATTAGTCTACCCCGCCTCCCCCCAATAATTTCCAATTTCTCTACCAACATTTTTACTATTTTTCTGGATAGTCCCCGTTGCTAACAATAGTAAATGATGACTCTTATGTCCCTTATATCAAATTTTTGTTTCTCTTCCGCTGTATTTATCGCTTGACTCATCTGTGCATATTTACCAACTTTGTACTGCAGTTTTGGGTGTTGTTGTCGTGGTAGGACCCGGTGTGTCTTAACTGGGGATTTTTTCTGCGAGACATGACAGGTTAAACAATACTTTTAATACAGCTGGTTAACAAACCTTTCACTTTTACGGTCAAGAATATGGCTGCAGGTGAAATTCGTTAATTTCAATAAAAAATTTTTTTTCAATACAACATTTGAATTTTTCAGTTTTGTTTTATTACTGTTTTATTTACATCATAACGCGATTAGTTGAACATATGGTTATCTCGTGGGGAGCAGTCATCTTATCAATTCGTAGCACTTCGTGGTATTACAATGTTGGTTCGCTTTAATGACATTCGGATAGTGATACCCAATTTTTTTTACTGTCGACACTATCATCATTCAACTAAGTTCTGCTGTGTCCCAACATTTGGCATGTTCATATTCGTTTTGCGTAAAAAATTCAAACATTAAAATAAAACATATAGAGCAATAAATACACTAATTTTTTTTCTTCTAACATTAACTATTTCAGCGAATATGTTGGCAAGTTTGTGTACAATAATCTGTAACGATGTATGTGTTTCTTTGATTTGTTATGTGCGATGTAATTACAGCCTGATACTTAGTTTTTTTTTGTTGCGAAATGTTTTTCAAAATAGAAATAATGATGCATGTTATAACTCTTATACCCTGTAGTGACATCACATGATGAAAGTATTAGTTGACTCTTATAAAGAAAAAGTAACGATTATGATAATGTTTTGATAATGGTTGGATGTATATATGCTTCTCTTTTCTTGTTTAGATAGACTCTTAATATAAGCATTGTTGTTTTTATATAATTGGTCAGTCGTAATTTGATTTTTAAAAAAAAAATTTTTATTTTCGATTTCGATTTCTCAATCGGGTAGTCAATTTTTTGATTTATTATATAAAAGATTAAATTTGACCTTTTGATCAAAGTACTGGTGAGCAAGAAAAAAAGGTGGTTGAACAAACGAGAATTTAAAGTGTTAATGTTGTGAATAAATTAAAGTAAAAATTCCGAAAAAAAAATGTTGAAGCCAAATATGCCAAATACTTATTTTTTTAACGCGTTGAAGTTGGATCGCGAGTCAAAAAGCGTTCGAATTGTTCAAGCGGGTGTTTCATTATACTTTCAATTAATGTAAATAAAAATAACAAAATTGAGATTTGTACTCAATTTTTCTATGTAAATTAATGTAACAGTAGTGCGTGGATGGTGAAAAGAAAAAATATAATAAAAATTAATTACTATGGTACAGTGTGGTTTTAATAGTTACGGAAAGAAATATATATGGTGAAGTTAATTTGGAAAAAAGGGAAGAAAAAGAAATTATTTATTTTTTGGGTGTGACGATAAGAAGTTTGTTAAAAAAAAATATTTGCTTATATGTTGTGGCTGTTAGGCATAATGGCTTTTGCTTTTAAACTTAAACATCAGCAGACAGTAAGTAAGACAAGTAAGACATTAAAAACATCGAGAGAAATCTTAAATCAAAAACTCAGTAAAATGGGAACTAACGAGATTCATTACATATGATGATTTTATCTTGAGGAGTAAAAAGAGGAAGGTTTTCGAGTTGAAACGACATATTCACACATCTATAACAGTTTTTTTTGCTGCTATGTTACGAATTACCTTTGCATGGTACATTACTATAACGAATTACCGTTGCATGGTACATTAACTTGCATGGAACATTATGTAGATTGTTATAAGCTTGGAAATCTAGGAAGTTGCCATTCCTCAAGCGAATGAATACACGGCGTATTTTTTTCTGTGAATCGAAGTCAGTACATAAGGTCAGGCAAGCATTATCGTGAACGCTATTGAAGTCTAAAAAACATAAAAAAAAACAAATCTCCAATTATCAAAATTATTAAAAAATATTTTTTTGTTCTATTAGTATTTTTTTTATTTTTTCACATTAAAGTTATTTATTTTCTTTGAAATTTACATTTACATTTGAAATTGTTAGTTAATTACTTTTTAGGTTGTGAAATGATTATGAATCCTTAAATTTTCTACTAATAGAGATTTTTACTAGCCCAGAGGCCACATGTTAAGTTCGTTCTTCTAATTATTGATTCCGGCATATCAACCGTAAAAAAGGTTATAATAAGGGACAGTACTAACGGTATATTACCCAATCAATGATAGGCAGTTCCAAAAATAATAATACGTCAAGTATTAAAGCAATGTTATGGTGGAGCCAGTGGCGGTCATCCGGGTATTAACTAAACTCTTGCTGAAGTACGACGTTGATGTTATTGATCTGGAGCACGTCAATCGATAGTTGAATTGTATCAAGCATGTGATCAATGAGTGGCTGCAAAAGAACGTACACAAAGAAGACGTGGCAATATGAGGCAGTACAATGTAAGAGCACCACTCACGAGAATTGCAACGGATCTAGCTGGACCATTTTCAACTACTGATAACAACAACAAATATGTGCTAACTGCTAGTTATAATGGATTATTTTAGCAAGTGGACAGAGGGGTGTGCAATACCAAATCTGGAGGCAACAACCATCGTTGAAGATCAAGAACATATGTAGCAATAGTCATAAACAAAAATCAACGTGATTGGGACCGATATGCTCAGCTATTTCTGATGGCTCATAAATCAGCTGTGTATGATTCAACCAAAACGACAGCAGCTACAATTATTTTTGGAAACGATTTAAAGCTACCTGGTGAACTGAAGTTTGAGATTATTTAATCGTGAAAATTATGTCCCCAAGATAATGTAAATAAACTGCAAATAGAAATTAAGGAGGTATACATGTTTGTCAGATAAAAACCATAGATATAAGCATGACATTAACGCAACCAACAAAGAATTTGAGCAAGGACAACTAGTGTAACTACCCAAACTACAGTGGAGAAATGGTTTATCTCCAAAACTACAAACATCTTGGGAAGGAGTTTATACCATCATAACGATAATAAACGATGTCATTTATTGGATAAAGAACGGTCACCGAGCGAAACCAAAAGTCGTGTATCTAGAAATATTAGCACTCTACAAAGGAGAAGCTTTAGATTCTGTTCGAGATTTACAGAAAAAGTTTGTGGTAGAGTGAAGATTGCAGAGGGCGATATTAAGAAGAACAACATTCTAGAAAATACTCTTTAGAGGAAACAGTTCCACTAAAAGAATATAAAACACCTGAGTCAAGAAAAATGTATCGAAAACAAAGTAATTCGTAATAGAAAGCATTTGTTTATCCTTTGAGAAAGTAAACGCTGTCTTAGAGTATCCAAATTACTCGACTCGACACGAATCTCCTTCAAATAATTTGATGCTTTTTTATTGCAAAAAATAGATAGGGTAGTTTGTCTAATAAATAATTGAATATCAGGTTTCACTAGGTCTTAAAATATCCAATGTCTTATCTTGCAATCAATATTAACTCTAACTTACAGGTCTTTTGATTTGTTCTTGAAAATCAAAATTTTGTAGTCGATAAAATTACCCGGGTAGTATACCAAAACACCCCGGTAGCTGAGTTTGTTAAAAAAGTCAACAACTCCTCACCCGGGTCCTCGATAATCGATATTGGATACCCTACTTGATTTGCATTACCATAAAATTTGTTTCAAATTGGTTAACTCGGTGTTCTATGCGTCGTTGAGTAGAAATTCGAGGATGTTATGCTATTTTCAAATCTCTTAAGAAAAAGTCCACCCAAAATACTGGATCTATTTATTTCGGTAACACACTCCTGCATTCGTAAATATCACAGCATTTACTGAAGGGTCAATTAAAGTTTTAACAAAATTGCATATCAGGAGTGGAAGTTACTGACGTTCGAAATAAAAAGTTGTGACGGAGTCCTTCGTTTTGACTAATATTGAAAATAATCCAAATTTTCAATTTTCAAATGAACCCGAATCAAATACATTTATTTACCCATATCGCATGCGTTTGCGACGTACAAGGCGATGTGTTTCTAGTTTGTCTGTAAAACATAAACTTGCAAATTATTTCGATTTCAAAAGGAAGTTCAATTGATTCAAACACTGCCATTATTACCAAACAATGATATCATTTACCATTGTTCTTGCTTCTAAATCCGTATCAAAAACAAAATGAAAACTCATTTCCCCTATAAAAAGTTTAGATTACAATAAAAGCACAAATAAGCAAAAAAAAATATTTTTAACTACTTTGGACTCAAAACTGAATAAATAAATTCAAAATTCACATCAATAAAAATCAAATCATGCAAATTCTCATTCAAGCCAGTGAAGTTCTGGAAAAACTTTTTCGATTTTCAATTTTTATAATATATTCAATTTACTATGCGGTGTCTCGTGAAGGTCGCAAAATAGATTTTCTTCAATTTTTTTCTTATTTTAACTTTTACTATGTTATTCGGATGAAATAAAAAATAATAATGAATCATTAATATTCCTCTTTAACCATTGTGTTGATGATTTCATTTTGTGTTCATGAATTTATAGTCATATAAAAAATATTATAAATATGGCTAAAATAAATATGAAACGAAAAATCTGTTTTTCGTGGTAAGGACAAAATAGAAATGGTAAATCAATTTAGTTGAAATTCGATTCAAATTTGTATTCAAAAATCAATAAAATACCACCAAACGAAAAATGCTAGACTCCAGAATTGTACATAGCTGTGCCATAAAAATGAATCACTTTTAAAACTAAACTTTTAAAATTAAATTCACGTTGAAAACTTAAAATTGTAAAACTGACATTGTGTTTGTATTGTTGTGTTATGGTCCTTCCCTAGGGCGGATAATTAAGATTCATAAAAATAATACTTCGTTAATCTAATAAAAAAAAATATATACGAACAAAGTTAGTAGTTATTAAACTTTATGAAGATATTATTTTTGTACATATGTCGTCCCAAACGTATTCTCTAAATTCTTTTACTCTATTTTAATACATCTTTTTTTATAATCTAAACGAATTTTATTAGATGGTCGTGATTTGAGTTAATTGGAAGTAAGTTTTAAACAATTACAATTATTTATAGGGGTTTGAAAATTCTTTATTAGATAAGTAAAGAAGAAAATCTCGGTAATTATGATAGACTGTTTGAAACCAGAACATTTTCATAAGTGATATCTTTACCAAGTTGCTCATTAAACAACAACAAGAAACAATAATAAAGTGGTGTGTTGGTGTTGATTCTATAACCACTTACAGTGGTATATAAAAATGAGTACATATATGGCAATGGAAGCAATATTTTGAATGTACTGCATATCGGTTGGTGAGATTCATCATAGTTTCTTTAGTGCGAATAGTCACAGTTAAGAGGTAGTTGGTATTTCCGATTATTGCATTTGCATTTGCAGAAAGACGATTCTTTATCTCACCACCCTTTTTATTTCTTAAATTTTGTGGGCGTGAGGGGTAAAGGTTTGAAGTTCCTGAAACTTGTAATTTTTCTAAACATTTATATTCTTTAAAGTTAACGTCCGTATGGAGAGATCGGTTTTTATTGACTTATAATTATTTTTATTTTTAATCTAAGGGTGAACCAAGCCCGCGTACTTTAGTCCCCGCTACTTACATACAAGGCAACGTGAGATATCTCATAACACTGGCAAAAGCATTCAGATATTACTAGCCAAAATGATAAATTAGGAGTGCGGCGGATAACTGAATGCAGTCAATGGTAGCAGCCTCAAGTTAGTTATGGAATTAATGATGGCACGCTATTACTTGCTGGAAGAAACGAGTCTTTATATTATTCTATTCTATACTGTAATTCAACGATCGAAGAAGACAAAGCGTCACATGATCAAGAAATATGCTACCAGCTGGTAAATTTTAATTTTGTTCCTGTAAATTTTTCTAAAAATGTGTTGCCCACCATATTATTATTTCCTTTATCCTATCATGAAATATCGGCTTATTTTTATGTGATAAGATTGACTGCTTTTTATTCATTCCGTAAAAAAAATAAGAAAACAAAAATATTTTCGTCCATGAGCACCTTAGAACCCATGTTGTTGTGGACTTATGTCTTAAAAGGTTTTTTTGTGTTTTTGTGAAAAATATTGTAATTCCTGCAACCTGAGGAGCAAATTCATCCGGAAATACAGGACGGGGCATTGAGTTCCACAATTTTGGTCACTCTATTAAAATAATCGATCTGAAAGGACATAGTTCTACAACGAGGTATTTGGACAGCAAATGGATGAGATAACTCTAAAGTTCTCTTTCGTCGATTAAATTGCACACACGATAGAAGTATATTTTGAATTTCCTTAGAGGAGAATTCATTAAAGTTATATTTATAGTGGACTGACAATTCAGCCACATTTCTTCTGTGCTGGAGTGAATCAATCTGGTCCGTTAGTTCGATATTACCAATCAACCGTATTGCTTTTCTCTGTACAGAGTCTAGACATTTTATTGTTGACTGATAAGCACCTCCCCAAACATGACAGCAGTATTCCATACATTGATGAATAAAGGACTATTTACATCGACTCAAGAATCCTAATTTTTGCATTGCAGATTTAGTGAGGTTGAACACATGTTTATTCCATTTCAGGTTATTTTAAATATCCACTCCAAGAAGTCTAACTGATTAAACCTCACGCAATTCCTCATGGGAAATATTCCGGTTTTATAAGATAAATAGAAAATTTTTGTTAAAATTAAAGCCAGTTGCCTAGCAAAGTTTTTAAGGATGAGGGGTGGGATACCATCGGGGCCAGAAGATTTGTTGATATTGATAGAAGCATTTTCCGTACAATATTGCAACGAAGAATAATTGGTTTCATTTTCGTTACAACTGGAGAAATGAGTGTAGGAGAATGGGGAGGATCAACGGGGAGGATTTTTCTGCGAAAATACGACCTAAAAGATCCGCCTTCTCTTTTGAGTCGCACACGGGAATGTCATTCAGAACTAAGGTTGAAATAGAGGATCGAGTAAAGTTGCTTTGGACTGAGTTAACTGCCTGAAAGATACTACGTGAACCAGATGGGCGCTCGGTGAATTTCTTTGCTTTCTTCTGGATAAACGCATCTTTGTCCAAGTCTATTTTGTATTTACTAATATTTCTGGCATTCTTACAGGCGCTATGGGTTTTAGGTGTTTTGTTTGAATTATACGTCTTAAATGCTTTGCGTTTATTCCTCACTGCCTCATCAACATCCCGCGTGAACCAAAGCTCAGTTTTATAAGTGATTAATCGATTTGGAATAAACCACCGCATTCCGTCTTTTATGATTTCAGAAATTCTTATTGCCGATGTGCTAGGATCTTGATCAAGACAACAAATAGTTTGCCATGGTGTTTCATCATAAAAGTTTCTCTACCCCTCTCAGTCAGCGCGATTATAATTCCAAACGCGACGAGGATTTGCTTTAATTGGTATCGGTGATGTAAATTGCACTATTGCTGATATTAGTAAATGGTCCGATGGTCCGATGTTCCGATGGGTTTTTCAACTTTTGTCTTCGTAGTATCTGGTTCGTTTGTCAAAAACAGATCCAGCAAATTATTGTTATGATGTGAATTATCTGGGATTCTAGTGGGACACTCTATCATTTGCGTCCAACCGTGATAATCTGCGAGTATCAGTTCGGCTTGTCTTCCTACGTCGTCAGTGCGCGATGAATACTTAAGCCATTCTTTATTATGAATATTAAAGTCTCCAAGAATGGCCAGTCTTGCTTTGGGGTAGTCCGTGGTAATCTTGTCTAGATTAGCCGAAATTTGATCGAAAAATGGAGGGGGGGAATTCGGGGATCTGTATAATCCTATTATAAACATAGTTTCATCAAAACCTGAGATCTTCCTAGATTTCAACTCGTAAGCCCTTATTCTCATACATGAAAGTGAATCTCGAACAAATACACAGACACCACGCTTGTTATAAAAGGAATGTTCCAATTCGTAACTAGGTATCCGGTATTTATCGAGATCCAATTTCGATGCTTTGCCACTGACAATTGTTTCGGTAAGAAATAATATGTCAGATTTATTTTTTTCGATGTAGTGATGATCGTTTAGATTCGAATTGAGAACTCTTATGTTGGTGAAGTCAATGCTAAGCTGTTGGTTCACTCTTCTGCCATTTTGTTGAGACAAAGACTTACCCTCTGACATTGCAGGTATATATACTGAGATTCGGCCAGGCCTAAATTTCAACACTACACAACACAAAAAAAACTGGGTATCTCTGTCACAAAAACACGATAGCAGGTTTCATGCAACAGTAGCACGATAAAGGGAAAATAAAATAAAATGGGGACACAAAAGACACTAACTAAATTGAAGAGTACAGATAAAGATTAAATTCGAAATTCTTACTAATAACCAAAACGAAATTTTACATTTCCTGTTACCAGGCAATACAAAACAAATGTATGCTTCAAAATAATACATTTATTACATCAAAGCAATAAAACGTAAAATTTGACCTGCCTACCGCCTGGTAACAGTAAATATAAAACACCAAATAATTTTTTAATAAAAAACAATCTCACCAATTATATAATTGTATGTCTCCTATCTTCACTACATCTTTATTTTATTGTAACACTAATACACTTGTACACACTTTTCAATAACACTAATGCACACTCAGCGTATTTTATCTTATTTTACCTTTGATCTGTATCTATAAAATACATGCAAAAATAAAATAACACAAAACACAATTTATTTTTTTATTTTCGATTATATTATTTTCTTTAGAATTTAGCAACCATCTCCGTCTGACTCCGGTTGATGAAAAATGACATACCAAAAAACGTTAAATTTTTTTCCCTCGAGTTCACTACAACCCCATTCAATTCATGACTAACGTGTAATGAACACTGCGCATTCCTGATATTGGAATCATTATCAGAAACTTTTGAGGAATTGCGTGGCATAAGATTTTTAATTTCCAACAAGCGCAGTTTGTTAATTCGATTATACCTTTTCTCATCCCATTACAAATTCCGAATTGCACGCAAAAGCTTCACAAGATACGAATATGCCTTTTATTATCCCAGTACAAATGCTGAATTGCACGCAAAAGCTTCACAAGAAGACGGATTCAAATGAACAAAGAACAGGTACTCTGGCTACCTCTAAGAAGTATTCTAAATTACTCACTTCCAGTAGCAGTTCTGGATGGTCCAAAGCCTGTCGAAGCTTTGAACCCATTGAAAGGCAGGCTGATTGATTATTTTAGTGAAGTAAATTTTAGGATGTGCACTCTCAGTAGATTCAAGATCAAAACATACCCGCTATGGCGAACAAAAAACCTCTAGACAACTGGACATAACTGCGTGCATGACACATCATAGTGAGCCAGGCTGCTTAAAATCATTAGGGCAGATAAAATTTTAAGTTATTTAAATCTATAGAACTGGTTGGCTTCATATTTTCGAACATTCAATAAACCTCTTGACCACACAATGTCCTGGCTAGTAGTTATTTCCAGAAGCAAAGTTGTAGTATATAACTTTCCTAAAAAATGATCTAAAACTAACGTAAAGTGTATTATTATTGTGGAAAACCGATATCATTCTAGTCTAAAATACCTCAGATCTGTTTGTCTTCTTATCTCTTGAAAATACACAATTTCTAGAAATATTAAAAGGAGCATCATAGTGCAATCGCCTTCGGATCTACGTACTCCTTCCCATCACATGTGTTAATGTTCCAAGTGTGGTGCGGGTCACGCAACATGATTAGCAAACGGGCTGGATCAAGGGGCCATTACGATCCGTGCCGATGATCACCTTGGCTGAAGGCCCATTGAAATAGCTGTAAAATACTGCTTCTAGTTCTAAGCAACTTTTAACATAAAGATATTATATCTAGACATTGGCTCTGACGACGGGTACCTAAGGCCGGCTAGAACCCAGAGGATGGAAGAGTGAGTAACTGTCAGAGTTTGAATAGATCTTGAATTCCCGTCAGGAATCACGAATCAGGAAATAGTAAAGCTAAACAAGTGAAACTACGGGAATATTCTGTACTCCTCCTTGACGAACGTTAAACTAATACATAACTATTCTTATCGACTATCGATTTGCCGCAAATAAAAGTAATAACAGAAATAAAACATTTACAAAAAAACTTACATTACTCCAATCCATTGAATTAATTGATGTTTATAGAGATTTGTCCCAATCCTATAAATATGTATGTCTTCAGTATCTTCCGAGCAATTGACAACGATAAACGATAAAATATTCACCCTTGATATATATGAATTTCGTACATATTCCTCATTAAATTTTTTCATCTAATGTTGAATTAGTTACTTGCTAAAGGGATAAATTTTGCTTGCTTGTTATAAAGGGATAAATATAACTGTGATCATCAATATTGTCAGATCACTAGCTTACAAATTTTGATCTTTTTTTGTCTCCCTGACTGAAACCAAACTTTTCTTATGGATTTTGACCTGCTGAATACGAATATCATTTCATTTTTTGAGGTTAACTCTTGTTTTTGAGATATTCGCGATAAACCAATTTTTTCGGTGACAAAAAAGGTTATTCCGGTTTTTAGATTGCGTATTTCACAAAACAAACAAATTCAATGCATTAATGAAACAATTTCATAGTAATGATGCTATCAAACATTTTGAGCTATTTTTGTAAAAATCCATCAAGGATTCTGGAAGTTTCTTGGAGCCCGTGGTAAATTCAATTCTTTCTTTTAAGTTAAAAAAACACGAATTCTGGTGCAGGTTGCACCAAGTTATTCAGATTTTCCCAAAAAAAGGCAAAACTAAAAATTTGATAAAAAAATTTTTTTACAAGAATAATTTAAATTCTGCAATATAATTGATTTATATATAAGTTTTTATACAGATTTTCGAATGAAAACTGCGAGCAATTTTGATTTTTCCTTATTTCAACCGCGTTAATGTATTTTTTCTTTTCCTTTTGTGCCGCGCCCGCATCGTAAATAATATTTTACAAGTTCAGTCGTTCTCAAACATCAGTTAAGAATTCTTTTAAAATAGTAGAGTGCAAAGTTAAATCTATTTAAATTGCTTCTCAAGAAGTTTCAACTGTAAAAATAGTCCAAATTCATTTTTTTTTATTTGTGGAATTTGCATAATACATCCTGCTAAAAAAATCACTCCATATATAAAAATTACATACCTTCATTACTTTGGCATAAAACTGAATGAAGATAAACAGTGGATGCCGAAAAATAGCTATGTCAACTGCAACTTAACACATTCAAGATGGTATAATAGAGAAAATGTTTATTTAATATTTTAACGTTGTGTTACGACCAGGTTTTGACCATAACTTGCCATTTAAACTCGAAAATCTGTATAAAAACTCAATTATGTTGCAGAATTTAAATTATTTTTAGTAAAAAATTTTTTTCTTCAAATTTTGAGTTTTGGCTTTTTTGGTAAAACCTAAATAACTTGGTGCAACCTGCACCAACACGAATTTTTGTGTTTTTAATTTAAAAGAAATGATATTGGATCAACTTTAGGCTCCAAGAAATTAAAAAAATTTACAATCATTGTTTCTTCAAAATTTATGGCGTTGAAGATAGAAAAATTTTTAAAAAACCCACATTTTTGATTTTTTTTCAACTTTTTTCGAATGTAACTTCCAGAATCCTTGATGGATTTTTTCAAAAAAAAAGCTCAAAATGTTTGTTAGTATCTTTACTATGCCTTTTTTTTATTAATATATTAAATTTGTTTGTTTTGTAAAATATGCGATCCGAAAACCGGTATAACCTTTTTGTTCACCAAAAAATTGGTTTATTGCGAATATCTCAAAAACAAGTGCTAACCTAAAAAAATGTATATGATATTCGTGTTTAGCAGGTCAAAATCTATGGAAAAAATTGGGTTATGCTAAGCGAGATTTTTCTTGTAAACTAGTATAATCTATGAATATCGATAGGACAATCTATGTATATCGTTTCCAACATACAATTCACAATTATTCCTTTTATAGATCACTTAACTTGGAATTTGTGTTGAAGCCAAAATTCATAAAGTCCTTTTATAATTAAGAAATTCTGTTTACAAGTTTATGTAGAATTTTATTTTGTATATAAATTGACAAGTTTTTTTATAATTAAAATTGTTTAATTTTAATTGTATAATTAATTATAAAATATAAACTAAAATTGTTATCTTGTTTACTTAATTCACTTGAATACACACTTATTTATTTTAAAATGAACTAATTATTCACAATCAATTTCTGAATTACATACTTTTAATTAATTAAACAAATATCCAATACTTGTTTTTCTTTTTATTCGTATTTTACTTTGCTTTTTTTTTTTTTAATAAAATGTGTTGTGTTGTAGGAATTACAATATGTGTTACAATAACACATAAAAACCTTTTAAGACCAAGGTCCCACAACAACATACGTTCAAAGGTGTTGATGAACGTAAATCTTTTTTTGTATTTTTATATTTTTTGTTAAAGAATGGATAACTAAACAAAAAATCCTATCACTGACAAAATATGACATAGGCCAATATTTTATGATAGAATAGAGAAAATAAAAGTAAATTAAAAAGTAAATAGCAAATTTTTACAAAAATTTGCTGAAACAAAACAAAAATGTAGTTGCCAACAATCCAGCCGGTTGCATATTCCTTGATCCTGTGACGCACTCTCTTTCTTAAAGATTAAACCCCACACATAATTATATGATGGCTCATTTCTTCAACGAAGCAATAGCGCCTCATCATCAAGGATTATTTAACAGCTAAGATTGAGGGTGCTACCGTTGACTGAATACAGTTCATCCGCCACCACCCCTAAGATGTCACCTTGGCTAGTGATATCTCACTGCTAT
Source organism: Diogma glabrata (assembly GCA_963693315.1). Taxonomy (NCBI): domain Eukaryota; kingdom Metazoa; phylum Arthropoda; class Insecta; order Diptera; family Cylindrotomidae; genus Diogma; species Diogma glabrata. Next base: position 204,015,725 of record OY856187.1, read on the forward strand.
TGCCAGTGGTGTGTGATATCTCACATCAACTCTATGTCAATAGCAGGGACTGGAGTACGCGGGGTTGTCACACCCGTAGATCAAAACTAAAAAAAAAAAATGTCAAAACAATAAAAACTGATCCCTCCATGCGGAATTTGACGCTTTAAACTTTTTTTTGCTCTATTTTTATAAATTTCTTTTATTTCCCTTTTTTATCCTTACATAAGGTTCTTTAAGGTCTGGAATAAGGTGCATCCAATTTCTTGCGATCATTTGCTTTCAACCATACTGAATCTCCAACATTAATATCCAATGGGCTTGTTTTTTGGTCATATAAGACTTTGCGTTTTAATTTAGCTATATTATCAAGCTCGTTGGCTTTATTGTTTGCGTGTTGCAATCGATGTCTTTATTATTGAGCATAGACCTCAAGATTATATGCTGGCGTACTAGTTACAAATATTTCGTCCGTCGGTAATTTCGCTAGTTTACCAAAAATTAGTTCGTAAGGGGAGTGACTAGTGAGCCGTGTTAGTTTGTGGTGTTATATAATAACTACATACAGATTACATTAGATTAGAAAGGGTTGGAAGGGTTGCACGAGGCAGAACTTGTCCTGGCACGCAGACTCTACGGTCCATAGCGCTGTTTTCGAGTTTGGTCTCATAACAACTATTCCATAAACCTCTCTGTAAGTTTAATGAAATCCAAAACCCACTGTATTAGCGACAATTTGATTCTATCAGCCTTTACGGTGTCAAAGCCAAAAATCCTACCTAGGTCTGATATAAAAAAAGTCCAAGCGGCACGTATATCCGATAGAAATAGGTAGATTTCGGGACCAGACAGCTATGTGTACAAATAGAATTGGATGTGCCAGATTATTTTAAATAAAAAATTTAAGTAGAATAGTCCAAGTCCAGAATAATCCAAAAAATTTATCAAACCAAACTAAATACATTAACGGAAACTACTTTATCAATGCGATTTCGGAACAGTTTTATTTAATTTGGTTAAAACTACTTTTAATAACATATTAAATCCACCAAAGAGCAAATAAACCTTCTCACAACGTCACAACGTCACACCTACAACTCCACCACACATAATTTTATAATCTAAAATTGTCAAACAACTTTTACACCTCAAATAATTCAAATATCTACAATTTAGGAAGACTTTTGTAAATGTGTAATCAATATGCATATAAGAAAATATTCCTTAATTTAAAACAATAATGACTCAGCTTTGTTTTAATTTTTTTTTAAATTTTTGCGAAAAAAAAAAAACAAAAGATAATGTGTTTAATATTTCTACGTGATATTTTTATATTTTTATGGAAGTTGTTGTTGTAATTGAATGGCATGCATTAGGTTTAATGCTAATTACATTGAAACCTCTTGGGTTAGAAAGTTGAAAATCTCGGAGGTTATAGTTGAAAAGATTATCTAAAAGTGAGTATGAGTTTAAATAACATAAACTCAAAAATGAGGAAGGCATGGCCGTTTGCGTTTGTTTTCGTTCTAACAGCCCTGGTGTCTCAACCTCTAGACTTGAACTATTTATTTTTTTAAATTTTGGAAAAATTTATGTTCTAGTTAACGTGTGTATACATTTTCAAAAGTGAGATTGGCCATTTTCAGCAAAATCAAGGACAACAAAGTTTATTAAATTTTTAAAACAGTTGATTTTGCAGGAACCTGGAACGCCAAGGTTGTCATTTGGATAAAAATGATAGAAATATGTTCAAATGTTCAATATTGAGACTTTTTTGGCTCTAGCTACTTAACCTGTACCCGAATATGGCCAGTTCGCGAGCTTGTCAAAGATATTTTTTGCCGCAACGTATACAGAAAAAATGCCCTAGCCCTCCTTCTCTTACAGACAACACCCACACCCAGGACCTTCACTAAGTCCTTCACTTCCGCTTGGAGAACTGTGCAAAATCGCCCAAGGGGAAATTTCTTGCTACTTATGACATTATTTGATTCCAGGCCAGCTCCTGTATTTCCATTCAACAAAGCACAACAAAATACATAGTACGGTATCCAGTCTTCCCAGTGTTAGTCGGTTGTAAACGAGAGTTGGTATTCATTTAAAACTCTATGATTACTCTCAATGAACCAAGTGTTTCATGATGGTATGGTGTAGAAGTCATTTGTGTGATTGAAAAGTATGAACATACATGTTTCATAATTTTGTTTACAAATCCTGTGGCCATATCAGTTTTTAAAATTTTGAAATATCCGCAAATATTTATAACTTTTTAATGAGAACAAAAATATTTTTTCTTGCTCGCTGGTGCTACCTATTTTGTATTTATACCTTATATGACCCGAGACTGTCCTCCTGTTCCTCATTTTTATTAGCTTAAACAATTCAATCTCTATTTCTGGTTGAATTTCTGTTTTCACTTTACTTGAAGGCTTAAATGATGTTTTTTTTAATGAAGTTTCAGCCAATTAGAAAGATTGTTTGTGGATTGTTGATGTTGATGTTTTAATCAAAACACTTTAAATTGAATAATAAACACAATTTATTTATTTTCTTTGCCGTACAAATCCACATTATGTGCCAAATGTTTAATCAAAATTTTAGTAAATGAAAGCTAAAAAGTGGAAGTAAAGTTCAACGGTTGTATTGTAAAGTCCTTATCGCAGCTCCTCCTCCCCCATCATCACACAATTTATATTGATTTCTGTTTTTTGTTTTACTTTTAGCTTTATAAAATTATAGTCCGAGAGGTGTGAGACCAAAAATTGCAAGCTATTTCTAAAGGCTGATTTTTTAGTATTATGTCACATTTGTTGAGTAAAGAAATAGTCTGCCGTCAGTCAGCTGGATTCAGTAGCGTTTGGAGTGAAAAAAATTTTTGTAAAAAATGTACCTTGCAACAACTTTCTAATGCCTGAAAATTAGTTCGTTCGAGAGCAGTTTATTAATCAAAAATAAGTTTTATGATCGTCAGTCACACAAATCCTGTAACCGAACGCGTTGAAGATGTAAAAACACGGTACATCGTGCAAGTTCTTTCTAAAATCTAAAATTTAGTATACAGGTGAGGAATATTGTTATAATCACAAAAATGTTCAGTTTATTTCTATAACAGATGCCGTCAGTCGAAAATAAAAAATTGCCTCTCTATAATACGGCGCGCTCAATAACTATTAACATATATTGAATGAAGATTATTTTTTCAATGGATATTCGTTTTATTGCATGTACAATGAAGCTGATCTACTCGATAAGAAGACGGCAACGTCCATTAAACTATATAATATTAAACTTAAATAACAAAATTAATTAAATTAATTAAAATTAGTCTTGTGCATGAATCAAAATATATAGAAAATATTATTCTAATATGAGTCGCTGCAGTTGTTGTAAACATCACTTGAATCATCATTTTCTGGATCAGTTATATCTAACAATTCATCATCTGCAAATTAATATAAGTACAAGTGCAATAAACGCAATGTTTAATTTCAAATAATTAAATACAAAAGATTAACATGCATATCAAGTACAATCTTTTACCTGAAACATCATTTTCTTTAATAACAACAAAATTCACGACTATTGGAAAATGTTGTCCTCCAAACCCATGGAGCTCATACCGCCCGTCTATTTGCTGCCAACCACTTTTCACGGCCACATCTGATCATGCAAATAGTTGAAACGTATTCATTCTCTTTTTCGCTTCTCTTGTTTTTAAAAGCCAATGGTTTCGAACATCACTAGTATTTTCGTAGCTTCGTTACAGAGCAAACGTATGTCTTTCTGTGAAAATTTATATCCTAAAATGGATGGAAGTACGAATGCTTTATGTGTTATTTGTTTGAAAAAACACAACGACCAAAAACCTTATATTTGCGATTGACGGCATCTGTTATAGAAATAAACTGACTGCAACTACATTTTTTGTGATTATAACAATATTCTTCACCTGTATACTAAATTTCAGATTTTAGTAAGTACCTAGACGATGTACCGTACAACTTCAACGCGTGACTGACGCGACGCGTTTGGTTACAAGATTTGTGTGACTGACGATCATAAAACTTATTTTTGATTAATAAACTGCTCTCGAACTAATTTTCAGGTTTTAATAAGTAATTGCAATGTACATGGTTTTTTTTACAAAATTGGAGCCTTACTCCAAACGCTAACGAATTCAACTGACTAACTGCAGACTGTTTCTCTACTCAACATATGTGAGATACTATTAAAAAATCAACCTTTAGAAATTGCTAGCAAATTTTTTGTTTCTCGCCTCCCCTATAGAGACTAATATGTAATGATTGTTGAAATGCAAACTGTTGAAATAGTGTGCGACTATAGTCATTTTGAAGATTATGGATCAAGTTTCTTCGCGAATTTAGACAAAAAACGAATTTTTCCACCATTTTTTTTTGTAGAGGGACCTGCAGAAGGGAGGCAGATAAGGGATAGGTTAGTTCGAAAGAAATGTTGGAAATAAAAAATTAAAAGTCCATAATCATACATTTGACCCCTCTATAGACCACCCGGGAGAGTTATGAATTATTTTTTTAAATTTTTCTTTCAGACTAATTTCAATTTCGGTAAAGTAAATTATAAAATTTATATGTGACTAGATAAAACCCATTTTTTCTGGCTGGTTTAAATTATATATTCCCCTATAACATTTATAAACTAATCTATTTTATTGATGTTTTCCAAAGAAAACAAGTTCATTAAAAATTAAAACAAGTGGTTAAGTATATAAAAATCGTTACCAAAACAAACAAAAACCATACCATTCCTTTAACATGAAAAATCATTCCCTATCGTTTACATAGCAGTATTCAAATCACATATTCTAATTGTGATATGTTACTCGTGCATACATAAAATAGAAAATTATTCACTTAAATGAATTACATACTTTAAAGCTCTTCAATAAGCTCCAACTAATTGGTTTTCTATAATACTCCATTGAAAAAGTGTTACAAAAAATTTTCTGATAATTTTGTGTTTCAAATTCATAAAACATAAAAATTTTCATATACACTTTTCCCAAATCAAACAACAAAAAATAATAGAAAAAAGGGTAATTTCATTAAAAGTTAATTTTCTTTCTTCGAATTTTATTTAGTTTTTATTTATATTATATTTTACATTTTCCAGTTGAACTAGAAAAACGAAACAAAAAAATATTCACTTGTTTTTAGATAAGAAAATTATGTAAAATATAGAGTTGCGACAACAATAATCACATATGTGAAATAAAAAAACTGGAAGTAAATAAAATTGACATACATACTTACATTGAATATTGATAGACAAAGGAAATCTTAACTGTTGTTTTATTTTGAACTTTTCATGGTTAATATTTGATTTATAATTTGATAAATAAAGAAGATTAAAAGAAATAATTATAAAGAATGTATTCTTCGAAATACGATATAGACCTTTTCATATAAACATATAGACCTTATTGACTATGTAGACCCTTTTACCGAAAATATCTTGACAGCTGTGATTAGCTGATTTGTATTTCGGAAATTCAAAATAATTGTTTTTTCTTGCTAGAAAAGATTGTTTTGTAGTTTGTTTAAGTTGTTTTTACTATAGAATTCTACGTCTCTACAATATCTATTTTCCTGACCTTATCTGATTTCAATACAATTTCAGATTTACAACCAATGACAACATACATTCAAAGATGGCAGTGTTTTTTAAGATACTCGCTTTTTTACCACATTTTTTTCAGAAAAAAAAATGCTCCGTTAATTTGCAATCCAAGATTAAATATTTGCGTTGGCCGTGTTTTTCGTTTTAAAAATAAAATTCTTACAAAACTGGTATTACGATTTTTTTTCAAACTTTTTTTAAACAATGCAGTGAATGCGTCTTTTTGACTAAAACGATTTATCTAATTATTTTTAGAATACAAATTAAATATTTGAGGGTGTGGATGCTTGTAATATGATAATTTTAATGTTACAGTTAAAAACAATCTAGCACTATAAGAACAAGTAATTTGGTATTATATTTTAAATAAAACAAAATATATTTTACACTAAAAAAAATCTTTCTTATAAATATTTTGATGGGCAACAATAAATTTTTGGCATGAAACAAATATTTTTGCATGCAAAAATATCTATTTCGAAGAATAAAATGTATTTTTAGGTCTATGTTTAATAACCTGGTTTAGTCTTGTATGAAAAAATAATGCTGCGCTATTGATAGCTTCTACTGGATAATTTTGTTACGTTTCGTTAAAAAATGATCGAGCCAAAGTGTGACCCCTATATCGGTCAAATGTATGACTAGATCCTAATATTTGTTCATTCACATTTCCCCCCTTACCTACCCCTATATGTCACCCTTCTGGGGTTTCTCGTACAAAAAATTAAGAAAAATGTTAAATATAATTCACAGCTCCGCCAGGGTGACCCATAGAGGGGTTAAATGTATGAATTGGTCCTATAACTTTTTCCTTCCCAAAATTTCTTCTGAACACACCTACCCACTATCTGTCTCCCTTCTGAAGGGCCCCATACAAAAACACCCACCCATATCGTAATATTGTGAAATAATCAAACTCAACGTAATATTCGAATATAGATTTTGAATTTCTGGTCCAAGTGAAAATGACATCATCTTCTTCAGATGAAGTTGTTTTACGATCGAATACCCAAATGAGCATGCGGATTCAGGGTTCAAAATTGCCATTAAACAAACAAGTGCTGCAAATGCTCTACTTCAACACTGTGTATCGAGGTATGGCAGAAACTGCGTTATTATTCGCTGATGCAGTGTTAATTTTTTGGCGTCAGGCTGCAATCCCCTTCAAACACCAACCCCACATTGAAAATAAAATTATTAAATTACGATACTTGTAAAAACAATGATGTTAGAGAAGCTGAATTCATCGACAAATGAATGGATGATCTATTTTACATTGCGATGTTAAATTTCTGAAAATCCAAAGATTGAAAAGCCGCGTGGGCTTAATAATTGACACGGACTCGGTCACTTTTAGGATTGACAAAAGAAGAGCTGAATGCAAATATGCTGAAGAATCAAGACGCAAAAGTCAAGTTAGCGATTTTGCAACATCTGGTAAGTGTTTGTTATCTAGCTGTACGCTGCTAAGCTTTTACTTTTTTCACTCAACTTTTCCAACCAAATCGAGTGACCAAATGGAAGTTTATGATATTGACGTTGATGCTCCACAATCGCTCCGACCCCTCAAAGGCACAAGAGGCTCTGTTGAATGTAGCACCGGACGTTTATTATCTTGTTTTGACAAGTCCCACACAAGTGACTGTGATGCGATTGACACTTTGATAGCCACTCCAGAAGGTACGGGACGCGATCAAAACTGATTATAAATCGCTCGTCATTACGGAAACGTTATAATAAAATCAGGAGAAAGCCGCAGAGTTTGTAAAAAAAGCAACAAGTAACATTTATCATTAATGTAATATGCTTGAATATTGATGTTACATCGAAATTTTTCTTTTCCATACAGAGGAATTCTTCGTGGTGTATTGGGGCGGAAAAATGATACCAGATCTTTAAGGCAAAATGATGATCGACTTCCAATTATTGTAGCGTTTGATGGGAAGAGCAATGTCTGTATTGCAGTAGCTGTTTAATACCTGCTGGTTGAGTGGCACATGTTGAATCGTGTTAACGCGGATGTAGACCAATTGAAATTTTTGTGATTGATTTAGAAAAAAAATTAATAAAAATTAACTTCAATATTTTCGCTTCTATAAATTTAATTAAAAAATTAATTTGAACAACTGTTCAGCTTGAAAGCTAAGTTTATTTTTTTTTTTCACATTCAGGCGCAGTTATTTTGTTTATATTATTATACAGCTGCACAAATCACATACAAGGCTTTTCATTCGGAACAACAGCGTCCAACACCGGCCGATTAATGGGAGCTTCACGTGCCCTTGAACAAATGTTAGAAAGAATCGTACTTTATTTGCCGTGCCGCCATCATATTTTTGAATTGGTTTTACGGCAAGTATTTGAAACCAAATTCGACAAAACTTCTGTGCCAGGTGTACTATTCTTTGATTGGTTTAAAGACAGTTGAGATACAATTAAAACGAAAGCATACACCGAAAGCGTAGGAGACGATGACATCGCTAAAGGGATTCAAGTCGCAATGCAAATGTAAAAAATACGAGCCTTTTGTAAAGTTCGATTGATGGATAGTTGGCCACCTCGCGATTACAAAGAATTCATCCAGCGAATCCTTTTATTCCTTGTAGAAGATTTTGGAGAATACTCACTTCGCCCGCCTGCGCCTATGAGCAATGCGCATATGAATGGCTAAAGGAATCTACAGCCTGATAAAGCTTTTTACGTGATGTTTGTATATGCATCATCTTTTGCTACGAAAAAATCTGGTTTCGATCCGATCGAGCTGAGGAGGCTCCGAACCAAGAATTGAATTTTATGAAATCACTGAGTAGAACGAGGCCATTACACTCGCGTTTTTTATCCTCCAAGGTGGCAACGGAAATTAAGATCAAAATGGCAAAAGCCGTCCGCGCTGCTTCTGAGGAAGATGAAGAAAATGAAGAGAGCGAAGAAGAAGATGGATCATCAGTCGCTGAATGTGACAAATCATCTGATGAAGATAGTGCAGAAGAAGATGATCAAATACTTGCTCCTTAAGCTGACCCTTTCGTGATCACTTTCAGCGACGTTAAAAAACTGACAATAAAACTCAAAGACGTCAACAAAAACTTCAAAGATTTGAGCAGCTTTGTCACATTGAACACAAAACCTTTTCACTAGCTTCGGCTTGTCACAAGATTTCTTGAAATTTCATCCGGCCATTTGGGATGACCTCCACGAGTATATAGTCTCCAAATTGTCAAGAAATTGCGAGTGGTCAACGATACGACTGATGGAGGCGTGAATCTCTGCCGAGAGTCTTTGCCGAAATGAAAACAAGTTTCAAGACTTGCTATTAGTCTTCGCCAATTATAAGGCACAATTTTCCATAAGTGACAAAAACAAACTTTTCTAATCTTTTTTTTTCCTATGTACGGTTTTTCTTGCTTTACATGTTATTTTGTAAATACATTAAATAAATGCATTGAACCGCCTCAGAGCGTGAAAATAACTTGACCCCGTCGGAGCTATGAATTATTTTTTAACATTTTACTTATAATTTTTGAGTTTTTCTATGTGAATCTGGTGGCAGATAGGGGGTAGGTGTTGGGGTAAAATGTTCAGAATGAACAAATATTAGGTTCTCGTCATACATTTGACCCATCTAGAGGTCACTTTGAGGCAGTCACAACAAATCGAGACAAAACATGCATTTTTCAACTTTTATAGGGGGCCTTCGGAATGGTGGCAGATAGAGGGAAGGTATATTCGGAAGGACTATTACTAAGGAAAAAATACTAGGGCCTTAGAGAGAAATTAATTGACTGAACTGCATCTAGAAAATATATGTTTATACTTTCACATTTAAATAAATACAGACACAATTTTCTCTCTCATTGGGGCTTACAGCCCATGGAGGGATTTTGTTGTCTGTGCAATCAACAATATTGTAATAGTATATTACATATCTAGAGTTGTAAATAGTATTTTACATGCGAGGGAAAATTTTGCGCAAGAGACGCGTAGCGTCGAGTGCAGTATCTTCATGAGCATGGAAAATGCTTTACAACTCGAGATTTGTTAACTTTTTCTACGACTTTGTTTTAATGCCCAAACGCATATAATTACTTGAAAAAATGAACTACTAATTATAAATTAAATACAAATAGTTTACAAATTGTAGTAGGCTGTGCATTATTCTGTGTCAAAATGAATTGAAATATTTAATTTTTAAAAATCAAATTTTTCTTTAAATAAAAATTTTTCTTTTTATTAAAAGCGTGCGGTATATATATATGAAAATCCATTACCGCACGCTTTTTTTTACTTACCGCATGCTATTTGAAATAATCAATTTACATGTCATGGATAGTGTGATGTAATTTATTACTGTGATAGGAGTAGAAAAACAATAATTATGATTTGTTTTACTTCTAAGCTTCGTTGTTGTTGTTGTTAAGTTTCTATAACAATATATAACAATCAATTTTCATTTATTTGATTCTAGGGTTATGTTTATGGATTGATTTTCACCTTTATGGAGTGGAATCAAACTCCCCATCGTTAATCGTGGAATTCTCCTTGATTCTGTTACTACGATTACAAATCACGAATGTATGTATATTATAAAAAGCCTTTAATATATTAAAATTGTTTAATTGTGTTATTAGTGTGTTTCTATTTGAATATATCTATCTGTTTATTATATTTAATTTAAATTTCTTTCATGTTAGTGTAATATTTTTTATTATTTATTTAAAGTTGTTTTGTTTATATTTGTAGAACTGTAAGTAGTAATACTAACCTTATTAAGTGACGCAAACATTTTCACCCTTCACACCACGTCTTAGAGATTATTTTTTTCATCGGAACTATCAACAGTTTAATGCCATTCTTTTTATCGATTCAAAGTAAAAAGTTATAATTCCATCGAAAAACCCAACATAGTTTAGTGATGCCAAAATTTTAATCGATTCGTATGATGCTATTTGCTACACAAAATGCTGCAATTATAAACTGAAAATTAGTTTTTTAAGTTCTTAACAGATTGTGACGAAGGATATTTTGGGACACACCACTTTTGTGTCAAACATTTATTTTTACTTTCCTTCGTCCCAAGTTCCGAATTCCAGATTTACTGAAACATTTATTTTGATGCATTATGACATTATATCCACTCTCAGAATCTTTTCCATGTTTTAATTGTGCATATATTGCAAATTTACCTTAATTTAAATTTAAACGGTTCCCATGTTACGTTTTTGTAAATATTGCAAAAACATAACATAACATTCTGGATTAAAATAAATTTTAATCAAATTACGGTTTTCTTTTGTTTTTCTATTAACTTTTCTCTGTCTAAGATTCAGTCGTCTAAAATTAGATCTATTTTTTTATGTAAATCTTGGAATTCAACGTTTTTGTAGACGAATGGCTTTTAAACCGTGGGATTTTGTTTTTCTTTTCTTTTCGAGATCAACGTTTGAAAAAAAACAAACGAAGATCGTGGCATTCGGATAATAACTCCTGACCAGTATGGTCAGGCGGTTTTGCACTTGGTTGAAATCGTGGAACCAAAAAATTCTTTTGGTTAAAATTATTACTTTTCATATAGTGTAAAGAAAATAATTAAATTATACGAAAGCATCTTAAATGCTTAAAATAATAATATAAAAAAATATATAATTGTGCCAAATGGGTTTATTATATTAAATTCCATGGTTTAAGTTGTTCCAAGTTAAATAGTAGTAATAACAAGTGTAAAAATGATTTATCTTTGAGTAGTAATCATATGTGTAACAGAAATCATAATAATACAAATGATAGTGTTTAAGTGTGGACAGAGATTCCAAAAAAAATATAGAATTAACATCTCGTTTAAAAATGTTTTTAGAATTTGATTTTATATAATACATTTATAAAAATAAAAAGAAAGTGTTAAAGAAAAAATAATTTTGGTTCACTATTTTTATTTATACTTGTTTGGTTCATATACAATGTGGATTATGTGTACGCCCATGGTATTGCTGCAGTTGGATTTAATAAAACAATGTACGAAATAAAATAAATATCCAAATGACGTCGGATGGCATTCGTCATATCGGTGGTGGGTTGTGTGATATAGGATAAAAGACATTACACAACATTGAGGATTATCAAGGAAAGAATAGATGAGTATATTTTTATTATCAAATTTATTTTTATTTTTTTTGTTACCGTTTACTGTTAATTGTTATGGTGATTAAAGCAGAAGCCAATTATTTTATTTGTTTTGTTGTTATGGTTTTTTTAATAGCAGTGCTGTTAAATAATTATTAAATTTGTAGATTTAATAAAAATGTTTTAGTTTGCTAACAACTTTTTATAAAAATATAAAAATCAGACCGGTTTCAGATATATATATATATATATATATATATATATATATATATATATATATATATATATATATATATATATATATATATATATATATATATATATATATATATATATATATATATATATATATATATATATATATATATATATATATATATATATCATCAGTGAAGCGTACTAAATTAAACATAAAAAATCTTAAAGCAAAAATTGAAAAGATTAAAATTGTAAAATATGATAAGAACAAAAACAATAAAGAAAAATATTAATTTATAATTAAATTGTACAAAATATTAGAACAAAATGATAGTTGTTCATTCAAAATTAAAAATGGTGACTTCTTAGTTGCTTTATATATTTCAAACTCTTCCATTGAATCCATGACAGGACCTTTGTTACAAAAATGTAAGACTTCAAAATTATTTTCAAAACTTGTATATGAATGATTTTCATCGACTAGAGGTTAAGCAAAAATAGATTTTATATTTTGAATGTGTTTTCGCTTAGGAAAATGTTCTGAAAATCTGGTGATGAATTTTCTACCTGTTTGGCAATATAAAATTTATCACAGGAATCACAATTTATTTGATAAATGCCAGTGCATTCTTCTAGTTTAGGTTTTTCTGTGAATTTGAAGTTTTTATATAGGCTGTTTATTGTTTTGAAAGAAATTTTAAGTTTATATTTTTTTTTAAATGTTGGGTAGTAAATTAGTGTAATTTATAGAAATATATTTTACGTATTCAATCTGTTTATAGAACTATGGTAATTTATTCTTTTTGAATTTCGACTTAATATTTTATCAATAATATTTGGGTTGTATCCGTTATTAATAGCAATAAATTTAATTGTGTTTAATTCATTCTAGAAATTTAAATGAGTCATTGGAATAGTAAGTAATCTATTTATAAATGAATTATAAGCTGACATTTTTTTTGAGAATATGGATGGTGTGAGCTAGAGTTAATTGTAATATCAGTTGTAGTAGGTTTTCTATAAATTTTAAACTCAAATTGTTATTATTCTTTGATATGGTTAAATCCAAAAAGTTTAACATGTTGTCTTTTTCAATTTCAAGAGTAAATTGTATCTTTTTATCAATCACAACAATTTTCTATGGTAGAATATTTCCAAAATATTATATAATTTCATAGTACTAAAAAATATGTGTCTCTAATTTGACTACCGCTACTATATGGAAAAGTAGATCTGACAACGTCGTAGTCAGTCAAACATATTTATTATTTTAAACTAAAATTATTTTGTTTTATTGTTGCGTGTCCTGTAGGAATAAATAAATATTTTTATTATTTTATTTTAAAATCTGATTGTCACGATATCTTATTATGAACAAGAACGATGAAAAAAAGACTTCTCTTTGACCGACACACACAACGTTGTCAGATTTTCTTACTGCAAAAGGCGGTTAGCTTTCCGGTGTACGCAGTAGATTTTATAAATTTTTAAATTGAATATTTACGTCTGATTGCCGGTGGCACCGCTGTTTTTTTGGGCTAAAAAATCATAAATCGCACAGAGAAACTGAACGTTAGTTTTTTTCGGATATCTTTGCAAGAGCAGTCTGAATTTTAAATTTTTCTAACAAATTTTGATACTTCCACCAAATATAACATAGAGTGAATGATAACTTTGAAATTGATTATTTCGTGAAAATTGTCGGTGAGATCTAAATTTTTTTTGATTCCAATCGATGCAGGACCGTTTATTCTGTAATATATTTTAAAATCCGACGTAAATCTTTGATTTCATAAATGTTATATACACCCTTAATTTAAATTTTGTTTAGGATAAATAACTTTTATTGAAGTTTATGATCACTCGCGTCATATAAATTCCATATGTTTTGAGAACAGGGATCGCTTGGTGGGTAGGGCTGGTGGTCTATCCTTTATCAGGTTTTTGTTTTATATCGCTCACCATCTGACTATCGCTCACCATCTCACACTCTGACTGCCGAATAACCCCACGGCCCCAAATGACTGAGCGAAGTCGATTGAGCGATTTCGGAGTTCAGTCAGAGTGACAATTCTTCAACGTTGGCCAGGGCAATCGTTACTCCAGTTTGGGGGCTCAGGTTGCACTGCTGTACGTTACAAGATTTTATTGTTAACAGATTATATTCACAAAGTGGTGATATCATTAGTCTTTTAGATGTTGTTGATGGGATTTTTAAGCCGAAAGACATTCTAACGTATTTTCTAAACGACCAAATGATGTTGCAAAAGGTATTATCGATTGTTTGTTAATTTATTTACACTAGTCTCCCCAATTCTCCCTTTTTTAATTATATATTGTATAATTTTTTTTCGTACTATCCAAAGGGGTGAGCTAGTTATCTGGTGAAATCGAATCTTATGTTATTTCTTCTATAAAAATAAATAAATTTTTTGCTTTTCAATTTTTTTTTGTATCTTTATGTCATAAACAAAAATGGCATTGCTGAATTCTAATAAAACTGCTTTAATGTTTGATGTCTAAAAAAGCCGTCGGTATTTTTGACCTAACGAACCTAACTTTGACAACTTTTGAGTAACAATTTTTGTTGGTTTTAACTGTTTTTAATTGAATCAAACTTTTGACACAGAAAAAAATTGCTGATAGATAAAAAAACACGAAGATCTATGTTTTGTTGTTATATATGTTGTTAATATGTTGCCAAATACAGTCAGTATTGATGAGCAATAATGAGAGTGCAGTTTATATATACTTCTGGCAAACAAACAGACTTGTTAATTTACAAGTCTGGCATCGACTAAGTAAGTTAAACGCTTTCATCCCTTTTGCTTGAAAATGATTTACTTTTTCCAGATAGGATTGCTCTACATCTCCTACATTGTTGTAACTTGAAGAGAGATCGTTTAGAAGCTTATCCGAAAAACATTATATAGAGAATTGGACTATTACAAGTATACGTGAATCCTGACCAAGATTAGGCGAATTTCTTTATATATGAATATTCTTACATTTACACCTGGTTATTCTGCGCGGGATCGTTGTGATTACTTCCACAAACAAATGATTATGTTGGAAAACACAGTTACATTTGTATTGTCTCTCCATCTGATTACAATGATATCCTTGTCATGCCAAACAGAATTTTGTATTCTCCTTTCACATTGTGTCAGCCAGACTGACCCTTTCAAAATAGTTTGACTGACCCTGTCGAATATTAACTTGTTATAAAAAAGAGTTTCTGATCGACTATGATAATTGAAAATTGACTTATTTTTATAATATATAATTTAGCTTTAACGAAGGCAAGGGAGCGAGAAAGCTTTTGAAAATAGAAAAACACGATGAACGAATGACCATAAATCAATATTTTGAAAATAATTCGATGCTTAATTCAAGGAGGACAATTCAAGTAATACGTTATTTTGCTGAGTCTACTCGTTACAAACGATGATCAGATACATTATCCTTCCATCAATGAAAATACTGAAGCACTTCGCTGGGAATTTTCAACCTAAATTAAAAACAAAAAGTTGATTTACATTGTGACGGACACAATCAACTGGCAGTACAACATTTATAGTTGCCCTAAAACCTTCAACTTTGGTTGGCTTCCAAATAAGAGGCTCCTTGGTTAATGTATCAAATAGAGACACATGCCAAGCCACTGCAGCTTGTTTGGCCAGATAATTAAACCATTTAGTTTTTTTTTTTTTTTTTTTTTATTCAAAGTTAGGCATGTTTAGTGTTAATTATAACAAATTATAAATTAACGTCTCTGAATATCCGAAGATACCATGCCAACTAGGGATAAGAATGGAATAAAAATTAAGATTCTCTGAGAAATTTATGAACGTTAACTTTAAAGCCTTGAGGATTAAATTCATCAGGAAAAACCCAGGAAGGTAGGGCATTCCAAAGATGAGAGACTCTGTTGAAAAAGTCACGTTGGAAGGCTACAGTTCTACACCTAATTATTTGAACTGTAAAGGGATGCGCTGCTACGTTTGCTCTGGTGTGACGCGAAAGGTTTGCTGATTTAGGTAAAATCGATTTGATCTCTTCAGAAGCTCGCTCATCCATAATATATTTATAAAATATAGTCAAATCAGAAACATTTCTTCTGTGCTGCAAGGAATCAAGACCGTTAGTAAGACTTGGGTTACCAATGAGTTTAATAGCTCTACGCTGTACAGAATCAAGGCAGTCGAGACTAGTCAAGTAAGCTCCACCCCATATGTGAGAACAGTATTCCATGCAGGGACGTATAAAAGATTTATAAACTAAAAGAAGTTGTTCGCTATCGAAAAACTTACGACATCGCCCCAAAGTTGGCTGTATCTCATCCCCTTCGTCAAATGGTTCTTCTTAAAAACATATGACATATCTAAATTAGTTCAACATATTACACTTGGAATTGCAAATTAAGTAATGTATTGAAAAATGTGTTGTGTTGTTATGCGCTGTTGTGTAGTATCTGATATAATAAATTTCAACGATATGGTTTGTGTTAGCAAAATTCATAAATTCGTTTTATAAAGTAACATTTTTAAGTATTTTTACTTATGGGTTTTATTCTCATTGGAATGTCCTCTTTGAAGATAACCTCAGACTATAATATCTGTCTTATATCATTTTTATTAACTACCTGAAAATACATGTAGATAATGATCAGTTTTTTTTCCAAAATGCACGAGTGTTATATTAAAGTTAACTTATTTACATTTCTGTTTACGACTTGACAACATACTTTTCAAAGAGTCAATTATTTCTTAATCACTCATAACCTTAAATAATGTAACGAACAAACAAACATAACTAATTACAATAATTTCATTTAATTTCTTATACATTAAAAATAACCCATAGCCTCAATATCTCCCCTTGTATAACATATATCGTTAGATTGGTTATTACTAATTACATGACCGCCCATATATTTTGTTTAACTCTATTGTAGTTTCAAAGTTAAAATGTAAATATTTTCCTATTATTTTCATTTTTTCACATTTCGTGTCTAGTATTTTGCTTTTTAATTTAATGTTTTGTTTATTTTTTTAGAATCATTAGATTGATGACGATTTAATTACCTTATTTTTGTTTTGGACTTATAGTTAATTGGTGAGCAATTAATAGCTTTCCATCCTGTTTCGAATTTAAATTTAATACAAACTATTTAGTACAACCCGTTACAAAACTATGTAGACGAACGAAGAGAGAATGATGGAAGTTAAAGTGTGAGGAGATTGAAAGCTTCAATCTTCAAGCTTCAAGGTTAAAACTTAAAACCTTAAATCAAAAACCTCAGACCGCATCAAAAGCTATTCAAAACAGAGATGGAGAGCTACAAGTAGACCTAAACAACATTGTAGATACTTTGTTCAATTTGGTCAGTAAGTTGGATGACAAACAAATCTTATTGAACCTAAAAGTACATGTAAGCGAACGCACAAAAGAGGAACTCAATGCGACCATGTCAAAATTAAAATGCAATTGATAGATAAATTTTTAAAAGATTTTCATCATTTAGAACCAGGTCAAGTAGGGTGTCATTTGAAAGAACACTTGATTTTAGAAACATTGCAATGTTTGTTGCAGAATTTTGCAATGCATAGTTTTTGAATTATTGTCAAAAAAGTGACACAAAAGTTGGTTCCCCCCTAGCATTTCAAGCTTAATTAACAGAAAATTTTTTAAAAAATTTAGAGACAGGAAGTTTGATAAATTTTTAATGAAAATTATAGCGAGCTCTCAAATAATTATATTTTTGTGCTTTTAAGGGATTGGGGTAGGGAAGGGTGAAAAAAACTTTTTGACCCAAGCGAGTTGGGTGTCATTTGAAAGAGCACCGAATTTAAAAACCATTGCAATTTTTTTTTGAATTTTGCGGTGCACAGTTTTTGAGTTATTCTAAAAAATGTGCAAATTTCAGACTTTGCCAAAACCCCCACCCTCCCCCCCCGCCCTCTACGTTTCGACACTTATAGACAGAAAAAATTGAAAAAATTCACAGAAACAGGAAGTTTGCTATATTTTGAACGAAAATTATAGCGAACTTCTCAAATAATTATATTTCTGTGTGTTTAAAGGATGGGTGTAAGGGGAGCAAAAAAATTTTTTTTTGACCCAAGCGAGTGGGATGTATTTTGAAAGATCACCGAATTTAAGCAACATTGCAATTTTTTTAGAATTTTGCGGTGCACAGTTTTTTGATTATTCTAAGAAATGTGCAAATTTCAGACCGCTCCCTCCCCCCCTACGTTTCGACACTGATAGACAGAAAAAATTGAAAAAAATTCACAGAGACAGGAAGTTTGCTATATTTTGAACGTAAATTATAGCAAACTCTCAAATAATTATATTACTGTGTGTTTAAGGGATGGGTGTAAGGAGGGTTAAAAAAATTTTCTCTGACCCAAGCGAGTGGGGTGTCATTTGAAAGAGCACCTAATTTAAGAAATAACACTAGCAATTTCACGCAAGTTCAGCAAATTTTTGGGAAATTTTGACTTGACCCCTTTTAATTTTGATTATTTTTTGTTTATAGATAGTCTTTGATAAATAAAAAATACAAGTTCTCTTAGAATTTTTTTTTCGACCAGGGGTCTTCACAGGGTGCTCCTCAATTTTTTGTTATTTTGTGATGTGAGTGCATTTTGACGAGCGATTGTAGAAAAACTGAATCAATTTTCATAAATGATATGTCGTTGAATAGGTATTAGAACAAAGTTTTTAAAAATGTACACTGTTAATATTTGGAAATAATTTTTAACGGTGTAACATAAGAAAAAAACGGTGTAATTGAAAAAAAGATGGCATAGCCATTTTTTTTTTAACTAAATTGAAGCTTATTTTATATCTAACCACTTGTTAAAGTTTGGGACTTGCGTTATTTTTTGTTTTAAAGATAAAATTCGTTGTGCATATGACTGTCTGGAATCAGTTTTTTTTTGTTCTGAAGGAAAATTATAAATATGGCGATTTTTAGATTCAGATTTTTAAGGAGTTCATTTAAGGAGTTCATTTAATAATAAAATATTTGATATTTAACATTAAAAAAAAAATCTCTTAGTTTTTAACGCCATTTTTATAATTTTCCTTAAGAACAAAAAAAACTGATTCCCGACAGTCATATGCACAACGAATTTTATCTTTAAAAGAAAAAATAACGCAAGTCCCAAACTTTCACAACTGGTTAGATATAAAGTAAGCTTCAATATAGTTAAAAAAAAAAATGGCTATGCCATCTTTTTTTCAATTACACCGTTTTTTTCTTATGTTACACCGTTAAAAATTATTTCCAAATATTAACAGTGTACATTTTTAAAAACTTTGTTCTAATACCTATTCAACGACATATCATTTATGAAAATCGATTCAGTAGTTTTTCTACAATCGCTCGTCAAAATGCACTCACATCACAAAATAACAAAAAATTGAGGGGCACCCTGTGAGGACCCCTGGTCGAAAAAAAAAATTCTAAGAGAACTTGTATTTTTTATTTATCAAAGACTATCTATAAACAAAAAATAATCAAAATTAAAAGGGGTCAAGTCAAAACGTTGTTGAATCTTCGTGAAATTGCTCACACATTTTTTTAGAAAATTCAAAATAGCATATTTTCCATATTCAAATAAACCCGGATGCGTTTGCAGCTCATTTTAATTCAAAAGTGTCATCAAGATCTCATGCGTTTGCGTAACGAAAATAACATCTATTTTTCAAATTTTCTTAAAAAACTCAAAAAGTAAGATAGCAATTGTTTATACAAATGTCATTATAAGACTGAAGTTATTATAAAATGAAATTAAAAATAATCCTCGCTGCATAAAATATAATATATGACACGTGATGCTCAATTTTGTTAGGCGTAGTTCATTTGATTCAAGTAAAACTAACAACTAACATAAGCTACAAAAACCGTATCATTAAAGTTTATATTCATCACATCATATAATTACGCTTAAATAGTCTTTCATCATCACCAATTAACATAATTGTGCTACCCTCATAAATTCAAAATGTTCAGAAAAACACAAAATACAAACAATTAAAAAGAAAATCATAAAACCAAATCAATAAAAAATAATTAATTAAATTTTCAAATTAACTTAAGTTTAATTTGCTCAAATTAATACACCCGACAAGGATCTCAATTAATAAAAATTTTCCATAACCTTAACTCATTTAGCGCATCCATAATCATACATTTCTCTCCTTTCTCCTTTTATTTTTACCTTCCTTTTCATAATCATTAACATCTTCACCACCTCTTGAACATTATCACTACAATAATAATAAAAGCAACAACAACCAAGTCTCCTTGTTATTTAAATCAACAATAGAACAAAGACAGTTTTTGCTCCTCTAAAGACACCTTCCTTGAAATTTAATTGCTGTCTTTCCTAAAACATTTTTTTATTCAATTAGATTTTATGTTTTTTGAAGGAACTGTATTATTTGTTCTTGTTTTATTATTTATCAATTAATTTTTGTTGTTGTTTAAGGTTGGCATGCGTGGCGAGAACCTTGCTATGAATCATGACATTTGTAGTTTAAGGGTTGTTTAACGATTTTAAATAGATTGGTTTTTTAATGTAAATACTGTAGTCGTAATGTAAATACGGTATATATATATATATATATATATATATATATATATATATATATATATATATATATATATATATATATATATATATATATATATATATATATACATATATATATACATATATATATATATATATATATATATATATATATATATATATATATATATATATATATATATATATATATATATATATATATATATATATATATATATATATATATATATATATATATATATATATATATATATATATATATATATATATATATATATATATATATATATATATATATATATATATATATATATATATATATATATATATATATATATATATATATATATATATATATAGATATATATATATTTTCAAATTTAATTTTCCAACTGAATAAATAACTTTGGATTTGAAAATACTTATATCACTTCCGTTATATCACTTCCGATTCTTTTCTCAAACATAAAAAGATTTCGAGTGGTGAACGTAAACTTGAACTTTTTTAAGGGGTTGTAATAATACATTAATCTCATACTTTAACACTTTAATTTCGTTGTTTCCTTCGATTTGGATAAAGTTTCCAGTTTATTCAGATGTTCCTCAGATACATGGGTTGCTAAAAAGCTGCAATCTTGCTGATGGGGCTACTGGTTAGCAAGCATTTTTCTAGCAACTACTCCTCCGAATCAGTTGCATTCAAATGAAAAAATTCAGTTAGCAAAAACATATCTATTGCTTTTACTACTGAAATATTGCCTATATTTGAATTAAGATTTGGTCAACTTATTAAATTTATTTGGTATTTTTGTAACAATTAAATTTGTTTAGTTGTTTTGTCGGTCTAATTTAGGAACAAATGTATTGTAATGACTAACTATTTCGATTATTTCTCTAAAAGTAAGAATATTCATATATAAAGAAATTCGCTAATAATTTGCCAATTTATTTCAATTCCCGCCCTTTAAATTTAACAGTCTTAAAAGTATTTATATATAGCAATAATATTTTAACATTTTTTTAGTTAATTGCACTCCATACTAATTAATAATACTTGTTTATGTCTGCATAGAGATTTTTGCTATGTAGGCTTATTTATAGTATTACATGTAACTGTAATACTGCTGTGCAAATTTTTTAGTTTTAGAAAAGTTGTTCGATCGGATGATAGATTAAAGGAAAAATTATTAATTTATATATGATGAAAGAGACAATAGAAAAGAAACCAAAAACTGAAAAACTTACTATATATTCTTGATTATTTTTGATC
The DNA here is from genome assembly GCA_963693315.1 of Diogma glabrata. Classification (NCBI taxonomy): domain Eukaryota; kingdom Metazoa; phylum Arthropoda; class Insecta; order Diptera; family Cylindrotomidae; genus Diogma; species Diogma glabrata. The sequence continues at coordinate 204,037,556 of OY856187.1, forward strand.
CAGAATCAGATTACATTAAATTAAATTAATAAAATTACTTTACTTGTGATGTTTCTTTTAATTCTAATTAAATTTGAAAAAAAATTGTTTGTGATTAATTTATATTTTGATGATTTTGTTGAATAAAAAGAATAGAATGGAAATATTTATTGATTTTGTTGATTAATTCCACAATGGGTAGCGAAATCCGAAATTCGACGTCCACGCCGTGCTGCCTGGTTAATGCTGAACGAATTAGGTTGGTGTACCGGAGATAAGTAGAGTAAAAACTGCTTAGCCAATCGTGGTACATCATGGCAAATTGGCGCCTTAAAACCAATGCGACTCAAGCGTCTGTTCTCCATGTTAGGGGCGGCTTGAAGCGGGCGTTTGTCTTGGATCAAGCGGCTCGCTATACAAATGTGTAAAAAGGTTGTTTCTGGTAAGCTTAAAGACATTCACGACAATTTGGGTTGGGCCTAAGGTTAACACCCTAACCCCGGAAAAAAATTATTTGTTAAATTTGGAAATCAGAGAAAGAATAACAGACCCGGACTTCAAAATAGAATTTTACCTGGATGTGAAAAAGGACCAGACTACCGAATCGGAACGTGGAACGTGCGCAGCCTGAGCGCTCCTGATGCTCTTATAAGTCTAGAAACAGAGGCTGAGAGTATGGGATGGATATCATAGCTCTGCAAGAAATTAGATAGCCATAAGCCAATAATAGGAAAACAAGAATTGGATAGTCACTCTCTATACTGTAGTGGTCATCCTTCTCCAACAGAATTTGGAACTGGCTTTCTTGTTGGTGCACGCATACAAGAAGCCGTGATGAAATTCATCCCGGTCAGTGAGAGGATTTGCTACCTACGTGTACGTGGTACATATAACAATATTTCTCTTATTGCCGTGCATGCACCTACTGAAGCTAAGAGCGTCGACGAGAAGGATACTTTCTACATAGCACTGGAAGGGGTTATAAAACAAACACTAACACGTGACTTCATTATGGTTCTTGGTGAGTTTATTGGGCAGGTTGAAAGAGATATCTATTATGGAAATATGGTGGGCCTCAACAGTCTGCATTTGAATTCGAATGATAATAGTGAGAGAATGACTGAGTTTGTATTATCAAATAATTTGAGAATTGTCAGCACTTTCTTTCCGCATCGATCGATTCATAAACAGACTTGGGTCTCACCAAATGGAAACACTCGATATCAAATTGATCACGTGCTAGTAACAGCACGTTTCTTTTCGAGTGTTCTGGATGTGCCGTCCTTTAGAGGTGCATGCACTGGAAGTGACTTCCTTTTTATATGTGCTAAAATAAGGTTCCACTTCTCAAACCCAAGCATTCCGAAATTCAATCAACTGAAACGTTTTAACATCTCATCATTAAAGAATGCTGAAACAGAAGAGAGATATCAAATCCACATTGCCGAAACATTGGAAAAATCAGAAACATTAACAGAGACGTCATGGTATTCGAATTTTTCTCAAATGTGCTGTTTTAAGCGCTGCTGAAAGAATACTTGGACGACCACAAAACCACTCCAAGAAGTCATGGATGGATCAAGCATGTCTTGACGCTATTCAATACAAAAGAGATTGCTATCTGAGTTGTCTGCAAGGACGCAATACCACGTCCACGAAGGAGAACTATAAACTGGCAAGACAAGCCGTTACATAGCTATGTAGACGAACGAAGCGAGAATGGTGAAAGATAAAGTGTGAGGAGATTGAAAGCTTCAAAAAGGAACATCAATCACTTCTTTCAACAGGTTAAAACCTTGAAGAAGGGCCCTCAAACTAGATCGACAGCTATTAAAAATGGAGATGGGGAGCTACAAGTAGACCTTAAAAATATTTTAGATACTTGGGCCGCTTATTTTGAAAATCTTCTCCACTTAAGTGACCAGCAACAAGTCGGATGACGAGCAAAGCTTATTTGTGCATCAAAGGTACATGTAGACAAACCAACCAAAGAGGAATTCGAAGCGGCGTTGTCAAAATTAAAACGCAAAAAAGCACCTGGTATCGACGATATAACATCCGAAATGATTCTACATGGTGGCGAAACTCTATCCTTAAGATTGTCTGAACTTGTTCAAATGATCTGGAGGACTGAAACCATGTCACAGGACTGGAACACAGCTATGCTGATACCAATCCATAAAAAAGGTAATCGCCTACAATGTGCGAACCACAGAGGAATCGCTCTTCTCTGCACAGCATATAAGATCTTTTCATACATTTTGCTATCCAAAATCAATCCTTTTGCTGAATAACTGTTTGGAGAATATCAGTGTGGCTGCCGGAGGGGCCGAAGTACCACCGATGCACTTTTCTCGATAAGGATGATTTTGAAAAAGTGTCGAGAGTTCAACATACCTGTGCACCAACTCTTCATTGATTTCAGGCAGGCCTACGACTCTATCGAACGAGGAACGCTATGGTCTGCTCTGGTGTCAATGGGAATCACTGGTAAACTGGTATCACTATGCAAAATGACAGTACAGAACTCTCAATGCTGTGTACGAGTAGAGAACGAAATATCAAAGTTTTTTAAAGTCGACTTTGGCTTAAGACAAGGTGATGCTATCTCTCCTATGTTTTTTAATTTAGCCTTGGAATATGTGTGCCGTCAAAAGAAACTACCGACTAACAACAATATCTTGTCAATAAACTCAGTAATGATGATTACCTACGCTGACGATGTTGTCATCCTCGGCCGAAGTGAAGCTGTTATGAGTGAGACTTTCAAGTCGCTTGAGAGTGGTGCTATTAAAATTGGTCTGCAAATGAACTTCAATAAAACCAAACATATGAATGTTTCAAGAGAGGCTGAGAAGAAAGATTTGATGTGCGGCGATGAACGAATTGAGGGAGTTGAATTTTTTAAATATTTGGGATCAATGCTTGACTCAAACAACAGCATACTTACAGATATAAAAGCTCGAATCGCTGCTGGTAATCGAACTTTCTACTCAATTAAACCTCTCCTTGGATCACCGTATGTATCCACTAACACCAAGCTCAAGTTATACAAGACATTGATTAGACCGGTTGTGATGTATGGGTCACAAACGTGGGCCCTTACACAAAACGACGAATCGCATTTATCTGGATTGCAGCGTAAGATCCTATGCTACATTTTTGGTCCACTTAAGACAGATGATGGACAGATACGATGGAAAGTATAGAACCCGGTATAACTCTGAGATCAAAGACCTTCTTGAGGGTCCTGATATAATAGGTTGTATCCGTTCTAATAGGATTGCTTGGTTTGGGCATGTTCTACGAGCCGATTCACAGTCTGGAATGATTAGAAAAATGTACGTTAGTACCCCAGGGAGTGGACGACCGCGAGGTAGACCACGACTACAATGGGAGACTGACGTAATAAACGATCTTAAAAAAATCGGCTTCTATATGATAACTATGTCGCTGTTGCAAATGACCGTGTTGAATATTTAAAGCTGATTAGCCTGGCAACGCTCCTACATGGAGCATGAACGCCGTTAAAAAAAAAAATTAGTGAAGTTGATTCAAAAAAAAGATTGTTGAAGTTTTATACTTAAATAAATCAATCTGGAAATTCAGTTAGTAAAATTAGTGTTCAACTTCTAAGATCCGTTACTTATTTAACATAAATAATAGGAATATATGTGATAAAGTGGATGACTACGCTAAAGCAATTTATAAAACGAGTGGTAAAATATGGAGGGGCAGAAATCTCACAGCTCTGAGATATCAAGACTTCGGTGTGGGTTAAGGATTTTGATATAGTTTTCGGCAAAAAATTTTTATGAGGACATGATTTTTAGTTTTGGGCAGCGATGTATATCAAACATAACTCTTTGTTAAAGTACAAGTAATTTTTATCTCTGTTTAGAAATTTATTACAAAACTAACACGAAACATCAATACGTTGCCGGAAAATTATAATCAAAATTCCAAAAATATTGTTAAATTAAATAAAATCAAACTTTTTTCGAAATTCCAAAAATATTCCAAATCCATATAAAATAAATAAATAGAACAAATATTCCAATTAGAATAAATCAAATATTTAAACTTTTTCTAAATTCCAATAATATTCTAAAAATTCTTAAAAATTTAGACTTTTCCAAAATTCTAAAAATATTGCAAAAATTATTACAAATCAAAAATTTAAACTTTTTTCCAAAAATTATAATAAAATCAAAAATTTAAAATTTTTCAAAATTCTAAATATATTCCAAAAATTCTTACAAAACCAAAAAATTAAACTTGTTTCAAAATTCTAAATATATATATATATAAAATTCAAAAATTCTATTTTTTTTTAAATTCCAAAAATATTGCAAAAATTATAACAAAATCAAAACTTGAAACTTTTTTCAAAATTCCAAAAATATTCTAAAAATTAGAATAAAATCAAATATTTAAACTTTTTCTAAATCCCAATAATATTTTTAAAATTCTTAAAAATTCAAACTTTTCCAAAATCCTAAAAATATTGCATAAAATATTACAAAATCAAAAATTTTAAATTTTTTGCAAATTCCAAAAATTATAATAAAATCAAAAATTTAAAATTTTTCAAAATTCTAAAAATATTCAAAAAATTCTTACAAAATCAAAAATTAAAACTCTTTCCAAAATTCTAAAAATATTGCAAAAATTATTACAAAATCAAAAATACAAACTTTTTCAAAATTCCAAAAATATTTCCAAAACTATAACAAATTCAAAAATTTCCATGTCCAATTTCATTTTAAATTACATTTACGTCATAAAAACAGCTACATTTTTTTTCTCCAAAAAATTGGCAAAAAAATAAATGAAATCATTTTTTGACACACATGACAACATTTTTTTGACAAACTTTTAATGCCATAATTCTCAATAATCATAATAAAATTTCATTTCAAACAAACAATTTTATTTTTTTCCAAAAAATTGGGTAAAAAATAAATAAAAATCTTTCTTTTGACACACCTGACAACATTTTTTTGACAAACTTATAATGCAATAATCTAGATTTTGGTCTCACATACCAATTCCGACCATCAAGATTTCTCCAAATTTAATGTTCCTACTCGTATCACTTAAAATGAACGTTTTTTAAGCCAAAAATATGAAAATTTGCTGTTTTTAACACACTTAATGATTTTTTTGACACACTTCCGGTACAGTTATCGAAAATAACGTCCTTTCGGACCTGTCCCTTAAGTATGCCTATTTTTAGAAAAAAAAATTTTGAAATCCCTCCAGCGGTTTTCCCTGCAGCGCAAGGTAATAACGGCCGGCCGGCAGACAGACATACATTTTTTTTGTTGCTTTTTTAGAATCAGTAGGTCCTAAAACGTCGAGAAATGCCAAAAAAAGTGGGGATAAGAATACCACTTTTGGCTCATGAATGTAATACTTAGGTCTTTCAGACCGAAGTAATTTGCAATGTTAAAAATGGTTACAAGTGCGGAAGTCCTTGACAATTATGGAGAAGTCACAACAAAGCTTTTTATGAATGAAAATGAAACTGATAATGATTTTAAAATTGTGTGGCGAGATGGTTCAATATTGTAATCCATCGGCAACGGTAGATTATAATTTGGAACAAGTGAAACTTCAAATTATAGCGGATCAACGTTTAACGTTTAACGTTTAACATCAGTTAAATTATTTTCGTCATGTATTTATTACATAGTTTAAATATATTTTGTGATAAAATAAGATATTCCCCAGGCAGGATAAATTTTGTTTTATAAAATTCCAATCGTTTCAGTATGCAAAATGCGTGAATATTACTAAATATTAATCTTCAACAAGGTACTAGAAACTAGGGCATGGTTAGATTAATCGATTGTTCGATTAATTGATCATTTCGCAAATTGTTCGATTAATCGAACAAAAAAATTTTTAATCGATTAATCTAAATTTACGAAAATGTTGAACATTTATAAATTTATTTAACGAATTTTGTACCGAATTGTGAAAAGGTTTATTGTCTAAAGATGTATTCTCTTTTTCTTACGAATTGCTTTTCTAGTTACTATGAATTAACCACAAAGTGCATTAATAACAAAATTTGATCCCAATGCAAAAATCTTTACTTTGTCTTAAGTAATATTTTTGAACTCCATTACTCCATTAAAATCTTTACTTTGTCTTAAGTAATATTTTTGAACTCCATTTACTTTACGCCCTTAATACATAGATAGCCATTAAATTTTTGTTTATTCTTATGTCATTGTAAAAGTTGAACTTTTAAGTATGATATACGTATTATTTATATATGTATTTGTTTAAAAAAAATCAATAAAAATATTAGAATTAGTGAAAATTTTATTTAATCGATTAATCGATTAATCGGTATTAAAATTTTCATATTAATCGTTAATCGATATTTAGTCCCAATCGATTAATCGACCATGCCCTACTAGAAACTTGTGTTTCTTTTCTATATTTACTTGCATGTAAAATATGGAAATGGAAAATTGTTTAGCTATCAAAAATACTTATAGTCAAAATATAATTATAAAAAACAAAAGGTTTGTAAAAACATATCATTTGTTTCTTTAAAACATAACGTTATGTCAAAACAAAATTTGATTTTTACTTTTTAGTTCGTTTACAAAAAAGTGAGTTTTTGAAATTTTTTTCATCAATGTAATGTAAACCCATTGTTAAATTGTATGTTAGTATAATTATTTTTCCATTTGGGTATTATGAATGAAACTTTTTTGTTTACTATGTCTGATTGTTAAATTTTTTTCTTGACAGATTTGATATGCTCGAATGTTTATAATTTTGTTTAGTAAAGAAAATATGAGAGTGGCAAATTTATATTAACTTGAATATTTCTGAATATATCTCAACACATAGGTGTTGAGATTTTGTTATAGTGTCGACTTAGCAAAAAATACTGATTCTCGGATCTCTCTATCTTCCTATATTTCACTTAGAGATCTCACCAAAATTTTATCTACAGTCGATGTATAAATTATTTTTTTTTTCAACTCTAAAGCTGCTTAACACATTTATCACTATAAGAGGGCCCGGCGTGCTTCGCTACGCTTATAAATAAAGTTTTTGCGTAGACATTTTGTTGACGTAGAAGCAATGATTTCAAAAAGTGGTAATGACTAATGAGAAATGCTAGCATATAATTTTTAATTTTTCTTTTTAAATATATGAATGAAAAATACTCAGAACTCTAGCTGATCAGTTCGGATATATGAAAAATTAGCGATCAAATAAGTTAGAGATCAAATAAGCTTACTTGAAAACTTATTTGATCGCTAATTTTTCATATATCCGAACTGATCAGCTGATTATTTTTCATTCATATATTTAAAAAGAAAAATTAAAAATTATATTCTTTCATTTCTCATTCGTTACCACTTTTTGAAATTATTGCTTCTACGTCAACAAAATATCTACGCAAAAACTTTATTTATAAGCGTAGCGAAGCACGCCGGGCCCTCCTAGTATTGATTAAATTATAATGTTTATAGAAAAAATATTTTTTTAATGTTTTTTTCTAATGTTAGTGTTGGTGATGTTGAAATTATAACAAAATCTTCGATCATTGGGATCTCCAATTCTTATTCTGAATTAAAACCTGTTTCTCAATCAGAAATACACAGAAAATGGTTCAAATTTATTGCAGGTGTTAAAATTGAAATGTTTAATTTATTAGATCCACAGGATTATTAACTTAATAATCCTGTGGATCTAATAAATTAAACAATACAGGATTAATACAGGATTATTAACTTAATAAAAAAACACATGTGAATTTTTCATATACCAAACTTTAAAAAATCGTAAGAAAAAATCCATATTGAATTGCTGACTTTTTATTTCTCAATTTCATAGCTGCATATGTTTACTTTAAAATTTGTGAAAAACAAAAAAAAAATTGGTTTTTTGAGATATGAGCTTTGAAGTAAACCAAGATTTTACGCGCCGCCTAGCGAAAAAAGAGAAAAGTTATTAATTTTAAACTTACTTATTTCAATTATTTTTCTTTTTACTTGCAAAAATATACTTAAGTCGGGTGAAATTTGTGGCACCTATTCACAAAACATTGACACCATTACCAAAACTACGTGAAAAGCCTCAAAATTTCAACCGCGCATACTTCCGATTCAGAGTACACAAAAAATAAAAGCAGAAATCGCCTTTTTCCTTTCGTCAATACCAACAAAATATCAAAATTTCAGATTTTTTAAAAATCAAAAATTTAAAAATCAACAAAATATGTTCTTTTTCAAAATAATAGCCCTCCTCTAGTAAAAAAACAAAGAAAAATATTACGTCTATCGACCTCAAAGGAAATGTATAAACTAACTGAGAGAAAATAAATATAAAAATATGGAGGGGCTGAAATCTCACAGCTCTGAGATATCAAGACTTCGGTCTGGGTTAAGGATTTTGATATAGTTTTTGGCAAAAAACTTTTATGAGGTCATGTTTTTTAGTTTTGGGCAGCGATGTATATCAAACATAACTCTTTATTAAAGTACAAGTATTTTTTATCTCTGTTTAGAAATTTATTACAAAACTAACACGAAACATCAATACGTTGCCGGAAAATTATAATCAAAATTCCAAAAATATTGTTAAATTAAATAAAATCAAACTTTTTCAAAATTCCAAAAATTATAATAAAATCAAAACTTTAAAATTTTTCAAAATTCTAAAAATATTCCAAAAATTCTTACAAAATCAAAAATTAAAACTTTTTCCAAAATTCTAAAAATATTGCAAAAATTATTACAAAATCAAAAATACAAACTTTTTCAAAATTCCAAAAATATTTCAAAACTATAACAAATTCAAAAATGTCCATGTCCAATTTCATTTTAAATTACATTTACGTCATAAAAACAGCTACATTTTTTTTTCCAAAAAATTGGCAAAAAAATAAATGAAATCATTTTTTGACACACTTGACATTATTTTTTGGCAAACTTAAATGCCATAATTCTCTATAATAATAATAAAATATCATGTCATACGAACTATTAATTTTATTTTTTTCTAAGAAATTAGGGTAAAAAATAAATAAAAACCTTTCTTTTGACACACTTGACAACATTTTTTGATAAACTTATAATGCCATAATTCTCAATAATCATAATAAAATTTCATTTCAAACAAACAATTTTATTTTTTTCCAAAAAATTAAGTAAAAATCTTTTGACACACTTGACAACATTTTTTTGACAAACTTATAATGCCATAATTCTAAATAATAATAATAAAACTTCATTTCAAACAAACAATTAATTTTATTTTTTTTTCCAAAAAATTGGGTAAAAAAATAAATAAAATTCTTTCTTTTGACACACTTGACAACGTTTTTTTGACAAACGTATAATGCAATAATCTAGATTTTGGTCTCACATACCAATCCCAACCATCAAGATTTCTCCAAATTCAACGTTCCTACTCGTAATCACTTAAAATGAACGTTTTTTAAGCAATAAATATGCAAATTTTCCTGTTTTGACACACTTGACGATTTTTTTGACACACTTTCGGTACAGTTATCAAACACATCGACCTTTCGGCTCTTCCCATTGAGTAAACCTATTTTTAGAAGAAAAAAAATTTTGAAATCCGTCCAGCGGTTTTCTAGATTTCGTCGGTTGTGACGGCCGGACGGACGGCCGACAGACAGACACACATTTTTTTTTTGCTTTTTTAGAATCAGTAGGTCCTAAAATGTCGAGAAATGCCAAAAAAAGTGGGGGTAAGAATTTCACTTTGAGCTCATGAATCGGACCGAAGTAAAAAGAAAATAAAGTTTTAAGTTTTAAATTTCATTTGTTTCGTGTTTGTTTTACTTGTATGTAAACTTATAATGCATATGTAGATAAAAAGTTTTTCGTATATAATAACTTTTTTATTTATGATCCGAAAAATCCCAAAAATCTTTAAAATCTAAGTTACACTAATATCAGTTAGCACTGAAAATTTGAAATGAATCAAAATTCAAATAAAAAAGCCTTAGGCTGTACAAAGTTTTTTTTAGCGTATTAATATATAAGAAGATATGTTTAATTATTTGGCATCTGGTTACAATTTATCTCAGTAGTGTGAACAAATTATCAATAAGATGTTCATACTGCTACTTTGGCTAATTTTACGAGAATTATTATGACTGCATATATATGAACGCACAATTACTCTGTGATGTTAGTTGCAGCACATTTAAAATTATTTTGTTTAAATTTATAATACTAAATTTGTTTATTTATTCTTGAATTCTAAAACTATGAAGAATTCAATTTTTTGTTATATTGGTGGTTTATTTATGTGTCCCACGTTCTTATTATTTATTTTTAACCGATTTCATTATTATTTGTTGTTTAATTTTCGTTTGTCTTGGATTAACGGCCACAATCACTAAATAAAAAACATAAAAGTTGACTTGGTTTATTTGTGTCACCAAGCCGTCTAAACATTGATCGATAAAAGTCACATTGCAGTGCCATACGATTAATCAATTGATTAATTTATCAATTCGAAAAATAAACCAAAAACACGAAGATCAGTTTTAGATAACTGCATCTCTTTAACCAATTATGATTGGCGCTACAACAACCAAAAATCTCTCACTTTTTTTCGAACCGTCAAGGGTGAATCCTGAGAAATAGAAAAAACACTTCGATTTATATAAACAAAATTATAAAGAACCTGTGCTGTTATAACAAAAGCCAAATTAAGTTTGCTTACTTTAAATAATTTAATTAGATTTAAACTAACGTTAATTGTACACACTAAAATTATATAATCAAGTGTAACGGAGTTGGGTGATATTTCACAAACACATCATTGGTGACCACGGTGCAGATATTTACATGAATTGATTTTATTAAATGCTTTGCCATAGGACAGCCTGGTACATGCCAACTGTACGATTATTAATACCTACGGAACGAAACTCGGGTAGTGAAATCCGAAATTCTACGTCCACGCCGTAGAGCGGCTCGCTATATAAACGTGTAGCAAGTGTCTGCTCTCCATGTTAGGGGCGGTTTGTAGCGGGCGTCTGTCTTGGATCAAGCGGCTCGCTATATAAACGTGTAAAAAGGTTGTTTCTGGTCACCTTAAGATGCAGAACGAACCCATTCACGAAAATTTGGGTTGGGCGAAGGGCTAACACCCCATTTCCGTAAAAAATTACTTCTCATGAATTCTGTACACAGGTCTCGGATTATCTCGGATTCATTATTAGAACGACCTCGGAAACTGTACCCGGACTACGATTTAAAAATGGGAACCTGGAACGTGCTAAGACTTAGAAGACCAGGAGATCTACTAAAACTTACAAACCAAATCAATAGCTATACATTGGATATAGTGGCGTTACAAGAATTAAGATGGCCAGGGAGTAATCCACGAAACAGCCAAGGGATACACTCTCTACTATTGCGGTCATGAAAATGGAGGAGAATTTGGAGTTGGCTTTCTCATACATCGTCGCGTGAATCAACATGTTATCGACTTTCGCCCAATTAATATGCGGATATGCACAGTGAGAATCCGTACGCAAAAATTTAATGTAACGATCATCAATCTTCATGCACCTACTGAAGACAAAGCAGATGACATTAAAGACCTGTTCTTTCTAGAACTTGAAAAAGTCATCAAAAACATCCCGCGGCACAATATAAAAATCGTGGTAGGTGACTTCAATGCGCAAATTGGTAGAAGTGTAGAACTTAAAACACATGTCGGCCCTAACAGATTGCATCGTACTAGTAACAATAACGGCTTTCGCGCAGCTGAACTGGCTATGATGTATGATCTAGTAATTTCTAGCGCTTTCTTTCCTCATAAGAGAATCCACAAAGCAACGTGGAAATCAAACGATGGAAGAACTGAAAATTAAATCGATCACGTCATGATTTCTAAGAGACACTCTACAAGTATAACTGACGTTCGATCGTACAGAGGTGCTGATATGGACACCGATCATATGCTTGTCATCTTTAAGTATAAGTGCAAATTATCATCTACATTTAATAGGCAAGCAAAAAAGACTGTGCGCTGGAATGTCGAAGCATTTAAACACCTGGAAACACTGAATAGAGGGAAATCGTAACGCAAAGCATAGAAGAGCATGACATCCCATCTGAGAAGCCATTAAACATACAAGAAGAATGGCAAACGCTTCAATCAACCATCATATCCGCAGCACAAACTACAATCGGAAAACGATTACCGAAATCACGTAACGAATGGTTCGATGACGAGTGCCGCGAAAGCATTGAGCACAAACAAAAACTGCGAGAAAAATGGTTAACAAGAAACACCCGAAGCTCCCAAACTGATTATCTATGCGCCAGAAAAGCCTCAGTAAAACTCCTACGGAAAAAGAAACGCGAACACATGAAGAGCTGTATCGAAAACATCAACCAACATGCGGCTAATGGAAATTCGAAAGAGTGTTTTGCCAATGCGCGGAATCTGACCAAAGATTTCCACCCAAGATCTGCAGCCATCAAAAATGGAAACAACGAGCTTACAACAAGTGAACGTGATGTGCTGGCAGTGTGGCGATCACACTTTCAAGACCTACTGAATATGACGAATGAAGTTCATCCTATTCGAGCAATTGCTCCGTCAAGTGAGGAGATTTTTGTCCCTTACCCAACAATAGAAGAAGTGGAAGCTGCCATCAAAAAATAAAAAAATGGCAAATCACCAGGTATCGATGGAATCCCTGCAGAACTATTTAAGAATGGAGGAGCAGCTCTGGTCTCACGTATATATGATCTGATTCTTGCAATCTGGGACCAAGAAGAACTACCTGCTGAATGGAAAACAGCTCTCATTGTTCCGCTACATAAAAAAGGTGACCGCCTAAAGTGTGCGAATTATCGTGGAATCGCACTGTTGAACACTGCATATAAAATACTAGCTAATGTCGTACTCGCTCGGCTCATCCCGTTCGCCGAATCTATCATCAGCGACTATCAGTGTGGTTTTCGACCCAACCGTTCAACCACAGATCAATGTTTTACCTTAAGGATGATTCTGGAAAAATGTTGGTAGTACAACATCAGCATTCACCAGCTCTACGTTGATTTCAAGCAAGCATATAATAGTATCACCCGCGACAACCTCTGGTCTGCACTCATATGCTTTGGTATTCCAGCGATACTTGTTTCTCTGTGCAAACTCACAACATCGGGATCAAACTGTAGAATAGTAATCGAAGGGTCAGTTTCTGACTCTTTTGATATAACATCAGGTGTTCGAAAAGGTGATGCACTCGCGCCCGTACTATTTAATTTGGCGCTTGAGTACGCGATAAGAAAAAGCCGCATTGAGACACAAAACTGTATATTTAACAAATCTAGTCAAATTCTTGGCTATCCAGATGATATTGTGCTTCTCAGACATAGAACAAGCGATATCAAGGATAGTCTCTCTGAGCTTGAAAGAAATGCTAAACGACTTGGATTATGTATTGACACCGGCAAGTCTAAACTTTTAACAACATCTAGGAATATACCTCCCGGCAATCTGAATACTGGCGACTATGAAGTGCAATGTGTAGAAAACTTCAAATACTTCGGGTCTGTAATAACATCGTCAAATGACATGCAGGCAGATATTAAAGCCCGTGTTTCTGCCGCATACAGAGTTTTCTACGCATACTCAAAACTTTTGCGATCCAAACATCTTTCGCAGTCGGGCAAACTTACACTTTACAAAGCATTAATTCGACCTGTGCTTACCTTTGGAAGCGAAAGCTGGACACTGACTTCCTTCGATTGTAGAATTCTATCAACATTCGAGAGGAAAGTCATACGAACAATTTATGGTCCATATAAAGTTGCTGAAAATCAGTATAGAATCCGAATGAATCATGAAATCAGACAGCTTCTTGGAGGCTGCGATGTAATCGGATTCATTAAATATAACCGGATTAGATGGTTTGGTCATGTAGAAAGGGCACCATTAAATAGAATGATTAAAAAAGCGTCCCAACAACAACCAGCTGGTGTTCGTCGAAGAGGAAGTCCTAGACAACGCTGGAGTGATGACATCATCCAAGACCTTCGTGATATAGGATGTCAAAACTTGGGTCAACTGGTCATGGAACGAGACGATTGGAAGCTGATTGCACAGACGGCAAAATCCCTCCATGGGATGTAAACGCCAGAGAGAGAGAGAGAGAGGAACGAAACTCCTATACAGGTAGACATCTAAATTAAACGTACATTCACACATACTTTTGCACTAGTGCAAGTGAATCGTCAAATAATTGGCGCTGATTTTCTAAGTAAATTTGGTCTATTTGTCGATCTCAAACGAAAACGGCAGATTTATTCAGCTACCTAGCTGTCAATCCAGGCCTGTCAATCCATGCCATGGTTAGTGTTGATACGCCAAAACCCCTTCCATTATACGTAATTCTCAGCACGTTCGACTACGATTGCGACCTGCTTCTAAAGAAGTTTCCTTTCCTAACAGTAGAAATGAACTACAATTTACCGAACAAGCAAAACGTGGTACATCAAGACCATGCAGACTAAATCCAATACGTTAAAAAGCTGCGTTCCCAGAATTTCAATACATGGTTGAATTAGGAATTGGCCATCGTCTTCTGCATCTTGTCCGCTTTACATGGTTAGAAAAAGATCTCTTCTGGAGACTCAGTGGAAACTAGCACATGGTTAAACGCGGTCACGAGCTTGATCGCTATCTGATACCGCACATACAAAATTTTTCGATGAACTTATATGGTTGCAAAATTTTCTCCAAGATTTACCTTGCTAGAGCGTATCATCTCATACCAGTAGCTAAAGAAAATATTCACAAAACGGCCATCACACCTTCATTTGGTCTATTCGAATTCATTCAAATGCCATTTGGTTTACGCAGGGCCGTGCAAACGTTTCATTAACAAAATCGTTTGAAATTTAGACTTTGTATTTGTCTGCAGGACGATATTTTAGTGGTATCGATAAATGAGGAACAACACAAACTGGAACAGTTGTTCGAAAAATTTGGCATGTTTGAGGCCCATATTAAGAGTTCAACATGCGTGTTAGGCGTAAAAACTCTCAAGTTCCTTAGCCGCACGATAACATCTAATGATACTTTGCCTTCTTAAAAACGAATTAAAGCCATTACGGAGTTCCCAGCACCAACATCAATTAAACGTATTCAGCAATTTGTCGGTATGATAAATTACTATCAGCGATTTATACCGAAATTAGCTGCAACGCTGGCCCAAATTCCGAAAAATTTTACTTGTCCAAATGAATGTCAACTAGCATCTAAGTATGCGTAACATCAACAGGTAACAATCGACCATACATCAAATAATCATTACGAAAAACTATCTTCAACGCTTTACACAACTTGTCTCATCCTGGTTTCAACGGTACTGTACACAATGATCGATTATAGCTCGCTATTTTTGGTTTTGCTATTGATTGCACTACAGCTCACTAATATCTGAAATAAAACGCTTTTAATCGCGTGTTGGCAATTAGTGACGGAAGTAACCAGATCGGAAATCTTTTCAACAGTTGGGGGCGAACGTGTTAAAATATGCACTGTTAAATTTAATGGACTAAAGCTTTGTTCAAATAACGCCTAGTAATCTCAAAAATAGTTTTTCAAAGATAAACAACATGCTATCAACTATAAAGGTAATCAGCTGGATGTGAACTGTTTCAGGAGCCTAGCAAGTTCTTAAAATCCTAAGTTTTCCTTTGCCATACATCAAAAGTTATAGGATTAGAAAATATATTCAAAAAAGCGTTAAAATATTCTAAGTATTTCTCACATAATATCTAATTTAATAAAAATCCACACAAATCTCTATCAAATCAATTAATTCAGGTTTCAAAAACTATGTAAAAAACCGAAAAAGCTCTGCATTTAATATCAAATTGTTTCATTGTCTTAGCAGCTTATATAAGTTCCTCCTGTTGTTTTCAACAAACAGTTGATTTGCAAAAGTATCACGTATATATGATTGATAGAACGGTGTGCTAAGTTCATAAAAAGTAAAGCGAATAATATACAGACACATGAAACAATATAAAAACAGTCCGTGTGTAGCTTCCAACAACAATTTTCTTAGACTTTTGTACGTTTTTGTATATCTATCAATATGTGAAACGAATTTCTGAAATATTTTATTAACATATTTGGGCGATAATACAAAATAGGAATATTAAAATCATATGTTTGAAGAATAATATCTTAAGAAAGTACCTAAAGTCTATCAAAATTGTAATGTAAATTATATTTGAATTTTTACAAGGAACTATGGCAAATATATTGTTGTTGCTGGTTAATTATAAATTGAAAGCTACTAATGAGAACAGTTTTATAATAATTTGATTAATCTCTCAAGGGTCAAGGCGTTTTGCACCTGTGATATGGATCTGATTTACTTGAGGTACTCGAGCTATAGCAGGTCTCTTGTCGGATTTATTTTTATTTCTTAGATCCTAACATGAAATATTGGCATATGTCATATTTTATTTTATGATAAGATTTATTGTTTTGCTACCCATTTAAAAAATAATATTTTGGTCAAATTATGATAAATAGAAACGCATATTTGGCAAAATTTTCTACCAGCTATTTATGTATCAGCTATTTATGTTTGAGTAAAAGCCTTGTTTTTCCCATGTTAATATAATGGGAAACAAACTTGAGTTGCGCCGTTCTCAGGTTTGATCTAGAAAGTTGAAATTTTGGTAGAAAATTTTTTAGGTCCAACGCTAAAACATTAGCCAATGGGACCAAAATACACCCTGAGGTGCATACATTTATTAAACGGTAGCTTATAAAAGCTTTCCAAATTTTGAACTACATATGGTGATAAGTACAACACAGTAGTATGAATGGTATGTCTACCTGATATATTTTTTTCAAAATAGCTTTATGCCCACCGGGCCCAAAAAAAATAATCTCAATTTTTTAAATCTCAATAACACAGTAATTATTGAATGTTTCCAAATCAGAGACCGACTTCCCTAACGATATTTCTATTAGTGTATGTGGCGAAAGGAAAATTAGGAAAAACCAGCGCAAGTAAGGAAAGCCACAGGTGAGTATACATAGGTAATGTATTTGTGGATATTTCTTAAGCCGCAACATTAATTTTAGTTGCTAATTAGTTACCATATTTTGCCAAATACGTTCGAAATCGAAAGTCTCGACAAAGTTTTTGAGCAGTTTGATTCAGATTTGAGTGACAAAAGAATGAAAATTCAATTCAATTCAAAAAAATCATTTATTTGTACATAAAAATTATTACATAAGAAAAATTCAATGCAAGGTTTTAAAAAATACTACATACAAATAAAAATATACATACTCTTGTGTTCCATTGAAAACAGTGGCAGGCATGAGAGTTCAGAAATATATGCAGACAAATTTTACACTAAATAAAATAAATTTTTAACATTTAGTAATATAAACAATTTAGGAAAAACAAGAATCACAAATAAAAACATCACATAAACATAAGGAATAAATATCCCAGCACTCGTCCTTTACCTTTCCAACACACATAAAACCATTGATATGATCGGTTAAGCAAAGAGTCGAACAAACTCTTGGAATTCGATTTGAAAACTATTTTGATTTTAAATTTCCAGAAACCTTTTGGACCACTTTCTTCTCAAATTAGTATGAGTGGAGTCGAGTATGAAACTGATTAAAAATGGTTTAGTTCAACTTCGGTCGCTCAGATCACCAATTTCATCTAAATTTAAAATTTTTGATGTAAGATGCACATAATATGAAGAACAAAACAGCTTTGTTTGGTATGTCTTAGGGTATTTTTAATCATTTTGGTATGTTTTAGGGTGAGACTGAAGGGACTTCAACAAAATCAACAAATAGTTGACCTAAGGCATAAACGCCATATTTTAACAAATTAATTTTATAATACTTTTGTAATAAAAATTTACTTTTGTAACAAACATTGTAGCTGTGTATTTTGTACAGTAAGCCAAACAATTTTCTTTCCAGTCCACGTAAAACAATTGATATCGTGTGAGCTGTTCTTTTTCAATTTGATCCCAATGTAACAACTGCATTTGGATTACCAGAAATTTTTCAGACAACCCAACTAACAAACATACCTCTTAATTTTGAGTTATACCAGATTAAGCTTCAATAAAGCTTATATAAAGCTACTTAGTGGAAGCTAGTTAAATTTCACTTCTATATAGTTTGGCTAGAACTTCCACAGAGAAGCTCACCCCACCGTTGGAGTGAGAGCTTCTAAAATACTTCTATATTTAATTCTAGATGCTTTTCCATAACTTATCTACACAGCTCTTGATAAAGCTTCTGAAAAAGGTGATAGAAATTATACCTGTCATAAGGATTGAAGTATTTCTAGTTGTAACTGTTTTAAGATGTTATAGAAGCACAGCTGTCATAGTCTAAAAATTGTTTCAATATCAAGATTTTAGAATTTTAACCGAGATTGTTTTGCGAAAATAAAATTTGTTAAACTGACCGACACTATTGCTTTTATTATTTCAACTAGAGGCAATTCGAAATTGAACATGTGACGGCCATTTTGTTTTTGTCAGAAAAGTATTGGGTACCCAGTGGTTTTTGTTGTTTAATGTTTTATTTAATATTTATACATATTTTGTACAATATAAAATATTCTTTATTAAGAGTCTTGAAATAGCAAAAAACAAGTCAACTACTATTTGATAACTAGAATCAACTAAAGTGGGATGGAGAAAATTTATTGATTATTTGGCTTGGTCTTTTATTGACAGTACAGGGTTTCATAATTTAGAAACTCTATTAAAATTATTTACTGCAAATGGATGGCGTGATATATCATTGTACTGTTATTGTTTTATATTTAAATAATATTCCTTAAAAAATCTGATTACATCAGCACCTCAATACGCATGGGGATGTGAAACCTGTTGGAAATTCAATTAAACACTTTTTATTTAAAAAAAGAATATTTTGTTCAATTACGTAAAACGTAAGTAAGTACGCTAAAACTTAATGAATTAAAAAATATAACCTTTCAATGTTGCTATACTTAAAACTTTTGATTCAATAAAACAAATAGAAACTGAACCTGCAAACTTTGCGCGTTGTACCAGATCATCAATATTCCTTTTACGGTTCGAGTAACAAAATGTAGAACTGTCGCTTTTCAACGTGTTTTTTTTAATAGAGTCTCATATCACTAGAATGCATTACAGATCTGGCGTGGGTCAATCCTGATAATATCAATCCTCAAATCTTTAAAATCAAACGGTAATAAATTCCTCAAAGAAAATTGATTAAGTCACAAGTCCTAGCTCCTTAGTTAGCATGGTATCTTCGGATATTCAGAGTCGTTAATCTATAATTTATTATGGTTAACACTGAACGTGCCTAACTTTGAATAAAAAATAAAAAGGAAAATTTGACAATATTCTTCTATCTATTAAAAAGATACAACATATTTTAAGAACGTAAATCTCAGATTAGGATTTCATTCGTTAAAAAACCCAATGAAATCACATGCCACATATACCTTTTTAAATAAAAAGTAAGCCCCTAAGTTATTCTATCTTTTCTACATATAAATTAAAAACTCATTTATGGTTTATGGAAGTCTTATGAAAGTCTTATTGAAGCCATTTTTACTGTAACGGTTATTATTATTATCTTTATTGACAACTAAAGCCTTCATTTACAATTACTACAATAAAATTATTTAGGTTTATGTACAATTACATTTCATTCATTTCACTAAACTACTATTAAAAAAAAAATTTTTCACTTTAGACTCAATTTTTTTCTTAAAACTACTCAACTAATTTCATTATTATAAAAAAACATTGTACTTGTTGAAAATTTCTATACATTTATCAACTATATCATTAAAAGAAAAGTCGTTAGAATGATATGCTTCTGTTAAAACTCTGGCACTTGTCTAACTAGAAATCTTTCCGTCAAGATTCTATTTCAATATATTTCCTAGGATTGATTTATCGTATTAATGCCAGCGCAAGCTCTCTTCTATTATCTAAAGTTGTCTATTATTCAATAATAACCTATTCTCATATTTAGGTAATTTAAAAACCTGAAAATCCTATAGGTCTGAGAGCAAATAACAAAAATCGTCTTTTAATAAACCCGAAAATGAATAGCTAGTACTTATCACCTTATAGAAATATGACTTTTAAAGTTTAATTTGTTGTCAAAAATTATGCCTAAGTCTCTAATTTGACAATCTCTTTTGAGAATTTTCCTTCCATTTCGTAATCGTATTTGAAATAATCACTTAATTTTTTATTAAAAGAAATGACTGAACATTTGCCAACATTTAATTTTATGTTATTCAATTTGCACCAGACCAGTCTGTTACTATGTTAATATTATCTTGAAGATGTTTTGCATCTTCTACGTTGTCAATAGCTTGAAATAAATAATAAGCATGTTTTGTCATTAAATAGTTCTTGTAGGTCGTTGATAAATAGTAGAAAAAGTAAGGGGCCTAAGACACTACCTTGAGGAACGTCTGAGGTCTTTTCAAAAGTTAAAGATTTTTTGTTTGTAAATTTTACTGTTTGTTTAGTTTGTTCTAGAAAAGTATTGTGCTGTTATAACAGTATCACGCGACACTGTTTTGCCAGGATATAACATTTAAACAATATATCGATATGGACATTAGCCCATGAAAAATCTCTAATGTACCAAAAATAACCTATAAGACCATGGTGGTTATATAATAATTCAAAAATGAAGGAGTTAGTCTTTACTGTCAGTGGTAACAACCAAGATCTAACTCCTTTGCCAACACCTTTACTCAGAACTCAAATTGTTCTGTATTAGATTGTAGATTTTTCCACATGCTACATGTTGGACATCACACAATTGGTGGGCATAGCACCATTTTAATTAAAAGAAGTTGCGATGAAATGAAATGAATCGCGACGAGGCTTAATTAAAAATAAAGGATCACCATTATATATCTATAGATATATATATATATAATTATATATATATATATATATAATATATATATTATATATATATAAATATATATATATATATACATATATAATATATATATATATATATATATATATATAATATATATATATATATATATATATATATATATATATATATAATATATATATATATATATATATATATATATATATATATATATATATATATATATTTATATATATATATATTATATATATATATATATATATATATATATATATATATATATATAATATATATATATATATATATATATATATATATATATATATATATATATATATATATATATATATATATATATATATATATATATATATATATATATATATATATATATATATATATATGTATTAGGGTGTCCCTTCGCTATATGGGGAAAAAAAAATTATGATATATTTTTGGTCTCACCCCCTAAATCGGTGTGTATACATATATAAATGAACTTTAAGAAGTTTTAGGTCAATCAAATAAAGTTAACCCGTGCCGACTTGAAGTTGAACTTTGGTTCCATATGAAATCATCGAAAAAAAGAAAAATTCTTGCTGTACTGTTTTAGATTTTACTCAAACTTTGTGGAAATGTTCTTTTGGGTTCAAAAGATCAAAATCCACAAGGATTTAATTTTTGCACGCGCCACTTCCGGTCCACCCAAAATAAAGCACTTGAAAAGTCGTATTTTTGTGTTTTGCGGTTTTAGCTGTAAAACTTTTTCTATTAAAGATATTGATTCGATCAAGGTGGCATTATAAAGCTGAAAGATGGTAGTGTTTAAAACCAAAATAAAACTGTAAGAAACTATAAGTGGTAAGTAAGAAGCTGTAAGCTGTAAGAAACAAATGTTGACTTCTCTTTAAACGGCTGTACACCCGCGTCAGGAAGAAATAAAAAAACAAGCCTTAAAGTTTTTTAAATTTAAAGGTAAGAACTGAATATCCTGCTAATTTCAAATTTTTGTCTTTTACCAAACACGTCCAAATTGTAGCCTGAAATATGCAAATTGCTGAAATTTCAAAATTTTAAGTAAAGAGTTTTTGCATTACGAGTTGACCGAAGGAGTCGATTATAATTTTTTATACTATAACAATATGTGCACTTTGATATTTGAGAATATTTAGACTTTTATACTCAATAGTGCAGACACTGGTGTCAATTGAAAATCACAAGAAATCAATAAAATACACGTATTTTCCCTTTCATTTTTTAAATATATGAATTATGTCAATTTTTATTTTAGTTTTAGAAACTACCATCTACCAGCTTTATAAAGCCATCTTGACCGAATCAATATCTTTAATAGAAAAAGTTTTACAGTTAAAACCTCGAAATACAAAAATACGAATTTTCAAGTGCTTTATTTTGTGTGGACCGGAGTGGCGCGTGCAAAAATTAAATCCTTGTGGATTTTGATCTTTTGAACCCAAAAGAACATTTCCACAAAGTTTGAGTAAAATCTAAAACAGTGCAGCAAGAATTTTTCT
This sequence comes from Diogma glabrata, assembly GCA_963693315.1. NCBI lineage: Eukaryota > Metazoa > Arthropoda > Insecta > Diptera > Cylindrotomidae > Diogma > Diogma glabrata. The sequence goes on from OY856187.1 coordinate 204,060,058, forward strand.
TTTTTTCGATGATTTCATATGGAACCAAAGTTCAACATCAAGTCGGCACGGGTTAACTTTATTTGATTGACCTAAAATTTCTTGCAGTTCATTTTCATATGTATACACACCGATTTAGGAAGTGAGACCAAAAATATTTGGAAATTGAAAGTTAAGGAACACCCTAATATATATATATATATATATATATATATATATATATATATATATATATATATATATATATATATATATATATATATATATATATATATATATATATATATATATATATATATATATATATATATATATATATATATATATAATATATATATATATATATATATATATATATATATATATATATATATATATATATATATATATATATATATATATATATAAATATATATATATATATATATATATATATATATATATATATATATATATATATATATATATATATATATATATATATATATATATATATATATATATATATATATATATATATATATATATATATATATATATATATATATTTATATATATATATATATATATATATATATATATATATATATATATATATATATATATATATATATATATATATATATATATATATATATATATATATATATATATATATATATATATATATATATATTTATATATATATATATATTAGGGTGTCCCAGAAAAATTAAAATTGTTTTTTTTTAACGCATACCCTTTAATTTTTTTTCTTTTATGTCAAAACAACTGTAAATAAAATTTCATGCAATTTAAATAACAGTAACCCGTGCCGACTTGGACCTAAACATCTCTATACTTGATTGTGTACTTTAGCGCGCATACCTGTTTTTAAGTGCTTATAATTTCTAAATATCTTTTCGGTTATACGAATTTTTCTTGAAAAATAAATATGTCCGTCGAACTAAATAGTTCTAAACAAAAAATATACATAAAAGAAAACCCAAAACTTCCTTCAAATGGGCAAGCTCTCGTATAGTATTGTTGTATAATATATTGTTTTTTAATATAATACATTTCATACGAAAACAAAGAACAATTTTTGTGCCAAAACTGAATAATTCTATAGACACGCTTGGAATGTTATTTTAGACTGAAAACTCAAGACAAAGTGCAAATTCTCTGCTGTGATACTATAACTGCTTCGAATACACATCGTATGTGTGCGCGTTGAAAAAAATCAAAATAGAAAAACTTATTTTCGCTTGCAACCATCACATGTACGAGCTAGTGTTAAAAAGTCTTTTTGAAGTGACAATAAAACAAGTGCCAATAATAAGCCCGGACATTCCACTTTTTCAAAAAATTAGAGATAATTGGCAAAAAGTTGATCATCATAAAATAGAATGCTATAGAGAAAAGGTCGTGCCTGTTTCCAAAATTGATAAATTGAAAGTAGATTAAATAATAACAGAAAGAACAATTAAAAAGGAGATATCAATGCTTAGAGCATTTCAGCTGTATCGTTCAGATACAGCTGAAAGAGTGGTCTAATTAATGCAGGACTTTCATTGTTCAATTACAATTGAGGCAATATTTGTTATGTTGCGTACAAAAGCCCAAGCTGTTATATCCGGACTGTAAACAGCAAACATTGAAAAGAAAATATGCTTAGTAATAGTTGTTGTAATTAAAAATAATATTAAAATATGGAGGGACTGAAATCTCAAGCTCTGAGATATCAAAACTTCGGTCTGGATTAAGGATTTTGATATAGTTTTCGGCAAAAAACTTTTATGAGGACATTGCTTTTAGTTTTGGGCAGCGATGTATATCAAACATAAAACTCTTTGTTAAAGTATAAATATTTTTTTATTTCTGTTTAGAAATTTATTACAAAACTAACACGAAATATTAATAAGTGCCGGAAAAATATAACAGATCATAAATTAATATAACTTAGTGAAAAGATGAAACACCCAGCAAACTACTCAAAAACTTCTCCATTTAGCGTTTCAAGAAAATATTACAAAACCAAATATTCATGGTTCATTCAAAATTCAAAAAATATTCTAAAAATTAAAATATAATAAAAAATTTAAACTTTTTTTTAAAGTTCTAAAAACATTCCAAAAATTATAACAAAATCAAAAATTTAAACTTTTTTCATAAACTCAAAAATTTTTAAAATATTTCAAAAATTATAACAAAATCAAAAATTTCCATGTCCAATTTCATGTTCGATAACATTTCATGTCAAACAAATAATTAATTTCATATTGTTCCAAAAATTAAGTAAAATGAAAATCATTCTTTTGACACACTTGACAACATTTTTTTGACAAACTTATAACGCAATAATCTAGATTTTGGTTTCACATACCAATACCGACCATCAAAATTTCTCCAAATTCAATGTTCCTATTCGCAATCACTTAAAATGAACGGTTTTTAAGCAAAAAATAGGCATATTTCCTTGTTTTGACATACTTGACGATTTTTTTTGACACACTTCCCGTACAGTTATCGAACACATCGATATTTTGGCTGTTACAATTGAGTAATCCTATTTTTAGAAACAAACATTTTTGAGATCCCTTCCAGCGGTTTTCTAGATTTTGTCAGTTGTGACGGCAGACAGACATACAGTTTTTTTTAGAATCAGTATGTCCTAAAACGTCAATAAATGGGGTAAGAATTTCATTTTTGGCTCGAGAATGTAATACTTAGAACTTTCAGACCGAAGCAATATCTTTTTCTATTTCATTGGCGTTTTATTTAATGAGAGTAAAATAATTTCTCAAATAATTGCACAGCAATCGCAGTAAAAGCTCGTATGTTAAAGTTCAACTTCATGTCGGCACGGGTTATCGTCATCCAATCGCAGTAAAACTTTTAATTTAAGTTTTTAAGGTTAATTGGAAAAAATTTAGCGGGTATGCGTATAAAATTTTGCAAAAAATTTTTTTTGTTCTATGTCTTGGGACACCCTAATATATATACTTATATATATATATTTCACGAAGATTCAACAACGTTTTGACTTGACCCCTTTTAATTTTGATTATTTTTTGTTTATAGATAGTCTTTGATAAATAAAAAATACAAGTTCTCTTAGAATTTTTTTTTTCGACCAGGGGTCTTCACAGGGTGCCCCTCAATTTTTGTTATTTTGTGATGTGTGTGCATTTTGACGAGCGATTGTAGACAAACTACTCAATCGATTTTCATAAATGATATGTCGTTGAATAGGTATTAGAACAAAGTTTTTAAAAATGTACACTGTTAATTTTTTGAAATAATTTTTAACGGTGTAACATAAGAAAAAAATGGTGTAATTGAAAAAAAGATGGCATAGCCCTTTTTTTTTTTTTTAAACTAAATTGAAGCTTATTTTATATCTAACAACTTGTGAAAGTTAAGAACTAGCTATATTTTTTGTTTTAGAGATAAAATTCGTTGTGCATATGACTGTCGGGAATCAGTTTTTTTTGTTCTGAAGGAAAATTATAAAAATGGCGATTTTTAATTTCAGATTTTTTTTTTATGTTAAATATCAAATATTTTATTATTAAATGAACTTTTTAAAAAGCCATTTCAGTCAAGTTCAGCAAAATTTTGCGACATTTTGACTCGACCCTTTTTAATTTGGTTTATTTTGGTCTATATTTAAAAAAATTCTACTTGAAGCCGTATTTTTCATTTATCACAGGCTATCTATAAACTAAAAATATATATATATATATATATATATATATATATATATATATATATATACATATATATATATATATATATATATATATATATATATATATATATATATATATATATATATATATATATATATATATATATATATATATATATATATATATATATATATATATATATATATATATATATATATATATTTATATTTATATATATATATATATATATATATATATATATATATATATATATATATATATATATATATATATATATATATATATATATATATATATATATATATAAATTTAAATGTATCACTTGCACCTTTTTTCAGCCACTTTTGGAATAAAAAATATTGATATTATATTAAATTATAAAATTGTTTTAAATTCTTTATTTCAACTAACAATATTTCGTCACAAAGGCATTTTCAAGTTCATCTATAAAGAAGTAATAATATAACCATTAGACAGATATAAAATATTCAAAAAATAACAAAATTAATTTAATAAACTTACATTGAAAAAAGAAAGAATATATAC
>OY856187.1:204069477-204408445 GCA_963693315.1 Diogma glabrata
AATTCCATTTTTTGATCTGCCGAAGATTGTCGTACAATACCTTATAATTTCTAATGCCTCGTAATGCTGCTTCATTTGATATTAAAACTAATGGTTTTGGAGTGTTTTTGGTTATCTTAACAGTTATTCTGTTTACATCATCTCTTATGAACCCAAGATTGGTCTGAAAAGTTAAATTTTTTGTGTGAGCTTTTTTAAAACCCTTTGAAAAATCACCGATTGAAATAGTATTACTATTGATTTTTTGGCATTTAGTGATTTGTTTGTTCCACTTCTATCAATACTACCCTTCTTATTTATTGTCACGGGCTTACCAATTTTCCTATTCTATGATTTTTTCCATACCACTTTGCCTGATTTGAATAATTTATATTCACCCTTAGAGGTAGTATTCATTGAGCTCTCTTTAGATTGTCAGTTTTCTTTGTTTCGATATCTTTTAATATCTGAAAACTCTTTTTCACAGGAATATTCGGTATGACTACATAGGTGACGTCATTAGTCTGTTGTTCCATGTCCCTTATTTGGTTTTTGTTCTGTTGTTTATTTTATTTATGTTTTTATTCATGTCACCTAACTTAGCCACGCCATTTTTAAGGAAATTAAAAACAAAGATTGTGCTGTATTGTGCTACAGTTGTGCTGGATTAGTGTTTCCAATCCGGTTTAAGACGGATTGGAATTATCCGGATAATTCGTAAAAATTTTGCTATCCGATATCCGGTTAATTCACAAAAAAATCCGGGTAACTAAATTAAAGCAAAAAAAATTGTTTGCGCTATTTACCTTTTTAATGCCCGGTTGCTTGAACATTTAAATCTCCGATAACTGAAATCCGATAACTTCGCTGGAAGTTGGCAAATGTCCAGCCCGTCCCCAAAAAGGGACCAAAATCCGATATCTCAAATTATAGGCCAATAGCCTTACTATCGGTCCTATCCAAAGTCTACGAGCATTATATTAATTCACATATTTCAAATTTTTTGGAAGAAAATCATTTAATATCCGACAGCCAATACGGTTTTCGAAACAAAAGATCAACTACCAATCTATTAAACTATGTAGCGCATTGTTGGACCAGCATACTTGATAAAGGTGGTGAAACATACGTTATCGCTTTAGACATCTCCAAGGCATTCGATCGAATCAACAAGCTCGTTGCGTACGGTTTTCATCCCAATGTTGTGAGGCTGATTCAAAATTTTCTATCCAACCGATACATTTCGGTTTCCTTAGACGGTTTTTCTTCTGAGTCTAAACTAATTAACGCTGGTGTACCCCAAGGACCCCAAGGCTCAGTAGTGTCCCCAACCCTATTTTTGATTTATATCAACGAATTGTTGAAAATCACCAGCAACCCAATAAATAGTTTTGCAGATGATAGTACTCTGCACAAGTCGTTCGAGCCCCTTCCTTCAAAAGAAAAATGCACGAACGAATCAATCCTGCCTGGAGACGCTGCCATAAACGTGAACAAAGACCTGAATAAAGTCGCCGACTGGGGTGACCAAAACCTTGTCAGTTTCAACTCCACCAAAACACAGCTGTTGATTGTTTCCAGATTAAAGACCGAGTTCCCCAAAGATATTTTATTCAGTATGTGTGATGAACCAATAGGTGAATGTAAAAACATTCGTTTATTGGGTGTCACAGTTTCAAATGACCTACTCTGGAACGATCATGTAATGGCGATGGCAAAAAGCGCGTCTAAAAAACTCGGCCTCCTCAATAGATGCAAAAAAATTTTCACTCCATACCAATTGCTCCATGTTTATAAGTCCTATATTCGTCCCTGTATGGAGTACTGCTTTCAAGTTTGGGGTACTGCCTCTGTTTCCATCTTGGCCCTCTTGGACTCTGTTCAAAAGCGGGCTATACGAATTGTGGGTGATCGAACTTTGACATAAAAACTTGATTCCCTACAACATCGTCGCACTGTTGCTGACCTCGTTGTTTTTTACAAATATTGTCATCAGCAGTGCTCAGATGAAATTAGCGGCATCATGCCTCAAACTTATTCTTACGTCCGTTCCATTTGGCAATCGGCTGCCGCAACCGGTGAAACGGTAAAGATCCCGCGCTGTCATACTGGCAGATCGCAGAGAGACTTCTTTGTCCGAACTGCGTACAAATGGAATAGTTTGCCGGAACACTTAGTCTCAGGTGGCTTCAACCCGCAGATGTTTAAAAAAAGCGGTAATCTACACCTTAGAACGCCAGTTGTTGTGGGATCCAGGTCTAGACCTAGGTAGGTCTTAAAAGGTATTTATGTGTTGTTGTGACACATATTCTAAACCCATATTACACAACACATTTTATTAAAAAAAAAAAATTCTCCATTTAACTATTTTTGCGTATTTTGATCGCGATTGGACCTTTAAATAAGGCTTATAGATTCAAATAAGTTTTCTTATTTTGTTATTCAGTTAAATGTTTCTTTGTTTTTGTCAAAAAACGGCGTGAAAAAGGTTTGAGAGATATTTGTTATTGACGATTTAGCTAAGTCTCATTTAGTAAATGTTCAAGCAACCGAGCATAAAAATTTAAATCAGGCTACTACTAATTTTTCATAATAAACGTTTTCGTTTAGTCGATCTTAAACTTAGTTTTTTCGTTTAGAAGATTTCGTTTGGTTGATCTAAAAATTATCATTCTAGCAATTGTTTTGAATTTTTAGAAGTGTAATTTATTTACAAATAAAAAACAGTATTTTAATACTGTTTTTTATTTGTATATAAATTAAAAAGTAAAGTTAATCACATTAAGGCAGTCTATTAACAAAACGAGAAATGTTGAGCTAGTTTCATTAATGATGTTGGTGCAGAATTCAACACTATTCCAAAATAATAATTTTGACGATTTTAGTTAAAGTTCTAAATCATATGCTATCAGTTGTGCAAAAACGTTAATTACAAGTTTGTTTCCAGATACCAAAACAACCGAAAATGTTAAGTTGAAAATGGTGGAACAAGAAGTTAAAGAAAATGAAAATTCTCCAACTCCGACAGAACTTACCGAATGTACTTTCGTCATGGAATTGAAAAATACGATTTTACCAATCGAAAATACATAGTAAAGTTAATCGTTAAAATAATTATTCTTCACTGGACAAGGAATTTAATTTATAAAAGCATAAATAAAACCCCGACTGGAAATTAGTTCAGGGAACCCGGATTATGATCAGATCCGGATCAGATTTTCCGTAATACGGCCATCTGATCAGTTCCTGATCAGCGTACAGTACTGTTTCCCTTGATCCGGTCATCTGATCAGTTCCTGATCAGCGTACAATACCGTTTCCCTTGATCCGGCTATCTGATCAGTTACTGATCAGCGTGCAGTACTTTATCCGTTGATCTGGCTATCTGATCAGTTACTGATCAGCATGCAGTACTTTATCCATTGATCCAGTCATACGATCAGTTTCTGATCCAAAAAACTCATCTTATCCGATGTCCTGAACTGGATAATAATACAAAATTTAGTTTTTTACCTGATTCATTCTGTATATAATATTGCTCATTAAACAATAAATTCGTTATTAATGGTATAACTGAATTATTATTTTGATTATATTATCGACGTCATAATAGTACATTTACTTAACTTAAAATTTTGTTGTGCAAAAAATTTTCTCATTCTTCACGAATTTTTAATAACTTTTTTAAAAGTTAATTATAATATACTTAACTGTAACAATTAACTGTAGACTGAATCTATTTAATTGTTTAATATTTTGTACTTATAAGTACAAATTGATTGAAGAATCGAAAACAGCATTGTCAAACTTACAGTTGTTTTGGATCTTGCTTATTAATCTTAAAGCATATTATTTAAATTTTTATCTTGCATCTCCTTTTTGCTCTCGAATTTCCAGATGTTTTTTGTTAGCAGTAATTGGTGAAATATTTATTATGTTGCTCAAAAATTATTCTATTTGAAATATGACAAGTGATCTAAAGCAGTTATAGGTGAAGTTAGTTTTCGAATCCAAACTTGGATTAGAGCCTATGTGACCAAGAGTTTTATGATACCATTGGAAAAATCATCAATAATGCCAAAACTTGGACTAAATAAAATAAAAATAAGAAATAATTAACAAACTTACTGTTTAAATATATTATAAGCTTTGAAAGTATGAATAAAATTAAGGAAAAATGGTAATACTTTTTTCATTTATTTAATGTCAAATTAATATTTAAGAACAAAATTAATTCTAAACCTTTGAACGGATCTGGTATGGATCTCTTGACCAGACCGGACATGAAACTGTTGAATGGATCCGGTATGGATCTTTAAAATGGATCCGGAATAGATCTTTGAAATGGATCCGGAATGGATCTTTGAAATGGATCCGGAATGGATCTTTGATGGATCATTTAAACGAATCCTGTACGGATCATATATGGCGTGACGATTTTTAATCATGTCCGGATCAGGAGGCCTGATTCATCCCTGATCAGTCTTCAGCCAATCCTGATCCGGATCGGACCCTATACTGATCTAATTTCTAGTCGAGACACTCACTCCATACCTAGAAAAGCTGTTTAATGCTTTGAAGACCATTCAACCTACTTCGAACGAGAGTGAAAGAGTCTTTTCGGTTGCTAGTATCTTCTTAACGAAAACTAGAAATCCGTTGCAGTTTCCAATGTTAAACGCTCTTGTATTTTTAAAATATTATTTTCCAGATGAAAATAAATTATTAACTAATTTTTATTTTTTAAAACTACATATTGTTTTTATAAATCTACTATCCGGATTATTATCCGGATATCCGGATAATTACTGTACATACTATTTGATATCCGGATAGTTAAAATCACGAATAATTGGAAACACTATGCTGGATGTGCTACTCAGAAAGACTGCCATATCACCAATGGAAAAAAGTTGGCACGCTTAAACAATTTTTCGAGCAGAAGTTAGCCCCGCCATTTTGAAAAATCTGAAAAACAAAGGTTGTCCTGTATTGTATTGTCCTCGAGTTGTGCTGGTTGTGCTATTTAGAAAAAAAGTTCATATCCCTAGTGGAAAAATTTTATAACACTAAAATCATTTTTTCGAGTAAAAGCTAGTCTCGCCATTTTGGAAAAAAGAAAAACAAAGGGTCTGCTGTACGGTGTTAGAGTTGTGCTAGTTGTGCTATTCAGGAACAAATTTGTACCACCAGCAGAACAAATTAAACACGCTAAAACGATTTTTTGAGTTGAAGTTAGCCCCGCCATTTTGAAAAAAATTAAAAGCAAAGGTTGTGCTGTATTGTGCTAGGGTTGTGCTGGATGTGCTACTCAGAAATAGTTCCATATTATTGATGAAAAAAAGTTGGCACGCTAAAACGACTTTTCGAGCAGAAGTTAGCCCCACCATTTTGAAAAAAATGAAAACCAAAGGTTGTGCTGTATTGTGCTCGAGTTGTGCTGGTTGTGCTACTTAGAAAAAAATTTCGTAGCCACAACAGAATTTTTTTACAAAGTTAGCATCATTTTTTTCGAATAGAAGCTGGCCCCGCCATTTTGGAAAAAATCAAAAACATCACATCAAAAACAACACATCACAATATCACATCACAAAAAGTATTGTGTTATAGTTGTGCTGGTTGTGCTACTGAAAAAATATCGTATCACCAACAGAATAACTTAAACCACGCTAAAACCATTTTTCGAATGAAAGTTAGCCCCGCCATTTTGCAAAAATCAAAGAAGAAAGGTTGTGCTGTATTGTGCTACAGTTGTGCTGGATGTGCTACTCAAAACGAATCCCATATCAAAAATGAATAAAAGTTAAAACGCTAAAACGACTTTTCGAGCAGAAGGATATTTTCGAGCATAAAGCATTCGAGCAGAAGATTAAGCAGAAGTTAGCCCCGCCATTTTGAAAAAATGAAAAACAAAGGTTGTTATGTATTGTACTCTAGTTGTGCTGTCTGTGCTACTCAGAAAGCATTGCATATTAGCAATGAATAAAAGTTGGCAGACTAAACCGATTTTTCGAGCAGAAGTTAGCCCCGCCACTTATAAAAAAATAAAAAACAAAGCTTGTACTGTATTGTGCCTGAGTTGTGCTGGTTGTGCTACTCACACAAAAATTTCGTATTCCTTACAAAAAATTTTTATAACGCTACCATCATTTCTTCAAATAGAAGTTAGCCCCGCCATATTGAAAAAAAAAAAAAAAACGTCTATTCGAAAAAAATGCTAACTTTCTAAAAAAAATCTGTTAGGGCTACGAAATTTTTTTCTAAGTAGCACAACCAGCACAACTCGAGCACAATACAGCACAACCTTTGGTTTTCATTTTTTTCAAAATGGCGGGGCTAACTTCTGCTCGAAAAGTCGTTTTAGCGTGCCAACTTTTTTTCATCAATAATATGGAACTATTTCTGAGTAGCACAACCAGCACAACCCTAGCACAATACAGCACAACCTTTGCTTTTAATTTTTTTCAAAATGGCGGGGCTAACTTCAACTCAAAAAATCGTTTTAGCGTGTTTAAATTGTGCTGCTGGTGGTACAAATTTGTTCCTGAATAGCACAACTAGCACAACTCTAACACCGTATAGCAGACCCTTTGTTTTTCTTCTTTTCCAAAATGGCGGTGCTAACTTTTACTCGAAAAAATGATTTTAGTGTTATAAAACTTTTCCACTAGGGATATGAACTTTTTTTCTAACTAGCACAACCAGCACAACTCGAGGACAATACAGGATAACCTTTGTTTTTCAGATTTTTCAAAATGGCGGGGCTAACTTCTGCTCGAAAAATTGTTTAAGCGTGCCAACTTTTTTCCATTGGTGATATGGCATTCTTTCTGAGTAGCACATCCAGCACAACTGTAGCACAATACAGCACAATCTTCGTTTTTAATTTTCTTAAAAGTGACTAAGTTAGGTGACATTTTTTATTCGCATTATCTACACGTTCAAAAATTTTATCTATTGTAATTTTGTTAGTCTTCCCAAAACCAGAGCAGAAGGCTGGCCTCAAAGTTATTTCCTGGATGATTACTTCCGAGATGTTGTTAAACAAATTTTTCTGAAAGCTGCTACTTAAGTCTTTAGCAATGTTTTGTTTAATTTGTTATTTGTTTGACTATCGAGTTTTCTGATTTAGTAATCACTGATATCTATCAAATTACTAGAAAATTCATCAATCTTAATTTTTGTCGATTTAATATACTGCCTGATCACTGCAAGCTACTTGTTTTTGCTACTTGTTTTGAGTTACTTGTTTTTGAATAGATGTACTGAAATTCGTAACGTCTGTACATGCTTCTATGCAACTTTCTCATATAAAGTGATTGTCCAGTATTGTTTTAGCAGTTGGACTGTTATGTGCATTCCTGGATATTACAATTTCCAATACAAAAACTATGGTAATATTTTGCGCATATTCCATTACATTTAATTTTTAATTAAGCTACATCATTATTTGTGCTATTCTCGATATCACATTACTGATCCATATTTATTGCGGTTTCTTTGCCATTGCCACAAATTGAAATAATGAACAATATAATATTATATACATAGTTGAAGAACGCAGAATTTTTACGAAACCACTAATTTTTACTGTACCACAAAATTTCTAAACTAAAAACTGATTTCTATAAATTTTACGCGGATTTTAATAAAATTTTATAAACAAAAACTAAACCAATGTAACACTAAGAAATTATTTGACATTTTGTTAATTATTATTAATAAAAGTTTTATTTTGAATAACTAAATTTTGATCCGCACTCAATAAAAACTATTAATCGTATGACTATCAAACATAAATTTAGTTTCGTCTTACATTTAAATTAACCGATTGGATAGGGTGCAGGACAAACGATCAAAGAAGCATAGTTCGAATGCATCCGCAAGCAAACACTTACATTAAATTATTATAAAATAACATGGCAGCAACAATAATCACGTTAAAAAATAGTAAAAATATTGTTACGTTTTTCACACCTTACTTCGAATTGGCCTTACTCCTAATTCGATAAACGCAATTCCCAATCTCTTCCTGAGTTCGATCACTGATTAGTAAGCACAAACACCAGGTTTTATTAAGTAGTCAACAACTTAATTGTTCCACAACAGTAGGAAAACAATATTCCTAACTAGAATATTCTTTTAACAGCTTCAGAAACTCCAACGGTTTATTGTAGAAATTTCCAGTAACTCAACGTTCAAAATAATACACAAATTATTTCTATTCAATAACACTTATAACTTTATTTACAAAAACTTTACACAAAAACTAATTTAAAGATCACTTTTATAATTTTAACTTCACAATCGCAGGTTTAAAATAAACTAATTAAAAACTACAAAAGGTATTTTTCTTATATACCTTCTGCAATACTTCTAGATAATTCGACATCACTTTCCAGAAACCTTGAGAAAACATTAGAATACTCGATTATTTTACGTTATGTTGATTTGATTCATAAAATCGTTTATGTTGACCCTATTTCTAAGAAGAGACAACAACAACAATATTCATTTCATTCACTTTCTGTTGTGTTTTGTTGATTTTATTTTCCTGGAAGTGACCGTAATCGTTTAGATCTTTCTGTAATCGTCTAGATTTTTCTGTACTCGTAACATTACCCTCCACTTAAGCCTGTTCGTCCCGAACAGGATCTAGCTCTCCTTTGTATAAGGCCAATCTTTCCAAATGTACTACTTTCGCTTTGCCTCGATGGCCTTTCCTAATTCTATAAACCACATCATTCAACTTGGTTATAATCATCAACCACATCATTCAACTTGGTTATAAGGTCCTTCCCATGCAGCTTGCAGTTTTGGTGATAACCCTCGTTTTCGTTGTGGGTTGTGTAGCCATACTAATTGTCCTTCTTCGAAACCTTTATTATTAGATCGTATATCATATCGGGCTTTCATTTTATCACTGGTCAGTTGTATCTTCTGCCGAACAAGATTGTGAATATCTTCAAGGTTCTTCCTGATTCGGTTGACGTATTCTTGCGCAGACAATGATGTTGATGGTACCGCTCCAAATTTGAGGTCACCAGGAAGTCTTAAATCACTTCCAAAAATAGTTTAAGCTGGTGTCATGGTCGTGGTGTCATGAACTGCTGATCTGTATGCCATCAAAAATAAAGGAATGTGTTGATCCCAGTTACGTTGATTCTTACTGACCACTTTTGCTAGAAATTCCTCCAAAGTAGCATTGAATCTCTCAACCATCCCATCTGACTGTGGGTGTGAAGCTGTCGTCCTTGTTTTGTTAATCCCCAGCATTTGACAAATTTCCTGGAATACAGCTGACTCGAAGTTTCGTCCCTGATCGGTGTGGATTTCCATAGGAACTCCATAGCGGCTAATCCAATTATTTATCACAGCTTCAGCGATTGTGGTTGCTTCCTGGTTGGGAATCGCACACACTTCCGGCCACTTACTGAAGTAGTCCATGATCACAAGCACATATTTATTCTGATTATCAGTTGTTGGAAATGGTCCCGCTACATCCATTGCGATCCTTTCAAATGGAGCACCTACATTGTATTGCTTCATTTTTCGATGACTTCTTCGTACGGGTCCTTTCACCGCCGCACATTTATCGCATTTTTGACACCACTCCACAATTGATTGCCGAGTCCCCGCCCAGTAAAACCGTTGTCGTATTTTTGCAAGAGTTTTATTGATCCCAAGATGACCTCCACTTGTTCCTTCGTGATACTCCCTTAGTACTGCTTCTATTTTCCCTTTTGGTACCACTGTAAGGGATTGCTTTATCTTGCCATCTGAGCTTTCCCATACTCTCTTTAAACATCCATTATCTAACTGGAGACTGTCCCATTGCGCCCAGTACGCCTTCAAAGTTGGAGTTTTATCAAAAATTTCTCCCCATACTGGTTTGCAACCCTTTTCCTTGAACTCGATGATGGGTGCAAGATCCGGATCTTCTAATTGATCTTTTCTTATGGCTTCAGCTGTCCATTCATCGTCAGGTAGCACTTGTAGTAATCGTACATCGATGATGTTCTTATTTTCTTGACGACTGCAATGCTTGCATTCAACTTGACAGGGTCGTCTCGATAATGCATCAGCGTTCCCATGTGCAGTACCCTTTCGATGTTCAATGTCCAAATCGTACGCCTGCAACCGTTCGATCCAACGTGCTACTTGTCCCTCTGGATTTTTGAACTGGAGTAACCATCTTAACGCACCATGGTCAGTTCTGAGATGAAATTTCTGACCATACAAGTATTTATGAAAATGTTTGACGCATTCCATAATGGCCAATAACTCCTTCCGGGTAACACAATAATTTCGCTCCGGCTTTGATAACATTTTGGAGAAATAGGCTATCACCTTTTCCTGACCATCTATTTTCTGCGACAATACTCCTCCTATACCTTCATTACTGGCATCAGTATCCAAAATAAACTGAACATTTGGTATAGGATAGGATAGAATTGGAGCCGTACACAATCTCCTTCGGAGCTCCACAAATGCTTGTTCCTGAGGTTCATTCCATTCAAATGCCTTATCTTTTCTGGTTAACTCATGCAGACTTTTGGCAACGTTGGCGAATCCTGGCACAAACCGTCTGTAATATGTGCACAATCCAAGGAAGCTTCGTAGTTCATGTAGGTTTTTCTGTCTTGGCCAGTTCATAACTGCTGCAATCTTGTTAGAATCTGTATGAATTCCTTTTGCCGTAACCTTATGTCCCAAATATTTTACTTCTTCCTTGAAAAGTGAGCACTTTTTTGGACTTAACTTTAAACCTGCTGCTTGCAACCTTTCCAGTACCTCCGCCAAGTTCCTCAAGTGATCATCAAAGTCTTTGCCCATGACGATGATGTCATCCAAATATACAAGGCATGTTTTCCAGTGCAAGCCTTTAAGTACCCGTTCCATTAATCTCTCGAAAGTTGCGGGAGCGTTGCATAACCCAAATGGCATGACATTAAATTGCCATAGTCCATTCCCTACACTGAACGCTGTTTTCTCCCGATCTTCATCCGCAACTTCAACCTGCCAGTAACCACTCTGCAGATCCAGTGTTGAAAACAATCTTGAACCCGATAATGTATCCAGTGTATCATCAATCCTAGGCAATGGGTAGCTATCCTTCTTCGTAACTATGTTTAGTTTCCTGTAGTCAACACAAAATCTCAAGCTCCCATCTTTCTTACCAACTAACACCACAGGTGAGCTCCAGGGACTATCTGAAGGCTCAATCACACCAGCTTCTTTCATATCTCTCACCATTTTATCAGCTTCCTCTCTTTTAGCTAATGGTAATCGTCTTGGTGCCTGGCGTATCGGCTTTTCTGCTCCGGTGTCAATACGATGTTTTACCATATTGGTTCTGCCATTCCCTTCAGGTGTACTACAGAATACAGACTTGTGCCGCTCCAACAATTGACGTGCTGCTTTCTTCTGTTCTTCTGAAAGCCCTTCTGTCCATTTCTGCACAAGTTGCTCCATTTCTGCCTTTTGTTGTTTTGTGTTGACCGAGCAATTGATGTTTTTCTGCTCGCACTTTATTATTTTAGCTACCTCTTCACATTGTCCTATGATTGATCCTTTTTTCATTGTTTTCTGCGTATCTGACAGATTTAAAACTCTTACTGGTATTTTGTAATCAGCATCCGATCTAACTAAAGTTTTCCCTATAACGACTTCTTTAAAATTTTGATGTTCTTTGTTGGCTTCTACAACCCACAACCTGGGTGACCCAGAACCTCCTTCCAACTTTCCCCAAATGATTGTTTCTGATTGGGGTGGCACCTTTTCCTTGTGATCTAATATTATTCGACGAACACAATTTGAATCTTCACCATTAAACTGGAGTGGCAACTCAACATTTCCGTACGTGAGTACTCCTTTGCCAGCATCAATAACGAATCCATTTGCCCTCATGAAGTCCATTCCCAGGATTACTTCATCCACAATGTCAGCTACAACCACTTCATGTTGAAAGTGAGTATTCCGATTTCAAAGTTGACCACTTTCTTTCCTTTAATACTTGCACTTTCACCAGTAGCTGTCTGCATTCGGTATCTTCCTGCTGGTTTTAGTTTCCCTTTCACAACATCAGTGCGGACAATTGTATTTGTTGCTCCCGTATCTAACGTGATGAAACAACTTTTTCCATCAATATTAGCCCTAACAGTAAGGCTGTCACCTCCCCTTGTCAATCTCGATACGTGGATGAAGGTTATGGGGCAATCGGTTGTGGGAGCCAGCTTACGCCCCTTTAGGCTGACTCGTGGTAGTTTAACGGATGCGGCGCTGCTCCATCGTCTTCTCTAGCTTGCTGCACCCGTTCTTCTGCTTGACGTCTCTGCATAGGCGATGCTGATCTTGCTCGTTTCCTTCTAACATCTCGACATTCTCTCGAAATATGGCCCAACTTGCCACATAACCAGCATCGTATTCTGTCACTTCGAATGTTTTCTCTTGCTCTGGGCTTGTAATTGTTATCATCAGCCAACTCTACCCGGCGTATTTTAATTGATGGTTTAATAATTGCTTGTGCAGTTTCATTTGTTAAGGCATAAGCAATAGTTTCTGCGAATGTTGCTTTTGGCGACAACATTACTGCCTTTCGTGTTTCTGGATCACGAATGCCATCAGTAAAAGCCTCGATCTTCATTTTCTCCATAAAATACGGTGGAGTACTCGAGTGTGCTAAATGTATAAGCCGTTCTACTGCCGAAGAATAGTCCTGAAGGCTTTCTCCATTCCGTTGCAAGCGACCCTTTAACTCGATCCGGTATAGCTCCTTTTTGTGGTCGCTGCCATATTTTCGTTCCAATGCATTCATTACTTCAGCATAGCTTTTTCGGTCGTTTTCCGGCACAGCCTGTAATGCTTCAGCTGCATCCCCCTTTAGAGCAACTATCAATGCAGAAAGACGATTTTCGGCGTTCCAAACATTCTGATCTGCCGCCGTTTCAAACTGGAATTTAAAGATTCCGAA
Source organism: Diogma glabrata (assembly GCA_963693315.1). Classification (NCBI taxonomy): domain Eukaryota; kingdom Metazoa; phylum Arthropoda; class Insecta; order Diptera; family Cylindrotomidae; genus Diogma; species Diogma glabrata. The sequence continues at coordinate 204,082,430 of OY856187.1, forward strand.
CGATGTTGTTCCATCGTATGATGGTGGTTTTAATTTGATGTTTGCTACTTGATGTACCACCTGGGAAGTAACTTTAGTCGTCTCAACATCCTGCAACCGTTTTTCGAAATCATCAACTTTGGAAAGTACCTTTTTGTTTTCGTCAAGCACTTTTTGTTCTAATTCTTGGATATCGTTTTGAATCTTCTCGACTTTTCCATCGAATGCCGTTGACATTTGTAGAAGTTTCTCATCCATAATTTGTTTGACTTCATCGCGACTGATAGCAATATTTGTGTTTATTGCTTCTAACTGTTGATTGATGTTACTGATTTCTTCTTTATTTGCAGCCAATGTTGTAGTTATTTCTTCTTTGGTAGCAGCCATTTGTTGATTGATGTAGCTGCTTTGTTGATCAAATTTTTGATTCATATTCAAATTCATCTGTTGCATCATAGCCATTAGCTGCGTAAAATCACAATTTGCAGGTGGCAATGAGGTTGTTGTTTCCGCAACAGAACTTTTCTCTTCATCAACTGCTACTGAATCAGCATTTGTACTAATCACTCCAAACTGGTAACTTTCCACAACTACTCCACTAGCTTCCATAGCTTCTCGAAGCCGTATCGTCAATTCAGTTTTGTTGCCGGTTGTTGCCAATCCACGTTGTTCTAGTTCTTTCTTTAACTCAAGAACCTTCAAATCACTTAATAAAACCATTATTAACAGCTAACTAATCCGCCGATGGCACCAATGTTACGTTTTTCACACCTTACTTCGAATTGGCCTTACTCCTAATTCGATAAACGCAATTCCCAATCTCTTCCTGAGTTCGATCACTGATTAGTAAGCACAAACACCAGGTTTTATTAAGTAGTCAACAACTTAATTGTTCCACACCAGTAGGAAAACAATATTCCTAACTAGAATATTCTTTTAACAGCTTCAGAAACTCCAACGGTTTATTGTAGAAATTTCCAGTAACTCAACGTTCAAAATAATACACAAATTATTTCTATTCAATAACACTTATAACTTTATTTACAAAAACTTTACACAAAAACTAATTTAAAGATCACTTTTATAATTTTAACTTCACAATCGCAGGTTTAAAATAAACTAATTAAAAACTACAAAAGGTATTTTTCTTATATACCTTCTGCAATACTTCTAGATAATTCGACATCACTTTCCAGAAACCTTGAGAAAACATTAGAATACTCGATTATTTTACGTTATGTTGATTTGATTCATAAAATCGTTTATGTTGACCCTATTTCTAAGAAGAGACAACAACAACAATATTCATTTCATTCACTTTCTGTTGTGTTTTGTTGATTTTATTTTCCTGGAAGTGACCGTAATCGTTTAGATCTTTCTGTAATCGTCTAGATTTTTCTGTACTCGTAACAATATAAAAAAAATTGGTATATTTTTGTTACATTTTTTAAAAGCTTCTATAAAACTTCTAAATATTGCTTAAAACGATCTGTTAGAAACACTGCTTACAAATTACCATACCGAAGTTATTGTCGAAATCTTATACGAATTATATCTTCGTTAAAGGCGGGGAAATTACTCCAAATGGACTTTATCGAAACCACTAAGAAGTTTTAAATAAACTATGAAGGATGGGAAACTAGTTTTGGTGAGACTGTTTAGTGTTTTAAAAGAAGTGAGAGTGCTAGTTGGGTTATCCATTATTGTTTTCAAGACATCATCCTCTCTATTAATAAAAGTTTTACAAATTTATTCAATTTAGTTTTACTGATTTATGATTATTAAATCAGTTATTTTTACTATGGTGGTTTACACCGATTGAAAAAAATTATAAATGTACAACGTAACACAGTGCATAAGTAAATTTTCTACTTTTATGTTTTATGGAACTGGAACTGGAGCAAAACAATTACTTATAGAAATATAATAACCACTTAACATAAAATTGTTTTAAAGGACTTCAGTTTAAGACTTCGCACATGGATCTGAAGTTTCATTTGCACAAAAACAAAACAAAACAAAATAAATTTGAAAAAATAGATCGAATAGTTATTTGTTTCACTAGGACAAAAAATGATGGATTTTGGGACGAGATAAATGGTTGCGATGTGACGCGATAGCGGAGTAGCAACTAATAAATACTGTATTATGCAAGTATACAGTAATATTGGTATTCGGGGTATCGGCTATTGAATGCACTCCAAACGATAGTCAAACGAGGAAAACCCGGATTATGTTGTTTTTTGTGTATCGTAACTAAAAGAGTAGCATTATTAAATTTTGATATTGATAATTATGAAAATGAAATCATAAATTCAGAAATGACTAAAATGTAATATGTCGAAATGTAACATCAGCGTTTTTAAAAAAAAATCTATATATTACGCAACCCCTTATCACTATCCATACATCAAGTCAACCCTTCTCACAGCCACGGGCTTAACCCCAAAGATCCTGAGAGTTCAGTTATTCTGTAGTCTTACAAATAAATATACCAAAATGAATTATTAACAATATAACAGCAAAAGTAACAAAAAACAGTAAACAAGTTTGAATTCGTTGGTAAAAAATCAATCTTCAAGATATGTACTATGAAACTGCAGGGGTGGTTTCCTGCAGTTATTTTGGATTAGCCTTGTTTCTTTAATAAAAAACTGCGAAATGACAAAAAATAGGTTTTGTTTATATTTGAATTAATATAGTGATAACATAAAATAACGACATAACAGCCCTCATTAATTTTCAACTAATTTAACTCCATAATCCTAATCTTTTGTGATTGCTAACCCAATTATTATGTCACTTTTTTACTCTTGATGGGATTTGTACGTAAAACAAGATTTATTTGCACAATAACAATTTGCTTATGCTTTTTTTTCTACATCAGACAAACATATTCTGGTAATATTATTTTTTCTTTTAATTTCCTTTTCATATTTTATGTTCCCATCATTTTCCCGGCTCTTTCACACAGGTGATATAATTTATTACTGTTTAGGTTTATGATTGTTTCCAAAATTCTTTTATTTTCTTGACATTTTCTTACCAGTTTTTCTACAAACTTTTATGTTTGTCTTTTATTTATGTAGTTGTTAATAGCCATCAAACCTATGGTACTCCTTTTTTATTAATGGTTGACCGAAATTTTGTGGTTTATTGCTTTGTACGTCTGCGTTTTGGGAGAGTTTTGTGAAGTTAATTTTAAAATATAATAAATCATGATTTTTAGGGTTCCGTACGTTAAAAAAAATAAAAACAGTAACCTTTTGGTGAGACTTCTGTGTCCGTCCGAATTTCTACATATTTGATTTACTCACAAACTATAGGTACTATCAAGTTGAAATTTTCTACAGCTATTAAATGTGTTTTCCCACGCCTGTTGATAACAAAAAAATTTCAAATATTTGTTTTTATTTATATTTTATGGACATAGATAAGAAGATAGTAAAACAAAAGTTTTTTGTAAGGAATCAAGTTTGGTTCAGCAAAATCGAAAAGAATCAAAATGTTCCAAAAAAAATTTCATTGATTTTTCGACTGCTTAGTTTTGTAGAAATTGCCAAAAACGAGTGTTTGTTTTCGTGTCCCCCTTTAATTTCGAACAAGAAAAGATTTCAAAAAATTCACGGTTATATTAAATGTTATAAAGATTGAACAAAAACTATAGTAGCTGAGAGTGGAAATTTTGAAAACAAATTATTTTTGACCTTGTCGAATGTCATATGAAAGGTGATTTTTTTCTAGTCCAAAACAATTTTTTTTGTAATTTTCAAAAGCGCAGTTTTTGAGTTATGGACAAAAATGTGAAAAAAATTTCCCCTTAACTTCGAACATTACATAATAAAAAATTTGAAATTCATGGCGCAAGGCGTTAGGTGGAAAAAGTATGCGATAACATACCTGTTTGCTATTTGATAGATTATCATTAAATAGGGTTGCGTTGCAAATGTTCTTTGTGAGGTTGATCACTAGTTACAAACAATTTTGAAACTGTTGAACTCGCCAAGAAAATTGGTTGAAGTATAAAATTGTTAGAGTCAAGTAAATCGAGGTTGAGGATCTGTTCTTTCCGTTAGGTTTGATACAGTACCACTAGTGCAGAAAAAAAGTAGCCACCACCATTTTGATTTTAGCTCTGCTGGCAGTCATTGTGAATGTTCAACTAGCTGAAGTTCAAATCCTGTTGTGGTATACCGATCTCCCCAATGTTCAGTAGACAAATCACACAACTGTGACAACAATCCACTCTTTGGCAATAATTTGACGACACTTTTTCCTCCAACTATTGTGGTAGGTGACTTTAATGTTGGTTTCAATAAAAATTCTCAAAACTGGTTCTCAACTATTTTCTACAAAAAATTTACAAAGAAAAATTCATGATCCAACAACAGTTGAAGCTACAACAATTGATAATACAGTCAAACTTCCATAAATCGAACTTCTATTATTCGAATTTCTCTATAAATCGTATTAATATTTCGAATTAAAATTTTGATTTTCTTTATAAATCGTTTCTATATTTCGAAATTTCCCTAAATCGAACTAAAATTGATGGCTTTTGGTGGTTCGAATTATATAAGTTTCACTGTATATTTTCCATTGTAAATAATTTATAAGCTGGTGTTATTGAAGCTTACTTTAGCCACCATAACAAGCTTTGGGTAAGATGCAACCCAAAGTGCAACTATGCTAACAAAAACTGTTGTTTTTTTAAATATTATATACACGGAACACTCAGCGAGCGAATTATATTTGCCTGATTTTTTTTTTGTTGTTTATGGTGAGTTTTTATTGTAAATAATATTTATGAATGTCTCCGCAACATCTTTTTGTTGTATTTTTAATTTAATACCTCTTAAACCGTCACCTGAGATCTATTTGTCAATCAAGATGTTTTTGTAGGAAAAACGATGATTAGTGTTCTGACTTATTGCATTACTACAACAATTTGATTCAGTCATATGTTAGTTGTCTGAAATTTAACTGTTTGGCTAGCTCATTCAAAGGTGAACAAAACGAAAGCTTTTTACCGTTGTTGATTTAATTTCAGTGCATCTGGTGATCAAACAGCTAAATTTTAAATTTAAAATGTTTGAAAAGTAAAATCTAAAGTTAAAACTCACCAATATTCTCCTTAACTTCTCTTCGTTTTAGTTTAAAGCCATTTGTCAAAAATTTAATCGCAGCCTTTAGCCAAGTGTAGTGTGTGATCATTCCAGTTTTCTGTTTTAGTGATAAATGTCATCCTAATTTACGTTCTCCTTCACTAAATCATCCAAGCTTTAAGAGATTCAATTATAGTGTTACCGAGCATGAGTGTTGTGCCACTGTCTTGTGTATAAAACAGTTCCGCCAGTTTGCAGAGCGTTTCAAATTTACGGTAATTTCAGATCATGCAAGCTTAAAATACGCATTTGAAACTGCAATGTTTCAAATCCAACATAGAGTTTCGAAAATCTAGAGTATTTTGTGAGCCTTTGAATGCTTCAGACTCAAGAGGCATAGATGCACCTTGAGTGTGATTGTAGTTGCCTGCCTTTGATAATGAAGAGTATGTCGCTTTGAGGGAAAAAGACGGAAGTGGACGGCAACAAGCAACAAGTAGACAACAAGCAAGTATGTGGAAGCCAACAAGCTGTTAATCTCTCCTTCTTATGGTCTTCGTTATCAGTGGCGGATTATGCCTTTAAGGGGCCCGAGGCGGAACAAAATTTTGGGGCCTAAGATTTTACCAAAAATTTTGCAAATGAGTTTGATTAAGACTATTTCTTAAATAATTTTTTATCCGCTTCAGAACGGAGAAAGATCGTTCCCCACTTGCGTTGCATATCGGCAATGTAAGAAATATTTTTAAAATAGTTTCCACATTGGAAAATGAAGATTGCAGGCCATCAATGATTACCTTGTGCATCTTAAATGGACAAGTGATGTTCTCTTCTTTTATATATTTTAAAAAATGATGTACTTCGTCTATAAAATATTGTACTTCTATATCCCTCGCATATGTATTTGACAATTCTAAAATACACTTGTCAACTTCATCACTGGATATATTTTGATCAAAAAATTATTTAAAATTATTTAAAACAGTTTCATATATGGACGTTTTGGTAGACATTTCAGTGGCAAGTCTATCACAGTCCACAGATCATATTGTGAGTACTTATAATAAACAATTCTCGTCCTACTAGCTGTGTATCATTTGCAGATGATTCATCATACATAATTTTGCGTTTTCTTTTTCGTCCTTCTTTGTAGCTAATATTGTCTGTTAATAAGTTTGCTTGCTTTTCTATGCTCTCAAAATCATTCCGAACATACCTTATAAATTGTGACAAAGAATTAAACAGTTTTACTCCTTGTAATAAGTTCGTTTGAATATTTTGAAATGATTTTCTAGTACTATTGATTCTTTGCAATAATATATCCCATAGAACGGTTAATAAGGCAATTCATATTCATCGAAAGAGCTAGCTAATTTTTTAACCTCAACTTTAGTAATCGGTTTTTCGTCTTCATTTCCGCTAATTTGGATAAGAACGCTTTTAATATTTTTGTAATTAAACCGCAAGGCGGATACTGCATCAGCTCTTGCAGACCATCTTGTCACTTGTGTCACTTAATTTTTTAATATGTTTGGAATTAGGATCGGAAAAATTATCAATAAAATAAGCAACTTCCATCTGTGAGTAGATGAAGAAAAGAATACATATATATATTTTGGATAAAGTTAAAATAATACACCGCAGTAGAATAGGCATCTGCAGCATAATTTCCAATTAAATTAAGCGTATGACTTGTACAAGGAATAAAAATGGCGGTCTCACTTAGAGTTTTAATTCTGGCTTGTAAACCATTATATTTTCCGGCTATATATGTTTGACCGCGACAATTTTTAATATCCAAAGACAAATTGTTTAAAGTTTTCAAAATAAGTTGTGCTAGATATTCTGAATTGTGATTTTCAATTTGTAAAAATCCAAAAATCGTTCTCTCGCATCGCCCACTTTATCAATGTACCTTAATATAAAACTTAGTTGGTCAGTGTGGTTCACGTCTGGCGTAGAATCAACAATAATTGAATAATATAAAGTCCTGAATTTCTTGAATTAGGTGTTCTTTTACTTCAGTTTCCATTAAATTTATAAATTCATCGCATGTGGTATGTGATAAATAACTTACATTACCTTTTCCTGGATGGCTGTACCTCTCCAAATGATTTTTAAGAAAATCATCAAATTGGGATAGGTACTCAATGCATGTCATAAAATTTCTTTTTCTGTTCGAATCAATATCTTCTCGATGACCACGAAATGCTAAACCCAAAGTAGCTAATAGCTTTACTGTAGCTGCAACTCTTTTTAAAACTTCCCGCCAGCATTTTTGTTGTACTTCAATTTCACGAGCTATTTGAGTATCAATACGTCCAGTTACAAACAATCTTTTTTTCAAATTTTCCAAACAAATTTTTTAGACAATCTTTTTTCCAATCAACATTGATAAAACGAAATATACAACTAAAGCTAAAACACCTATACTATATCAATCATATCATATGGAAACCCTTTTCAAACGTTAATCCAAATGATGAATTTAGCATGTATTGTATAAAAAATACATGGATTTTAAGCATACAATAAATGATTTCAATTCTACACGTTAAAAAGTTTTCATTTATTTAGTTATATATGAAATTAATCTAAAATATGTACAATTATATGCTTAAAATTGAGGTTTTCAGTTTAATGCTTTCAATAAATTGTAGGTCTTAAAAGAAATCCAAAATCATTGATGAAAACATAAAACTCAAATATACTTCAAATATCCAAAAAATACTTATCTGGATTTTGTTTTTATCAATAATTTTGCAATTGATATAATAACAGCCCATTGCAAATAAAGTTTTAGTATTAATATTCATTCGTAACAGTGGAACTTTTCAAAACAAAATATTTTTTTACTATACAAATTGGAAAACGAATTTGTACATTAAAAAATTATAAAACTATCAAATTAGAATTATTAAAATAAATACATACATGAAAAAAAGTAATACAAATTGACAACCTATAACACTTTTACATGTGGGATAATATTAAAAAAATCTTTAGGTTTAAAAACTTTGGTTGAATGAACGCAGTCATCTGATATTTGAATACCTATAAAATATCAATACTATTTGTAGCGAGGGGGCCCCTGTGCATGCGGGGCCCGAGGCGGCCGCCTCTTCCGCCTCTATGGTAATCCGCCACTGTTCGTTATATAGATACGGACTTATTGCATTGGAAAGTTGTAGTTCCTAAGAGTTTAGTTCCCTTGTTCTTGGATTGGATACAATGTGGTACTAAAGAATGCAGGCTTAAAACTCTGCACAAAACACATTTAAAAAATTCAAATTTTCTTAGACATTTCAGTTGTATTGCTCACAAAAACTCAAATTAATTCATAATCCATTGCCATTTCAGTCTAGTGAATTAGAACTATAATTATATAAAAACCGGTTTACACGAAATTATTTTCGATTATTTTATTTTATATTAAAAATAACATTATTTAACAAGCATTTAAATATATTTAAGCAAAATGAACAACCGACTGTCGACCTTTTGGACGCTGTCTTGGTAGTTGCATATCCTGCATTTCCAAATCGTCTTCAATTTGAAAACCTCGATTTTCGAATGACGTTGAAAATTGTCTTGCATTAATTTCATCAATAGAATTTTGTGCCGAATACAGTCTTGCAAACTGAATTGATGGTCGATGATTTTGTAATGATTTCCTGGTTGGATTGAGAATTGATTTTCTTTTAATTTCAGCTATTGAACCTTGTTCGACAATTGTGCTACGACGTTGATTTAACAATGTAACCGTTGCTTTTTTCTTAACCGTGTATCTGGCGATATCAAGAAACTTGTCATTTTTTAACCGTCGAAGGAAATTTGTTTCAAGATTACTCCAATCCTGTCTGTTACCATGTTGATATAAAATTTTATGAATTGTATCTCTTCGTCTAGCAATATTAATTTGATCGTCGTCTAGTTCTTCTTCGTCCCATTGCTTTTTAGGTCGTTGAAAAATTTTAGCTAAATCAACAGCTTTTCCACGGAGATCTGCTTCCGGAGAAATTTCCTCAGCTTTTTTACTGCAATACCAATCAACCGTGGTTGTTGCTAAAATCTGTGATATCGTTGAAAATCGATGAATTAACATAGCAATAAATTGGATGAACAATATTACACCGAAGAAGAGCACAAACAACAAACCAATTGGTTCCAAATTTAAATATTCTCGGCTAATTATTATTGTAAATTCATTTTCATCAAAAATTATTGTATTTGTTGCCCCAAAAGGCCATCTAACGTACACACTTGATTTATTCAACTGCAACAAGAAGATAACTAAAACGAACAATGAGTTGATCATCAGAAACGCTGATACACACATATTACGAAGTCCAGTTAGTTTTTCTTTGATTTCTTTCTAAAAAAATAAATATTGATATAACTTATAAGATTAATATTTGTATTTAAACGAACCCCTTCTTTGTCAGTCAACTCAATTGGCTTCAGATATTTTTCAACTAAATCTTCCCAAAATTTGGTTTCGGATTCAGTTAGTGTTTTTGTATCGCCGCTTCTCAAATCAGGATCATAAATCCAATCCGGTAATAAATTGATGGGTTTGTCTGGTTCCTATGAAAATAAATAAATATATTTATATTGACATACTTTCAAGAGCTTAGAAATAAACGTGAACCTGTTCTTCTTCAACGCTTTCTTTTTTTATTTCAATGGTAACTTCTGATGAATTTGAAACTGTATCGTCATTTAATTTAGCATCTGGATCGGTACCCATAATTTTTCTGAAATGTTATGTTGTTACAAAGTATTTGGATATGAAAGACAAGTAGATGTAAATATGTGTTATTGAATTTTTCATAATAGTGTTTATGTCATTGTGTTTAATAAACATCATTATTAATTTTTGAGAAAATAAACAGAAATCCACTTCATTCGAACACAAACTATCAAACTAAGTCACAAAAATCAAATTTAAAACTAACTTTTTTCATACGTAAAAATAATTTATTTTCAGATAAACGAAAACCATTTGCAATTGCAATATTGAAACAAACAAAATGTAAAAATTTATCGGATGCAGAAAAGTAGATGCCATTTGTTTAACATACAAAATATACGTATATTTTGTGAATTTGATGAGTATGAAAAATATATATACCTATTTTCGAATTATAATATTAGTATGAAACTATAAGAAATGAAAGGAAAACAGAAATACGTTAATGGAAAGGTATTTCAACAAATACAGGACAGGGCGAATGTAAAATCATCTCTGAGCACGTGCATCCTGAGAGGCAAAGACATGTAAGGGAATTAGGTGGGCATTTAAACCCAAAACATAGAGTTTATCATTAACTTATAATGTAAATGGGTACCTGCCATTCTATGTGAAAAGCTCATCCAAACACTCTGGTGTTTTAGAATTAAAGAAGGACGATAAAAACCCAATAACCTGTGGTAGTTTATAATCTATGCCAGGAACACATTATTTAGCCAGATCTTCAACAACGGACTTTTTGTCTCTTTGAGCAACGTTTTTAGATGTGTCTCTCGTGTAAGTCTAGAGGGCTTATGTGTTTGAATATCTCTAATATACATCGGTTTAAACATTTTTGTCATCCATTTCTTCGTTCTCAGTTTTCTCTATTTAGACTATTTTTCAGGGATTGAAAAAAGTAGAGTTGAGCAAAAACAACAATTTCTCTTTTTCGACATGTGACTCGATATTTGTAACACGTGTTAATCTGGTGCCTATATGCTGTGATACACATCCGATGACAAGAAAATATATACAAAATAAACTTAGTTAGCTTAAATAGTTGTTTGAATGGTCGGACCGACAGTTAAAAAACCAGAAATAACCATAAAACATCAATTTTTTTCAAATCATATTTCCTCCAAAATAAGTTTTTCAAAAACATATTAAATTTACGTTCTAATTTTTCATTTATTTTAGAAAAGGAAGCCATTTTGAGTCATTCATTTTGAAAATTGCAATTTGGTATGTAAAAGTAAGATACCAATCATTTCACATACAATACACTTAGCGACTCCAGGTTATGAAGTAGGTTAAAAAAGTTTAAAAACTGTATAAAGACATTTGCGAATCATCGTTTTCTAAGAAAACGATAAACAACAATTCCATTCAATGTCCAACTATCTTCCTGTCTCACTGTCCTTATATCCCACTGTTTCACTTTTCCACTGTTCCACTGTACCGCTGTGCCACTGTCCAACTATTCCACCGCCAAAATATTTCACTGTTCCACTGTCGAACTGTATGACTATCCTATTGCTCAACTGTTCCACTGTCATACTGTCACTGACGGGAAGACCGTCTCACTGTGTCACTGTACCATTGATCCACAGTCCCACTTTCAAACTGTCCCACTGTCTTACTATCTCACTGTCTCACTTTCCTACAGTCCCACTGTCACACTGTCCCACTGTCCCACTAACCCACTGTCCCAGTGTACACTGTCCCACTGTCCTGCTGTCGCACTGTCTCACTGTCCCACTGTCCACTGTTCCACTGTCTTACTGTCCCACTGTCCCACTGTCCCGCTGTCCCACTGTCCCACGGTCCAACTGTCCCCCTGTCCTAGTGTCCTACAGTCCCACTGTCCCTTTGTCACACTGTCCCACAGTCCAACTGTCCCACCGTCCCACTGTTCCACTGTCCCAGTGCTCTGCTTCCCGCTGTTCCGCTTCCCACTGTCTCACTGTCCCACTCTCCCTTTGTCCCACTGTCCCCACTGTCCTTGTCCCACTGTCCCACTGTCCCACACTCCCACTGGCACACTGTCCCACTGCCATCGCAATGTCCTACTGCCCTATTATTTCTCTGTCCCGATATCGTCCTACTGTCTCACTGATCTTATGTCGTTCCACTGTCCTACTGTCTAACTTTGTCATTGTCCCACTGTCCGACTGTTTCACTATCCCACTGTACCATTATCCCACTGTCTCACTATCCTACTGTTACACTGTCGCACTGTCCCGCTGTCCCATTGATCAACTGTTGCGCTGTCTTACTATCCCACTGCCACACTGTTGCACCACCTAACTGTCCCACTGCCACAATGCCCGTTTGTCCTAGTGTCTTATTGTCCAACTGTCCAGCTGTCCAGCTGTCCCGGTGTTCCATTTCCCTCTATCCCACAGTCTCACTGTCCCACTGTCCTACTGTCCCACTGTCCCAATGACCCACTCTCAAACTGCACCACTGACCCACTGTCCCACTTTTTCTCAGTTCAACTATTCCAGTGTGTCACTGTTCCACTATCCCATTGGCTTACTGTTGCACTGTCAAACAGTCCCTCTGTAAACCACTGTCAAGCTGTCTCTTTGTCCTACTTTCACATTGCCCTCCTGTCCCATAGTCCCACTGTCCCTCTATCACAATTTCCTTTGTCCCACTATCCCACTATACTACTGTCCCACACTCACAAATGTTCCATAGTCCCACTGTCCCAATCTTCCTATGTCTTAATGTCCCACTGTCCCAATGGCCAAACGTCATAATGTCCCAATGTCCCATTGTGTCCCAATGTCCCAATGTCCCAATGTCCCAATGTCCCAATGTCCCAATGTCCCAATGTCCCAATGTCCCAATGTCCCAATGTCCCAATGTCCCAATGTCCCAATGTCCCAATGTCCCAATGTCCCAATGTCCCAATGTCCCAATGTCCCAATGTCCCAATGTCCCAATGTCCCAATGTCCCAATGTCCCAATGTCCCAATGTCCCAATGTCCCAATGTCCCAATGTCCCAATGTCCCAATGTCCCAATGTCCCAATGTCCCAATGTCCCAATGTCCCAATGTCCCAATGTCCCAATGCCCCAATGTCCCAATGTCCTAATGTCCCAATGTCCCAATGTCCCAATGTCCCAATGTCCCAATGTCCCAATGTCCCAATGCCCCAATGTCCCAATGTCGCAATGTCCCAATGTCCCAATGTCCCAATGTCCCAATGTCCCAATGTCCCAATGTCCCAATGTCCCAATGTCCCAATGTCCCAATGTCCCAATGTCCCAATGTCCCAATGTCCCAATATCCCAATGTCCCAATGTCCCAATGTCCCAATGTTCCAATTTCCAAATGTCCAAATGTCCCAATGTCCCAATGTGCCAAGCTCCCAATATCCCAATGTCCCAATGTGTCCCAATGTGTCAATATCTGAATGTTTCAATGTCCCAATATCCCAATGTCCCGATGTCCCTTTGTACTAATGTCCCAATGTTCTAATGTTTCAATGCTCCAATGTACCAATGTCTCAATGTACTAATGTCCCAATGTCCTAATGTCCCAATCTCCCAACGTGCCAATATCCCCAAGTCCCAATGTCCCACTCTCCCACTGTCCCATTGTTTCACTATCTAGTTGTCACTGCCCCATTTTCGTTTGGTTCCACTGTCTCACTGTTCCAAAATCCCTCTGCTTTTTTACCACAATCACACTGTTGCACTGTGCTTGGTGTCGCATTATTCTCAGTGTCGCAATATCCATGTGTTTATAAAAAAATGGTCGCGATTTTTTATTGAGGGTCGGTGTTTAATATGTGCATGGCTTTTGTTAAAGTAATATCTCTGGAGATCACTATGCGATTTATTTTAGGTTGTGACATTTTGAGGCAGAAATACGATAAGCTTAGTTGAACTAAACAATTCCACTTCAATTTAAAGTCTGGATTAGAAATTGCATTTACTTACAATTCCAAATGACTAATTTTATTATTTAATGCATCCAGTTGTTCAGCAATATGTAATAACTGCGTTTGTTCTGGAGATGTTTTTCTGTGTGTACATAACATACAACGAAATAGCCCTGAAAATCCAAAATCTAGTGAGCCTTCTTCCTCTTGATTCGTTTTTAAGTGTCCAAATAATTTTTCAATGCGACTGGTTGGTTTTTTTTCTGGGGCTCCCTTAAAAATTCACATAGATACATAATAAATAGTTTGCTATTATTTCAACAGTTTTTCATACCTTTGCATTAGCAGGCCCTTGTGGCTTATCTCTTGTCCCCCATGAAACATCATTCATATTGAATAAAGAATAAATAAACAATAACATGTACATGGATGGAATAGTTACATAGTATATCACTCCGTGAAACAGACACGTCCATTCCATAGGATGAAGCAGTCCAGTAATAACAATTTGCAGAGCAACAGCGAAGAAGAATAGCGATGTTGGTGATGCAATGCCGTCCTCTTGAAATTGAATGATAACACCTATAAGCACAGCCATCATGACTAAAGCGTAAACGGCGCTCATAACCATAGCATACATCAATTGATATTTTTGTTTACATTGCAAACAAAGGATCATATAAATTACAAGCGGAATAAAATTCCACAGAAAAGCTGTCCATATTCCAATACTAAAAACGGCAACCAAAGAACCAACCATCATCAGAAATATTGTTCCTGGACCAAGAAGCGTGCCAACCATTAATAATATTTGATAAACGATGTACATCATTGAAATGCTGTTATTCTTTCTGATAACATCTTTTGCATCACCAAGAAGATCTAAAATATTTGAAATAGTTGATGGAACCCATCGACGTCGTTGGTTATAAAATTCGTTAAACGCTTCTGGACTATGTGTGTATGCATCAGCTGCAGCCGAGTATTCAACTCTGAAAGATTGTTTTAGTAGTAATGTACATAGCCATCGATCCTCACCCTGATCGTATTGAACATAATCTCGAGCTTGCTCAGAATTCGTTGTGTATTTTTTCATGACGCTATTTTCCATTAAAGCACGTCCACGGAATAACGAAAAACATCCAGGAGAACAAAGTACACATCCTATTATATGCTCAGTTGCTTTTTGTAGCCAATGTCCTATAGCATACTCAAACTTTTGATACCATACCAATGGACCATTTCCAACGGGGTGTATACGCCCACATGCAGCTCCCAGATCATCATCCACTTTCATGCGATCGATTAATAATGTAACGGCTTGTGGTTGGAAATCAATATCACCATCAAGAGCTAAAAGGAATGTGTTTTTTGCGATCATCAGTTTACGCTTGTCGGAAGCATCAAGCTGCATTATTTTGTATCCCAGCAAATAGTACATATACATAACCTGTGACCATCTCTTTTTCTTTCTTATCTTCTTTGCATGTTTCAAATGACAAATCATTTTTGTTCGTCCAGGAAGTCTCCATTCTAAACGACCACCATATGGTGCTACAATTTTGGTTGGTGGATAAATTTTCATTGGAGTTTGATAAACTTCAGTTGCTGCTTCTTCAATTACACTAATTAATCGTTTCACATACAAATTAATTGGAGCGGCTTCAGGCTCTTCTAATAAAGTTTTATCAGTAACAAACGCATCGTCTAGGAAAATATGCGTTTCGAGATCATAATAATCTTTGTCAATATCTTCTGATTGACCTTGAAGATATTTCATGGCCATACGCCGAGAGCATTGATCCTCATCCAAACGTAAAATCGATTTTAAAAATTCAATCATTTCTTCTTTCTCTTCGTGCCACATAGTTGCGCATACAAAAACTTGCGGAATTTTATCTTGTGGCTGAATATCGTCTTCTCCTCTCAATGCTTCTGCTTTTGCATCGATTGTATATTCGTATTCATCTTCGTTTTTCTCTTTTTCTTTTTTCTTATCTAAAAGTTCGAGCATATCCTAATAAAAATGGAAACAATTATGATCAGTTCTGAAAGTTATGGCAGATAAATAAATAAATTACTTTACCCTTTTCTTTAGTATATCATCGCGATCCTCACGTCTTCGATTCATAGTTACTGATTGATCTACTAACAAACTATTGTACATAGGTGTGACAAACAATTGATCTGTTGATGCATTTCTGTTCGCTTTTGAAATCCAAATGTGACGTGTTATCCAAAGTTGTGACATTAGCCAAACAACACATAAGCATGTCATATCATTAATTAAATACTGATCCAGGTTATACACCGGTGGAGGTGTAAAAAATAAATAATCAGGAAAAATTCCATGAAAATAACATACATCAGTTGCTCGCAATCCACTTAATATTAACACAACTGAAATACAAACTGGAGTGGTTAGATTGATCGGAACCGCAAAACTGAATGATTGAATATGAATTTTGCACGAAAATTTTGCAAAAACATAACAACAATATGTAGCCAGAAAATGTATTAAAAACGTCCAACAAATAGCCATCGGTGTAGATTCTGTTTCAGTAACAGTTAACTCGGATGTTATATTTACAAGATCAGGAAACTTATTGAGATCTGAGACAAGAGATTGTGTCTGAAAATAAAAATTAAATTAACATTTGTTTCCAAATTTTGGGTATGTGTTTTACCTCGTTCACTTGGATAATATTTTTTCCCCATCCAGATTTGAAGTCATTAAAGAATGTTGAAAAATTTTCATTCGAGAAAACTATTGCAAATAGAAGAAATACGAATATTTTCCACAATGATAAGTAAAGGTAAGTGTTGTAGCGAGTTTCCTCAATTCGTTTTTTTAACCTTTCCAAACCTCTAATTAAGTCTGAAACCAAATTTAATTTAATTATTATTTTTGTCCCATCAAGAAAGAATGGTGGACTTAGTATATCAAAAATCAATCAAAATTTGTGTTTTACCTTATATTTTGTTTTTATTTGCTACACCTTGTCATATAAAAATGGCCTGCATCATATTTTATTATATTGTTACGATTATTTTAAGTGAAATGATGCGATTATTTTAAGTAAACGAAGTGAAATGATGCGATTTTTAATTGTAAACGAAACACTGCATCGCGAACATAAAACCGTGTAAATAAAAGTAAAATTTTAAGTGTAAACATAATAAAAGCCAACATAATAAAACAATTTTTAATAATTTCATTGTTTTACTAGTTTGGAAGGGATTAACTACTACTGAATGTTTTGGATTCCTTGAAATATTGACCCGTTTGAACGCAGACTAAATAACTGCGGTGACTTAACCGCAGCGATTGTCGAATGAAATAGTAAATAAAGATGTTTGGTTTTCCAAAAATGTAGAAGGTAACGTATGTGAGATAGCGTGTAGCCCATTAAGTAATAAACTATGGTTAGTGGGTGACAAAGATACTGTGCTGTGTCTGAATCTTAAAAATGTTTTTGCCTCTAAAAAATGGTGTATAACTGATGTGTACCGGTGATATATACCATAACGAGTGAGGCCTTTGAGAAAATAAATTTTTTTATAGAGTCAAGTAAGGTATCATATGAATGGGCTCCACTTCAGTATTTCTTAAAAATTTACTTTGGATTTTTACACATCACCGTTTTTAGTATAATTTTGAATAATGGCGTTTCTTTATGTTTTCTTTACTGTATTAGCTCCAAACCTATTTGAAAATCTAAAAATGTATTTGGCATGATATAGTCCCTGGGCCCACGCCAATTTCATTTGATGATTACCACATATTTTATACTTCGTGAGGCGCCGGTCCTTGATAAGCTCGAAAACTTTTGTTCTGGCATTTTCCTCTGTTCATCAAGCTCCGAAAAATACCGATTGCCCGGGATCTTGTAAATTTTTTGTTTTTTTTTCACTCTGGGCGTTGGAAATTTGTTTTAGAACGCAAGGGTAACCTTGTCCGACAGAAATTGGTCTGCTATTGTCTAGTTCGACAACCCAAACAAACCAAAATGTCAGTTGTCGGACTCGACAATAGCAGACACATTGTAGTCGGACAAGCTTACCCAATACCCACGGGTTCTAAAAGAAATGTCCCCCACCCATAGTTAAAAGAAAATTTGGTAGCACATTTACAAGCTCACGGGGAATCGGCATTTTTTGGAGCTTTCCGAACGAAAAAGCAGCTGAATCGAGAAAAAAATTCCAATTCAAACTATTTACAAGTTGGTGTAATTGAATCTTTCTTTATTTACAATAAAGAGATATAAGGATAAGATTTAACCGCAAGTAGCAATTTTTTGTCAAATTTTGACATTGACATTTCCTATTGACATTTACGATGAAACTTTTTTTTCTTGTGTTTATAGTTTGGCAATATAAAGGCTTTACAACACATTTTTATGTCAATTATTTTTGATATTGTGTTCTTTTACATTTACGGCACCCTTGGTGAGCGAATATCATTCGCACTTGTCCGACTATTTTTTCTATTAAAATCAAACTTAGACTGCGTTCCAATTTATGCTAATTTGTACTAATCGTGCAAAATCAATTAAGTCAACTATTTAATTTGACTAAATTAAAATTTTCTTTCTAAATAATTGTGAAGAAATTCGTTCGTTAAACAATATCTGACATCTTGATTACATTAATTTACAGTAAAATTCGGCAATTTTGTGAAATTAAATTTATATTTAGCAATTTAGTACAATTTAGCTGCTAATTGAAGCCCAGTGTTAGTCTTTTTGTATCGATTAAAATTATTTCTATTTGATTCAGTCATTGCTTATCAATTAACAAATCAATTTTCTTATCACAAGTCATGTTATCCAAAGAAATGATATGAACAAAAAACTTACCAAATCGACTTTTTTCTGAGACATAATTTTGCCACCAATGAACTGAAATAAGTAACAATGAAACTGGAATCGTCCACAACTGTAAAGTATTGTTTATAACCGGCCAAACTACTAGCCCAGAAATTTGAGCAATTATTGCCAAAATATCTAGAAAATATTTTAATCCAATTTTTGGTTCGGTTGGTGATCGTGATAATGGAGCTGAAAAAATCATTTTTGTTAAATCAAACTTCTGTTTGCTATTATTTGTATCAGCTCACCTAACAATGCTGGAATAAAGCATACACAATTTGTTAACATAACTCCCTGAATTGAATCTAGATTTGGCAAAATAAAAATAGTCAGCAATGCCAAACCGATTACATGAAATGTTTCAAGAACAAGCACAAGAATAAATTCGCTTGGTTTCGATTGGTGAACATTTTTAAAGAAACACATTCGAAACGAACGAAAAAATACTCCAAACTCTGGAAAAGCATAGGCAAAAAAAATACACCATATCCATGCTATACGTTGAGCGGTTGGAATTATTGCAATGTATTCCTTTTCCGGTTCTAAAAATAAAATTTGATTACACGATTATAGGTCTTGTGTTGTAATAAATAACAACACAAAATAGTCACAAAAAAAATAAATCAGCTTACGATTGATATTACAAAATGGCACCTGCGTATTTTGTTTCACATGTGACGTCATAAACAATAATGCTAATTTCGACACAACACTTGTTCCTAACACAACAACGAAAACGACCAGAGACACGAAAACTTTTAAGATTTTAGCAAAACTATCAAAACGTTTTGCTGATTCTGTTGTTGAGCCACTTTGTTTTTTTACAGGTGGATTTTGAAATGAATCCCATAAATTTGTATCACGGTTTTGTTGAAACCGTTTTTGTGATTCAATTGGCTCATCATCATCAGAATCGTCTTCAGATGAAGATTGTGGTAGCTTACGATTTTTATTTCGATTCATTTTTTATAAATTAAATTTATTATTTTTTCATTTTTGATTAACTAAACTTTGTTGATATATTTTTTTATTTGTTTCACTATCTTAATTGATTGTTCAGTTATCACTGAAACTAAATTAAATTAATTGTACGAAAAGTATTCATTATTGCAATCAATAAAATCACGATGACACTTTTTCTTGTTATCAGGTTTCCGTTTAAATTAATTTAATGATAAAACCACAATCACATCTATAAGAAAAGGTTAGTGGAATTTGCCGCACGGACGGTGGATATACATAAGATCTACAGTAAATCAAAAGAGTTTTATTTTATTTACATATTCAAGATTGGATTAATACTAATGGGAGTATCAATTTGATTAAATATTTTTTATTTTTTATGATAAGATAAGCAACAACAAAAAATTGAATATTTATTTGTTGTTCTATTTCATTTTATTGAATTTCCGTTTGATTAAAATTCCAAGGTGTTTTCGTCATCAATAAATTTTTTTCATTGATAACCAAATAAAACATTAAATGTTTACTTTTTCGAGTATGATAAAGGATTTATTTATAATTATATAGTATTGTGCTGCATCTCTTGTATTTATTCTCAATGTCTAACTTTCAGGCTATCGAATTCTATCGTTTATGTGGGTATCAGACTTTATGTAGAAGTGAAAAACACCTATATGAGCTGCAATGCAATTGGATAACGATCAGAATGAAATAGTAGTTTGTCAAAAATAAAATAATGTATTTGTTTGATTGGTGATTCTAGAATGCAAGAAATTACCCTACAATTTCAATTATATATTAACCATGTTAACTTCAAATTCGATTGCTTCGTCTGTTTACTTTTTTGTTCTTATAACAGCAGACTGTTGGAGCTTGTACCATTTGCCCAGTCCCCTATATGCAGCCCCACAAACTTTTTTTGAATAATAAACCATGCACTTGTGAAAACAGGTCATTGGACTGTATTTTCAACCGTCACTGTTGAACGGCTACAAAACAAAACAAAATATTACTGTTTTTATCGGTTTTATGTGAAATCGGTAGGTTATGCACGCGTACGTCCCTCAAAAAATGATTATATTATCTATATGTGTGCATGTGTGTAACAGAAGGTCTGTATTTAAATTCAACCGGGTCGTGTAGAGCTAAGAGATTTATACTGAGCGGAAATTATTCCGTACTTATATTAATTAGTGTGGAACACGATACTGCATTTGCAGTATATTTCGTGTTGGAATTTCGTCATTTTGACTTTTTAACTTGGTTTTATAAACAATTGGTTATACTTAAGGTCCGCTTTAAACTTGAACTAAGCTATGTCAGCTTAGTTTTTTTCAACTATGTGAACTAACTTAGTTCGTGTTGTATACAACTGAAGTTTTTTAGATAAAAAAACTAATACAAAGACGCATGTTTAAAGTAATGTTCATAATATTTTCTGTCAAAATATTAAAATATAGGAAATTTTTAGTGAGAAAAATTAAAATAAATACTGTTAACAAAAATTTTATTATTGTTTTCAGGGAGATTTTATATAAAGATCTACATATTGTATGATCAACATTTTGATGCCAAAAGCTATATATGATAAGCGGAGACAAAAAATCGGTAAAAAGAATGTATATATACTAGTTGAATCGGCAAAGTTGGCACTTAGATACAGGTCAGACAAAGCTTGCAATGAACTTAAAGAATTTTTGATAGATGAATTTTGCTAAGAACCGCATAATAGAAAAGTAACGAAACAGCTAAAAGCCAGAAAACGACAAAAAGATGAATCATTGCAAGACTATATGCTGGCAATGCGAGAGATAGGATCACAGATCAACTTGACGAATTATCAATAATCGAATATATCATAGGTGGAATGGTCGACTCTAGAAAAAACAAAATGTTAATTTACAGTGCAAAAGAAGTGAAGGAATTTAGTAGGAAATTAGAGTTGTATAAAAATAATAAACCAGCATATTTACAGTCTACTCATCGTAAGAGTTTTAATGGTAAAAAAATTGTTCAAAACTGTTTTAACTGTGGTCAACCAGGCCACAAATCTAGGAATTGTGGCAAAAAATTAAATGGACCTAAATGGACCTTTGAATTGAAAAAATTCCAATTTTTTCTTTACTTACTTGAGTTTAATTGATCTCAAAAATCCCCAAAAATTTAAATTCCCTTAATGTAGTCTAATGTTAATACATACAGGACTACAAATTGACCAAGTATGAGCCATTAATTTCACATTGATTGGAAACAATCAATAATTACTATACAATCGTGACTTAGGATGTTAATTAGAATAGAAATGTTCCCCATTCTTTGAATTCATAAACAGTATTGTCTAGAAATTTAATGCAAAAAATCCCATATAATGTAAAAACATTTCTGTAATATAGAGTCTAGTGACAGTGGAAAAATTCAACTTAAGTAAAAATAAATAAGTGATGAAGAATTACTTAATTGTCATTGCCTCAATGGCGTAATTGATAGCGTGTCTGCCCAAGAATTTGAGCCGGGCACTGACGAGGAAGGTTCGAATTCATTCGAAACACGAAAAATGTGAAATGGAGTTTTTTTCTGAGAAACTTTAAACCATACCTTTGAATTGAAAAAATTCCAATTGCTTCTTTACTTTTTTTTTTTTTTTTTTTTTTTTTTTTTTTTTTTCCTTTATCTCCATTTAGGAGCATAGGGCGTCTACTAGACTGGACCATCTAATTCTGTTGGGGGCAATCGCTTTCAGTTCACCCCATGTCTTGCCAATTTGTTTTGCTTCAGCTAGCACCGTTTTCTTCCATGTCATAGGTGGTCTTCCAACTCTCCTTTTACCTTGCGGATTCCACTCTAGGGACATCCTTGTTATATCTTCGACTGATTTTCTCAGTGTATGTCCTATCCATCTCCATTTTCTTTGTTTTATCTCGGTCTCAATGTCTAGCTGCTCTGTCTGCCGTAGAAGTTCCTGGTTGCTGATGGTGTTTGGCCAGAAGCATTTGATCAGTCTTCTCAGGCATTTGTTCACAAACACCTGTAGTTTATTTGTGATCTTTCTTGTTTGTTTCCACGTTTCACACCCATACAGCAGTACTGACTTTACACATGCATTGAACATTCGTAGCTTTGTCTTTCTTGACAGGACGGATGCATTCCAGATCTTGTGAAGCATATTGAACGTATTTCTGGCTTTGTTAATACGCTGACTGATATCTTCTTCAGTCCCGCCTGTTTTTGCTACAGTACAACCAAGGTACACAAATTTGTCAACTTCGTCCACTTGTGTATTTTTGATGGTAATTGGTGTTATCGTTTTGGTGTTCAATCTCATAACCTTTGTTTTTCTGATATTAATGTTGAGACCGACTTTATGTGCAAGGGTTGATAGCTTCTGTATTTTCTGCTGCATGTCCGTATGTGTGTGTGTAAGTAGACGGATGTCATCTGCGTAGTCTAGATCATTGAGCCGTCTTGTTGTATTCCATTGGATTCCATTTGGACTTGCATCATCGAGCTTTCTCATGATACTATCTAGTACTATTAGGAATAGTAGCGGGGATAGTACACAGCCTTGTCTCACTCCTCGGTGGTTGTAGTATTCATCACTTTGCTGTCCTTTGTATTGTATTCTGTTTTCAGCATCCCGGTACATTTCTTTGATTAGATCAACTATTTTCTTCGGGATGCCCATTTCACAAAGTGTCTTCCACATCGTCCTCCTGTTGATTGAGTCGAAGGCGCGTTCGAAGTCCACGAAGAGGAAATACAATGGTGAATTCCATTCATTTGATTACTCAATGATAATACGGATTGTGTTGATATGATCGGTACAGCTTCTTCCTGGTCTGAAGCCGGCTTGTTCATTTCTTAGTTTCATGTTAATTGATGGGGATATTCTTTCGAGAATGATCATTGCTAGTATTTTCATTATTGTGTTGAGCAGAGATATACCTCTCCAATTTTTGCATTCTCTTAGATCACCTTTCTTTGGGATTGTTATGGTTGAACCTTCTTTCCATTTGGTTGGTATTTTACCTTCGTTCGATACATCAGCTAATAGTGGTGTTAGAGCTTCTGCTGTTGTGTTTACATCTGCTTTGAGTAATTCTGCTGATATATTATCTGTACCAGCAGATTTGTTGTTCTTGAGTTTCTGTATGGCATCTCTAACTTCCCGTTCCGTTGGTGGATGGGTGCTGATAGTTTCGTTATAGTTGTCATCCGGAGACTGCAAGTTATTTTCTTGTTGGTGGCAGTTGAATTCGAAGTATTCTTTCCATCTATTTAGCTGTTGTTCATGAGTTGTGAGGGTTTGACCAGATTCATCCTTTATTGGTGGAGTGTTTGTATATTTGTTGGTGACCTTTCTCACGCATTTGTGTAGTGTGCGCATATTTCTATTAGCTGCTGCTGTTTCTGCAGTCTGGAGAATGCTTTCTGTATATCTTCTGCGATCATTCCTTGCCATCTTTTTAACTTGTTTTGCTGTACTTTCATATTTGTTGCGGATCTCGGTTGTGTTCTGGTGACACAACTGCAACTTGAGCTGTCGACGCTCTTCAATTTTCTTCCATGTATCATCGCTAATCCATGGTTTCCGTGATTTGTCTTGGTAGCCTAGCACATCTTCTTTACGTACTTGAGTTTAATTGATCTCAAAAATCCCAAATGGACCTAAATGTTTTCATTGCAATCAATTTGGTAATTTTACTACTAATAATCTATCACAAATTAAAGTTGGATTTAGCACAGTTTCTACACCTGCTAGTTCCACAAATATTATTGCAGTTGATAGCCATAAATTAGAAACGCTAATCGATACAGGAAGTGATGCATTTTTTGTAATTGAAGACGTTTACCGGTCAACAGGTTCGCCGAAGACGCAACATTATGCTTTAAGTTTCAAAAGTCTTGGAAAAGGAACACTTGTGACCTCTGGATATTTTTGTCCAGATATAGAAATAGATGGAGAAATAGATGAAGTCGAAGCAACGAATAGACAGATTACGGTAAGAAGAAAAGAAGATGCTGAATTGTTGCAACGTTTCAATGGATCTTGAATTAAATATAAACCAAAAGACGGTTGCAAAACCACACCTATAAAGTTAAGTATTAAACTTAAAACTGTAAACCCAATTTCACAGAGACCAAGGCGTTTAACACCTGCCGAAAAAATAGAAATTAATTAAACAATCCACCAAGTATCGTTGAGCAAAGACAATGTTGAACCTTGTCGATTTTAATTTTCCAGAATAATTGTGCTAGTCATCAAGAAAAATTAGATTAAGTGTCAGTTTGATGTAATGCAGAAAGAATCATTTGCGAAGCTAAAGCAGCTGCTGGTGAAACAACCAATTCTACAAATTTACAACCAAGAGGCAGAGACGGAGTTACACATGGATGCATGCATATTTGGTTTTGGGGCAGAGTTGCTACAGAAGAATTTCGAACATTTGCTGTTTTATCCTATTTGTTATTTTAGCAAAAAGATACCAGTACTGGTACAGGAGAAATACTTAAGCTACAAATTGCAAGCACTCGCATTTTTTCTAGTAGCGAAAAATTTCCGATTATATCTACTTAGAATACGATTTAAAATTGTTACTGATTGTGATGCCTTTAAAATGACGATGGATAAAAAAGAAATTTTGCGACGAATAGCTGAATGGGCTTTATTGTTACAAGAATATAACTACCAAATCAAACATCGCCCTGAAAGAAAAATGAGACAAATTTTTTTTTTTTTTTAAGGCGTTCATGCTCCCTGTAGGAGCGTTCACAGGCTAATCAGCTTTGAATATTCACCACGGTCATTCGCAACAGCGACATAATTAAAATGGCAGCCGATTTTTTTAAGGTCGTTTATTACGTCAGTCTCCCATTGTAGTCGTGGTCTACCTCGCGGTCGCCCACTCCCTGGGGTACTAACGTACATTTTGCTAATCATTCCAGACTGTGAATCGGCTCGTAGAACATGCCCAAACCAAGCAATCCTATTAGAACGGATACAACCTATTATATCAGGACCCTCAAGAAGGTCTCTGATCTCAAAGTTATACCCGGTTCTGTACTCTCCATCGTCTGCCTTAAGTGGACCAAAAATGTAGCATATGATCTTACCCTCAAATACAGATAAATGCGATTCGTCATTTTGTGTAAAGGTCCACGTTTGTGAGCCATACATCACAACCAGTCTAATCAATGTCTTGTATAACTTGAGCTTGGTGTAAGTTGATACATACGGTGATCCAAGAAGAGTATAATTGAGTAGGAAGTTCGATTACCTGCAGCGATTCGAGCTTTTATATCTGTAAGTATGCTGTTGTTTAAGTCAAGCATTGATCTCAAATATTTAAAAGATTAAACTCCCTCAATTTGTTCATCGCCGCTCATCAAATATTTCTTCTCAGCCAAATGAGACATTTAGATGCGCTAAATTGCAAGACCTTTATTATGGCGATAACAAATAGAATTATAGAAAAAATGAAAGTCGCCCAGAAAGACGACGATTTATTTAAAGTTATGTTTTCTCTTCTGGCAATCCGTTCATATGAAAACAACTTTATTTTGCAAGACAACCTATAAAAATTAGATAACGAAGGCAGAAATTGAATATGTATACCGAAGACGGTGGAGAAAGAACTTGTCAAGATGATTTACGAGCAAGCTTAAGAACTTGTCAAGATTTGTTAAGCTTGTCGACAATGCTGTTTCCCCGTATTGGCTATATTGGTAGAAAGGAAAAGATTAAATCAAGATGGTTGCCTGCATTCAATATCAAAAGATGATGTACCAGTTATGACCTACCACTTGGCTTATCATGGGCCGTTGGTAAGCAAAGATAATAATTAAAAATACATATTTGCTGTTATAGATGCGTTCACTAAATTTGTATGATTCTATCGGGTCTTCGACAACAGCAATCTACGACAACAGCAGAGGTTACATAAAATCTCAATGTACAACAAAATGTTTTTGAAAATCCAGCATGTTTATGGTGACAGACAGAAGAACAGCATTCACATCAAATAATTTCGAAGACTATTGCAAGCAAAACAACATCGAACGTGTGATGATAACTATGTAGGTACCAAGAAGGAAAGGCCAAGTCGAGAGGGTCCACAAAATAATCATACCAATTCCAATATGGTTATGCTTAGTCAATCCGGGGGATTGGTATAAATAAATGTTCACACTCCAACAGTACCTGAACTGCAGTTGGCAGAGAAATGTGAAAAGACGCCATATGATATTTTGAATGGGATGCGAAGAAAACCTCCAATAATGTTTGTTTGGCACAAATAACACAAATAGAGGAAGAGAATCATCACACATAGAAGACAAAATCCTGCAAACCAGTATAAAGAAGGAGATATGGTAACCATCAAAAGGATACAATTTAGCAGTGGTCTAAAAATGCATCTGAAGTTTTTGGATTCATACAAAGTTGTCAAAGTCAAAGGCCACAAAAATTACGATGTTAGTAAAATTGGGCAACAATTAAAGGTCCAATCTCTCTTCTAAATCCTAAAAAACATACAGGAAAAACATCCGACGAAGACAAATCTTTTTCCGAAATTCCAAAACTATTGTAAACATTATAACAAAATCAAAATTACAAACTTTTTTAAAAATTCTAAGAATTATAAAATCCAAAATTTTTCCGAAATTCCAAAAATATTGCAAATATTATAACAAAATCAAAAATACAAACTTTTTCCAGAGTTTCAAAAATATTCCAAAATTATAGTGAAATCAAAATTTGAAACTATTTTCAAAACCTCAAAAATATAACAAAAACTTTAATAAAATCAAAAATTCAAACGTATTTTCCAACTGTTCCTGTTATTCAGAAGTCGTGAAATCTGGAATAACACTAAAACTAATCTTTTTGTTAAGAAACGTCATTTAATCTGCAACAACTTGATATTTTCCAACTGTTCCTATAATTTGGGAGGAGTTGAAACTGGATATAGCCATATTACATGTCCAATTTCATGTTGAATTACGTTTCATATCATGAAAATAATTAATTTTTGAATTTAAACAAAAATTGAGTAAAAAATAAATAAAAATCATTCTTTTGACACACTTAACGGTATTTTTTGATACACTTATAATACAATAATTAAGCTTCTGGTCTCTCATACCAATGCCGTCCATTAAGATTACTCCACATTCAATGTTACTAATCGTAATCATTTAAAATGAACGTTATTAAGTAAAAAATATGCAAATTTTCTTGTTTTGACACACTTTACGAGTTTTTTACATACTTCCAGTACAGTTATCGAACACAACGTCCTTTTAGCTCGTCCCATTAAGTCAACCTATTTTTAGAATCAAAAAGTTTTGAAATCCCTATCTTTATTATTATTATTCGATTACATATTTAAAAAGTCCATGCAGCAGGATGTCCGCTGGAAATAGGCCAATTTCGGGCTCAGACGGTTTAGTGTACAAGTATAATCTGATGTACCAGATTAGTTTAAATAAAAAAAAAGCTAATTACAAACGGATCAAACAAATTTTAAAAAGAAAATTAGCTATTAGCAAAACTACATCTTTGAAATTTTGGAACGTTCTTCCGAACGAAAAATATCAGATCTACACTGAAAAAAATTCGTTATCAAATATACAGAATTGTGATCAATAACAAAATTTCATGATTAATATACAGCCTAGCTCAATTTTATCAATATGATTATTAAATCTTTATCAAATTATCAAACTAGCAAATTACCAAATGGATTAAAAAAAATGTCTTCTAGATTTTATCATGATTTCTTTAATAAAAAAATTTGGTTCAATTAAAGAATATATTATTCTTATGAAAATATCAATTTGAATACAGCAAAATTTTCATATGATCATAAATATTTTCAAAATGAACTTTAAATGTTTTAAAAACTATATATTTTTTATTATTGTTGCAATTAATGTTCTTTATTGAGGTTACTGTTGGCACTTGGCGAAACATTATTAATAATCAATAATACAAGACTTTTTGTTAAAGGAAAAAAAGTGAATTATTACCGGAAAACGGTTTTTTATCGTAAAAATGGCTCCTCGATCATATTCAGGATGGTTTCGATTTTTGAAAATTTTATTTTTATTAAGATATATGTAATATAATACATTTACTATTTAGTTCAAACATTTGCTGTTGTTTCTTTAACTGATTGGTGAGTTGGCGTTTTACCTGACGATAAGTCTTTCATTTCGAAATTATTTCCATCTTGAATGCTTGAATTTTGAACTGAAGTTGTCGGTATAAAAAATTGTGATTGTGATAAAGTTTTATTCTTCTTAATTGATATGTTTTTTTTTGCATTTCTTTTAATTGTTGCAATTGAGCCTTGATCAACAATGGTAAGCCGACGATTCTTAAGTGACATTGCGGTGTTTTTGTTTTTAAAAGATCTGTGTACAACATTAAGGAAGTTATCGTTTTTATATTGTCGAAGAAAATTTGTTTCTAGACAACTCCAATCCTGTTTGTTATTATCTAACTCATCGTTATAAAATAACGTTACAGGTTGTTGCATCCTTTTTGCTAAATCAAATAATGCTTTGCCGCGTAAGTCAGCTTCTGGAGAAAAACCTTTAGGGTTCTGATTAAAACATGATACAACTGTTGTTACTGCCAAAATTTGTGAGAATGTTGAAAACCGATGAAGTAGCATAGCTATAAATTGAATCACTAAAATAGCACCAAAGAATAAAACAAACAACAACCCGATTGGCTCCAAATGCAAATATTCGCGAAAAATAGTTATTGTAAATTGATTTTCATCAAAAACTATTGTATTTATGGCCCCCACAGGCCATCTTATATAAATAACATCTTTATTTAATTGTAAAAGAAATACAACTAAAACCAATAATGAGTTGGCCATTAAAAATGCTGAAACACATCCATTACGAAGTTCATTTTTTTTTGTATTATTATTTTTCTAAAAAATTTATATTTTATAAGTTTTTAACTCAAGTTGAAAATGATATAATAACTAACCTCTTCCTCCTCACTGGACTCAATGGGTCTTAGAGGTTTTTCGATTAAAATTTCCCAAAATTTTGTTTCATAATCAGATAATGTTCCGATATCACATGCCTTAAAATCTGGATCAGACATCCAATCAGGAAGAAAAGTTATTCGTTTATTTGGTTTCTGTAAGTAAAGTACAAACAATTGCAATATTCTTTAAAACTAAGTAAAGGTTCTCTAACCTCTTCTTTATCACTATCTTCTTTTTTGCTTTCTTGTGATTGTTCAGAATCAACGGCATCTGTACTATTGGTCAGTTTTATATCAGAATCTTCATCAATATTTGTTCTAAAAAATAAATTATTTTATTTTAAACAACGAATTTGTCTTTTTTGAATACCAAGCAGAGACCACTTTAAATACTTTTTAGCCGTTATGTGCTACACGTAAAGCCCAATCATTTTTTGAAACTTGCTTGTGTTTACAATTATTTCAAAAATCGTGTACTTACAATTTTTTGTTTATTGAATCCAACTGCGTGATAATGTGTAACAACTGTCCTTGTTCTATGGAAGATGTTGTATTAGAACATAACAAACAGCTACACATACTGCCTAGTCCGAGAGAAAATGGGTTATTTTTTCCTTGGTCTTTTTTAAAACTTCCAAATAATTTTTCAATGCGACTTTTTGAGTGTTCTTCTGCTACATCCTAACAATTTACAACCAAATTTGATAAAACCACAAGAAATTTCAGTTATATTTACCTTTGTGCTAGCAGAATCTTTTTCGTTTTCTCGTGTACCCCAAGAAACATCATTCATATTAAACACACAAAAGATGATTAACAACATGTACATGGAGGGAATAGATAAGTAATATATTACTCCATGTTTCAGACACGACCATTCCTGAGGATGAAGTAGCCCTGTTATGCTAATTTGTATTGCTACGGTTATGAAGAATATGGATGTTGGGGATGATAGCGAATCTTGTTTAATTTGAATAATAACCCCAATGAGCACAGCCATCATTACTAAAGCATAAACAGCAGTCATAACCATAGCAAACATAATTTGGTATTCTTGTTTGCATTTTATGCACATGCACATAAAAATTACGAGCGGGATAAAGTTCCACAAAAAAGCTGTCCAAATACCAATATCAAAAACGGAGACCACAGAGCCAACCATCATCATAAAAATAGTTCCAGGACCAAGAACTGTACCAACAAATAATAACATTTGATAAAAAATATACATCATTGAAATACTGTTGTTGTTGTCGACAACCTGTTTTGCGTCACTAAGAAGGTCTAAAATATTTGACATTGTTGATGGAATCCAGCGGCGACGTTGAATAAAAAAGTTAGGAAACGTCACTGGACAATGAGTGTATGCATTTGCTGCTGCCGAATACTCAACTCTATATGAGCTTTTAAGGAGTAAGGTGCATAGCCAACGATCCTCTCCCTGATCGTATTGAACAAAATCACGAGCTTCTTTTGATTCTGTTGTGTATTTTCCCATAACGCCATCCAACATCAACGCACTACCACGAAATAACGAAAAACATCCGGGTGAACACAATACGCATCCTATTATATGCTCTGTTGCCTTTTGAAGCCAGTGACCGATAGCGTACTCAAACTTTTGATACCATGCCATTGGACCGCTACCAACTGGATGGATTCGTCCACATGCAGCACCTAGCTCATCATCAACTTTCATACGATCGAGTAATAGCGAAACGGCTTGTGGTTGAAAATCAATATCACCATCTAAAGCTAACAGAAATGTGTTTTTTGCGATGGTTTTTTTCCGGTTTTCGGATGCATCTAACAGATTTATTTTGTGTCGCAATAAGTAGTACATATACATAACTTGTGACCATCTTTTTTTCTTCCTTATCTTGTTAGCATGCTTTAAATGGCAGATCATGTTTGTTCCCCCAGGGAGCTGCCATTCGAAACGACCACCATAAGGTGTCTGAGTTCTTTTCGGTGGATAAACTTTCATTGGAATGTCATAAACATCGGTTAAAGCTTCTTCCAAAACAGTTATAAAATCTTTGACATACGTATTTATTGGCTGTGCATCATGTTGATCATATAAACATTTATCAGTTACAAACGCATCATCGAAGAAAATATGAGTTTCGAGATCATAATAATCTCTATCAATTTTTTCGGTTTCTTTTTGAAAATATTTTCTAACATTACTTCTGGCACTGTGATCTTCATCCATACGTAAAATTGATTTTAAAAAATGCTTCATCTCATCTTTTTCTTCGTGCCACATAGTCGCACACACAAACAATTGCGGTATTTTATCTTCTGGATCTATGTCTTCTTCTTTGTGATTTTCTAATCCTTTCGAAAGGACAAACATGTTCTGGTACAAAAGTTTATTAGAAAAAATTTAAAGTTAAATAACGAAGTTTTACTTACCTTTTTTTCAGGAATATCCAAGTCATCACGTCTTCGATTCATGGCTAAAGATTGATCAATAACCAAACTATCATAACCAGGCGTTACAAATAATTGATCTGTTGATGCATTTTTGTTTGCTTTTGAAACCCATATGTGACGTGTTATCCAAAGTTGTGACATTAACCAAAAAAAACTTAAACATGTCATATCTTTAACTAAATACTGATCCAGGTTATACACCGGTGGTGGTGAAAGAAATAAATAATCGGGAAAACTTCCATGAAAATAGCATACATCAGTTGCTCGCAATCCACTTAATATTAAAATCACTGATATACAAACTGGGGTGGTGAGATTGATTGGAACCGCAAAACTAAATGTTTGGATGTGAATTTTGCATGAAAATTTAGCAAAAACATAACAGCAATATGATGCCAGAAAATGTATCAAAAATGTCCAAAAAATAACCATTGGCATAGATTGTGTTTCAGTTACAATTAAGTCAGAGGTAATATTCACAAGATCGGGATACCTATGAAGATCGGAGATAAAAGATTGTGTCTGAAAATTAAATAAAAAACTAAAATTATAGCTTAAATTTTGTAAGATTTTTGTTCATTTATGTACATACCTCATTTACTTGAATAAAATGGTCACCCCATCCAGATTTGAAATTATTAAAAAACGATGAAACACCTTCATTTGACAAAATAATGGTGAATAGAAGGAACCAAAATATTTTCCACAATGATAAGTAAAGGTAAGTATTGTAGCGGGTTTCTTCAATCTCTTTTTTAACTCTTTGTAATTTGTTTATGATGACTGAAATGAAAATAATTTTTCAAATTTATTTTTGCAAGTTTTGCAAACTTCACCGTTTCGAAAAATTTCACGAAAACCATTGTGGGTGTTAAAACAAACGACCACCAATTTGCTGGTTTGTGATTTTTAAGAAGTGCATAATGCATTAATTTTTACGATAAAAAGACATTTTTATTAGAAATTGGATTTGATATTAAAAAACAATATCAAACCCCAAATTATTGCAGAGCTTACACTTAATACGCCTACCTCTCTACCACTTTCGGAACATTATTTACTTAATCTAGTTGAGTCTGCTAAACAACAATCTATTGTTGAATCCGTTTCTTTAGTACAATTGATTTAAAGAATCCATTCTGGCAGATCTCTCTTGATCCTGCATCCCGCAACAAGACAGCGTTTACAGTTCCTAGTCGGTCGTTGTACCAGTTTACGGTTATGTTATTCGAATGTGCAAAACACCATCGACAAAGAACCACCAAGCTGATGGATAAAGTAATACCGTATCCACTCCATGATGAAGTTTTCATGTTAGAAGAAATACTATAGTTATATCAGATACGCTGGATGAACATTTACTACTTTCTGAAGTAGCAGAATGTTTAAGGAAGGTTAAGCTTACCACAAATATTGGAAACAACAAATCTTGTCTTACATACACACGCTACTTGGGATTTGTTGTTGGATATTGGTGGTCGCTAACAGGACAATCCAGGAAAGGTAGATACGGTTCTGTTATTTCCTCTTCCTAAAACCGTTTACCGTGTTCGGCCATTTCTTATAGTATGTTGGGTTGGAATTCCAGTTTTATTTCAAACTACGTTTCTATTGCCCGTCCGAAAACCGATCTACTCGGTAAGAACAAACTTCTATGTTCTGATGCCTGTCAGAATGCACTCGAAGATATCAAAAATAAACTGACTTCTGCCCTCCGTTTTGGTTCATCCTGATTTATACTCATTTTATACTCAAAGTGTTCTGTTTCAGAAGGATGCTGAAGGATTCATGCACACTATCGCATTCTTTTCGTTAAAGTTAAACCGCTTTCAGAGAAATTATAACATCACTTAGTGGGAATGATATAAGGCCGTATTAAATGTAAAGAAATTTAAACCGTATCTTGAAAGTATTGAAGAAGGTATAATAATGAAGTAATAATTCATGTGTCTCTTCAGTGGTCAAATTAACAAAAAGAACTAACAGGCCGCTTAGTTCGTTGGAGCTTGAAGCTTCAGGGGTTGAATTTCAAAATAATACATAGAGAATGGGGAAAAAACGAGATTCCAGAAGCTCTCACAAGATCTTTTTCATCTGAGGCATTGCCAAAAGAAAATGCTGAGTCCTTCTGTTTAAATGATAATGCGTTTTGGTCTTATGATTATCTAAAACTAATTGAAAAGGTTAGTAGCTATTACGTTGTACGAAATAGAAGCGTCAAGAGTTTCATCAGGACAAACAATAATACTAATCTTTGAAACTTTGTATCTTTTTTATATTTCTTGGGTCCTCATACTTCAACTTTTAAAATCATGTCGCGATTCTCCTTCGGTTACTCACGCTTGAATAGAAAGGATGTTTGAACGTTTATGTCGTTTATATTACTGGTTTCATATGTTTGGGAAGACCTTCAATGGAATGCTTTTACATACCCACTATTCCTTGGCAACGTATATTTATCGTCTTTATTGGTCCACATCCAAGAACTCGACCGAGTTCTAGTTATGGCATGGTTGTTATTGATCATTTTAACCAATTTGTAATCTTAGAGAATTAAGGATCAGTTACAACACAAATAGCTATTCAAGTTTTACAGAAGCGAATTTTTAATTTGTTTGGTGTACCTGAAACTATTGTTTCTGATAACAAAAACAGTTCATTTCTCAAAACTTTATTTCCTTTTATTTTTAAATTAAAAATTGCTTATATTCTAACTCTATAAAATACAGTCCCCTATCGAATTCTTCGGAATGAGTAAATAGAACCTTACTATCACCAATGCGGTCATAGTTATAGTATGAAATTGGAGGTTCACTGCTTACAGCGATTCATGATTCCATCGGTAAAAACACGTACTTTTCTCTGTTTCATGGCGATCAGCACCAGGTTTTACGTGAATTTTGATGCTTAGGTAAAGCCATTAGGCTCTTCATCGCATCTTGAATTGATAAGAAATTATGTAATGGAACGGGTACAACAATCATCATAACAAATTTCCAAGCAATATAGCTTGCACAGTCTTCAAAGATCGTTTAATATTGGAAATTCAGTTTATGCTCAAAACTTTCCCCAAAATGATTCCACTAAAAGACTTACACCAAAATTAATGAAGGCCCATAATTAAAGAGAGGATCGGAAATGTTGGATATCATTGTCGCATAAACCACCTGAAGAATATACAAAACTCGTAAACTTTTTTGAGATTTCGTATTCTTTTATTATTTGATTTTTTTCTTTTGCCTGGCATGAGAATTCTAATGGGTCATGGGGCAGCACACGATCTGTAACCCATCATAATGGGTTACAATTGTTAAACAAATAAAGTTATGTTATTGACTAAGAAATATAAAACTTTACAAAAATAATGTAAATAATTACTTCAGAAACATTTAGAAATTTTCAAATAGAGTTTTTATGAGTTTAATTGTATTTTTTAGATAGTTAAAAATATAAATTCCATTCATAATAATTGGAAGATTAATATTTTGTCCTTTTGTACAGTTATTTCGTACCTTACAAAGTCTGTTTTTCATTTGACAATAATTTGCCAAAATTTATAAAAAAAATGGAGTTTATTTAGCAAACAAAATTAGTTTCAAGCTAAACCTCAAAAATATGCAAAACACATTCCACTTAGTTTTGAAAAAGCTATCAAACTTATATTTCCGTTTTCCTATCGATGGACTTGGCACTTTGACGCAGTGATGGGGCACAGTAGACTCAATGATCTTAAGAGCTACAATAGTAGGGTCACCCCTGCCGTTAGGTCCTACGTGAGAATCGAAGCCAAGATCAAGTTCAAAACCCAAAGCTAAGGTAGACACGTACGATGGCTGCTGATAGCATGGTCAATGGGGTGCTTGATCGCTAGTACGGAACTGTAGAGGCCGGGCGCCCTCAGTTTTGCCTTACCACAACACGGAAATGCCTTACCACAACACAGGGCTCTGTTGTGGTTGACCAATGTACCTCCTTATTTACTACATAAATATTGTATGGAAAACAATAAAGTTTTAGATGAGAGCGATGCTTCTTTAAACGCATCACATAAACTAACAACAAAACTGTGCACCACGTCTTCCTATAGGATCATGCCTGATTCATCAGCTTATCTTAAACTGGACAGCACAATACCATGTCTGACGCTAGGATAATGCCTGATTTATCACCTTATCTTAATTCGAATAGTACACACAGCATGTTTGAGTCTAGGGTAATGCCTGATTCACCAGCTTACTCTAAGTCAGACAGAACACCTGTACGATATAGACAAAAATCTCTTGTACCTAAATTAAGTTGCGTTCAGATTCATCTGCACAGATCAAAAATGGCCTCAGTTAATTTGTAACGGTTAATTAAACAGGATGCTTACGATCTTGCATTCATACAGGAGCCGTGGACAGACAGTAAAAGAATAAAAGGTCTATCGTCAAACAAAAATACAAAACTGATCTATTTTTCAGATGTGGAAAAACCAAGAACTGCGATTCTTTTCAACAAACTTCTGAAAATATTTCCATTGAATCAATTTACCTGCAGAGATCTTACAACGGTCCAGATAGAAATTCATCTTCCTCAAGGTGGATTTCGTAAATTCATTTTAGCTTCTGCATACTTTCCGGGGGATGAGGATAAGACACCACCAGAAGTGGTAGAGTAACTCATCAAGGATTGCAACAATAGCCACTATAACCTCATAATAGCGTGTGATGTTAACGCTCATCACACCGTGTGGGGAAATAGCAACATTAACACCAAAGGCGAGCGTCTGTTTCAATTTTTGTATACAAAGAATATGTTTATTGCAAACAAAGAAACGCAATCAGAGGTGAGATCCTTGACCTTACTTTAACTAACGTAAACGCTACTAACCATATTAAGAACTGGCATGTTTCGAAGGAAGCTTCTATGTCTGATTATGCTTATATATGTTTCAACATAGAATGCTACCCGAAATGCATCCAGCATTTTAGAAACTCGAGAAAAACCAACTGGGAACTTTACACAACATATCTTTATAATATTAAATAGCTGTGGCAGTATCAACTCCACATTTAAGCTTGATTCTGCAGCAAATAATTTACAAGAAATTATCACTGAAGCATACAACCGTAATACTCCAATAACTCAATCCAAAAGATGCAGAGATGTACCTGGGTGGAATGGTAACTTGGAAAGGAAAAGGAATAAAGATCGCAAGCTCTTTAATAGAGCAAAAACAACAAATAATTGGATAGAGTACCGAGTAGCTCTAACCAATTATAATAAAGAACTCAGACAATCAAAACGGAATAGCTGAACAGAGCTCTGCAATACGATAGATAATCTCCCTGCTGCAGCTCGGCTCCAAAAATTGATGTCGTCTGATCACACAAGCCTTCTAGGCTCAATCTGCAAACCAAATGGAATGCATACCACCAGCTGTATTGAGACTTTAGATACTTTACTTCAAACTCACTTTCCGGGCTCAATAGAATGGAGAACGGAAGATAATGCCAACGAAGACGTACATCTTCTAGATCCTGCAACTAAAAGTACTGCAGATCATTTAGCCAACACAATTTTCACACTCAACAAAGCGAGATGGGCTATAGAATCCTTCGGTTCGTACAAATCTTCGGAAGGTGATGGAATTTTTGTGGTATTTCTGCAAAAGGGTCTAACAATAATCCTTCCATATCTCATGCGTTGGTTCAAAGCACGCATTTGCCTTGCTAACATTCCTCATATATGGCAAGATACTAAATCTGTTTTTATACCCAAGCCAGGATAAAAACCAAATCATACAGACCTATAAGTCTTACATCTTTTCTATAATAAACAATGGAAAAGATGTTGGACTATCACATCCGTCATGTATGTCTTAAACAAAACCCTCTCAACTCTAGCCAGCACGCCTATCAGACTCGAAAATCTACTGAAACAGCATTGCACAAAATGGTGAAAGAAATTGAGAGCACCTTAAACCAGAGTTGTGCATTTTCATGTAAAGAATTAGTAAGGAATAGTTTTATACGTACAAAATGTAAAGAATGATTAATAAATGTAAGGAATTTTACTTTCAAGTGATTTTACAGCTACTTTAAGAAGACAAAACTTGTGCTCAATTTCAACAATGGTAATACAAATTTTAAATTGAAAAGAATTACGAATTTCGGTCTCTATAAAATATTTTTCCGCTTTAATCATAGAAAAAGCAAGATTTGAATATCATAAATTATGTATTAACATTTAAAACTTATTACAATAAAATTAACAATTTAACTACAGTCACATCAATTTGTTGAATACGACACATAAAAAGCTTGATTTACAATAGAAATAATTTTCAGTATACAAATTATCAAAGACCTATACAAATTATCATTTACCTGTCAGTTGATAAAATAAAGAATGTCCGAACCCAAGTTTCCAACCATTCAACTTTAGAATTTAGATTAAACTCATTAAAGAAAATGTTTGTTGAGATGTCACATCTTTGTATTCAAAAACAAATGTTATTTTTAATATTTTAGTTGTACAAACAAATGATTAATTCCAAAAATTTGATATTTCTGGTATCGTGAAATTGTTTATTTATATTTTAACAAGTTTGAGATTAAATTTAAAATTTATTTTTAGTATCGACTCAAACCAAACTTTTAAAATAAATTTTAAATTTAATCGCAAACTTGTTAAAATATAAATAAACAATTTCACGATACCAGAAATATCAAATTTGTGAAATCAATCATTTGTTTGTACAACTAAAATTTTAAAAATAGCATTTGTTTTTGAATACGAAGATAGCTTACATATGTGACATCTCAACAAACATTTTTTTAATCTAAATTCTAAAGTTGAATGGTTGAAAACTTGGGTTCGGACATTCTTCATTTTATCAATTGACAAGTAAAGCCTGTCTTTGATAATTTGTATACTGAAAATAATTGCTATTGTAAATCAAGCTTGTTATGTGTCGTATTCAACAAATTGATGTTGCTGTTGTTAAATTGTTAATTTTATTGTAATAAGTTTTAAATTTTAAGACATAATTTATGATTTCCAATCCTTGCTTTTTCTATGATTAATGCGGGAAAATATTTTATAGAGACCGAAATTCGTAATTATGTTGTATTTTGGAGTTAGGGTTTAACTAAAAGTGTCATTTATATTTATTATTTATTGTATTTGTATAATTATTTTTTTATATTTCTTTAAGAATATTCTAACCTAATCGTTGTAGCGGTTGTCTTGTTAATTTCAATCTGATCTCTTTTTCCATTTTCCAATTTTCATTAGCTTTAAAAAGTGGAAGGGAGATTTCATTTATAAAGTGAATTCAATTATATTTATTATTTTCGCGAACTAAACAGAAATTGTTTTAATAAAATTTTCTCATAGAAATATGATA
This sequence comes from Diogma glabrata, assembly GCA_963693315.1. Classification (NCBI taxonomy): domain Eukaryota; kingdom Metazoa; phylum Arthropoda; class Insecta; order Diptera; family Cylindrotomidae; genus Diogma; species Diogma glabrata. Next base: position 204,121,819 of record OY856187.1, read on the forward strand.
ATATGTTTTATATTATCGTAAAGATATTTGTTTGAATTTGATTAAGAAATATTATGAGAAAATTGGTTTCTAATTATTGTTTGGTTGATTTTAGTTTTGGAAATTAAAAATTGAAATAAGAATGATGCAATCACAACATCCCTCCGCCCTTACAAAAATTTGTATCATATGGCCAATTGTTCGAAATAAACATTAACAAATTTTTTTTTTTTTTTTAAATCTTTAAATTTTTTAAAATATACTTTTATTGCATTGATCATTAATCATTTTTTAATAGGAATGCTATAATCATAACATCTAATTTTATTTGTGTGTAACATAAAAATATTTTAACATAACCTAATTTATTCAATAAAGTTTGCTTTAAGTTTTATTTAAATGTTGAACTGTATTACTGTAATTTATGTTTATTTATTCAGTACAACAATTTTAGTTTAAGTTCTTTTAAAAAATTTCTTAGAGCTATTACAATAATTAAATATCTTAATAAACATTAAAATATTTATCATAAAATATTTAATAAAAAAAATGATATTAATGAAAGTTATTATAGATTAAGTACTAATACTTTTTGTAAATTCATATCCTTTTTTTTTTTTTTTGTTGTACTTCTATAAAATTGTTAAAAAAAATTAAATTATATATTCAATATTATATCTTACTATCTGAATTTAGAAAAAAATATTAATATATTCTTAAAATATCGTTTATTGTTTAAAATATTAACTTGTTTGTTTTTTGTTTAAAGTAATCCGAGGTGTTGTTTAACTTTCAAAAAGGCATGAACTATAAAATATTTTGTGTTTTTTTTTTATCTCTATAGTTTAGATTATGCACTAATTTTTTGTTTTCATTATTATTAAATGTAAAATATTTTAAGCCAAATTAAATGGCGTTTCACTCATCGTTTCAAAATTGTCAAAAGTATTTTCTTGTTTTTGGTTTGGAACTTCAATTTTGGTTGTTACTTTTGGACTTGTTAGCTGCGGCTTATAAATAATTTTAGTGTTTGAACGTTGCATTAACCGGCTTAATTGGAATTTCCTTTTTAAACGTTTAATCAAATAACAATTGCATACTATTATAAATATTATTACGGCAAGTATGACAAGGAAAGAAGAATAAGTAATAATAGCGTTGAATTTTATCGTATGGGTTTGGTGGCGTAGAATTCGTTCATGCTCAGTGAGATTTAAATCTCTTTCTAGATTTTGTAACGCAGGGTTTCTCAATGATATTTCTGTGTTAAAAACATCTTTGTTTGAAATTTCTAGATCTTTTCTGTTCTGTTTATCTTTAGAGTATTCGAAAGGTTTTGAAAAAGTCCATTTTGGGTATTCAACGTGAGAAATGGGTTGAAAAACTTCTAATATTTCTTGTCTTCCTCCTTTTACGGGAAGTAATAGATTTGCCGTTTGAATTTCACAATTTGTGTTAAACGATATTATTCCTTGGTGAATAATGTCTACTGTCTCTTGTTTTTTGTCTTGACACTTAATAAAAAGTGTTCGAGTATGTTCTAACATGTACAACCAGGAATTTTTTTTTGTCATTTGCACGAAAATATCATTTTTAAAATAAAAAGGCTTCGTTTTACAGCTAGACTGTTCCTTTAACGGATTATGATAAAGCTCTAGTAAGCAATTTCCTGTTGAGCTTAAGATCTTTGGACTATTTTGTTGGCAAATTCTAAGTGACGATTTAAAATCTTTAATGATGGATTTGCACTGCTTAAAATCTGAATTGGTTAAAAGTATAAAATCGTTTTTATACTCAGTGCTAGCTATAAAGTCACTTTTAATATCTAATAAGCTATGAGTATCATTTGGAAGATTAATCGGTAGCAAATATATTTTGTAGATATTGTAGTTTGTCGTTTCCGGTAGAGGAATTGTTATTTTAACTAAGATCCGATCCAGATATTCAAAATAGTCTATTCTAATTATTTGTTCAAGGTGGTGAACATCAAGAAAATCTTCGTTTATTTTAAAATCGCGAGAAATATTTGATATTAGTTGGGATAACTCTTTAATTTTAATTACTGACGGATGTAGTTGGTGATTGCGAAGTGATTGTATAATGGATAAGGCGATGCCCTGGTCTCTTTGTATTTGAATTATTTTCAAAAGAATAAACGTCGCTATTTCGTTTATTTGGATTTTTATTTTATCTTCAGCAAATGCCGTTTGGGATTCTGTACCAAAATTTTTGATAACTTTTTCTAATTCTATTACTTTATACTTTAATGCCAATGTTTCATTTAGATTCTCTTTTATGGGTTTTTTTAGTAAATTGTAATTTGATTTGACTACTGATATTTGTTGCTTCAGTAGTTTGAAAGTGGTATTATCATCTTTTTCGAGAACATCTAAAAAAAACAGAAATTGTACGAAAAAAAAAAAAAGGATATGAATTTACAAAAAGTATTAGTACTTAATCTATAATAACTTTCATTAATATCATTTTTTTTATTAAATATTTTATGATAAATATTTTAATGTTTATTAAGATATTTAATTATTGTAATAGCTCTAAGAAATTTTTTAAAAGAACTTAAACTAAAATTGTTGTACTGAATAAATAAACATAAATTACAGTAATACAGTTCAACATTTAAATAAAACTTAAAGCAAACTTTATTGAATAAATTAGGTTATGTTAAAATATTTTTATGTTACACACAAATAAAATTAGATGTTATGATTATAGCATTCCTATTAAAAAATGATTAATGATCAATGCAATAAAAGTATATTTTAAAAAATTTAAAGATTTAAAAAAAAAAAAAAAAAATTTGTTAATGTTTATTTCGAACAATTGGCCATATGATACAAATTTTTGTAAGGGCGGAGGGATGTTGTGATTGCATCATTCTTATTTCAATTTTTAATTTCCAAAACTAAAATCAACCAAACAATAATTAGAAACCAATTTTCTCATAATATTTTTTAATCAAATTCAAACAAATATCTTTACGATAATATAAAACATATTATCATATTTCTATGAGAAAATTTTATTAAAACAATTTCTGTTTAGTTCGCGAAAATAATAAATATAATTGAATTCACTTTATAAATGAAATCTCCCTTCCACTTTTTAAAGCTAATGAAAATTGGAAAATGGAAAAAGAGATCAGATTGAAATTAACAAGACAACCGCTACAACGATTAGGTTAGAATATTCTTAAAGAAATATAAAAAAATAATTATACAAATACAATAAATAATAAATATAAATAATAAATTTAAATTAATTTAAAAGTTAATGTGTATCAGTAAAAAAAAAAATAAAATAACCAAAAATTATCAAATAATTAATTATATGAAAATAAAAAAAAATTGTGTCTGTGTTTTAATGAATGACACTTTTAGTTAAACCCTAACTCCAAAATACAACAAGTGGCGCAGCCGGTAGGATTCCAAATCATCCCTAGAAAGGATTTAAAGGAATTATTGCCTACTCTAAATGAGAAACGGGTTAAAAGTGATTTTTGAAATAAAAAGTTGTTGTTAATTTGTGAAAAAAAAATTGAACCAAAAGCCATATTACAACACTAGCCAATTCTTTGGTTATTTAATAAAAGTGAATAGTTAACAACTAAAAATTTAAATAATCTGAAAAAAGTATTTAAATTCTGAAAACAATAAAATTTTTAAATCAGCTAAAAGGTGATATTTTAAACAATTACTAAATACTATTTCTAGTATATGAACAATAAATTTGTTTGAATGAGTGACAAAAAAATACATAAAAGTAAAGTAGGACCACCACTGTACAACCTCAGAGCAAGGACTACCAGCACCAGCACAGCTGACACTACACCAAATACACAAGGTAAAACTTTAGATTTAATAGATAATAATAATAGTGAAAACGACCACGAATTAGAAGATTTGTTAGATCTAGCATTAAATACTAATAAAATATTAACCCAAATTCAATCGGTTTCAAATACGTGTAAAAAAATGTCGACTTTCGAAATATTTAAACAAATTCAATCTATTCCTCTCTTTAACGGCGAAAGAACTTCAAATTTGGCAGAACGGTTACAAATATTTTTAAGTAACGGTGAAATTATTTACCACAATTTAACGGCAGAGGAAAAACCAATTTTTATGCAATATATTTACACTCGATTTGAAGGTGAAGCTTTTGCATTACTAAATAATTTACCAAAATACACTAGCTTTGTAGAACTAAAAAAATTCCTATGTGAACATTATTATCCCTCCAAAACAACCATAGATTTGACCAGAGAGCTAATCAACTGCCGTCAAATGCCAGACGATAGTGTTTTAAAATATTCCGATAAAATTCGAACTATACTTAACCAGACAAAAACAGCTGTAAAAGGCAAATATGCTGAAAGTAATGAGGCCTTCATAAAAGAGCTCGAATTGTACGCTATTAACTCTTTTAAAATGGGTTTGTCACATCCAGTTATAAGACAGACGATTATAGGCTCTACAGAAACAGAACTAGAGGGTTTAATCAAATTGGCATTACAGACTGAGCTTTTAATTTCCTATTCCCGAGATAACACTATGTATAAATTGGCAGGTGTTTCATTTCCTAAACAAGAGTTAAAACCTAATATTCAACCTTCTCATAACGTAGTTATACAGCCCCAATTACATACACATCAGTCAAATAAGTTACCTATTATGCATCCCAGTAATCTATATCCCCCACCAATTAAATACGAACAGCCGCAGTTTTATAACAATTCTCCATATTACACCTTTCAACCCCATAATATTAAAACTGAATATGATACAGTACCACCAGTTTATTCACAAAAACAATATCAAGTTTACAATCCTCAACCAGTTAAATGTTTATACTGTAATAGAATAGGACATCTGATTTCTGAATGTAGAACTCGACAAAGGATCGAAAGTCAGCAAAATTATAACCGGAACTTTAGTAACACTTACAATAATAATCCACAGTACCAGATGCGACAAAACAATTTAAATGACCAAACGACCCGACAAACTTATCAAAATAACTTTAATACCCAAAAATGCGAGTTTTGTGGCAGAACAAGTCATACGGTTGACAAATGCTTCCAAAAACAAAAATGGGAGTTAAAAAGTACAGATGCGGGAAACTCTCCAGGCACGACTTGCAACCCACAAGTCGAAGCCCAACAATTGCAAGCCTAAACCCGGGTAATAATAAAACTCCAACATCAATAAACGTAAAATATTCAAATTCTTTAACAGATGATGCAGTAGTAAATTTACCTTTAGATATAATTAAAAATAACGTAGTAGAAATAGTCGTTGATACAGGCGCGGAACTCTCCATATTAAAATTAAATAATCTCAAACCAAACACAATAATAGATACCTCAAAAACTATTAAATATAAAGGAATACAAGGTGCAGTAACGGAAACATTGGGAACAACAACAGGCATTTTTTTTAATGATTCAAAGCTAGTTTGTAAATTCCATATAGTAAGAGATGATGCTCTTGATATCACAGCAGATGGTATCCTGGGTAGAGACTTTCTATGGAATAATACTAGAATAGATTGCTTGAATTACATGATTGAAATTTATCAAACTGATGAAAAACCAGAGCTCGCACGAAATGAATCCGAAGAAATAATACTTAGAAAGAATTCTGAAGATGAAATTTCAAACGAAATTGGTAATATTTTCCCTAGAAAGGAAATTAATGTTCCAAGTTATAGTTCAGGTTTAACAATTCCTTCTAGAAAAATAAAAATTGTTAATTTTCCTGTTCCACCAACCACTACCGGGCAACTTTTTTGTGAGAAACAAGAAATTTTGCCAGGAGTTTTTATTGCAAACTCATTAGTTGACGTGAAAAACGGAGAAATTGTTACTGCCATAATAAATACACAAACTCACGATGCAAACATCGGACATTTTCAACCAACTTTTAGTCCTTTAGAACAGTATAACATAATAGATTTAATAAACACAAACATAGATTATAATAAAAAACAAACTACCTTAAATCCTGACGTACAAATAAATGAGCGCAAACAAAAAGTTATAAATCAAATAAGCTTAGACGAAACACTGAGCCACGAAGAGAAACTTTCCATTACTGACATCTGCGAATCTTTCAATGATGTATTTTATCTCGAAGGAGAAAAACTTAGTTACACCGACGCCATTCAACATTCAATACCAATAATTCAAAACAGCTGACCTATAAATCAAAAAATGTACCGGCTACCTGAGAGTCAAAAGACAGAAATAAACAAACAAGTTCAAGAAATGTTAAACCAAGAAATTATTTCTCCTAGTTGTTCTCCTTGGAACTCTCCTTTGTTGCTAATTCCGAAGCGTTCAAACACGAGTCCTGACGAAAAACGTTTTAGAATTGTTGTTGATTTTAGAAAATTAAACAAAATTACCATAAATGACGCATTTCCACTCCCAAGAATTGAAGAAATACTAGACCAACTTGGCAATTCGAGATTCTTTACAACACTAGATTTGGCTAGTGGCTATCATCAGATTTCCGTCAGACAGGAAGATCGTGAAAAAACAGCTTTTAGTACAGCCTTAGGTCATTTCGAATTTAACAGAATGCCTTTTGGTTTAACCTCTGCCCCAGCAACTTTTCAGAGAGTTATGAATTATATTCTAACAGGACTTCAAGGCATAGAGTGTTATGTTTACTTGGACGATATTGTGATTTACGGCAAAAACCTAGAAGATCATAATAGAAAATTAGAAGGGGTTCTCACCAGATTACGGCAATTCAATTTAAAACTGCAACCCAATAAATGTCAATTTCTTAGAAAGGAAATCACTTATCTAGGGCACTTATGTACTGAAGACGGTGTAATGCCTGATCCTGCTCGTACAATTTCTGTTCAAAAATTTCCCACACCAAGAACGATTAGACAAGTTCAGTCGTTTTTAGGTCTAGCTAATTATTATCGTAAGTTTATTCAAAATTTTTCCCGAATAGCGAATCCAATAAATAAATTATTGCAAAAAGGAGTAAAATTTTATTGGGATACAGATTGTGATTTTGCTTTCCAAACATTAAAACAATTAATAATTTCTCCTCCAGTACTTACATATCCTGACTTCAATATACCATTCAATCTCACAACTGATGCTAGTAACGAGGGTTTAGGTGCCGTGCTATCTCAAACGAAATCAGACCAAGACAAGCCTATAGCATTTATTAGTAGAACATTAAATAAGGCTGAAAAAAAGTATTCTACAATCGAAAAAGAGCTGTTGGCAATAGTTTGGGCCACAAAAACTCTTCGATGTTATTTACAAGGAAGGAAATTCACCGTTTTCTCAGATCATTTACCGTTAAAGGGAGTATTCAACGTAAAAGATCCGACCTCACGACTAGTACGCTTTCATCATAAGCTGTCTGAATTCGATTATAACATTGTCTATGTACCAGGAACGAAAAACAGGGTAGCTGATTGTTTAAGTAGAATAGTTGCTGATGAACCAAATGAAATATTAAAAAACGACGTTCCAAACCTTCTGCCTACAGTAGGTCAAAATGAGAGCCGACCTACATTCCAAATGTGCGATAACAAAAATTCAATAAACTCTTCAAGGGCAAATAGTTCCATTTTTTGCAATAATGAAAATAAAATAAAAGAAAAACAAAACTTAAATTTAATTGACGATTCCAAAACAAATAATGAAGAACTACACATACCGAATGAAATAGAACAACACAAAGACGGCATTATATTACAATCACACGATAAAAGTAATGAAAACATCACTGCTGCAGCACATAATTTTGTTTCTTATTATGAAAACAGGGAAGAAAATGAAACACAAACAAACAAAGTAGATCAAAATATTTTAATCCACAATCAAGGTGAACAAACTCCATTTGAAATATTAAATTGCTTAGCTGTAACTAGGGCACAGAAAAAAATTGATGATGACTTAAATTTAGAACAAAACAAAGTTAATAATTGCATTAAACAAGACGGTCAAATTGAGTTAAATGACAACATAGATGACGATCTCGATTTTGAACAGAACGGTTTTCTTGACGAAGATACAGGCATAAAGATATTGACAACCCAAGAAGACATCGAAACTATTCTTAAAGATTGTCACGACAACCCGCTAGGGGGACATCAAGGAATTAAAAGAACTTACGAAAGACTTAGAAAACAATATAGATGGAATGACATGTTCAATGATATAAGCAAATATATAAAGAAATGCTCCTTATGTCAAACAAACAAAATTTCGCGTATTAGCAAAATGCCAATGGCGTTAGGAAATATTTCTAAAAAACCCTTTGAAAAAATTTACATGGACATTGTGGGACCTCTTCCAACTACCTGTAATGGAAATACCTATATCTTAACTTTCGAAGACGATCTTACAAGATTTATGGATTGCTACGCAATGCCTAATCAAGAAGCAGCAACAGTGTCCAGAATATTCTATGATGAAATAATCTCCCGCTATAGAATACCTGGATGTTTAGTAACCGATCAGGGAGCAAATTTCACTTCCGATATGTTCAAAAGAGTTTGTAAATTTTTAGGTATTAAAAAACTCGAAACTTCTGCATATCACCCGCAGTCAAATGGTGCGTTAGAGCGTAGCCATAGACCTTTAGCAGAATACCTTAGAAGCTTCGTTGATGAGTCTAGTAATAACTGGGATCAATGGCTTAGACAAGCTGTTCATGTACGCAATAATACTCCTCATACCAGTACCAAGCTTTGCCCAATGGACTGCCTTTTTGGTTTCACTTCGGACATACCAACAAATCTAAAGAAAACTCCATCACCCTTATACAATATGGATGATTATTTTCTAGTTTTAAAGTATAAAATACAAAAAGCTCATTTAATTGCAAGAGAAAACTTAATTAAAAGTCAAAAAATTTCTAAAAAGTATTACGACAAAAAAATTTACCCGTTAAAACTTCATGTAGGTGACTCTGTTTTGATTCGCAATGAGACGCGTAAGAATAAATTATCAAAAATATGGAAAGGCCCCTATAAGGTTACGCAAATACACAGTGATTTAAACAGTACCATTAAGATAGGAAAACGTTACAGTAGAGTTCATAATAACAGATTAAAGTTATTTAATGAATAATTATGTCATCAAAGGTCAAGATATTTCTTTTTAGTTTTAGGTATGTTTTCAATCACCTGGATATTAAGTATATTAGTGGTAAATGGAGAAATGGTCTCAGACTATACCATAAAACCATTAGAGCAGCATGGAATACTATTTGAAAGTTTGGGAACTTCAATATTTTATACTCACGAATGGGAAGTATTTACGTCTATCAGCCTTTCAAATTATTCAGATTGAAATTAACAAGACAACCGCTACAACGATTAGGTTAGAATATTCTTAAAGAAATATAAAAAAATAATTATACAAATACAATAAATAATAAATATAAATAATAAATTTAAATTAATTTAAAAGTTAATGTGTATCAGTAAAAAAAAAAATAAAATAACCAAAAATTATCAAATAATTAATTATATGAAAATAAAAAAAAATTGTGTCTGTGTTTTAATGAATGACACTTTTAGTTAAACCCTAACTCCAAAATACAACAATTATTTTCAATTCAAAATTTGTATTACCATTGTTGGAATTGGGCACAAGTTTTGTTTTAAAGGAGCTATAAAATCAGTATTCAAATGATAAGCATAACTAAAGACTGACTTAAAAACTATGATTATTTAGGAGTTTGAGTTTCATTTTAAATTATGTATTATCTTAATGAAAAAATTGGCACATCTTTTTAGTTTTTTTAGCATTATTTACATTCTTTACATTCTTTACATTCTTTGAAATGATTTTTGGACATATAAAGAATGAATTCTTTACATGTAAAGAATTACGCAAATTACACTGAAAAAAAATTGAAGTTCATGACAACCTCATCTCGAAGTTGGCAATTGATTATTCATGCAAACAAAAACTATTTGCAAACAATTTCACTGTGATTGGGACAACTGCACGATAACATTTTCCTAACAACAGAATGAGGTTTATTTAAAAAATAAAGTGTTATATCCAATATAACAGTAGTTGAATAAAGATAATAACTATTTCCCTGCAAAAAATTTTCTTTGCCCTTATATTAAGAATTTTTCATTTTAAAGTTTAAGTATTTGAGATTAAAGGAACTATATTTTATTTTCACATAAATATTTCGTGTGATTGTCTGAACTTTATCGATTTATAATTGTGCCGTTCACTGCACAAAGTGACTAACTCCACTTTTTAAAAAATTTTAAATTTAAATGTCAAAGTAGGGGAGAATTGCCATATGCGTACTGGTCACCTAAATCGTACCAGTGCCATTATTCAATAATTATTGCCATTTTAACCAATCTGGTGGTAAACATATTAACTTTTATCTAAGCCGATAAAGTAGAAACAAATTAACAATCAGTATAAGTATTTTCTTGTGAATAACAGAAGTAAAAAACATTCAGGTAGGTTTGATGTTAATTTTAAACGATTTCATTCGACTGAATTTCATATAACTGTACAGTTTCTGAGGTAGCGTTAAATACTTTAGAGAACTGATTATGTTTTATTATTTATTTTATTGAATTTCAGAAACAAGATAATAATATTGTAAGGTTAGGTTCAAATATTTGACGAGACGACTTATTCCTAAATCGTACCACACTGTAGTTTTCGAATCATACTGGTACGATTTAAGATACTGATGTCAAATGTTCCGCGTGAATAAACTGTTAAAACAAAAAAAATATTTTTGAATTTTTTGGCATGGAAAAGCGGAAATATTGTGAATGCACAGAACAACAAATGGAAGTAGCACCTAATTTTAATTCCTCCCATCAGGTACGATATTGGAAACTGGCTGGCACCATTTAGGATACCGGTGTCCTAAATCGTACTTTTTGCATAGTCTGAAAAAATTGGCCATATCACAATGATCTATCAATGAATAGTTAAAAAATTATGTTAAATTGCACCTTTGATAGTTAACAAATGGATAGAAATCATAATATTTGCTAAAATGCCTAGTAAAGAATATTTAAACTGCCTTCAAAATTAAGTGGTACGCATATGGCAACTCTCCCTACTTGCTATAGTCATAACTTTCTGTGTTAAAAACAACTTTCTTGAATAATTAAGATATACACTAAAAGGTATACATTAAAAGTCAAAATTTGTCTGACCATTAAAAAATGACTATTGACTAAATGACTAAAAAAAAATAAATATCTCTTATACTAATTAAATTACTACTTAGCTAATTGATATACTTAGTAACCAAAATTAAATAAATTATGTTTATAATAACATTCCTGAATGATAAAGATTAACACTACTGTTTTTTTTTTTTTTTGTTCAACTTTATTTGGACTGTTTTTTAAAATAAAAAACTTATGACCATACATATAATTTAACAATCTTTAAAAATAAATTATCCTTACAAAAAGAAAAAAAAAATTGAAAATTGCAATTATAACCTTACATTATTTTTTTCAATTAACATATTTAACATTTTAATTAATTTTAAATTTTGACTAAAAACTAACAAATTTGTATTAACCTGTAAACTATTTATATATTTATACTTAATAATTTTTTTATAAAAATTCGTAACATTTGCAAAATGTTTTCTACATCCTAATATGACATGATTAATGTCAGCTACTTCACCACATTCACATGAATTGCTTTCTATTATATTTAATTTATTTAAATGATAAGGCACCGAACAGTGACCAGATCTTAATCTAACAATATTACTAATATTTCTCCTAGACATCTCTCCAGAAAACCAAATACTTTTTGAAATGTTTGGTTGATACGAAAAATATTCTTTACCCGTATTTCTACATTTTTCTATAAAATATCTTTGCCATTCATTAAATTTTTTTTCTCGTTCTTCATAAATAATATCATAATCTGTTTGAAGTATATCAATATTTGAACTACTATCATGTGTAGCTAATTTAGCTAATTTGTCAGCTTTTTCATTACCTAGAATCCCTTTATGAGCTGGAATCCAGTATAAAATCACATTATGTTTATTCTTTATTAAATCTAAATAGATAACTTTTATTTCAGTTACAATTTTTGAATTATTGTTTTTATAATTATTATTTTTTAAAATATTAAGACAGCATTCTGAATCTGTCATCAAAGCTATATTCTTTTCTTTTACATGCTTAATAGCCCAGAGAGCCTCTTTAATTGCTATCATTTCCGCATTGCATGAACTTGTAATAAAATCTATCATACCCTTAATTTCCATATCCTCTGGTTCATTTATATAAACTGAATAACCAGATTTTTTAAAGGATCTATTTACAGAGTCTGTAAAAATTAAAACATCCCAATTTTGATGATTTTTTATTTCCCAAAACTTACTTTCAATTTGGATTGGATTTATTAGATTTTTAAATGAATCGGTGTTTATATTTATATTTTGCATTAAAGCATCAAAATTAATTTCAAAAAAGGGCAATATATCACTTTTTGTAATGTTTTTATTTTGGAAGTTTTGATATGATACCATTAAGTTTGGAATGTTTTTATTAGACCAATAAGTACTATTCTGAATTAAATTATTTAAATGTATAATGAAGGGCAAAATGGTATGAGATTGAATCTTTGCACATTTTAAATAAAATTTATTCGCCAAATATTGCCTTCTTAAATAAAGTGGTTCTTCACCACATTCTACTTGCATAATTTGAGTAGGAGTAGATTTAAAAAAACCTAAAGCTATTCTTAAACCTTTAAACTGTATTCGATCTAGTTTTTCCAAACGACGTTTATTTGCCGTTCCTACAACAATGCCAGCATAATCCAAATGACTTCTAATAAATGCTTTATACATATACAAAAGGTTTATTGGATGAGCACCCCACTTCACTCCACAAACTCTTTTAAGTAAATTTATACCTTTTTCACATTGTTTAATAGTAAATTCTATTTCCATATCCCAAGTGGATTTTGAATCAAACCAAATGCCTAAAAATTTTGCAGAATCACTAAATTTAATTGTTTTATTATTTATACAAACACGTGGACTGTATAAAATACGATGTCTCGAAAAAACTATTCCATTACATTTGGCAATGGATAATGTTAAATTTATGTTTTTTAAAAATGTATAGATTCTATTTACCGTTGTTTGTATATTGTGAACTACTTCATCAATTGTTTTGCCCTTAGAGAAAATTGCAATATCATCTGCAATTTGTAAAATATTTGTATCTTGTCCTGCTAGTTCTTCTAATCCAGAGACATATATTGTATAAAGAAGTGGACTTAAAACACTCCCCTGGCAAATTCCTTTATAACAAAAATATGGACCATGTAACTTCCCTTCATTTCGAATAAAAATTTCTCTTCTGTAATAATAATTGAATATCCATCTCGCATAACATTCTGGTATACCTCTCTCTCTCTCTGGCGTTTACATCCCATGAAGGGATTTTGCCGTCTGTGCCACCAGCTTCCAATCATCTCGTTCCATGACCAGTTGACCCCAGTTTCGACATCCTATATCACGAAGGTCTTGGATGATGTCATCACGCCAGCGTTGTCTAGGTCTTCCTCTTCGACGAACACCAGCTGGTTGTTGTTGGGACGCTTTTTTTATCATTCTTTCCAATGGAGCCCTTTCTACATGACCAAACCATCTAATCCGGTTGGATTTAATGAATCCGATTACATCGCAGCCTCCAAGAAGCTGTCTGATTTCATGATTCATTCGGATTCTATACTGATTTTCAGCAACTTTACATGGACCATAAATTGTTCGTATGACTTTCCTCTCGAATGTTGATAAAAGTCTACAATCGGATGAAGTCAGTGTCCAGCTTTCACTTCCAAATGTGAGCACAGGTCGGATTAATGCTTTGTAAAGTGTGAGTTTGCACGACTGCGAAAGATGTTTGGATCGCAAAAGTTTTGAGTATGCGTAGAAAACTCTGTATGCGGCTGAGACACGGGCTTTAATATCTGCCTGCATGTCATTTGACGATGTTATTACAGATCCGAGGTATTTGAAGTTTTCTACACGTTCCACTTCATAGTCGCCAGTATTCAGATTGCCGGGAGGTATATTCCTGGATGTTGTTAAAAGTTTAGTCTTGCCGGTGTTAATGCATAATCCAAGTCGTTTAGCATTTCTTTCAAGCTGAGAGAGACTATCCTTGATATCGCTTGTTCTACGTCCGAGAAGCACAATATCATCTGCATAGCCAAGAACTTGACTAGATTTGTTATATATGCAGTTTTGTGTCTCAATTCGGCTTTTTCTTATCGCGTACTCCAGCGCCAAATTAAATAGTATGGGCGCGAGTGCATCACCTTGTCGAACACCTGATGTTATATCGAAAGGATCAGAAACAGACCCTTCGATTACTATTCTACAATTTGATCCCGATGTTGTGAGCTTGCACAGAGAAACAAGTTTCTCTGGGATACCAAGGCATATGAGTGCGGACCAGAGGTTGTCGCGGATGATACTATCATATGCTTGCCTGAAATCAACGTAGAGCTGGTGAATGCTGATGTTGTACTCCCAACATTTTTCCAGAATCATCCTTAATGTAAAACATTGATCTGTGGTTGAGCGGTTGGGACGAAAACCACACTGATAGTCACCTATGATAGATTCGGCGAACGGGATGAGTCGAGCAAGTACAACATTAGCTAGTATTTTATATGCAGTGTTCAACAGTGCGATGCCACGATAATTTTCACACTTTAGACGGTCACCTTTCTTATGTAGCGGAACAATGAGAGCTGTTTTCCATTCAGCAGGTAGTTCTTCTTGGTCCCAGATTGCAAGAATCAGATCGTATATACGTGAGACCAGAGCTGCTCCTCCATTTTTCAGAAGTTCTGCGGGAATTCCATCGAAACCTGGTGATTTGCCATTTTTCAGTTTTTTAATGGCAGCTTCCACTTCTTCTATTGCTGGGTAAGGGACAAAAATCTCCTCAGTTGATGGAGCAATTGCTCGAATAGGATGAACTTCGTTCGTCCTATTGAGTAGGTCTTGAAAGTGGGATCGCCACACTGCCAGCACATCACGTTCACTTGTTGTAAGTTCATTATTTTCATTTTTGATGGCTGTAGATCTTGGGTGGAAATCTTTTGTCAGATTCCGTGCATTGGCAAAGCACTCTTTTGAATTTCCGTTGGCCGCATGTTGGTTGATGTATTCGATGCAGCTCTTCATGTGTTCGCGTTTTTTTTTACGTAGAAGTTTTGCTGAGGCTTTCCTGGCGCATAGATAATCAGCTTGGGAGCTTCGGGTGTTCCTTGTTAACCATTTTTCTCGCAGTTTTTGTTTATTTTCAACGGATTGGCGGCACTCGTCGTCAAACCATTCGTTGTGTGATTTCGGTGGTCGTTTTCCGATTGTAGTTTGTGCTGCGGCTATAATGGTTGATTGAAGCGTTTGCCATTCTTCTTGTATGTTTAACGGCATCTCAGAAGAGATGTCATGCTCTTCTATGTTTTGTGTTATTATTTCCTGATATCTATTCAGCGTTTCCGGATGTTTAAATGCTTCGACATTCCAGCGCACGGTCTTTTTTGCTTGTCTGTTGAATGTAGATGACAACTTGCACTTGTACTTAAAGATGACAAGCATATGATCGGTGTCCATATCAGCACCTCTGTATGATCGAACGTCAGTTATACTTGTAGAGTGTCTCTTAGAGATCATGACGTGATCGATTTGATTTTCCGTTCTTCCGTCATTTGATTTCCACGTTGCCTTGTGAATTCTCTTGTGAGGGAAGAAAGTGCTGGAAATTACTAGATCATACATCATAGCCAGCTCGGCTGCGCGAAAACCGTTATTGTTGCTGGTATGATGCAAGCTGTTAGGGCCGATATGTGTTTTAAGTTCTGCAATCCTACCGATTTGAGCATTAAAGTCACCTACCACGATTTTTATATCGTGCCGCGGGATGTTATTGATGACTTCCTCGAGTTCTAGGAAGAAAAGGTCTTTAATATCATCTGCTTTATCTTCAGTAGGTGCATGAACATTGACGATCGTTACATTGAATTTTTTCGTGCGGATTCTCAGTGTGCATAACCGCATATTAATTGGGCAGAAGTCGATAACATGCTGATTCACGCGATGGTGTATAAGAAAGCCAACTCCAAATTCTCCTCCGTTTTGATGACCGCAATAATACAGAGTGTATCCTTTCGCTGTTTCATGGATTCCACTGCCTGGCCATCTTAGTTCTTGTAATGCCACTATATCCAGTGTGTAGCTCTCGACTTGTTGGGTGAGTTTTAGGAGATCTCCTGGTCTTCTAAGGCTTAGCACGTTCCAGGTTCCTATTTTTAAATCGTAGTCCGGGTACAGTTTCCGAGGTCGTTCCAATAATGAATCCGAGATATTCCGAGGCCTGTGTACAGAATTCATGACAGTAATTTTTTTACGGAAATGGGGTGTTAGCCCTTCGCCCAACCCAAATTTTCGTGAATGGGTTCGTTCTGCATCTTAAGGTCACCAGAAACAACCTTTTTACACGTTTATATAGCGAGCCGCTTGATCCAAGACAGACGCCCGCTGAAAGCCGCCCCTAACATGGAGAACAGACGCTTTCTACACATTTATATAGCGAGCCGCTTGATCCAAGACAGACGCCCGCTCCAAGCCGCCCCTAACATGGAGAACAGACGCTTGAGTTGCATTGGTTTTATGGCGCCAATGACTCGCCATGGTGCAGAATCATTGAGTATAAGCAGTATTTACTCTGCCCCTCTCAACTACACCAACCTAATTCTGTTAGCGTTACCCAGGTAGCACGGCGTGGACGTAGAATTTCGGATTTTCGCTACCCATTCTGGTATACCTGTTTGTATAATTTTGTCATATAAAATTTTTAGATCTACATTATCATATGCGCCCTTAATATCCAAAAAAAAATAGCAACCATATAAATATTTTCACTGTATGTAGCCTGTATATTAAGTTTTAGAATGTTCACACTTTCTCTAATTCCAGTTGATTTTCTAAATCCAAACTGATATTTCGGTAATTTTTTATTTTTTTCTAAATAGTGTTCCAATCTTGTTTTAAGAACTGATTCCATAGTTTTTCCAAAACATGATACCAAAGAAATAGGCCGACGAGATTCTGGATCATCGGGATTATTTTTGTTTTTTAAAATTGGAATAATAATGAGCTTTTTCCAGTTTGACGGTACAATACTTTCAAAAAGAAATTTACTGAAAATATTAGCTATTGATATTTTAATATTAAGAGGAAGATATTGTAGCATTTGGTAATTTATTTGATCGAAACTCGTACTAGTCCTTTTTTTATGATTTAAACTAAATATTACTTCATTAATCGATATATCTAAATTTAATGAGGAATTGTCTCTACTATCAGCGATGTGATGTTCGTTTAAATGATATGGAAAATCATTTCCGCAATAAAGTTTAGCAAATGATTCTATCCATCTATCATCTTCTGAAAACTTTTTTTCCGTCACCGGTACACCTTTAACTGTTCTTATTATTTTATAAACATCATCAATTTTACTTTGAGATGAAATTTGTTCACAATACTTTTGCCATTCTAATCTTCTTCTAACCGTTAAATATTTTTTAAATTTAGCCTTCTCTTTTTTCCACTGAATGAAATTAGAAATTGATGGAGATCTATTAAACTGAGTTAATGCTTGTTTTTTAATTGCCATAAATCTACTACATTCTCCATCCCACCAAGGCAATTTCACTTTTCCAGGCTCTCTTGACCTAAACATTGAATTTGGTATCGATAATTCTGCAGCTTCATTAATTTTTTCTTCTAGCATTTTATAGCATTCTTCTACATTCAAATTATGACTACTTTCATAACTTGCAAACTCCTGTTCATAAAGATTCCAGTCAGCTTTCATGAAATTTCTCCTCGTTATATATTGATCAGGTAAGTTTCGAGTTCTTTGGGAATCTAAAATTTTAAAGTATATCGGAAAATGATCGCTATTACTACAATCTTTAAGAGTTGTCCATTTGAATATATCATTTGCTATAGTATTTGAACATATTGTTAAATCTATTGTTGAATCTCTCCAAAAAAGCCGAGGAACTCTAGTTGGAGAAGCATCATTTAATGTTACTAAATTGTTGTCACTAATAAATTTTTCCAATTCTCTACCTTCTATATTTGTTAAATAATTAACTCCCCAACATGGATGATGTGCATTAAAATCGCCCATCATAACAAAATCTGTATCCAATTGATTTAAAATTTCATCCCAATCATGTTTTCTTAAATGATGTCTTGGAGGGGTATATACAGATAATAAAATAATTTCTTTGTTGACTAGGATTTTCGTTTTTATTGCAATAATCTCACACTTTGAATTATTGGATATTACTGAGAACTGTTTATATTTTCTAGATTTATGAATTAAAATAACTACACCACCAAATGGGTTATAATTTGATGTCGACATTCTCTCTTTTCTAACAATATAATAATTTTTTAAATCAAACTGTGCAGTTTGAGATAAGAACGATTCTTGTATTGCACAAAAATGAATTCTATAATTTTTTAATAAATACATAAGCTCTTCTTTATTTGCTCTTATACCTTGTATATTCCACTGTAAAACATTTATATTATGGTCGTATTGCATGTTTTATTTTTTAACTTAGGAACTTTAGAATTAAAACGAACACTTTTTCTTTGTTTGTCCATTGAATCATTTTGAGACTTGCTAGTTGCAACTGATATCTTATCGACAACTGAGTCTTCTATATGACCACTACATAAATTACCAACTCCCTGTACCAACTCTACCTTTTGAAATTCGTTAATGCTTTGCACATTAATTTTTCCTTTCTGCCTTAATGGAATATTTTTAACCAACGAATCCGTTTTGAATCGCTTTTCTTGAATAATTTTTTTTAAATTTTCACGATTTTCTAAATTTTTAACAACATTTTCAGGATCTGATTGACATTCATTTTCCCTTCCTCTTTTAATAGATCTTACATTATTGATTAAATCATCATAGCCGGATGCTTTTTTAAAGAAATAATTTGCTGTATTATTTTTAACCATATTACTATTCATAGGACTACTATTTACTGGAATACGTTCTTCTTGATTGTTATTTGGAAGAGAAGGATATTCTGAATTATCATCTAAAGGCAAATATCTGTTTTGAGTAACAATAGAAAACTGATCTTGATTATTATGTAAGCTAGGTATCAATTTAACTGCTTCATTAAAACATACATTTTTTGTACTCATTAAAAATTTTATATTATCCTGTCTATTTCTCTCACGACAATGTTTATGACTCGCAAGGTGAGCTTCTTTACAAAACAAACATTTGATTTCCGACTCGTCACAAAATTCAATTCTATGCTCATTACTACCACATTTAACACATCTTGATTTACATTTAGGACTTTTAGCAGTATGCCCATATCTCCAGCAATTGAAACATTGAATAGCCTTTTGAATAAATGGTTGACATTCAAATCGAACATACATAATATAAATATACTCTGGGATATATTGACCTTCAAACCATACTTGTACTGATCTCGTGGGAATCATTACACGCTCACCAATATCATTTATAACTCTCCTCATTAATCTTCTAACAGATCTTACTTTAAAATTTCTTGATTCAATCATATTAGAAACATCTTCTTCAGAAAATTCTAAATCGATATCCCTAATTATAGACGCTCTTGCCACAAAGTTTATAGGTATAAATGCATCGATATTATTTTGTTTCAAAATTTCACTATCAACTAATATGTTAGCTGTATTTGAAGTGACACAATGAACAATAAATTTATTTCTAGCTACTCTCTTTATAATTTTAATATCTGTATTTCCAGTAGCTTTTACAACTAAAGAGGCGATTTTCAAAGTACTTACATAGACCAATTTTCCATTATTATCATTATTTTCCTGGTAATTTACATTCTTAATTAATATTACCTTGTATTCTTGATACCAATCTTTATTTTCTTTATAATATATTTTAGGCCTAATAACGCTGGAACCTATAGTCATAGTATTACAACCTCCGCTTTCTTCATCCATCTTACATTACATATTCAAATAACTGATAGTTTGTATTAATTCTTTGTTATTTAAATTTAAAAATATACGTTTAATATTGACTTGAAATTATTTAAACGTAACAATTTTACAAATTTTATAATTTTTAAATATAAAACAAAATTTTTAGTTAATTTTATGAAGCTTTTATTTTATATCGACCGTATCGGTTGCTTGTTTGCAAAAAAGTGATTAACACTACTAAACATCGAAATTTTTTTGACCTTTGAAAAAAAAAATCCAATATCTCAACATTTTGTTTTATGGAGTTAACCATTTTGTGCAGTGAACGGCTCAATTGTAGAGTTGTTGAAGCAATTTCGTAGTTTGATTCCCCATATGTGACCGCACGGTGAGGTTGAGACAGTTGCATTTCGATTGAAAGTAGGACATGTTTTTTTCAGTGTACTTTTTGTAAAGAATTCGCACAACACTGCCTTAAACTACAAGGAGGCACTTGTATGTACATTTATACAAGAAGCCTTTGACAATGTCCACTTCAATGCTATCATTGAAAGGTCACAAAGAAAAATATAAACCTGCGTATCTTTGCGTAGATTATCAAGATGCTACAGAGTCGGAAGATAACGGCTACACTATAGGTGATTATTCAGTAACTGTTACTGCATCTCTCCAATGCTTTGGCTTATGGTGGCTGATGATCTCATCACCAAGCTAAATGATTCCGGCTTCAACACTGTAGGTTATCTCGACGACATGGCATTCATGGTTAGAGGGAAACATGACTCTATCGTCGCTGGTCGAACCCAGACAGCTCTTAATCTTGTATCAAAGTGGTGCAACAGATTGGTACTGTCGATCAAACCCCCAAAAACAAGCATTGTCGTTTTCACAAACAGGAGAAACTTTAATTTAATTTCTCCTGTTCTAAACGGCGATCCAATACAAACATCAAGAGAGGTTAGAGATTTAGGTGTGATCCTGGATAGCGAATTAACCTGGAACTCACACCTGAAATATATCTCCGATAAGGCAAACAAAGTTTTCTTCACATGCAAAAACCTGTTTTGGAAAGTACTGTAAAACCAATTCTAACATATACAGGTGGTTAGTTTGGTGGTCTGGTTAGTTTGGTGGTGTAAAACGCGCCAAATAACTGCTCAAAATATGTTTACAAAAATACAAAGGTTTGTGTGGCTTAGTGCCACAGGTGCTTCCAAACCACGCCAACGTCAGCAATGGAGATTCTTCTAAAGAGATTCTTCTTTCTTCATTGCACCTACATGTAAAATCTGTAGCGGTGTTGAGCGTTCATAAACTGCAGCTCATAGCAGGGTGTAAGCTTGATAATCTAACCGGACACCTTAAAATCCTTGCTGAATTACAAGCTGAACTGCAAACATACCATATTTCGGATTGTATGCCAAAAACAATAGATTTAGACAGGCACTTTGATGTCAAGATAGTGGTCAGAGATCGTATTAAATATACATACGGTCACTGCCACATAACGACAGCATCTGGTACACAGATGGTTCTCGAACCAATGATGACAGGGGAGCAGGCGTGTTTGGTTCTAGAACAAAACGAAGGTTGCCTTAGCCCTTAGGCACTACAACAACCATATTTCAAGCCGAAATTTTTGCCATTAGCAGTTGCTGTTGTGTACCAGTCGGGTTACAGTTTTTATATTAATTTTTATATTCTCATTTACAATCATTTACAATTTTCGTATGTATTAGTGTTATACAAAATATTACTCTAATTGGTATAAACTGCTTAACAGCATAGCAATACAATATTGCAACTAATAAGTATTTAGCGGACGCATATTATATTGCTACATCTCCCCCTTTTATTTACAGATCCATGCATTAATTCAAAATTGCTTTATACACAAGTTTGTATTTAACTTATTTTATTAGCTATCTTAACAACTTCTAATTTCAAAATTTTAACTTATACTAAATTATATAATGCAAAATAAACTAGTTTAATATAACTCAATTATGATATTAACATTTTCTTTCATTCTCTTTTCTTTTCTTTTTTTTTCCTTTAATATATTTTCCATTTCTTAAGACATGGTAGTTCTTAGAACATGGTTGTTCAACATGGAAATCATCAGATTTTGAATTTTCTATTTTATTGGTATTTGATACATTTTCATTCAAATTTTTAATGTGTTTGGTATTTCGACGATAGGTTACGCCTTCGTCGTTTTGAACAATATATGACCTTGGGGTTTGTCATTTAGATATTGTGGTTCCCTTTTCCCATTTATCATTATTTCTAAAAACTACCCTTTCATTGGTCTGGAAGGGTTTTCTATTTCTAGAGATTCTATTATAATACTTTTGAGTGTTTTTTGTTTTTTTACTAAATTGAATTGAAGCATTTTTGTTAATTTGTGGAACTAATAAATTTTTATGAGTTGGAATTTTGGTTCTACATCTTCTATTTTGAAGTAGCTGTGATGGTGTAAAAGTTAAATCTTTTACTGGAGTGTTCCTATATTCCAACAAACTGAAATAAATTTGTTCTTCATTTACCGATTTTCTAAAAATATTTTTTACTATCTGAACTGCAAGTTCAGCTAAACCATTTGATTTAAGGTAATTTGGACTAGATGTCGTTATTGTAAAATTCTATTTCTGAGCAAAATTTTTACATTCATAGGAATTGAATGGTACGTTGTCAGCTACTTGGAATTCCAAACTGGGAAAAAATTTCTAGCCAACCTTATAATTTCGTTTGAAGATTTATTTTTTAATTTTCTAATTTCAATCCATTTTGAAAAATAATCTATTACTATCAGATAACTAGTTTTGCTAAATTCGAAAATATCACAACCTACTTTACAAAACGGTGTATTTTATGTGAAATAAGTTTTTCGTTAGTATTACCATTTTGCAATAGTTGACATTTTGTGCAATGTCCAACGTAGTCTACGATATCTATACTCATTCTTGACCAATAAAGAAGTCTTTTAGCTCTTGCTAAGATTTTAGAAACACCTTGATGTGATTCATACAAGAGTATAAGCATTTCGTTTCTTAACGATGTTGGAACAATGATTTTGTTATATAGGTACAATATGCCATCTTCCACAAAGATGTCGTTTTTAAGCTTAAAGTTAGCTTTAATATTTTCATTAACATGCTTTTTCTCTTCTGGCCAACCGTTAAAATACATGTCTAGGAGATGTTTTAATATAGGATCATTTTCTGTTGCTGTTTTAAATAGTCGAATTTTTTCATCTAACATATCGAAGGAAAATACTACTTTATATAATTTTTTTTCTTCCTCGCCATTGTCAGTTAATTCAAAATATCGAGACAGATGTGTAAAAACTTTTCCGGTACATATTCTAAATTAATGTCATATTTTAGCAGGTTGAGTCGTATTCTTTGAAGTTTTGATGAAACAATTTTATATATCTCTTTGCTCATTATACCAAGAAGTGGTTTATGATCACTTATGTTAATAACTTCACGACCATAAGTATAGTTATGAAATTTCTTACATGCATACATGATTGAAAGAAATTTGAGCATAACGTTTCTCTACATCAGATATACTTCGAGAAGCATACGCAATAGGACGATCCGCTTGGAGTAGACAACAACCTAGACCGTCTTGAGAAGCGTCTACTTGAATTGTTATGTATTTATTTGCATCAAACGCACGCATTGGTGAATTTGCTATCAAATGTTTGATTTTATTTACGGTTTCTGAATATGACTCACTCGATGTAAATATTGTATTTTTACGTAAAAGCTCCCTTAGTGGAGCCGTTATTTCCAAAAAATTTGGTATAAAATTTCTTATGTAATTTATTACACCCATAAACTTCATAAGGTCTTTTTTTGATTTTGAGTTGTCCAAATTTTTAATTGCGCTACTCGATTTTCATCAGGACGAATGCTTTCTTCAGAAAATATATGACCTAGGTACCTAACTTCATATATTCTATACTGGAATTTTATAGGGTTGAATTTTATATTTCTTAATTCAGCACGTTTCATGACACTGTGCAAATTATTGTCATGTTCTTCCAACGTTCTCCCCGTCACCAAAATATCATCTATATAAATTATAGCCCCATTTAAATCACCAAAATTTTCATTATTAAAATTTTGCAACACCTCAGGAGCGGTAGATATGCCAAATGGCAATCTTTCAAATTGGAAATTACCAAAAGGAGTGCTAAACGCAGTAAGTTTTCTTGATTCTGGATCTAGATCTACATGCCAGAATCCGTCTTTGATATCAAGAACTAAAAAGTATTTTGAACCATTCAGCTTTTCAGCAATTTCTTCTGGAGTTGATATCCAACAGTGCTCTTTAAGTATATATTTATTTAAATCTCTTGGATCTAAGCATAATCTAAGATCACTGTTGGATTTTTCTACGATAGCGAGACTATTTACCTACTCTCGTGCTTCTGTGATAGGCTCTATTATATTTGTATTCTTAAGGTTATTTAGCGTGGTTATGAGTTTTTCTTTAATTTTAAGCGGTATTCTGCACGGTGAGTTTACTACTGGTACGTAATCTTTCTTTTTCTTCAATATAATTTTATCAGGTTTACTAAGTTTCCCTACACCTTTAAAAGATTCAGAATAATTTTTTATAAAATTTCCTTTATCTAATTCTACTAATTCCTTCTTCTTTGTTGTATCTACCTTTTTAATTAAATTTAATTTGACACTACTATGCTGACCAAAAAATTGGGGTTAAATTTTCAGAAATAATGATAAATGGTTCAACAGAAATATCGTAAGCAAACTAGATGACAAATACAAATTTGGTTTTATATGATGTCCACCGTACGCTTCTAAGACCAGATCTGTTTTTTGAATTTCTGGACTTTTAATAATTTTTCTTAAAAGTATTTCAGGTAATATGTTCACTTCTGAACCGGTATCTATTTTAAATTGTACAAATGTATCAATTACCATTATATTTTCAGTCAAAAATTGTGATTTCCAAAAAAATTTATTATTTTGATTAGAATTAGAACTTTTATGAATTGAATCTATATACAAATAATTTAAATTTTCTAATGATTCAGAACTTGAACTACTTAAATCAAAATCGTATAAACTTTTATTAAAAGTTAAAGCTTTTATTTTTCGAATTTTACAAGCAGATGCGAAGTGAATAAAATTTGAACAATTTAAGCATCTTTTCCCATAAGCGGGGCAGCTTTTGATTTCATGTTTGCTCAAGCACTTTTTACAATAAAATAAACTATTATTATTATCAAATGTATTATTAGAATAATCCGATTTATGATTTTGAATATAAATAGAATATTTTTTTGATTTAAATTTATTTTTATTTTTGGTTTAATTATACATATCACCTGTAATCCTGTGTACAGCAATCGATGTTGAAGCTTGAATATGATGTGTGTGGTCCTTTGATATTTCCCATGCCTTGTAAACTTCAATTGACTTATCCAAATCCAAATTAGCAGACTGCAAAAGCTTTTCTTGCAATTTTTTGTCATAGACGCCCAACACAATGCGATAACGTAGAAGTGACGACTCTAGGCCTTCAAACTCACAAGATTTGATTAATTTTCTTAAATTTAGTAGAAAATTATCGAATGGCTAAATTCCTTGATCTCTTTTGTAAAAATTAAGTCTTCCAAACACTATATTTTTTTTTTTGGAATACAGTAACTTTCAAAAGATTTTTTAACTGCAGTGTACGACTTCTTTTCATCTACATCAAGATCGAACGTGTTGTAAAGATCAATGGCGTCTGGTCCCACGTCATTTAAAAATATAGCAATTTTAATGCCATCTTTCTTCCCATCAATACCCGATGCGATTTCAAATATGTCATAATTTGTTATGAAACGTCTCCAATTTTCGGCGAGGTTGCCTTGAATATTTAAATCATCAATCTTTTTAACAAACTCCATTTTCTTTTTTAACATTTAAACTCGTTATTTTACGAGTTGTTTCTGTATTTTACTTTTAATTTCTTTTTAATCCTATTTATTGTTATAATTTTCTTCAAATTTCATATTCTGTTTACTTCACCACAATTTTAAATTGTGTGAAGTAATGCAATCGTGAAAAAAAAAATCTTACATACCCCAAATTTTCTTTTTTCTTTTGTTTTGTACCATCCTCTATCTAAATAGCCAAAAAAAAATTTGGTGTACGTCTGTGTGTGCGTGGGTGGGTGGGTGGGTGGTTGAGTGGGTGTGTGGGTGGTTGGGTGAGTTTTCTGCATAGGATCTTGATGAAACTTTGGCAAATGATTCAGGTTCACTTGAAAATGGAAGATCTGGATTCATTTCAAATTTGAACAAAATGGCGGAGGGTCTCCCGAGCACCTGTAAGTTTAAATCTTGAATAACTTCTGATCCTGGGCTATGATCTTTTTGAAACTTGGTATATAATGTTTTAGTATTGCTTCCAATATTTCTGCATACCAACTTTCGGTTTGTCACTTCCGGTTAAAAAGTTTTTTTCCAGGTGTTTATCCCTACTGTAGCCTACAATTACCGATCGATTTTCATGAAACGTTGCGAAAAGTTTTTAAATAACATGAGAAAGATTTTATCAGCTTTTGGAGCACATTGGATAGAGGGTTGGGGGGTCCACCATACAACAGGTAGTTTTTTCCACAAAGTTTTTATGTTTGTTGGGAGCATAAAACATTCATTCGTGAATGAATTTTGATGACGATAGTGAACAAAGTGGTGGGGGGTCCCTGGAGCACCTGTTTTTTTGAAAGCTCTAAAACATCTGTACCTGATAAGCGAATTGGATGAAACTTGGTACATGAGTATGTAGTACGGTTTACAATAGTTCTGCATCCCAACTTCCGGTTTTTCACTTCCGGTAAAAAAATTTTTGTTGTACTTTTTTGAAGTTTTTAGTTTAGTTTCATAAAGACACTGTATGCACACTACAGCCTACAATAATGAAGTGATTATGATGAAACTTATGGAATAGGGTTCCAATTAGTGTGAGAAGATAATTATCATGTTTTGGGACACATTGATCAAAGTGGTGGGGGGTCTACCATACAAATGCTGACTTTTCACACTTTGCTTTTTAAGTTTGTTGGGAGCATACAGACTTCATTCATTAATTTATTTTAATGACACTTTGGAAAAAGATGGAGACTTAAGTAACAAAGAACTGATTAGTTTTTGGATAATATTGGAATAAGTGGTGGGGGTCCTCCCGAACACCTGTTTAATGTGTCACACTTTTTTCAATATTTGTTGGGAGGACACAGCATTCGTTCGTGAACCAATTTTGATGACACTTTGGAAAAAGATGCAAACATGTATGGTGAAGAACTGATTAGTTTTTGAGCGATAGTGAACAAAGTGGTGGGGGGTGTCCCATACACCTGTTTTTTTAAAGCTCAATAACATCTGTACCTGATAATCGAATTGGATGAAACTTGGTACATGAGCATTTAGTATAATTTACAAAAATTCTGCATCCCAACTTCCGGTAAAAAAAATCTTTTTTTAATTGTAGGCAGTTTTTTCAGTATCTTTATGCACAAAACAGCCTACAATAATGAAGTGATTATGATAAAACTTATGGAAAGGTTTCAATTAGTGTAAGAAGATAATTATCATCTTTTGGGACACATTTATCAAAGTGGCAGGGGGTCTTCCATACAACTGCTGACTTTTCACACTTTGTTTTTAAAGTTTGTTGGGAGCATACAGATTTCATTCATTAATCAATTTTAATGGCACTTTGAAAACAGATAAAGACTTTATTGACAAAGAATTGACTAGTTTTTGGACAATATTGGGATAAGTGGTGGGGTCCTCCCGAACACCTGTTTATTGTTTCAATGTTTGTTGGAAGCATACAACATTCGTTCGTTAAGTAATTTTGATTACACTTTGCAAAAAGATGCAAATATGTATGGCAAGGAACTGATTAGTTTTTTTTAGCGATAGTGAACAAAGTGGTAGGGGGTCCTCCAAGCACCTGTTATTTTGGAAGCTCCATAACTTCTGTACCTGATAATCGAATTGGATGAAATTTGATACATACACATTTAGTACGGTTTACAACAGTTCTGCATCCTAACTTCCGGTTTGTCACTTTCGATAAAATGTTTTTTTTACTTTTTCTCGTACAACAGAATTTATGTTTGTTGGGATACTACTGCCTGCTTTAATGTTTTTGTTATTAGAACTACGAGATCCATAATATTGGTTAGCTTTTAACTAAAGTATTTATGGATATTAGCTCATTATATATCCAGAACACTATGTTTCCAGAGCTGTGGTAAGGTCAGCCTATGCATCAGCGTCGCAATATTTTTTTTTTATTTTTGTTTAAATAACTTTCCACGCACAAATTTTTTGGTTTACTTTTTGTAAAATTATGAAAAAAAAAACAAAATTAATTTCTTTTAAATTTATAATTATCAATATCAATTGCGCCATGTTGTGTACCAGTCGAGTTACAGTTTTTATATTAATTTTTATTTTATCATTCTCATATACAATCATTTACAATCTTCATATGTATTAGTGTTATACAAAATATTACTCTAAATGGTATAAACTGCTTAACAGTATAGCAATACAATATTGCAACTAATAAGTACTAAGCGGATGCATATTATATTGATACAGTTGCGCTTTGCTATGTGCTGAAAGACAATACCAAAATATTGAAATATATGTTATCTCTGACAGCCAAGCAGCACTCTTGGAACTAAAATCTACGCGCTTTGATTTAAAACTGGTATGGGCATGCTACCAAAATCTACTAAAAGCCCCTGCCATAATAGAGTCACACTTGTGTGGGCACCCAGCCACACAGGAATACAACGAAATGATATTACTGACGCTTTAGCAAAGCAAGGTGCCAATAAAAAGTTGGTTGAACCGGAACCATGCTTTGAAATGGCCAAGAGTTCGCTCAAAAACACAATCTAAACATGGGAACAGGAACAAAATGCTAAATTATGGAAAAGCAGAGAGGGTCTAGTACACTCCAAAAAGTTTCTAGGTAACCTCCCTGTTTCACCCTTAAAAACAATTGACTTAAACAGAGAGTCTCTAAGAATTTTAACTTTGAGCTTTACTGGCCATGGTCCTTTAAACCAGCATCTTAACAAAATGGGCCTTTTTGTTTCCGACAGGTGTAGGTTCTGCTACTCGGACGCGGAAACGATGGAATACGTCATCTGCAGCTGTCCTGAACACTCTTGGCACAGATACAGATGTAAAAGTAATATTACCGATGGTAAAATTACCGGTAAAATTGGTAATATTACGTAATATTACTTAGGCTTGGTAAAATTGGTAAAATTGCAATAAAATTTGAATCTTTATTTACTAAACATTAGAGTTTGTGCTTTTTTGTTGAAACCCTGTACTGCAATTGACAATTACGTTCACATTGTTGTGAAAATATCTCGCCTGATCGATCGATTTAAGGCTGAACACCTATATGTGTAGTAAATTTTAACGTCGTATCTACGTGTTGCCACAAGGTAGAGCACTTTATGCAAACATTTATTTTGTTTTCTGGTGTCGATCGGTGGGTTGAATTTGGTATTTTTTCCCCCGGTAGCAATAACGCAGCTATTCCGGATGAGGCAAAAGCTAAATCTTTGTCATTTCGGGATCAAATTGCTGCCATGAAGAACGTTTCTCTTATACCCTTATATTGGCAGTTTGCTGATGATCCGTGCTAAACACCCTCAAAGGTCACTTGTGTAGTCATTTTTTTCACGACCCAATTTCACATTGAATGATTAAGCAGCAGCAACTGTCAACGCTTTGATGTAAATTTTTGCTGCGAAATTCACGTTCATATATTAATTTTCCTGGCGTTTTTAAAGCCCAAAATCTTTACCCATTTGCGATTTATATTTTTCCTATGAACGAGAAAGAAACTATGCATGAATTAGATTTTGATGTAACGTATTGCACGCGTAATTAATACATCTATCTTAGTGTCGGCCAGTGGCATTTGTAGTACGCAAAAAGTGACATGTTTAACGCCATTGACAATTCTCAATTGCCGGAAAAGCGTTGAACCGGGTACATTTTCCAACCAGATGCGATGAAAGGAGCTTGTTTGCATTGTAAATAAAGTAAGATTCATCGAAAATAAGTATGCATGGTTATCTGTTATTCGCTCTCTGCATTTGAGCCATTGAAATGCTTTTCTACTTCCATTCGATGTGTAATACCTAAACATTTTCGAATATGGCAGTGTTTTCAAAAAGGCATAATTTTTCATAACAGTGAAGAAAGCAGTTATCTTTGTAGCCAGTGTGTTCAGGATTTGTTGCATTTTTGCAACTGTTAAAGAAGCGTGTACTCTGTTTTCTGGATGTCCTGCTAAAAGAACAACAGCTGAACTTTGTTTATGTATGGATGGGGTATAAAAGTATTTTCCATTGTTGCATATGTACCTGTCTGATACTCTGCGAGTATGTGTGTTTACGCTCGATAATAATGTATTTGATTTGCATATTGTGTTTTTATAAACTAGATGGTCATCAATTTTGAATTAAATGAAATTGCAATTTGCAACTATATTTAAATATTTTGAGAGTTTATATTTTACCAATATTACCAATTTTACCAATCTTACCGGTAATTTTACGGTAAAATTACCACAAATATATTTTACCGGTAAATTTACATCTGTAGGCACAGATACAACCAACTTGGTCATAGAAGACTAACACTTCCACTACCACAAAACGCCACACCAATTCAGCTAATAAATTTTATTAAAAGCCTCAACGTGGATTACAGAATACAACCAGTAACGGCACAGACGACGACTGACTAATAACAAAATCAAAGTAAGCATAATAGACCCTCAGCTTGCAGTGTTACTTAAACTACAAGGCCCATAGAATTACGGATTGTACGTGTTGTTGTCGGTTAAAGGTCAGAAGTCTTTTTAATATTTGGGGGAGAGTACTCACATAATGCACCTGCTGAATCCACTCGCTCGGAACCTGGGGACTGGAGTTATTCAACAAAATCGGCTGGAAATGTTTTTTTGCTTCCTTGTAAGCGAAATAATTCGTAAATGGTGCACTTTAGGATACTGGTGCCTTGGAACGTTCTTATTCCCCGCAAGGTCTGAGTTTTTATTCGATCGCAATTTGCTTGATGGCAGTCAAAAGGGTGAAATGTCAGCTTTAATTAACATTTGTGTTGCCTTTACCCATATTCAATATTAACAACAATTACAGCAGTTCAAAAAACCGCGAAAATTCCTTAGTTGCAAAATTAAATTTCTCAACGAATTTTCAACTTAATGAAATGCGGTTTTAAAATTTGCAAAGTGCTTAGAAAACTGAAGATTTTAAAAACATTCTCTAACATGATCTGGGACCGAGTTAAGGCCCATTTTTTTTTATTAACTAATATTTTTAAACAAAAAGTTTATGATTATGTTGTTAAATTAACACATATTGCATAATCATGATTTTTTACCAAAAAGTAGTTCATTACTTTTCCATTAAATTTATTACAATAATATTCAATTATAGATCGCGTCGCTACGTGTTCTACTTCGTGCGTCTGTTGTATACTACAGTACGTTTCCTTTTTTCATAGAGTATGTTATTAGCAGGAGTCAGATTAGCCAATCGCGTGTTCGGTAGGTCCCCAGACCCAGCATCTTGTCAGCACAAAGCATCATTTTTGAGGGAAAGGCTCCGTCCCTGCCAATATATTTCATATACAAAATCAAGGTCACAATTGGTATTTTAAAAACAAAATGGGTCATAACTCGGTCCTAAATCATGTAAGAGAGGCTTTTTTAAAATCTTTGGTTTTCTAAGCACTTTGCAAAATTTAAAACCGCATCTCGTTAAGTTCGTTCGTTTAATTCGTTGAGCAATTTAATTTTGCAGCCGCTGTAATTGTTGTTAATATTGAATATAGGCTTAGGCAACACAATTGTTAATTAAAGCTGACATTTTACCCTTTCGACTGCCGCAGATTGCGATCGGATAAAAACTCAGACCTTGCGGCCTGCCCAAAGTGCAAAAACTATTAGACCGAATGAAACCTTTCAAAGCTTATTTTTTTTGTTGAGGTTTCAGCTACAAGATAGAGGGATCAATTATATTATAAACAATTATTTGCACCAGCATCCTAAGGTGCACCATTTACGAGTTATATCGCCTACAAGGAAGCAAAAAAAAATTCCTGCCGAATTTGTTGAATAACTCCAGTCCCCAGGTTCCGGGCGAGTGGACACGGCAGGCCCATTATATACCCTCCCCCAGAGAGTAAAAAAAGTTCTGACCTGTAACTGACAACAACACGTAAGCCATATCTTTTTCCGTTATTCTATGGGCCTATAACAGCAAGTCTTAAGGCCCTCCAATAAAAAAAATATGTTTCCATTTTAAGTATATTACATCCTGGGTATATTTGCTTGTCAGAAACACAATTCTATTCTCAAAAAATATTTTGAAAGCAATTGGACAGGGAAATAATTTCAAAGAACTAAGGCCAACTTTCATAAAGTCAAAAACAAACACTGCAAATATGCTTGTGAATTCACAAATATTTGACAGGACAAAATTTTGGAGAAGGTGAAATTTACGAAACAGAATTTAATTTTTAATTTTGATGTTTGTTGTTAATAAACATATAACATAAATATTGCTTTGGCGCTTAAAAACTTTTGTCATAAATTGTTGTTGCTTCTGTCATAATTTGGTATGCCTACTGTCAAAAATTTGATGATGCTAAAAAGCTATTCCAAATTTTGATGCTTCGTTATGGTGAATGAATATTAATTTCAAAAGATAAAATTTTGACAATTAATAATTATCATCTGTCATTATTTCGTGGATTCGCACAGAGCAAGAGTATAAAATAGTTTTTTCTTTTATCTTATCTTCGACTAGTAGATTCTTGTTTGAGTTTAGAATGGTTGTAATTCTTGCCATCATTCTATGTAAATACAAGATGCTATTTCATCCACGACTGAAAAAAATTTCGAATAATTCGCAGTTTGCCTGCTAAAGGTTTTATCACCATAATGAAATACATCATAGATAGCATAGAAAAACGACACAATAGACATCATACAAAAAACAAAATCAAATCCTTACATGTTTTGGTACAGAAATATCAAAAGGTTAGAATGAGAACAATATATAAAATATAAAATAAAAATTTAACGGAAAATGTTAAATTTTTTATGTTATATAAACGATATTACTATACCAATATAGGTTAAGATTTGATTTTGTTAGGGAATATTTATCTACTATTGTAGAATGTAACGGCCGTTACATTCTACAACAAGTTAGAGAATGTATAACATTACAATGGAAGACATAAACATGGAAAGCATATATTCTTTAGCAGTTGTGGATAAAAAATATTTCTTTAATGTCATTTCCGTTTAAAACTTATCAATTATAAAAACAATAGCTATTGTATTTCTTATATTGTGTAACGGTGATAAGATTATGTTAAGATAAACTGGTTTAGTAAATATCAGAATTCACGTACATTTGTTCATTTATCAAACTTGAACAAGGTTTGACTTTTCATAGCTATTGTAACAATCTTTAATTTATCTCGGATTTTGAGTGGCTAAATGTTAGATCGAGTGGCCAACTTTCACCAACTTTACCATGAAGCGATTGCTGTTAAATTTTTATAAACATATGTGTTAAACATCTTCATATTTAAATAAATAAAATTGGAAAGGTTGCTCTAAAAATTGTTAGATCAAACTGAAAGTTTGTTTTGGAAATCAAGGTGAAAAATATGAAGGGGCTAAAATCTCAAGCTCTGAGATATCAAGACTTCGGTTTTGGTTAAGGATTTTGATATAGTTTTCGGCATAAAACTTTTATGAGGACATTGTTTTTAGTTTTGGGCTGCGATGTTTATCAAACATAAAACTCTTTGTAAAAGTAGAAGTATTTTATCTCTGTTTCGAAATTTATTACAAAACTAACACGAAACATCAATTCGTCACCGGAAAATTATAACAGATCGTATATCATCATAATTTAGTGAAAAGATGATACACTCAGCAAACTACTCAAAAACCTCTCCATTTAGCGTTCGAGAAAATACTACAAAATCACAAATTCATATTTCTTTCAAAATTCCAAAAATATTGTAAAAATTAAGTAAAATAAAACTTTTTTCACAATTCTAAAAATATTGCAAAAATTAGAATAAAATCAATGATTAAAACTTTTTCAAAAATTCTAAAAATATTGCAAAAATTATAACAAAATCAAAGATTAAAACTTTTTTCAAAAATTCTAAAAATATTGCAAAAAGTAATCAAAAATTGAAACTGTTTTCAAAATTCCAAAAATATTCCAAAAACTAGAATAAAATCTATTTATGCTTTTTCTAAATTCTAATAATATTCCAAAAACTGTTAAAAATTCAAACTTTTTCCAAAATTCTAAAAATATTGCAAAAATTATAACAATATCAAAAATTGAAACTTTTTTCAAAATTCTAAAAATTATAATAAAATCACAAATTTAAAATTCTAAAAATATTTAAAAAAATTAATCTAAGCAGTCTTATCGTTTTTCAAATGAAATCCATTTTATAAACAGTGGAGCTTATCAATTAGCTTATCTAAATGTATTACACGTAGAAAGAAGCAAACACTTACCATATCGACTTTTTTTTGAAACATAATTTTGCCACCAATGTACAGATATGAGAAATAACGCAGCTGGAATGCACCATAGCTGCACGGTATTGTACTTAACAGGCCATGCAAGTAATCCGGAAACTTGAGCTAATATTGCCAAGCCATCTAAGCAATATTTTTTAGTAATTTTCGGTTCTTCATATGATCGTGCCAATGGAGCTGAAATGGTTCTATGTCAAGATATATTGATATAGT
The DNA here is from genome assembly GCA_963693315.1 of Diogma glabrata. Taxonomy (NCBI): domain Eukaryota; kingdom Metazoa; phylum Arthropoda; class Insecta; order Diptera; family Cylindrotomidae; genus Diogma; species Diogma glabrata. The sequence continues at coordinate 204,156,791 of OY856187.1, forward strand.
TTTTCGATGAAATGTGGAACTCACCCAATAATCCAGGTATAAAGCACAGGCAGTTTGTTAACATAACACCTTGTATTGAATCTATATTTGGTAAAATATAAACGGTAAGCAATGCTAACCCGATTACATGAAATGTTTCAAGAAGAAGCACAAGCATAAATATAGGATAATTTAATTTTGGAACAGTTTTAAAGAAACACATTCGAAACGAACGGAAAAATACACCAAATTCTGGAGCAGAATAAGCAAAGAAAATACACCATAGCCAGGCTATTCGTTGAGTGGTTGGAATTATTGCAATATATTCTTTTTCAGGTTCTGAAAATACAGAAAATATTGCATATATACGTAAGTGATATTTTACATTCGTCATACCGAAAACTCGTTTTCCAAATACCAACAAAAAAATGTACTTACGATTTATATTACAAAATGGTACTTGGGCATTTTGTTTCACATGTGATGTCATAAATAATAACGATAATTTTGACAGAACACCTGCCCCCAACACAACCAAAAAAACCAGAATAGAAACAAAAACTTTAAATATTTTTATAAATAAATCAAATTTAATGGTTGATTCCTTTAGTCTGTTTTTTTTTTTAACTGTCTGATTATATGGAGCGTTTAGTAAGTTTGTAATACGCTTTCCTGGTTTCGGTGCCTCATTGTCAGATCCTTCTTCAGATGAAGACCGATGTGAGGATCCACTTTTGTTTTGATTCATATTATTTTTTTAATACTTTGACTTATTATTTTTTCTTTCTTAGTAACTTAGTATCATTTCAGTGTAAACTTGTTTCACTGACTTAAACGATAGTTTGTGTTATACTAAATGTTATTCTGTTTATTTTGTTTGGGTTTAGAATTAAAATCAATAAAATAATAATAATAAAGGTTTACGTCGAATTTTAGATCCATAAAATAATTTGGAAAGATAAAATTATGTCAAATTCACAATTACAAAACCAGTTTTGTAGTGTTTCGCCTTTTATCACTTTCTATGAGTAACACAACTTATCAAGTTGATATTTACGATCCAATCAAAACTTAAGTAAACTTAATTAAAACTTATAACTTATGTTATAACTTATGAGTTTAATTGATCCAAAAATCCCCAATAAATTTAAATTCACTTGATGTAGTTTAATATAAATACATATAAGACTACAAATTGACCAAGTGTCAACCATTGATTTCATATTGATTGGAAACAATCAATAATGACTAAACAATCGTGACTTAGGATTTTAATTAGAATAAAAATGTTCCCCATTCTATGAATTCACACAAAGTATTGTCTAGAAATTTAATGCAAAAAATCCCACATAATGTAAAAACATTTCCATAATATGGAGTCTAATGACAGTGGAAAAATTTAACTTAAGTAAACTAAATAAGCGATGAAGAAGTTTCAACTTCGAAATTGTCATCGCCTCAACGACGTAATCGATAGCGTGTCTGCCTAAGGATTCGAGCCAGGCACTGACGAGAAATAGTGCTCGTACTGACAAGATTGATGTGGTGAGTTGGGGTGAGTTTTCTGCATAGGATCTGGATGAAACATTGGCAAATGATACAGGTTCACTTGAAAATAGAAGATCTGGATTCATTTTAAATTTGGACAAAATGGCGGAGGGTCTCCCGAACACCTCTAAGTTTAAATCTTGAATAACTTCTGATCCCGAGCTATGATCTTATTTAAAAAGTTTTTTTTTCAGGTGTTTATCCCTACTGTAGCCTACAAATACCGATCGATTTTCATGAAACGTTGCGAAAAGCTTTTAAATAACATGAGAAAGATTTTATCAGCTTTTGGAGCACATTGGATAAAGGGTTGGGGGGGTCCACCATACAACAGGTGGTTTTTTCCACAAAGGTTTTATGTTTGTTGAGAGCATAAAACATTCATTCGTGAATGAATTTTGATGACACTTTGGAAGAAGACGCAAACATGTATGAAAAAGAACTGATTAGTTTTTGAGCGATAGTGAACAAAGTGGTGGGGAGGTCCCTGGAGCACCTGTTTTTTTGAAAGCTCTATAACTTATGTACCTGATAATCGAATTGGATGAAACTTGTACATGAGTATGTAGTACGGTTTACAATAGTTCTGCATCCAGTAAAAAAACTTTATTTGTACTCTTCTGAAGTTTTTTCAGTGTCTTTATGCACACTACAGCCTACAATAATGAAGTGATTATGATGAAACTTATGGAATTGGGTTCCAATTAGTGTAAGAAGATAATTATCATCTTTTGGGACACATTGATCAAAGTGGTGGGGGGTCTACCATACAAATGCTGACTTTTCACACTTTGCTTTTTAAGTTTGTTGGGAGCGGTAACGAAGGGGTAACGAAGAACTGATTAGTTTTTGGATAATATTGGAATAAGTGGTGGGGGTCCTCCCGAACACCTGTTTAATGTGTCACACTTTTTCAATGTTTGTTGGGAGCACACAGCATTCGTTCGTGAACGAATTTGATGACACTTTGGAAAAAGATGCAAACATGTATGGCAAAGAACTGATTAGTTTTTGAGCGATAGTGAACAAAGTGGTGGGGGGGTCCCTGGAGCACCTGTTTTTTTGAAAGCTCTATAACATCTGTACCTGATAAGCGAATTGGATGATGAGTATGTAAGGGTAGGGGTCTACCATACAACTGCTGACTTTTCACACTTTGTTTTTAAAGTTTGTTGGGAGCAGACAGACTTCATTCATTAATCAATTCTAATGACACTTTGGAAAAAGATGGAAACTTAAATGACAAGGAACTGATTAGTGTTTGGACAATATTGGGATAAGTGGTACGGGGTCTCCCGAAAACCTGTTTGCTGTGTCAGCATTTTTTCAATGTTTGTTGGGAGCACACAGCATTCGTTCGTGAACCAATTTTGATGACACTTTGGAAAAAATGCAAACATGTATGGCAAAGAACTGATTAGTTTTTGAGCGATAGTGAACAAAGTGGTGGGGGGTGTCCCATACACCTGTTTTTTTAAAGCTCAATAACATCTGTACCTGATAATCGAATTGGATGAAACTGTGTACATAAGCATTTAGTATGGTTAGCAAAAATTCTGCATTCCAACTTCCGGTTTTTTACTTCCGGTAAAAAATTTTTTGTTTTAATTGTTGGCAGTTTTTTCAGTATCTTTATGCACACTACAGCCTACAATAATGAAGTGATTATGATAAAACTTATGGAAAGGTTTCAATTAGTGTAAGAAGATAATTATCATCTTTTAGGACACATTGATCAAAGTGGCGGGGGATCTACCATACAACTGCTGACTTTTCACACTTGGTTTTTAAAGTTTGTTAGGATCATACAGATTTCATTCATTAATCAATTTTAATGGCATTTTGAAAAAAGATAAAGCTTTGTTGACAAAGAATTGACTAGTTTTTGGACAATATTGGGATAAGTGGTGGGGTCCTCCCGAACACCTGTTTATTGTTTCAATGTTTGTTGGAAGCATACAACATTCGTTCGTTAAGTAATTTTGATTACACTTTGCAAAAAGATGCATATATGTATGGCAAAGAACTGATTAGTTTTTTTAGCGATAGTGAACAAAGTGGTAGGGGGTCCTCCAAGCACGTGTTATTTTGGAAGCTCAATAACTTCTGTACCTGATAATCGAGTTGGATTAAATTTGGTACATACACATTTAGTACGGTTTACATCAGTTCTGCATCCTAACTTCCGGTTTGTCACTTCCGATAAAATTTTTTTTACTTTTTCTCGTACAACAGAATTTATGTTTGTTGGTATACAACTGCCTGCTTTAATATTTTTATTATTGGAACTACGAAGTCCATAATATTGGTTAGCTTTTAATTAAAGTATTTTATGGATATTATAGCTCATTATATATCCAGAACACTATGTTTCCAGAGCTGTGGTGAAGTCAGCCTATGCATCAGCGTCGCAATATTTTTTTTGCAATCCATACGATAAATAAATAAACTATTCGTATAATTTTCCCACTTTTATTTACACAACCCAAAAAGTTTTCGTTCAAAAAATGAATTTTTAAATTATTTATTTACTTTACAAGAAAAAAACATAAACCAATAAAACTAACAACAACAAGAGATATGAAATTGTCAGTTGTAATTTCCCAAGGGCGGTGATAATTCGAAATAACTTTTTGCTAAAAATTTCGAAAGCAAATATATTGATAAAAGCACCAGGCCGTAAGCCGAGGGCTTTTATCAGTACCACTTGCTTGAGGAATTTTCCAAAAAATTACTAGAATTTATCATCGAACGCGGAGAATTCGTTTAGAAAATTTTTTGCCATTTTTCATCTTTATAGATATAATTCTACTGTACGTGTGTATGACTTCTCCTAAACGGCTGGACCGATTTGAATGAATGTTTTTGTATGCGTTTGGGTGGCACTCCGGATGGTTTAGATTCACAAACCAGCCCGGCAGATGGCTCTGCCGTCGGCATTGTCACTGAACTCCTCCTCAACGGCTGGCCCGATCTGAATGAATTTTTTGTATGCGTTTGGATGGCACCCTGGATGGTTTAGATTCAAAAATCAGCCCGGCAGATGACGCAGCAGTCGGTATTGTCACTGAACTCCTAAACGGCTGGACCGATTTGAGTGAATTTTTTTGTATGGGTTTGGATGTCGCCCTGGATGGTTTAGATTCACAAATCAGCCCGGCAGATGGCGCTGCAGTCGGTATCTAGGTTATTTATCTATACTGCAACTAAACGGCTGGTTTATTCAGGTACGAGTCAATATAATTCAACTATTCTTTATCTTACTCGCTTCGGTATTAGTTACTCTTCTTTTATTGATTGAAATGGTAATTTCAACTACATTAAAAACGTTAAAAACATATAACGCATAATAAAACTTTCAACAGTTTTAACATAATTTATTATGATCCAAGGAACAAATAAGAAACATTTATTTTGATCCAAGGAACAATTATGATCCAAGCAATTGAAAAAAATTAGAAAACTGGATGTTAGTCTACGATTTAAATTCATGCTTTACAAACTAAAACGACGATAAATGTTTTTAAAAAATTCCAACATTAATTTTGAATTTAAATAGGAAATAAAACACAAGTAAAAGGAAAATTTAAAAAAAAACAAATGAAACAGTTTTGTGCAAACCAAAATAAATTAAAACGGTAAGTAATGTAACGGTAAAAAATTATTTATAATTTATATGCAACTAGCGGGACCCGGCGTGCTTTGCTACGCCAATAAATAAAGTTTGTGTGTATACATTTTTTTGACGTAGTTGTATTAATTTCAAAGAGTAGTAATGAGAAATGATTTTCTATTTTTTTTTAAATATGAATGTAAAACGATCAGCATTCTAGTTGATCAGTAAAATATAAAAAATTAGTATTATATATAAAACAAAGGATATATAAAAATACGCGATCTAATAAGTTTTCAGGTGTGTAAGGTTTCAGGTGTGTCTCTATATTGAACATTATACGGAACAAATATAGATTCACAAATGTTCACAGTGCTCATGCCGTTTAATATACGCTTTCTTTACTGGTAGGTTATTAAAAAAGTTACAAAAAAATTGTAATCGTGATGTCATTCAATGGTCAGCAAGGGCAGTTAGAATAGTGACAATACATTCGATGAAGATGGATACAAACACATTTACAAATTTTAAACATACCCACATTAATTTTTATAAATAGAAGATAATGATGCAAAAAGAATTAAAATTTTATTTTGGAGTTTTGTATTAAACTTCTAGGCAGTAGTATGTGTGAATTCATAGGATGAGAAATATTTCTAATTAGTCAACATCCTGAGTTATTGTAGTCATTATTGATTGTTGCAAATCAATGCGAAACTAATATCTGACACACGGTCAATATATTGCCATATATAGACAACATTATGGGAATATTAATTTTTTGGAGTTTTGTGAGTGATTAAGCTTAAAGTAAGTGTTGAAAGTAATATTCCCGACACTAAGTAATTATTGTCAGGATTGAATTTAAACTTATCAGAGACATCATCCCAACAGACGTTGTCTGCATGATATTTCAAGCGATTAGGATATTAAACAAAGTATGAAATGAAAGACAAATAAAATAAACATCAATTTTTCTTAAAACAATATTGTTTGTTTAATTTTATCTTAATGCGAGTTGAGGAACAATATTTTTAGTCAATTCCTGAGGAGTATAAATGAATAAACTTGACGGTTTTCCAACGCGAGAACACGCCACATATAATTGGCCATATGAAAAGACCGGATTTTCTAGATCCAACCCACAAATCGACATTGTTTGACCTTTCGACTTATTAATAGTCATGGCGAATGCCAAGCGAATTTCAAATTGCAGACGTCTGAATGGAATGGGTGAATCTGAAGGGATCATTGGGATTATCCAGAATCATTGGGATCATCCAGCCGTTTAGTTGCAGTATAGATAAATAACCTAGATACCGACTGCAGCACCATTTGCCGGGCCTATTTGTGGATCTAAACCATCATTGGGATTATTGAGAATTTCATAATAGGTGATTTACATACATCGATATTTTATATGATTATCTGACGTCATCGATAGCACGCGCAGCTAAGCCACATTCATCGATATTTTATGGGCGCAATTAATTTACATACTTCGATACTTACATGATTATCTACATACTATAATAGCTGATTTACAAACATTGATATTTTATATGATTATCTGACGTCATCGCTAGTACATGTAGATTCATCGATAGATTCATCGATAATTAATGGTTAACTGACATCATCATCAATTTCATATGCAGTCAAGCTCATCGATATTCACCGTCGTGTATATAATTCTGCATGAATAATTCAAGTCATCGAGGCCGTAAGCAGCGAATCTATATTCATCAATATTTGTATCAATATTTTTATCTATTTCATCAATATGATTTTGCATGTTTAACCGAAATCATCATCAACTTCACATGCAGTTCATCGATCTCATAGGCAGTTGATATGCATTCATTAGCTAATACTTTAGTCTATACTCATCACGTATTGTTCGTCACATATGTAATTGAAACCGTGGTGCGGAAAGCAATTCAAGAAAAGAAATACAGTCCACTACATCGCATCCTCAGTCGGCCGCATCAGTCAATGTAAAAACAATACTTACCTGGGTAATAACAAGAAATTCGCTCGAAATTTATTTATTTATTATTCATATTCACAAAATATAACATATTCACAAAAATTAACACTAAAAATTTATAAGATAAATAAAAATTTACAATAAAAATAAAAATTTACAATAAAAATAAAAATTAGAAATTTACAATATATATTGTAAATTTGTAATTGTAATTTGTATATATATATATATATATATATATATATATATATATATATATATATATATATATATATATATATATATATATATATATATATATATATATATATATATATATATATATATATATATATATATATATATATATATATATATATATATATATATAAGAAACTAGCAGGCACGGCGTGCTGCGCTACGCTTATAAATAAAGTTTTTGCGTAGGAGTCATTCCATATGAAATCATCGAAAAAAAAACAAAAAACGCTGCTGCACTATTTTAGATTTTGCTTAAACTTTGTGGAAATGTTCTTTAGGGTTCCACAAACCAAAATCCATAGGGATTGATTTTTCGCACACGCCACTTCCGGTCCACACAAAATAAAGCAATTGAAAAGTCTTATTTTGGTGTTTTGTGGTTTTAGCTGTAAAAAATTTTCTAATAAAGATATCTACTCGACCAAGGTGGAATTGGAAAACGGAAGGATAATTGTTTCTAAAACAAAAATAAAAACTCACATAATTCATATGCCTGAAAAATAACAGGGTTTTGAAAATACGTGTATTTCATTGATTTCCAGAGATTTTCAATTGACACCAGGATCTGCACTGTTGAATTTAAAAGTCTAATCGTTCTAGATTAGTTCAAAGTGCACATTGTTCGTTCCTTAGTTCAAAGTGCACATATTGTAAGATAATTAAAAATTGAAATCGACTGGTTTGGTCAACTCTTAATGAAAAAAATCTTTGCTTGAAATTTTGAAATTTTAGCATATTTAGCATATTTGCATATTTCAGGCTACAATTTGGACGTGTTTGATAAGAGACAAAAATAATAAATTGGCAGGATACTTAGTTTTTACCTTTAGCTTTAAAAAGCTTCAAGGTTAGTTTTAAACAGGCGTTTAAAGAGAAGCAAACATCATAGCCATTTGTTTTTTTTTAATTTTATTTTTTAGTATATTTTTATACTGACGTGAGTACTTATCCACCGACAAATTTATTTTTTAAAAATAAGTATATATAATGTAACCACGAAGATCTTTATAACTAAAAAATTAATTTTACTACTATAATTAGCCTTCACTAAAACTTTCAGGCTTTTGTTTTGTCCACAACACTATAGTTTTAAATAGAAATAAAGAAAAATGGTTTCAAATTTAAAGAGTTTATTTAATTCCGGTCGATAAAATTTTTTCATGTTGAGATAAGTAGATAAATAAATGATATTAGGAACCATGGTATTAAGTGTTATTTTATTTTTTAAACTTAACATTTGGTCTTACAGTATTCATAGTTTCAGAGTTATCAGTTATCGTACTCTATCAGTTATCAGTTATCGTACTCTTAATTGACTGTGGGAAAGCGGAGCAAAACTGTGATAGCTCCTCGTATTTTCAATTGTATTATTATCCATAAATTTTCATTGACAAAAGTGTTTCGGTAGCATCAACATCAGAATTTGATATAAAAAAAAATTCTATACCAGGCATTTGATTAACACAAAAATCAAACATCGCTCTAGGTGTTAGTATATGATGATCTGCAGTTCGTTGCAGGCTAGCTTTCCTTACAGTCCGTTTAATTGTACCTCCTGCACCATCACTAGCACTCTTGCCATGAGAAGTGGCAACCGCTTATTCAATAAAAATTTATCACTTTCACTTATTTTATCTTCTTACCTTCTCTTCACTTACCTTCTCTTCACTAACCCAACCACCAAAAATGGTAAATCGAAATGAAGAAATTTTTAACACTTCACCACTTCACAGTTACAGCATTTGGCTGCAGATCGGATATATAAATAATTAGCAATCAAATAAGTTTTGAAGTAAGCAATAAAAAAAATTGAATGACTTGTTGCATTAGTAGAGGTGTGTCATCTCTATATAGAATATTATACAGAACAAAAATAGATTCACAAATGTTTACAGTGCTCATGCCGTTAATTTTTATAAATAGGAGATAATGATGCAAAAAGAATTAAAATTTTATTTTGGAGTTTTGCAATAAACTTCTATAGACATTATTATGTGTGAATTCATAGGATGAGAAATATTTCTACTTAGTCAACATCCTGAGTCATTGTAGTCATTATTGATTGTTGCAAATCAATGCGAAACTAATATCTGACACACGGTCAATATATTGCCATATATAGACAACATTATGGTATTTATTGAGGTTACTGTTGGCACTTGGCAAAACATTAATAATAATAAATTTATTTTTAATAAAAGAAACACTTGTTTGTATTTCGCAAATTAATTTTTGTTTCTAACTTTATTTATATTTAAAATAAAATTAAAATTAAAAACAGCTCAACCGGTTTCGGATTTTACACCATTTTCAAGAGCTTCAAAATTGTTAATTGTTAACAGTTTTGAAGCTCTTGAAAATGGTGTAAAAACCGAAACCGGTTGAGCTGTTTTTAATTTTAATTTTATTTTCAATATAAATAAAGTTAGAAACAAAAATTAATTTGCGAAATACAAACAAGTGTTTCTTTTATTAAAAATAAATTTATTACAACATTATGGGAATATTAATTTTTTGGAGTTTTGTGAGTGATTAAGGTTAAAGTAATTGTTGAAAGTAATATTCTCGACAGTAAGTAATTATTGTCGCGATTGAATTTAAAGTTATCAGAGACATCATCCCGTAAGACGTTGTCCTGCATAATATTTCAAGCGATTAGGATATTAAACAAAGTATGAAATGAAAGACAAATACTATAATAATTTCATTATTCTTTATTTTGAAATAACATCAATTTTTCTAAAAACAATTCGTTATAATCAATTTTGTTTGTTTAATTTTATCTTAATGCGAGTTGATGAACAATATTGTTAGTTAATTCCTGAGGAGCATAAATGAATAAACTTGACAGTGTTCCAATGCGAGAACACGCCACATATAATTGGCCATGTGAAAAGACCGGATTTTCTAGATCCAACCCACAAATTGACATTGTTTGACCTTGTGACTTATTAATAGTCCTGGCAAATGCCAAGCGAATTGGAAATTGCAGACGTCTGAATGGAATGGGTGAGTCTGAAGAGATCATTGGGATTCGTGGCAGGAGAACAACTTCACTCTCAAATTTGCCGTTCAAAATTGTAGCTTCAAGAACATTTCCCATAATTTTTTTATGACTAATCTTGTACCGTTGCATAGCTTAGGTGCATTTAAATTCCGAAGCAAAATGATAGGTGAGCCATTTTTTAATCGCAAGTTATGTGGTGGCATTCTTGGTAAATCCAGCGAATTCAAAAATGCAACAGGTTTATTTAAAATAAAACCAAAAATTTATTTCTTTTGTTCTAATTTTTTTTTTATTTTTAGGAAAAAGATAAAATTACATTTGCATTAATATTCCTTACAAAAAAAAAATTGTCGAAAAATTAATATTGCCGTTGTCGAGGAAATTAACTAAGGAAATTTTTGTTTCGTTTATTTTTGTTTTTAAAAAATGTTAGTACATATAACAGTTAAAACTGTTAGAAGTTTTATTATGCGTTATATGTTTTTAACGTTTTTAATGTAGTTAAATGAGTAAAAACTGATTGAAATTGCCATTCCAATCAATAAAAGAAGAGTAACTAATACCGAAGCGAGCAAGATAAAGAATAGTTGAATTATATTGACTCGTACCTGAATAAACCAGCCGTTTAGTTGTAGTATAGATAAATAGCCTAGATACCGATTGCAGAGCCATCTGCCGGGCTGATTTTTGAATCTAAACCATCCAGGGCGCCACCCAAACGCATACAATAAAACTCATTCAAATCGGTCCAGCCGTTTAGGAGGAGTTCAGTGACAATACCGACTGCAGCGCCATCTTCCGGGCTGATTTGTGAATCTAAACCATAGGGGGCGCCACCCAAATGCATACAAAAAAATTCATTCAAATCGGTCAAGCCGTTTAAGAGGAGTTCAGTTCATACACACGTACAGTAGAATTATATAGTTTATGATGATGATAAGAATAGTGAAATTTACCTAAATAAAGTAAAATGCTTTAAAATACAACTACATATACTATATTTTATTTACAATTATTCAAGTTATCTATTTATATAAAACATTTTTTTATTCTATTTTTAAAAGTAGTTTTAAATATATTTGTGTCGTATAGTTTTATAAATATATTAAAGTTAGTAATTCCCCGATTTATCAGTTCGTTATTGCCATAATCAGTTCTATGTTTTAATTCTTTCAGATAGCTAGGGTGCCGTGTTTGTCTTATATCGTCATTTTTTTTACCTTATCATTAAAATATGAGACGTTTATATTATTTTGTAAAATATCGTATATAAAACTAGCTGATAACATATCACAACGATGTTCTAGGCAGTTCATATTATTCATAAGTAATTTGAGCTTATCAGTATAGTTCGGATAATCGGCAAAATCGCGTGGATCGTAAACGTGTCTAAGATTAAACAGTAAAAATTGCTTTTGAACAGATTCCATAGAAGTGCAGTAAATTTTCTGAAATGGTACCCAAATGACTGCTCCGTACTCAAGAATGGTGTATGCTAATAAACAGAAAAGTGATTTAGTTACCATAAAATTATCAAATTCTGTTGTCTTTCTTTTTTTAAAACTTAACATTTTCACGCTTTCACTATAGATGAGTCATAGCGTTCTCTTAAAATTAGCTCTGAATCGATTACTACACCAAGATCACGCACTGTACGTACTCGAGTTAGTGTTCTTTCATTTAGAGAATACGTGTAGTATTCGAAATGTTTCTTACGATGAAAGGATATCACTGAGCATTTGTCTACGTTTAATTCAAGCTTGTTTAGTAAGCACCAATTCTCAAGCACAGCGATTTTGTTTTGAAGGAACTGAGCATCGGAATAATTTTTTTCTCCGATAGACAGCAAATATAAATTTTACAGACTTATTTCAGTCAGCAAAGTGGCACTTTTCCTGCCTAGGCAGCAAAGCAAGTACTTTGCTGCCTAGGCAGCAAAATAATTAGACTTCATAGAAATAAACAGATATTGCGATTAAAAAAAAATTTTTTTAATCGATTTTTTTTTCATTTTTAAAATTTTGCTTTATTTTTAAAGGAATAATTATTAAATTACATATCATTGTAAATAATCGGAGAAAAAATTATATGTTCAACTCGGCAGCAAGGTAGATTGACTGCCTTGGCTGAATTCCTAGCCTCGCTCGCTCGGCTATGAACTATCAGCCGCGGCAGTCAATCTACTACTTTGCTGCCTAGTTAAACAAATAACTATTTTTAGTATGATAAACTTTCAGATCATCAGCATAGAAGAGATGCTTAACATCACTCAAAGTTTCTAATAAATCAGCAATAAATATGTTGAACAAAAGAGGCCCTAGATGGCTACCTTGAGGAACTGCATAGGTATATTTTCACTGGTAAGCCTTTACATTTCCGTTTGGTGTTTACTAAATTAAAAAAGTCCAAGCGGCACGTATATCCACTAGAAATAGGTAGATTTCGAGATCAGACAGTTTTGTGTACCAGTAGAATCTGATGTATCAGATTAGTTTAAACAAAACAAACTAATTACAAACAGATATCGAACAAATTTAAAAAACATTAGCTACATATAAGCAAAACTATAACTTTCCAATTTTGCAACAAACAAATATCAAATCTACCACAGAACATATGTGTGACAATTTATGACACAAACCTGCTCTATATCATATGTCGTGCAATTACTGCAAAATATCAAAATAGTTTATTTCTAAGAAAAACAATTAATTTCTTGTATTCAAATCTTTTTATTTTTTTTTTCATTGACTGTTATAAGGTTTTTGGAAGTTGTGGTTGGGGATTGTTGCAAACTTTTTTGTTGAAGCCAACAAGTCAAAAACCTAGAACTGCAGAGGTTTATATTTATAAGAAACGGATTAAAATGTTACCATAAATTCTAAATTTATGAAGTTTTTAAAAATATTATTATTCAAACGGCCGTTATAACGGATTTAAAAAACCAATTTATTTTCTAGTATAAAGCCTTTAGTTCCTTAACAATGTGTCAGATTTGTCTGATTCACAAACATGTCCAAGATATTAATAAAACACACATTTTTAAGGAAGATCATTTGATCTGGCTCCACAAATGCGACCATGAGAGTGGCGGTTTATTCAAACGCATTTTGTGTTTTACAAGCTCTTTTGTTAGAGCCGCTCACTCAGAATCTTCCGACTGCAGAGGTCTATTTTTTGAAAGAAATTGATAAAAAAGGTTTCAAAAATTCTAAATTTATGAAGTTTTTAAAAATATTAATATCCAAACGGCCGTTATAACGGATCTAAAAAACAGAGTTTTTTCTAGTATAAAGCCTCTAGTTTCTTAACCATGAGTTGGATGTGGCTTATTTACGAACTTGTCCAAGATATTAATAAAACACACATTTTTAGAAAAGGCTGTTTGATCTGGCTTTACAAATGCGACCGTGAGAGTGCTGGTTGTTTGAAAAAAAAATTTTTTTTACAAACTTTTTGTTGGAGCTGCTCACTCAGGAACCTCTAACTACAGAGGTCTATTTTTAAAATAAATTGATAAAAAAAATTCTAAAAATTCTAAATTTGTTAATGTTTTTAAAATATTAGTTTGGGCGGTTTTAAAAAATCAATTTTTTTAGAAAAAAGCCTCTAGTTTCTTAACCACGTGTCGGATTTTGCTGATTCACGAACTTGAAAATTTTTTTTACCATTTATGGGCTCTGTTTCTTTTATTTCTTAAGTTTTTTTAGATTTTATTGATCCATGGCTCATTGTTATTACCATAAAACGTATTAGTTAGCTCAAGATCAATGTTAGAAAGTAAGTTTATCGGTAATAAATGTTTCGGATTGTCAATGTCACTAGCAAAATTAATATTGGGTCGATTGAAGTCCCAAAAATGATCTTCTCTTAAATTTGAGGTATTTTTTGTCAGAGACCTATAGTAGGAATTATAAGTAACTTTGCCACCTGTGTTAAATTGTTTAAAAAGATATTTATATATTACAGTGTGAAAGGAAACAGTGTCCTTATTACAGTGTGAAAGGAAACATAGTTATTAATAAAAGATTTAACGTTTGAATATAACCTTTGTTTCTTTGGAACATCGTGTTGTGTCAATGCAAAATTTAGTTTTTAGTTCGTTTTCAATAAAAGTGTGTTTTTAAAAAATTTTTTTTATTTTATAGTTTTTAGCCATATACATTTTTTGAGTCAGTGTTTTGAATTTTATTTTACCTAAAAATAAGCTTACCACTTTAATATCACAGTAAATACATCTTAAGTAGAACCAGTAATTAAGTCACTTACCTAAAATTCCTAATCCTCTTTTCAAATTTAATAAATTCTTATAAAATGTGCCGTATTTGTTTTACTGCATAAACACAAACAACAAACGTTTGCTATAAATTATAATGTTTACTGACGTTTGCCAACAATCAGTCTCCCTCCACTAAACATTTTCTAAAAACAAATGTTTGTTAGTATTTGTTGAAGTTCCGAAAATTTGTGATGTTTGGGATGGATTAAATTCTTTTTATACAAATATCAAAACTCTCAAGCCTGATTGTTGACCCTATATGCAAAATATAATGAACCTTCCATATGCTGAACCTCTAAATTTATTATGGTTCACGGTTTTTCTGTGCTAAAAAACAATCAGGCTTAGCATTATGAGGGTTTTGACAAATACAATCAAAACCTCCAATATTCTTCAAGCCCTATTCATTCATGTCATCTTAAAAAATCAATGAACATTGCCATATGCAAAAAACTGGATTAGTGCTTCTGATTAAAATTTTTGAATTTTTTTCATATGGAGTTTTATTTTTCTAGATGGCGTTATTGGCGTTAAGGTGATTTTTTGAATTTTTTTTATATTAAGTTTTAATTTCAAAATGGCGCTACAAGTTCACGATTTTTTCTGTGCTAAAAAATGAAGAGGGCTTGTATATCGGGGGTTTTGAATACAATACAAGTTTTCTTTTAACTTGCTGCAGCGCATTCTATTAACTGATATAAAGATATAAATAACGATTATTACTCAAACGAATCGTGAATGAAAGACATTTTTCCCCAAAAAAACATGACAGTTGTGATCAGCTGATTTTTAAAACGAAAAACTTTAAATAATTTCTTAAAATTATTTCTTTCAAATCATGATTGTTTTGTATTGTTTTTATTTTGTTTTTACTATAGTTGCTTTGTTATAATTTTTGCAATAAAATTTTAATACATAATTAATGATTTCTAAATACCATTGCTGTATGTAATCTGACAAATACATACACAAAAATAACGATTTCAAGTTTAAGAAAAAAGGTCTGTAAGCTTTGAAATTAAACCGAAATGTCATACTTTAATTTTTTTTTATATGCATTATTTATAATGTAAGGCCTTTTATCCATATGAAAATGACACATACATGTATTACGTCTATGATTTTATTGATATACACAGCATTTCCAAAAATTCTTACGCTAAAAATGGGTCAACCATATTATGAGGATTTCAGTTCAATTATTTAAGGTCTTTTAGACAGAAGGAAAATTTGAATTTTTTTATAAATTTTTTTGCTCTAAAACTTTTAAAAATACGTACTGACTGACTGCTTCAACAAACTTGTCTTTTAAATTTGGGATCAATCACGTAATGGGAAGCTACTGAAAAATGGATCACATAAGAGTAACCATCACAACTGTCAAAAGTCAAGTTAAATAAAAGTATGTAATAAACTGTCTAATTATTTCATTCTCTTGGTTCATATTCGTTGGGCTTTCAGTGGGATTCGCATGAATGAATTATTAGTTATTAAATGATTTAATAACTTGTTTTCCGACTGCATATTAGGGTAAGTTGATAAATTATGTGATAATTGCTTGATTACGTTACAAGCAAAAGAAAATGCCTACCTTACAGAAATTTGTCATGTCACAAAGAAAATCCCCCAGTTGAGACACACAGGGTCTTAGCACGACAACATCACCAAAAGCTGCAGTTCAAATTTGTAAATATGCACACATGAGTCAATGGGAAGGTACAAGGGAAGGAGACACATAAATAAGGTAAGTTCTATTGTAATAAAGGATGTAGATGTTGGCTACCACGACCATCAACCGAAGTCCCACACTTGGGACCGTGTCCAGCAATCGCATGTGGAACTGATGACAGATTTGAGTCGTAATCTCCTTCTACGCACATCAGTTTCCCGCCAAAAAAAATTAAAAATCTACCTAACACTTTTACTGAACAGTGCCCTTAAGTACCAACATTCAATTTCATGTACATTTGTAGTCATCATTGTTATTTTCAACAATGAGGACTATCCAGAATAATAGTATACCTTTTTGTAGGGAAATTGGTAGAGCTTCTCATATCAATGAGTTGGGCTGGAAGAGATAAAAATGAATAGGGAAGACAAGTGTAGACTGACAAAAAAAGTTTTAAGTGGCACACATTTAGCCGGATATCGATAATATGCTAAGCATATTGGCTGACTCATTAAACCAACCAGGGTTGCAATAACAAGGTAAATAAACAAAAAAAATTATAAAAAAACAAATAATAGAAAAAAGAAATTTAATAACAACGAAAAAATAATTAATTTAAAGAAAACATGGGAAAAGGGTAATAATAAGCCAAGTAAATTAATAGGGACCTAAATTAAGAAGACTATTACGAAATAATTTAACTAAGACCTATAATTAAGATGTTTATATTTTGATATCTTTGGCATGTTAAGTCCCAACGGACTTACCACCCAAGTTTTTGCATATGTACAGGACAATACCAACCTTGCATTCTATAATGACTGGTAAAAACTTAGGAGGCACCTTGATCGAAAATTTATTTGCAGTAATGTTGGCCTACCAAGACTCGCAGTTGAGGTTGAAATGTACGAGATTGAGCTCGTAAGTTGTATTGTTGTTGTGATTTTTCAAATGCTGTGTATTGTTGTATGCGAGACCTGACCTGTATGATCAAGTTCCATGTCGATTTTAAATACAGCCGATACTGTAAAGAGCTAGTAATGTAAATCAAATTAAAAAAATTGAATTGATTTAATATTATTAGTTATTTAAATAAAACCTACTTTTTGAGATTTATAAATAAATAACTTCACGGATTGATTATATGAATAACGTGACTTGACAAGGAAACGAACCAATTTTAAATAGGAATTTTATAAAAATATTGCGAGCTAATAGAAATTATATAGTCAATTTTTATTAGTGTGCAATAAGTTTTAAATTGTGTTCCGGTGTTCACCTACAGGTGGTGGTTAAAACCACATATTTAAAATAATATTTTAAAAAATATTTATAACATTACACATTTTATTACAATTAGCCAATTTGATGCAGTATTGATGAGTATATTTTGCATAATGTATAACATATTCTTATTTACCATGTAAAAATACATGCAAATTGTTGGAAATAGTTATATAACTTTGTATTACAATTTATGATTTTAATTTTTTTTATGGGGTAAATTACGATAACATATTATATATTATGTTTAATATATACGCGTTAATACTTCATAAATACATGAAAATTGCCTAATATAGTAATTAATATGTGAAATTTTATAGATAATTTTTAAAATTATTATTTTTAAATATTTGGTTTAACCACCACCTGTAGGCGACCACCGAAACTTATTTATTTTCACTCACTAGTAAGAAAAAAATTTTCAGTCACTAGTTAGAAAAAGTTTGACTTTTACATAGATCTAACTCTATATTAAAATGGCATTTTCGTAGCTTGAAGTAGAAAAAAATGTTTTTTTAACATTTTATCGGTTATTTAAATTGTAACTACCAGAGATTAAATTTTGAGCGACTTATGGAATATGCCATTTTTTAACTTATTTTATTTCGAAATCAAATAATCCACTCAATTTCCTTTAACAATGATTATATTTTCTTTAAACTAATACAAAATTTATTAAAAAAGGAAATCCTTATTATCCTTAAACATCTCTGTAAACGTATAAAATATATACTTTGCCTGAAGTAGCACAATACAAAATATAAAATTGTGAACATACGAAGGATTCAAGAGTAACAACAAATGAAATATTCATTCCTTTATGTTCACCTTTAATGATTTTTTTAACTCGTGTCATTCAATTCGTTACATTAAGGAAAACAATGCTGTAAAAGTATTAATAGAAATTTTTTTCTATGTTTTCCTGTTTATGTTTTTATTGATTTATTTTTTATCTCTTTTACGATTGTTAATTTTAGTTTGTTGTTAATTTGAGTTACATAGTTATCAGTACCTTAAACATGTTAGGGATGATTAGATAATAGAAATTTGTTGTTTTATTATTAGTGATATGATAGTTGTTTAGATAGTTTTAGAGCTAATAAAAAAAATTTTAAGGGAGCAAGATATGCCTTGTCATTTTCTTGTACATATTTATTTTTCTTACTTTTACGAGTAATATCACATGAATTTCTCTACACACAAAGTAATTTGATGCTTGTTCAAAATTCCTATAATTAAAATATTCAACTACAAATGCTTTTTCATTGTTATTGTCTCAATAGTCAGTTCATCAGACCATCAGTACATCAGACCATCAGTCCATCAGTCCATCAATCCATCAGTCCATCAGTCCATCAGTCCATAAGTCTGCTAGTCTATCAGTCCATAAGTCCATCACTTCATCAATCCATCAGTCCATCATTTCATCAGTCCCTCAGTCCAGCAGTCCCTCAGTCAAGCCGTCCATCAGTCCACCAGTCCATCAGTCCATCAGTCCATCAGTCCATAAGTCCATCTGTCCTTCGGTTCATCAATTAATCAGTCCATCAATCCATCAGTCTATCAGTCCATCAGTCCATCAGTCCATCAGTCCATCAGTCCATCAGTCCATCAGTCCATCAGTCTATCAGTCCATCAGTCCATCAGTCCATCAGTCCATCAGTAAACCAGTTCATCAGTCCATCAGTCCATCAGTCCATCAGTCCATCAGTCCATCAGTCCATCAGTCCATCAGTCCATCAGTCCATCAGTCCATCAGTCCATCAGTCCATCAGTCCATCAGTCCATCAGTCCATCAGTCCATCAGTCCATCAGTCCAACAGTCCATCAGTCCATCAGTCCATCAGTCCATCAGTCCATCAGTCCATCAGTCCATCAGTCCATCAGTCCATCAGTCCATCAGTCCATCAGTCCATCAGTCCATCAGTCCATCAGTCCATCAGTCCATCAGTCCATCAGTCCATCAGTCCATCAGTCCATCAGTCCATCAGTCCATCAGTCCATCAGTCCATCAGTCCATCAGTCCATCAATCCATCGGTCCATCAGTCCATCAGTCCATCATTCCATCAGTCCATCAGTTCATCAGTCCATCAGTCCATCAGGCCATCAGTCCATCAGTCCATCAGTCCATCAGTCCATCAGTCCATCAGTCCATCAATCCATCAGCCCATCAGCCTATCAGTCCATCAAAAACTCAGTCCATCTGTCCATCAGTAGATCAGTAGATCAGTACATCAGTCAACCACTCAATCAGTTCATCAGCCCATCAGTCCATTAGTCCATCAGTCTATCAGTCCATCAGTCTATCAGTCTATTAGACCATCAGTCCATCAGTCCATCAGTCCATCAGTCCATCAGACCATCAGTCCATCAGTCTATCATAAAATCAGTTCATTAGTCCATCTGTTCATCATTCCATCAGTTCATCTCAGACCATTAG
This sequence comes from Diogma glabrata, assembly GCA_963693315.1. Taxonomy (NCBI): domain Eukaryota; kingdom Metazoa; phylum Arthropoda; class Insecta; order Diptera; family Cylindrotomidae; genus Diogma; species Diogma glabrata. Next base: position 204,176,844 of record OY856187.1, read on the forward strand.
TTAATCAGTCCATCATTTCATCAGTTCATCAGTGTATCAGTCCATTAGACCATCAGTCCACCCGTCTATCAGATCAACAGTCCATCAGTCCATTAGTCCATCAGTCCATCAATATATCAGTCTATCAGCCCATCATTTCATTAGTTCGTAAGTCCATCAGTCCATCAGTTCATCTCAGACCATCGGTTATTCAGTCCACCAGTCCATCAGTTCATCTCAGACCATCAATTATTCAGTCCAACAGTCCATTAGTCCATCAATCTATCAGTCCATCAATTTATCAGTCCATTTGTCAATGTTCATCAGTCTATCAGCTCATCAGTCTATCAGTCTATTAGTCCATCAGTCGATCAGTCCATCTGTCCATCAGTCCATCAGTCCATCAGTCCATCAGTCCATCAGTCCATCAGTCCATCAGTCCACCAGTCCATCAGTCCATCAGTTCATCAGTTTATCAGTCTATTAGACCATCAGTCCATCAGTTTATCAGACCAACAGTTCATCAGTCCATTAGTCCATCAGTCCATCAATATATCAGTCTATCAGTCAATCATTTCATCAGCTCATAAGTCCATCAGTCCGTCAGTTCATCTCAGACCATCAGTTATTCAGTCCACCAGTCCATCAGTTCATCTCAGACCATCAGTTATTCAGTCCAACAGTTCATTAGTCCATCAATCTATCAGTCCATCAATTTATCAGTCCATTTGTCAATCAGTTCATCAGTTCATCAGTCTATCAGTTCATCAGTCTATCAGTCCATCAGCCCATCAGTCCATCAGTCCATCAGTCCATCAGTCCATCAGTCCATCAGTCCATCAGTCCATCAGTCCATCAGTCCATCAGTCCATCAGTCCATCAGTCCATCAGTCCATCAGTCCATCAGTCCATCAGTCCATCAGTCCATCAGTCCATCAGTCCATCAGTCCATCAGTCCATCAGTCCATCAGTCCATCAGTCCATCAGTCCATCAGTCCATCAGTCCATCAGTCCATCAGTCCATCAGTCTATCAGTCCATCAGCCCATCAGTCCATCAATTCATCAGTTCATCAGTCTATCAGTCTAGAGTTATGAGGTAAGTGTAGAGTTAAGGGTAATTTTTTGAGCCCATTTGAATCAACAAAGTTGTAGTGTAGTCAAGCAGTAGTAACATATGTGAGCTTTCTTTTTTATTTTAATTTTAAATTGTTAACGAATCAGAGTTCTAATATTACTATTCCGATCGTTTTGGCAAATTATGTAAATTTAGTGTAAATTTCCTGAGACACAACGTTTGGAAATAGTGTAATTGGGAAAAACTAAATGATTATAGGGTTTTATTCATTGTTAAAGTGAAATCTCTTGAAATATTTGTTTGATCATGCTATTTGAGTGAACGTTGTGACATGTCTGGCCTTCCCACCAGATATCAAAGTCCTCTAATGTTGAATTGTGATACCTCGTAAAGCAAAACCTGATGGAAGGTCAATTTTTGGTACTTGTGTAATGAACACTGACTCTGATAGTGCAATCACTATTAGAAACATTAGGGGAACTGCGTGCTTTGCAAGGTTAAGTTTCGACTAACTTCAATCTTGCGGATTCGAGAGGCATTTCCCCAGTCAAGTACAAATGCAGAATTGTACGCAAACAAATTTAACCAGAGAACGAATTTAAATAACTAAGGATCATGGACTCCGACGACTATTAAGGACGGAGGAACCAAGGTCACACGTCACATACTACTTTAATATAAATTAATTACATGTTAAACCAAAAATTATTATATTTCACACACCCCATTAGTTTTCTATGTTTTATCTCACTCTTAACCCTCTTCCTATCTATTCAATCATACTGAGAAGCATAAAGTACTTAAAACTTACTACAGTCTTACCTCGTAAAAAACGCATAGGCGTTATATTCGAGAGCACCTAAAAAATCAAAATATTGCAAATGAAAACATATTCCTCGAATAAAACGCCCACCTAAATAATACGCCTAGGCGTTATATTAGAATATACGAATTTAAGTAGAAAAAATATTAAAAGAATTTTTTTTAATTAATATATATTCAGTATTTATTTAAAAAACATAAACATAACCGTAAACGTAACAAAACAATTCATTTAAATAGTAATCTTCAAAAATTAGAAAATTATATATAACAATAAAATATAATATATTTGAACTACATACTTCAGGCAATATGTATGATGCATACATCACAACTTTAAGCCATAAAAATGTTCAATTTTTACAATTTGCAAAATTTTGACCGGATTATCTACACTATCAACTTCCTCTATTATTTTATTGCAATTAGAGTCCGAACTGATGACAGTTATTGTCCAATTTTCAAGGATTGAAATTGCATATATTTCAGCACCTGATCCAGTCGATAGACCAGTTCTTAATATCGTTTCATCCCCATCATCAATTAGACCCTGCAATTTTTTATATATATTTTCATCATTGGATATTTTCATCCAATCTTTAAAATCATCAGAACACAATCTTGTAACTTTGATGAATTCAAAAAAACTTGTAGAAATTTTTTCGGGCCAACAAAAATTTCCGTCCTCGATCATTTCAAAGTAGCAATAAGTATTCGCTAAAACATTGTCTGCAAAGGTTGATATCCACCGTTCGATATCAAAGTGATCATCCAAAAATGCCTTTAATGGACTATGTAATTTTTCAATTACAAATTTGTCTAGCGAGGTAATACCACAGCATGTAAAAGCTTTGACTATAGTTTCAGAAGGAATAGTGCTTGCCGCCCAATCAACTACCCATTTCGAAACAATATTATAGTTTGGCACTTTCGGATTTCCTTGCTTTGTCTGCATATCAATTTTAGTGATGGCTTCCGCAATGCATGTAGTTTTCTTGAAATATCTTGTTAATAACAACATCCAATGGTTATAATATTCCCGTCATTTTTGTAGGGATTATCTCAATAAAAATATTGTATTTTTAATAGTATTTTGTTTCTGCTAATTTAATGTGTGGCACATGAGAATCTATAATCAATAGAACTGGCTCACGAAGCAAATTAGTTTTCGGTCTGTTTATAATTACATTGGTCATGTAATTTTTTAATATCGCAGTGCTCCACATTCCACTGTCATTTACGTCAACAAAACAACCACTGTGAACTTTAGGATTTTTTTTTAATTTTGAAAATAGCAAATGGGGTTGTAAAATTTTTCCACTTGCCGTGATTGTAAACGTGGCAGTAAATCGTTTATGGGAGCTACCAGCTTTACGCATTACCACATTTCGAATTCTTTTTGTCGTTATGGTCATTTTTGGCTTTGATCCAAAATATCTTGGAACTTGATCCATGTTCAAAATATTTTATGGTTCAATTTTTTTATCGCATATATTTTTTGTATTCTATGTATAAATTCGCGACAAACTTTATCAGAATCGTCCGGTAAGATTCGGGATGTTGTTTGACGTCTCGAAACCGATTTCCAGCGCGTTTGAAATTTTCAAGCCAACCAGTTGATGCTTTGAAATTTGCATATTTTTCTAAATTATAATTTTGTTTTATATTGAGCGCCACAACCCAAATATATTTATCTTTGACACGGAGGCCTTTCTCATTTCTATTATGGATTCATTTGATCAGCTCATCTTCTAGTTCACCAAATTCCTTATTCCGACCACCACCTGCCAAACGTCTTGCAACTCGTGTAGATATTTCTGGATTTGACAGTTCACAATTTACAATTTCCGATGCACAAAAAGCAATATTTGTTTTTTAGGACTAAAAATGAATCGTTTGCAAACTGTTGTCAAAGGAAATTTTTTTAACATTAATGTTTAAAATGAAATGTTATTTCACTTTAATAAAATGATAAAATATTTTGAATCTTAATCTTATAAATAAAAAAAATTGTTCATAAAAATAACCATTTTTGGAGTGATAAATCATACATTGCACACATATGCAAAAACTATTACTGTTTTTTTTTTATTTTAATTTTTTAATATGTTGAATTTGTTTAGTTTATTCGAATATAACTCTCTGGGCGTTTTATTCGAATAAACCGCTCAGTGGGCGTACTCCTCGAACACAACGCCTAGGCGGTTTTTACGAGGGAAGACAGTAGTACTTAAATAAAATAAAAGTATAGGCGAAATGTGATCATAAGTAATTATTCAATAGAAGACAATAGTTGCACTAATATACATTCAAAATTATATAAAACACTTATTTGTGAATCTTCACATCATCAACAATTGGATATGTATTTTGAATGTTTATAAAATAAATATATTAAAAAATATAAAACAAGGATTTTAGATTTATCTACACAACCCGTATTAACCCGTTGATGCTAGATGTTCGGCCATTTTTTCCTTTTTCACTTGCCGAAAGCACATGATTTACAACAACTGATTTATATTTATAATTTCCTTAACATTCTGCTTATCAATCTTTTCCATCAAAATGTTTTCTTACTAATACTTTTGCAGCTTTATCTAATGGACATTTAATCCAAAAATCAATATTATAAATACCTAGCAAATGGTCGTACATAGTTTTCAACGAGAATAACTAGTAATGAACATTTCTTAATCTTAGTTTTCATTAAGTACAGCATTGCTCCTTGTTCTGAAATTAAACTGTAACCCTATGCCACACGTGCTGAACCTGGGCAAAGAAATTATCACAATGCAATTTTTAATAATACAATTGGTAATCCCATTAAAAGTAATAATATTAAATATGGACCAAAAAAATGCAGATCCAAGTCTAAACTAATATAGTGAAAAGATGATACAATCAGCAAACTACTCAAAAACCTCTACATTTAGCGTTTCTAGAAAATATTAAAAAATTTCAAATTTCTTTCAAAATTTCCAAAATATTATAAAAATTATATTAAAATCAACAATTTAAACTTTTCTCAAAATTCTAAAAATATTCCAAAAATTATTACAAAATCAAAAATTGAAACTTTTTTCAAAATTCCAAAAATTATAATAAAATCAAAAATTCAAACTTTTTTCAAAATTCCAAAAATCATTACAAAATCAAAAATTTCCATGTCCAAATTCATGTTCGATTACATTTCATGTCATACCAATAAGTAATTAATTTGATTAAAAAAAAAAATTAGGAAAAAAAATGAAAATCATTCTTTCGACACACTTGACAAATTTTTTGGACAAACTTATAATGCATTAACCTAGTTTTTGGTCTCAGATACCAATCCTGACCATCAAGATTTCTTCAAATTCAATGTTCCTGCTCTTAATCACTTAAAACGAACGGTTTTTAAGCAAAAAGTATGGACATATCCTTGTTTTGACACACTTGACGATTTTTTTGACACACTTCTGGTACAGTTATCGAACACATCGTCCTTTCGGTTCTTACAATTGAGTATACTTATTTTTAGAAAAAAAACTTTTTTAAATCCCTCCAGCGGTTTTCTTGATTTCGTTGGTTGTGACGGCCGGCCTGCAGATAGACATACATTTTTTTTTTGCTTTTTCAGAATGAGTAGGTCCTAGATTCTAGAACGTCGAGAAATGCAAAAAAAAGTGGGGGTAAGAACTTCAATTTTGGCTCGAGGATGTAATACTTAGGTCCTTAAGACTACAATATGACACATTTACATTTTTTTAGTTATATAAAAAAAACACCCATGCACCAAGGAATTTATTTATTCGCTCCTAAAAGCGCCATTGAAATTTAATTCACTGTTCCACATTTTGATTTGATAATTAAAAATATTTTTCACTCCTGGCGAAGTTTGTTTGATTTCTCATGAAAAAACTAAAATTGGGTATTGGAAATAGCGATATATACCCGTTTTTAGCAACAAATTTCTGTTTTTAATATTATTGTTTTTGTTGTTTATATTTACACAAAACTAAATTTCACTCAGCATTCAATTTAAATTATGAATTTAATGTCGAACAATACAATCAAAAAAACTTATTCTAATTAATTTTTTTAATTTAGTTACTTAAAATTTGAAATAAAAATATTTTATGCAATTTAAAAAAAAAAATCATGCAAATCGCAACACTCGGCTGGAATCTTTAAACCAAGAAATATTAAAAATGAACAACTTAAAGTGTTTGAGTTTATTTACGTAACTAACTTCTAATTCCATTAAGAGTTTAGCAATGGATCTAACCATTATGTAGTTTAGAATTCTAAGACACTAGAAATGAATGTATTCAATTGAATAGAATGAAACATTGCTTTGAAAAGTGAAAGATCCGTAACAAAAGTTTTATCTCAATTCCGGTCGGTTCGGGGAATCGAACCGGCGTCCTTCTGATCAAAGTTTATATGGTTAACCATTTAACCAACTCAACCAGCGACGAGATAAAATTTTGTTTTTGGACGATCGACTTAACATCACAATTATTTAATTCATTTTTAATGTCAATTTTTTGTCTTATTTATTTATTCTACGAACACGTTTTACCGTTCTTCATACCTCAACTAAGTTGACATTGAATGAAGAACATTATGGATCTACGAATATGGGAGACAAATCCCAACTAGTGGAGAATGGCCACTAACCAATTTAAATTCAAGATTTTATTAAGAGTTTAGCAATGGATCTAACCATTATGTAGTTTAGAATTCTAAGACACTAGAAATGAATGTATTCAATTGAATAGAATGAAAAATTGCTTTGAAAAGTGAAAGATCCGTAACAAAAGTTTTATCTCAATTCCGGTCGGTTCGGGGAATCGAACCGGCGTCCCTCTGATCAAAGTTTATATGGTTAACCATTTAACCAACTCAACCAACTCAACCAGCGACGAGATAAAATTTTGTTTTTGGACGATCGACTTAACATCACAGTTATTTAATTCATTTTTAATGTCAATTTTTTGTCTTATTTATTTATTCTACGAACACGTTTTACCGTTCCTCATACCTCAACTAAGTTGACATTGAATGAAGAACATTATGGATCTACGAATATGGGAGACAAATCCCAACTAGTGGAGAATGGCCACTAACCAATTTAAATTCAAGATTTTATTAAGAGTTTAGCAATGGATCTAACCATTATGTAGTTTAGAATTCTAAGACACTAGAAATGAATGTATTCAATTGAATAGAATGAAAAATTGCTTTGAAAAGTGAAAGATCCGTAACAAAAGTTTTATCTCAATTCCGGTCGGTTCGGGGAATCGAACCGGCGTCCCTCTGATCAAAGTTTATATGGTTAACCATTTAACCAACTCAACCAGCGACGAGATAAAATTTTGTTTTTGGACGATCGACTTAACATCACAATTATTTAATTCATTTTTAATGTCAATTTTTTGTCTTATTTATTTATTCTACGAACACGTTTTACCGTTCTTCATACCTCAACTAAGTTGACATTGAATGAAGAACATTATGGATTTACGAATATGGGAGACAAATCCCAACTAGTGGAGAATGGCCACTAACCAATTTAAATTCAAGATTTTATTAAGAGTTTAGCAATGGATCTAACCATTATGTAGTTTAGAATTCTAAGACACTAGAAATGAATGTATTCAATTGAATAGAATGAAAAATTGCTTTGAAAAGTGAAAGATCCGTAACAAAAGTTTTATCTCAATTCCGGTCGGTTCGGGGAATCGAACCGGCGTCCCTCTGATCAAAGTTTATATGGTTAACCATTTAACCAACTCAACCAGCGACGAGATAAAATTTTGTTTTTGGACGATCGACTTAACATCACAATTATTTAATTGATGTTAAGTCGATCGTCCAAAAACAAAATTTTATCTCGTCGCTGGTTGAGTTGGTTAAATGGTTAACCATATAAACTTTGATCAGAGGGACGCCGGTTCGATTCCCCGAACCGACCGGAATTGAGATAAAACTTTTGTTACGGATCTTTCACTTTTCAAAGCAATTTTTCATTCTATTCAATTGAATACATTCATTTCTAGTGTCTTAGAATTCTAAACTACATAATGGTTAGATCCATTGCTAAACTCTTAATAAAATCTTGAATTTAAATTGGTTAGTGGCCATTCTCCACTAGTTGGGATTTGTCTCCCATATTCGTAGATCCATAATGTTCTTCATTCAATGTCAACTTAGTTGAGGTATGAAGAACGGTAAAACGTGTTCGTAGAATAAATAAATAAGACAAAAAATTGACATTAAAAATGAATTAAATAATTGTGATGTTAAGTCGATCGTCCAAAAACAAAATTTTATCTCGTCGCTGGTTGAGTTGGTTAAATGGTTAACCATATAAACTTTGATCAGAGGGACGCCGGTTCGATTCCCCGAACCGACCGGAATTGAGATAAAACTTTTGTTACGGATCTTTCACTTTTCAAAGCAATTTTTCATTCTATTCAATTGAATACATTCATTTCTAGTGTCTTAGAATTCTAAACTACATAATGGTTAGATCCATTGCTAAACTCTTAATAAAATCTTGAATTTAAATTGGTTAGTGGCCATTCTCCACTAGTTGGGATTTGTCTCCCCATATTCGTAGATCCATAATGTTCTTCATTCAATGTCAACTTAGTTGAGGTATGAAGAACGGTAAAACGTGTTCGTAGAATAAATAAATAAGACAAAAAATTGACATTAAAAATGAATTAAATAATTGTGATGTTAAGTCGATCGTCCAAAAACAAAATTTTATCTCGTCGCTGGTTGAGTTGGTTAAATGGTTAACCATATAAACTTTGATCAGAGGGACGCCGGTTCGATTCCCCGAACCGACCGGAATTGAGATAAAACTTTTGTTACGGATCTTTCACTTTTCAAAGCAATTTTTCATTCTATTCAATTGAATACATTCATTTCTAGTGTCTTAGAATTCTAAACTACATAATGGTTAGATCCATTGCTAAACTCTTAATAAAATCTTGAATTTAAATTGGTTAGTGGCCATTCTCCACTAGTTGGGATTTGTCTCCCATATTCGTAGATCCATAATGTTCTTCATTCAATGTCAACTTAGTTGAGGTATGAAGAACGGTAAAACGTGTTCGTAGAATAAATAAATAAGACAAAAAATTGACATTAAAAATGAATTAAATAATTGTGATGTTAAGTCGATCGTCCAAAAACAAAATTTTATCTCGTCGCTGGTTGAGTTGGTTAAATGGTTAACCATATAAACTTTGATCAGAGGGACGCCGGTTCGATTCCCCGAACCGACCGGAATTGAGATAAAACTTTTGTTACGGATCTTTCACTTTTCAAAGCAATTTTTCATTCTATTCAATTGAATACATTCATTTCTAGTGTCTTAGAATTCTAACTTCTAATATCTTTTCACCAGTATATATGTAAAAAAAACTACGAAAAAAGCACGAGGAAAGAAATGAAAAAGAAACAATCATTGAATTGATTGTGTATCATGGAGAGACAAAATGATAAGAAATTATATCGATTTTTAACATTATCGAATCGGTAAAGTGGGTGGAGCTATAAGCACCACTTATTTCTTTAGTAGGTACACAATATTTCTGCTATACAACTGGACATATACATTTTTAACTTTAGGTTATGATTACAATCATGTTCAAACCATTACACAGTTTTGGATTTCGTCATCAAACATTTTTTGCATTACTAATTCTATTGCTTTCCATTCAATAGTTAATATAACATAAGAAAGTACACCAGTACACCACCACCACTTGTAAGGTGTTGATTAAAACTGGAAGGAATCTGGTCTCCATAGCTGCTTGCTAACAGCCAGGATCCACCTAATTAACGCAGCTCTAATCGTATGTGATTGCGTATTTTAATTATTTATTATGTTCAAGTCCCCGTACGAAATCTCAATTAAAAGCCATTTTTTTAAAAATATCTTATAAAGAATCAGTTAATTTTATTATTATACACAAACGAATGACGAGATTTTGCATTGCTTCTGATATTGGAGCAAGAAACATTTTATAATTATTATATCAAATTACAACAATAGTATATTAAGAAACTAATTTCATAATCGACGACTTTATCGCACGCAATCTGTTTAGAAAACGACCCGCGCAGCGGGGAGTTTTCTAAAAGATAAGTGCGATGAAACGTCTTATGAAACGAGTTTTTTATAATATTTTTTCTGTTTTTCATTTTTTGTCTTGAAATTTTAAAACATTTGTATTTTATTAAAAAATAGTCAATTTGAATTATAGTTAATTAAAATATTTAACGCTAATTTAGATTTTCTTATTAATGTTATTTATATAATTATTTGTTTTAATTTTCACTGACGTTTGTATGACCAATGTGACCAACCTTGAAAAAACAAAAATTTGCGTATTGTTGCGTATTTTAGACGCAAAATAGAAAAAATTATTATTAGTATTTCACATATTTTATGTTTTTTTAAAGAAAAAAACAGTTACATTTCATAGATATATTTTACACATAGTAAATGATACATATTTTCAATTTCTGTATTCACATAATTAATTTACACAAGCATAATCAAGATAGTTTTCTTAAATACAGTTTAAATTTGTTTTACAAAACTTACAATAATAAGGGTAAAAAGTATAGTTAAAAAAATCAGAGCTTTCTTAAAGCTTTTTTGTTTTGCATAACTATTTACATTTTCATATTTAATGTCGAGACAGTTCTGATGTCTTGACAATAAATCATGTTTTACCATCGAATTATTTATTTGAAAGAAAATTAAATTTTAGTTTTATGTTAGAATTAGTTTGAGATAAAATAAATTTAATAAGAAAAAGACGCAATTATAAAGATTTACTTCTTTTTCATATTTTGAACACTTGAAATAATTGATTGACGTTTATAGATTTGTCCTGGTCTGCTGCGAACTTGTTGATTTTTTGAATCGTTGGTAGATGCTGCAGAGCTAAACATTGATGGCACAGATGATGATTTCGATGTAGGAGTACTAGAGTACTGATTGTTTCTATCAGTCAAGGTTTTACCTCCTTTCTTTTCAAAATCAGCTGTTTTTGATTTCATTACATCAACACCAATATTACTAATAGATGGCGTTAATTTTGGCTCAAAATGAAAATTGTTGTTTAAATTTAACGGCGTGTATGATGGAATTGGTGATTGTATTATATGTTGATGAAATGATGTTGAGGGATCGCTTAATTGAATTTTCGATAAGGATGAAGATTGTGATAGTTTTCGATGAGCTAGTGAGCTATTTGGTGGACCAACTGACTTTTGATGTTGAATTTTTCTATGTTCTTGATTTCTTGTTTCTCTAGCTTTATCTTGATTGAAAATTGATAATGAACTGGACGGCATTTTATTTGTTTTCAATGAGCTCGGGACACCGATTGTACTACAACCATCTTCAATATATGGTATATCATAATAATCGTCTGACATATTCAAATTTAAAATTTGACTATTTTGATTTTCGTTTAAATTTTGTTGCTGTTGTTGAACTTGTACCGGAATTTGTAAGCTAGCCGTTAAGACTTCAGTTGAACTATTAAAATTACTTTTATTGTTGAAACTTTTTGAAATTAATGGTGATGACATTCGTCTTGACATTTCAATATTATTTCTGTCGTTAATCATATTGTTACTATCGTTATTGTTACTAATAGTCATATTATTACAATTTGATATTGTTGAGCCAGTTAAATCACTTGATGAACTCCTGATTTTATTTTTAGATTGAGATGAACCGTAAATTCGATGTTGTGAATCTGTGGAATGAGCATCATTGGATTCGTTGGTACCACGATTCGTTTGTGTATCTCGTCGTCTCCTCAAGATTGACTGACTTTGATGTTGGTTTGGCGTTAAAGATGAACTGTTGTGCGGAACATCTTTCATGTTACTACTATTACTGATGCTATGTCTGCTAAAATAAAAAAATGTATTAATCATTGCTTTTCGAAATCCGCTTTTAGTTTATAAAAAATTTAAAAGGAAAAACGACAAAACTGAACAACAAAGTACTGAGCTAAGCTGTAAGTTTAAGGGATACGACATTTTAAACCGCTTTGCAACACAGAAGTGGACAATCTTTAAGGAACGTATCAAAATTTTACAAGAAAACTTGATTAATTACAATACCGTCGCGCTGTTACTGATCATTACTAATATTCCTCAGCTGAAATGCAATGTGTCATGTCATACAAATATTTTTCTCCTTATATTATTATCTAACCGTTTGTGCAAGCAGCAAAAGTTCTGAGATCCAACTAATTAATACCGATCCAACATAATTAATACAGCATGGAGAATGGCTTTGTTTATTCAAACTTCATATAAATTAAATAATTTACCAGATTAAATAGTTTCGAGTGGGTTTAATATACAATGGGCTAATAAAATTGTTTATCAACATCTTACAAATTATAATTCGTGTTGTTGTAAGACCTACGTCTTAGAGGTATTAATATGTTGTTGTGACAAATATACATATTTACAAAAAAGTCTGCTGTATTGGAGAATAAATTTAAATATGGCAACCAGAAGAAAATCTAAAAAAAAAGAATCTGTTGGACTTCTAGGAGTTGAGATTAAAAATAATATGAAATGGAATTCTCATATTTCCAGCCTCGCTAAGAACGCTGTTCAAAAATTGGGTTTTTTGAGTCGTTGTCGTAATATTTTTAACAGCAAGCAGTTTCTTTTAATATATAAGTCATTTATTCGTCCCTGCATTGAGCATTGTAAACCTGCAAACATTGCGCGTTACAACAAAGCATAAATAACAGCACATCCTTTTACGGTTCGAGAAACAAGATGTAGAACGTTAGCTTTTCAACGTGATTTTTTAACAGAGTCTCACATTTCTGGAATGCCTTACTGGCGTGGGTCTTTCCTGATAATTTTAATCCTCCAAACTTTAAAATCAACGTGAATAAATTAGTCAAAGAAAATTAATAAAAACTCTTGAGCCCTAGTTCCCTAGTTAGCATGGTATCTTCGGATATTCAAAAACGTTAATCTATAACTTATTATGGTTAACACTAAACATCTTACTTTGAATAAAATAAAAAAAAGTGGAAAAACCAGACGGTATCAAATGAAATAATTGCAGTTATATTATTTAAAAATAAAACAAAAGTTGACTAACCGAAACGAAAATTTCCTGTCACACTAACATTAAATTTAGTTGTTTGCCTTCATGAACTCAAAACAACCAGGTTTGATGGTTGAACGAGAATTTGTTTCTCTTCTGTTCCCTTACATTCTCTGCAAGTGATAGTATCCCCTTAAAAGGTGCTGCGTCTGCTTTGCTCTAAAAAAGCATTGATCATTGTGTGTACTTTTAAAAACTGGTTAGTCTATGTAACTAATTAGTTTATGTACAGATAACAGATACCCAGGTAAGCAGAGAGGATTGTTTTGACATTGAGCCAAGCTTGTTTTAAGGTCGAACAATGTTGGGACAAGCTTTACAATAAACTTGGTTGAATGTTGTTTTAACCTTAAAGGATAACCACGTACCATTATTATTTTTAGACATTGGAACAATATTTAAATACAATGCTGGCCCAATACTACCCAGGTAAGGACAAAGGATTGTTTTGACATCGAGTCAAGCTTGTTTTAAGGTTGAACAATGTTGAGACAAGCTTTAAAATAAAATTGGTTGAATGTTGTTTTAACCTTAAATGATAACCACGTACCATTATTATTTGTACACATTGTATCAATATTTAAATACAATGCTGGACCAATTCTAAAACAAATAAATCGAATTCATAGCTTTTTAATTTTTTTGCTTTGTATAATTCATTACATGTGTTGTTATGGTTTTCCATATTATTCACTGTTTGTGTGCTTTTGTCACTTTTGAATTAAAATGCAATATTTAAAAATATACTTTTTTAATATGTTTATTTTTTTTTTTAAATTTTATTAATAATCATATAAACTTCCTTATAGTAACAATTTGAATTTGATTTTTTATTTTAATGAATATCGATTTCGTCTTACGTCACCCTCAGTTCTTAAATTATTATTACAATCTTTGCTTAACTAATGTCTTATATATATACTATTTCAACTGCTATTTTTTATTATTATGTCATATATTTTGTTAGTTTTAGTGTTGCTTTCATCATTTAAAATGTTGTTATTGTTTTTATGTTTATATATTTCTATTTCTTCCTATCTATCTAGATGTTATCCTCTTCTTTTTTTATGTAATATTGTTAAATTTGTGTTGATATTGGTATATTTGTGTTTTTCTATTTTTAAATGTCGGGCATATCTGGATTTTGGATCACTTTTATTAATTTCACTGGTGTGTTCAATAAATCTTTTTGTGAAGGACCGCCCCGTTTGACATATATAAAATTTACTGCAGTCATCACAGGTAATTTTGTAAACACCTGTGTCTAAGGTTTGGGTTTTTGGTTTATAGGTAATTTTCTATTTTATTTTTTGTAAGCTGCAATATATCCATATATTTTTAAAGTTTTTTGCATTATTTTGAAGTTTGTTTTATTATATGTTACGCCTATGTATTTTTTGCCTGCTAAGTTTTCTTTATTCCGTGTTGTTAGGGTTTGCAAATTTTTCTTGTTTTTTTGTTTTCTATTTAATGTGTCAATTATTTCGTTTTTATATCCGTTTTTACTGGCTATGCATTTTATATTATTTAATTCGTCTTGATAATTTTCTGCATTCATTGGTATATTGTTCAATCCATTGATCATGTGGTTGTATGCAGCTAGTTTATGTTGGAATAGTTGATGTGATTTAATATTTATTGTTTGATCCGTTTGGGTTGGTTTTCGGAATTATTTGGATGTGTGTTTTGATTCTACATTTTTGATAGATAAATCCAAAAAATTTATTGTGTTATTTTCTTCATTTTCTAGCTTGAACTTAATGGATTATTCTATGCTGTTTTTGTATTGTATATCATCAAATAAAATATGAAATAATAATGGAATCAGTAAAGAATGATATGGAAAGCACGATAAAAAAGAAAAGTGAAATAAAAAATTGAAATTAAAAAAGTTAAAAGAATCAAAACTTATAGAAATGGGAACTCATCATATTAACATAATAAATCAATACAGACCTCCACAATATTGCAGCTTACAAAAACAAAAATAAAATAGAAAATTACCAAAGAACCAAAAAAAACCCAAACCTTAGACACAGGTGTTTATAAAATTGCCTGTGATGACTGTAGTAAATTTTATATAGGTCAAACGGGGCGGTCCTTCACAAAAAGATTTATTGAACACACCAGTGAAATTAATAAAAGTGATCCAAAATCCAGATGTGCCCAACATTTGAAAATAGAAAAACACAAATATACCAATATCAACACAAATTTAACCATATTACATAAAAAAAGCAAAGTACAACATCTAGATAGATAGGAAGAAATAGAAATATATAAACATAAAAACAATAACAACATTTTAAATGATGAAAGCAACACTAAAACTAACAAAATATATGACATAATAATAAAAACTAGCAGTTTAAATGGTATATAAGACATTAGTTTAAGCAGAGATTGTAATAATAATTTAAGAACTGAGGATGACGTAAGTCGAAATCGATATTCATTAAAATAAAAAATCAAATTCAAATTGTTACTTTAAGGAAATTTATATGATTATTAATAAAATAAAAAAAAATAAAAAAAAGAATAAACGTTATAAAAGTATATTTTTAAATATTGCATTTTAATGTACAATGCAGTATAATCCTTGGCTAGCTAACTTTGTTTACAGTCTCTACCAGTTGTAAATGCCTAGACTGAACCAAGATTCAGTTTATTATGTTACGCATTATTTACTAGTCTAATGTAGGGTAAACATGTGCAAGTCATTGTAAGTTTTTCTCTAATTTTATAAATGTTACTCTTTCAACAACTTCTTTCCACACATTTAAAGGAGGTCTGGAAAAAAAATTGGTTTGGTAGATCTAGCCCAAGTCTTATTTGCCAGATATGGCCTAAGGACATCAGTTCAAACTTGGCCGTTTGAAAATATTAAGTCTGGCCAAAACCGCGAAAGCTGTTGCAGTGCGAGCTTGGCGCAGGTCTGGCCCCTTAGCCTTTTATTACCAGAGTATTGTAGTGGAATTTCTTCACATATTGTAAACTTGTTGGTTACAGTCCATCATTGCACAAATGCTGAAATTATATAACAATTACAATAAATTTGTTTCAACATTGAACCAAACTTGGCCCAAAACTAAATATAGTAGTCAAAAGATACAATTTACATTTATTTATTTTAACCATTGGCTTAGTATGACAAAATGTATCAGACTAAGGCTTAGCCATGCCTTGATAATCATTTCTTAGTTTTCCAAGCTTGGGCCAAGCTTGGTCCATTTGATAAGCCTTGGTATTCCTAACCTGGGTAACTCATAAAATGCAACTAGTTGTAAGTCTCATTGGACTTTGAAATAAGTTGATATTTTTGTTTCAGCATAAACCTAAATAAAGATTACTGTTCTAAAACCTTCCTTCCATGTCAATTCAAATATTACTAGACAATCATTTTCAGACCGTTAATCGTTTGAATATTGCATCGAGATCAGTTTGTAATGATAACTGAGATATGGTTGCTACATTTTTTTCATCTTATGGAATAACAACATCTTAACAGCACGCCTGTTAATTTTTTCAATACATACGTGGTGGTGAATATAGGAGAACTAATACATTTTCCATCCGCGCAAACAACCGTTCCTTACATATTTAAAAAAATTATTAAAAATGATTTGCAAAGTAGCATTCAAAAGGTTTTGGAATAGTTTTGAGGAGAACATATGTCAATGGATTAGTATATAGTATTCAAGTTTTCATTTAAATAGAGTTTGCAAAGTCAAAATGGATTGTTTGATATTCTGAGTATATTTCGTCACATTTAAGAGTCTACTATGTTGGAGACACTACAATCGGTTTTTGAAGCTTCTATTTTCATATATGAACATATCGTTAGAGGATGGATGTATATTTGATACCATGACACATTTAAGCTGATACTGTTGATAGTGATGATCTTATCACGAATACAGTGTTGTCTGAATCAACTGTGATTTGTGAACTCCTTAAGTATCTTGCCCCATCGACCCGCCTAAAAGACTAAAGTATTACAATCTCGAGAAAATTTTCAAAATCCCATTACTTCACTTTTTCGCATTTGTTGACGTTTTGGATCATTATAGGGATCTAAATAAGCCAAAAAAATGTCCATTGCTCTGCCGATGGGCTGCGAAAACGGGAATATTGCTGAGCCGATTTTAAGATTTTTTTTGTCAAAAAATTATTTGGCTCAGACTTACCAACCGTCCTGTTTGGAATGGGACAGACGTTCCGGAAATGTTACTGATCCCGACGTTACTAGCTGCAGGACGTGTTTTGTCGCGTTTTCATAAAAAAACAAATTAGTTTGAAAAACTTGTTGTCAAAAAATGGTTAATTTTTATAAAAATTATTGCTGATTTGAATGATATTGACGTCATGAAAGTTTAATAAATGGCAATGATTGGCATGGAGTAATCAGGTTTAATTGATTTTTTTTATTTTTGATACTCTAGTCCAGGTGTGCCCAACCCGTCGATCGCGATCGACTGGTCGATCGCAAAGAAAATTTAAGTCGATCGCGAGAAGTTTTTTTTCCATATAAATATTTTTGTTGAAATCTAGTATATTTAGTTTAAGTTGAAGCCTGGATTTGCTGTAGGTTGTTTTTCTGTCGAAAAAACCTTTTTTGTTGTCATAATCGACATCATCCAACACAATTTTGATCGAAATTTCTGTCGATTGATTTAAATCTTTGACAGAGTTTTTCAAAGGTTTCATTCACTTAAATTCTGTTCACAGAATTCTGTTGATAGAATTCTGTCAGCAGAAATTTTGAAATTTGTTATTTTAATGTTGGAAAAATAGCCTACTTTGATTATAGACTAAGAGCCCGCGACGGCCAGACCTGCGTTATTTTATAAAAGCAGAAAGTTTCTCTGCGTATACCCCCTACTCAGCTAGGAACGATAAGTGACATATGAAGTTTGGATCATGGTGGCTTTAGCAGGGAGCAGGTAACAAAGGAGCCTCCAAAGTTTCGTGAAAGTATAAAAGGTGATTTTTTTATATATTCTTCGGGAAAGTATTAGAAGTCACGTCACCCATTCCAGACACTTATTATCGTGGCAACCCCCTGCCAGACACCCTTGAACTTTATCAATTTGTTCAAGTTTAAGGGTGTCTGGCAGGGGGTTACCACGATAGTATGTATCTGCCAATGAGTGAAGTGACTTCTAATACTATCCCGAAGAATATATAAAAAATTACCTTTTATACTTTCACGAAACTTTGGATTGCCCCTTTGTTACCTGCTTCCTACCAAAGCCACCATGATCCAAACTTCATATGTCGCTAATCGTTCCTACCTGAGTAAGGGGTATGCGCAGAAAAACTTTCAGCTTTTATAAAATAACGAAGGTCCGGCCGTCGCGGGCTCTTGCTCTATTAGTTGTTTTTATTTATGTTATATTCGTATAAAAATAATATTTTTTATGCAATATATGTGTTTTAACCTTTTATTTTTAGATCAAACATGGTTTCGAATAAAACTTAATTCAATGTAGAAACATTTTATTAAATAACTATTTATTTGTTCCTGCATTTTTATATACTTTCTATTACGGATACAATTTTATCAATGGCCATGAGGCAAAATTAGATTTTGAAAAACACGATAGCACTCATTTTACCAAAACGATGCAGTTTTTATGTTTTTCAACCGTAAAGAACTAAAGCTAACGAGTTAACTATATGTTTCGTTACTGCGGAGAGGCCAACCGGCGATGGGTTCGATAACTAAACTACGTCAAAAAACAGTGTTGCATAATATTTAGCTTGAAAATGTTTATTTTGCGTGATAATAATTAGTTAGCTTTGAATGTGGGATCTCGTTGATGGTTGGCATCTGTAAGTGAAACAAGGCGCTTGATCATTAAATTATAAGTGTGTCAAAAATATCTTCAAGTAAGTTAAAAGAATGATTTTCATACATTTTGGTAACTAATTTAAAAAAAACATATTATGGGAAACACTTTTGAGTAGGAACAAAGAACAACGTCTAAAATTTGGATGTGCCCTCATTTCGTTGCAAGGACCTCAATTGAAGAACATGTTTCTGAGTGAATTCAGATTCAGCTACTCCCAAATAATATAAACAGTTGGAATATGTCAGGTTATTGCATGCTAGATATCGCTAATTATAGAAACATTGTGGATCAATAGGAATATTTCGGTTGGCAAATATTAGGTTGTTACAGTTGTAGTTATTGAAAGGAATAGTTTAGCTAAATGTAAAGGTTTTCTGAATAGTTTTCTCGACTAATAAGTAACAGTTGCAAAATACTAGGTATTGGAGGATTAAATTTCATTTTTCGAATTTAACAGACGAAATGAAGTCAAATATGGAAATGTGTGATTACCAACAATTTAGTAATATTTTGGAGAGCATTTTCCTGAAATTTAAACAAAGATTTGTAGACTCCAACCACTTCATTTTTAACTACACCATTTTCCAAAATAAATATAGAAAATATGGAGGGCTCTACTAATCGGAAAAACATTTAGTATAGATGTAGGTAGCTTAGCAATGCAATTAATTGAATTACAAAGCGACATTGGCTTAAAATCGCGTGATAAATTTGATATATGGAACAATATTTTCAATGAAAAATATCCAGTTTTAAAAGATGTCTATCTTAGAATAAATTGATGTTTTGGGTCAACATTTTTATGTGAATCGTCATTCTCTCAAATGAATTATGCAAAATCTAAATACCGTCCAAGTAGGACTGAAAATCATCTTGATGATTGCTTGCGTTTAGCTGTAAGTAATTATGAACCCGAATATACTCAAAAATAGCTGATGATATTCAATGTCAATCATCTCATTAAATAAAGAAGTGTTTTTTCCAATGAAAACCATTTTTTAATTTTTTAATTACTATAATAATTATTATTTAATTTTTTAATTACTATTATAATTTAATTACTGGTCGATCGCCATTCGTTTAGGAAAAAAAGTAGCTCTTTGGGTCGAAAAGGTTGAGCACCTCTGCTCTAGTCCCTGGTATTTACATACGAGTTAATGGGAGATATCGCATATTACTAGTAATAGAAGAGATATCACTAGCCAAGATGATATCTAAGGGGTGCTGGCGGTAAACTGTATTCAATAAACGGTAGCTTTCACTTCTTATTTTTTTTATCCTGTTATGAATAGTTGGCCTACGTCATATTTAATATATAACTAGCTGGACCCGGCCACACGTTGCTGTGGCTCAGCCTGTTTTTTGTTGTTCCCATGTTTTTTGTTGTTCCTTTGTCTGTGCGAGATAGCCTGGTCTGCCAACTCTAGAACACGCAACATATAAATGTCCCTGTGAGAAACAATCGGTATCTAAATCTAAATCACACACTTATAATGTTTGGCCCTGAGTTTTATTGATGGCAATTGCAAAATCCAATCAAATTGGAAATTGCAATCTTTTAAATTAAAATGGTATATCCGTTGACATCATAGGTATGCGAGGAATAAGAATATCTTCACTTTTAAAAGGTCCAGTCAAGATTGTTGCTTCTACGACGTTGCTCAATAATTTTTTTACTGCGTGTCGCGTGACATTGCAAAGTTTTGGCTGGTTGGTATTTCGCAAAATGATAACTGGCACGCCGATTTTTAAACAAGCGGTGGCATCCCTGGCAGAACAAGCTTCATCTATTTCCATGACATTGTCTACGGACTTGTATGTGACTGCCTGGCTTTGAATAAAAGACTGAATTATACTGTTAAATTCATTGACGTTTTTGTTTTTGGCCGCAAGAATGACTCAGCCAATCTTATGATAAGTTTGAATATTGGGAAATACTTTTACAACCAATTTCACTTTTGACGACACTAAATCGCAGAAATTTTGAGGCAATACATGTAATAGATGTGAGAATATCAGGCAATAGATATGAGAATATCTCAGCTGATTAATCGTTTTGAAGCAGGACACGCATATTTGTAGTTAATTTTAACCTTTTTACGTATCAATCAAAATTCGTCTATTGCACAACTCTTTCAAAAACGATACTGATTTCAAAAGATAATTTGTAAAACCTCCAAACACTTTATTAGGTTATATGTACAGCTAACATATATATTCCAAATATTTTAACTAGATTATATAAGAAAAGATAGAAATGGACTGGTTGCACAAGGCGGAAGTTTACCAGGCACGCTGACTCTACGGTCTTTAGCGACATGTACATAGCGCCATGTCTCTACAGTCCAAAGGGCCTGATTAATTTTTAGTGGAAAATGCTGTAATTCAGTGTCCCTTCTATAATTATCAATTAGTCTTTCTCAAGTTTTGAGGAAAAAATAAGTTGAGACTTAATGCCGAATTTGACTTAATTTCACTGTAGTTGGTTTTATCTGGTTTTGGGAATGATTAAATAAGGGCTTTCGAATTATTCAGCAGCATGCATGGATAGTTTCCATCAGGACCCTGAGCTTCAATGGGGGTAAAGGCGTCTATGGCCCATTTCAGAGATCTCATTTTCACGAAATTCTAAACCATGATCCAACAATCTTTATTTGGAGATGCCTGTTAGCCACAGATGCTGTATACCTCTCAGTTGGTATAAACAGTAAGCTGGTTGGTATTTTTTCTCTTTTGAGAGTGCACTATGAAACCATGCTGCCACAGGAAAACTCTCAATTAACTCTCAATACTTCTTCCAAGCACTCTTTTCGAATTTATATTCCCGCCAAATATCGTTTGCTTGTTTTTCTTTGAAAGTGTCCTGACTGCAGATCTTAGTTTTTTCAGTTTTCTGTTTCACCGTAAGCTTAACGTTTTTATAATGGCGTCTGATCTGAAGAGTAGTAACTAGAGAGGTAGAAAATAAGTAGATTTGTTGTTTGGATCTCTAAGCTGATTTTGTATTCTGATCTCTGACAAATGCAAATCCACATCATGATTTCCAAAAATGCTCGCAAAAGACTTCAGAAGTTTTTAAAAAACAGAACGAAACTTCTCTTGATACTTTTGAAGACCTTTATCTCTATACAACCATAAATCGAGATATTGGACCAATGGAGCTTAAAAGTGGTACAGCAATTAAATATTGGAGTTGACTGGACTATCCAGAGGCCACAAAAATCTATCAACTAATCCCACTATCTCGATTTTTCTTTAATGACGAGATGGAATAATCAACAACCACTTGTGTGGAGTCTTTATATTTTTCTGTTAGAGATGGCCTTCATTTAGGCTGTTCCGAATCATCTGCTATAAGGTATACCATTAAAACCAGCATGTCTAACCATCATTGTAGAAAATCTTGCTGACTATTAAATATGTTTAAATCTCTAAGACTGCACGACGAGATTTTATTATCCTTGCAGACATTCAACAAACGAATGAGATAATTTATCTTGGCTGGTATATATCTTAACTATGAAACAGAGTGGAGTATTAAAAACCCTACTTTCCAAATAAATTTAACATAATTGGTCTCAATAATTTAGTACTCAATGAGCTATGTACCCAAAAGCTATAAAACCATCACGAAATCCATAAAAATTTAAGCTAATTTTCTTTTAATATGCGCAAACTTTCAAAATTTGGTTTTTGACTTTGGTCTGGACAACAAATTCTGTAAAGAACTAGGAAAGCTACCATATAACGACGTTGATTCAAGATGATCACTTAAGTTTGACGAATTGTTTAAACTGGTTGTAAGGGATCACGGTCTGGTGGCCCACTCTAATCATAAAAACTTATTAGAAACTTTTGGATAAAATTCAGAGATCCACATTTATGTGGATTAGTGGGGCTCTAAGAAGTACAACTACCGCAAAACAAGATATCATTTTTACCGTACTTGTATAAATATTCTACCCAAACAGATCACATTACTAGCTATAGGCAGAAATATATGGGTGTAGACAGGTAGCAATTTTAAAGCTCTTAAGTCAGGTCTACCCATCCAGAAATTTGTTTTTACCTCTCAACACTTATGACAATGAACTTGTCTTACACTGGTAAAATTAATAAAATTCTCCCTCATGTACGCTAACGAGAGTAACTGATTGATCAACTGAGAGCACCAAATTAACCAAATATGTGCATGATTGTGGGTCATTTTGAGCTTTTTCTTATTGAGAAACATATGAGTTACCAGAGTGCATCCAGATTTACGCACAATATTTGGTATGATGGACCTCAGATGAACCAACGTAAGAGATCTATGGCACTTCATGAGAGATTATTAGTTTATAATAAAAATATTTCTTTTTATGATGGAAAATCGAATCAAGACACCTATGTTTTGAACCGAACCATGTCCGATTTCCTTGAAACCTCGGTAGTCTTAAGCATAGTAAAAAAAATTAAAACATGTTTTTATTTTTCCTAATTTTGATACAAGGTGGCTCCAAATTTGTTCAGAGTTTTAAAGACCAGGAAAGTTTTAAATTAAACTGTGCACAAACGGATAAACCTATTTGAATACATTTTTTTAAATGTACTAAGTAAGTCTTTATAAAATTCTTACACTGATAAATACAATTTATATTTTTATATGATTTTTTTTAATTTTAATTTTTATATATAAATAATGCAAACGGAAACCGTAACGCACCAGGAGTTGTCAAAGACAACTGACAAATTATTTGAAGCCGTTTCATAGACGCAAATTTTAGCAGAGCAACACCACTTGCATGGATGAACCGAATGAACTGGAAGCAGGGCTCGATGGACTGTTTTGAGGACGTAACCGGTCTCGATTGCGATCTACAGGCCGCAGCACTTCATATTCCAGAAGACAACGGTATGGCAGCAACACACATCACTCCACAGGTCACTGTTGTATCACTCACGTTCGGCACTACAGTAAAGCAATGTACGACGTCATGCAAATTCAACTGCCATAACCAAACTGGACGTTAACAAACCATACCAGGAAAAAAAACTATACAATAACTGGATAGAGACGGCAGCCGAAATCTAACGAACATTCACGCATGTCTTCACCATAGCTGCTGTGAATTGTCCGATTGTTGGCCCATACTTTTTATATAATTCGGTATTCTTGTTTACCTCAAACCCAAACGACTAGTTGATTCGGTTTAGACATCGACTCCAATACCGATCCACTCTCTCTTTCAAGTCAACAGTGACTACGAAACTATTCTTAAACAATACCCATCTCTAACAGCCAATCGGAATTACAACCTATCTGTGCGTCATAACTTGGTCCATCATGTAGTTGCTGCAGGACATCTTACAGTTTCACGACCACGTAGATTAGATCCTACTCAACACAAAGCAGCATTCAATGAATTCCAACACATTATCGAACTAGGGATTAGCAGACCATCCTCTTTTTCAGTGTCTTGTCCTCTGCACATGGTGAAAAAAAAAGATCACGACTTGAATCCATGCGTGAACTATCGAATACTTAACAATGTCACAACAACTGATCGTTATCCGATATCCCCTTAAAGCTTCTCCATGCATTTACATGGCTCGAAAATATTTTTTAAAATCGATCTCGTCAGAGCATACCATCTCATTTCTGTCGCACCTGAGGACGTTTACAAAACGGCAGTCACTACTCCATTTGACCTATTCAAATCCACATAAATGCCATTTGGTCTTCGCAATGCCACTCAAGCGTTTCACCGATTTATGAACGAAGCAGCTCGAGATTTATACTTTATTTTTGTCTACATAGATGAAATTCTTGTGGCACCCCCAATTCGAGGAACAACACAAACTTCACTTCCCTTCACTTCATTAATTATTCCAAAAGTTAATGGAGGATTACATGCACATCAAGACATCCAAATGTATCTTTGGTCCAACTTGTCTTGGTTTCCTCAGTTACAAGATCACTCCTGATGGCATTCTCCTATCTGATGAACGGATCAAGGCAATTAGAAAATTCCCAGCTCCAAACTCAATAAAAACCATTCAACGTTTTGTAGGTATGGTAAACTAATACCACAGATTCATACCAAAGGTCGCCGAAACTTTGACTCCAATTCATTCTCACTTTGCTTCTCTTCTCAGGATGCCCTAGACAGCCAAGAACTTTACTTGGCCACCTGAATGCGATGAAGCATTCATACACGTCAAGAATGAGTTTGACCCAAATACCAGTTCTCCACCATTCACTAAGCGACTGAAATCTGAGGATCATTACTGATGCATAAAACACTGCAGCCGTTGCAGTGCTGCAGCAGTTTTACAATAAATGTTGTGAGCCTCTGGGATTATTTTTAAAGAAACTCTCGGATACAGAAAATAAATATTCCGCATTTAACTGGGAATTTCTGACAATTTACCTAGCAATCAAATATTTCAGGCATTTTGTCAAAGGCTGAGATTTCATAATTTACAATTAACACAGATCATAAGCTGAGGAGCTTTCCTGCAATCGAAAACAGAACACAATCCAAAAAAATCACGTCCCTTGGATTATATTTTACAATTTACAACGGGCATCCAGCAAATATAAAGTAGTGGCAGACACAATCTTGCGTACTACAGAATCATAAATAGAAACATTCGAGACCAACTTTAAGTATAACACACCCATGCAAGCACAAAAAGCAGACGTGGAACTTCAGAATTTAATTTCTGGACCCAGACGTCACACTAGTTCCAACATAAAACTAGAACTTTTCAAATTGCCTGTTCTAGAAATCACCTGCGCAACACCCACTGGGACTAATGTCCCATACATCGCAGAAGCACTACTTCGAACAATTTTCGACACATTACACACTTGTTACATCCTGGTGTCCGTGCTACGCTTAAAGTAATCACAGAGCGTTACTATTGGCCTAATATAAACAACGACGTAGCACAGTGGGTGAACTCCTGTTTATATTGTGAAAAGTCCAAAGTTCAACACCAAATCACCTCATGGACTATTCGAAATTCCACCCGGTTGATTTGAACACATAAACTTAGATATACTAGGACCACGTCACCTTCAAACGAATTTCAAGATTAACTTACCTGTGTCAATCGTTTTACTGGCTGGATCGAAGCTTACTACATAACCAATATGTCTGCAGCAACCATTGCCACAACATTTGTAAATAATTACGTATCACGATTTGGTGTTCCTCTCCACATTACCACTGATCAAGGAACACAATTCGAGAGCAAACTTTTCTCAGAGTTAAAATAACTCCTCGGATCTCGTACAACGGCTTATAATCCACAAGCCAATGGCATAGTCGAACGCTTCCATCGACAGTTTAAAGCTGCTATCGTAGTCCGAGGCAATACTATCAATTGGAGCTCAGAAATTCCAATTGGATTTCACGGAACTCGCCGACAGTGAAGGTAGATTTAAAGTGCTTACCAGCTGAAATGGTTTATGGACAAATCATCAATTAGGTAACACAATCTACTATCAATCAAGCTACCCGTGAAGTTCTTCAAAAATCCTGCATCACCTATGCGATTTACAGACACAGTTATCGATCAGCTGCGCAATGCTTTAAAAAATCACATTCCAACACTGCCGCGCACCTTAGTTTCTTAACAAAGTATAAGTCAACCTGTGCCAAAACTAGCGAAACATAAAAAACACATTTTAATTTTTTTTTATTATACTAACGATTACCGAAGTTTCAAAGAAATTGGCAATGATTGGGTTCACAACATCAGTGTCTTGATTTGATTTTCCATCTTATGGCGAAACATTTTCCAAGCTAACTTGATATTTTTCAGTGTTCTCAAAAGCTAGTCATGGTTATAAAATGTGCACCTCTTTACATGACATCAACCGCGCAATCGAATCAAGCAAGGGTCAAGTTTACGTAGCCTGACTTGCTCAAGGAGCCAGAAAAATATTAATTTTTCTTTATACGAAAGTACTCGTAATCGCTCTACTCGTTCTAATTAGTTGCGACAAACAGTAAGCATTAAATGTATCGCGATAATTATATCAGATTTATTTGAGATAATATACATTTATAGATGAAAAAATGGGTAGAAAATATTTTATATATAAAAACAATTAGCTTTGATACCATAAAAATCCATTCAATATGTCCGAAAACTTAAATTCCTCTTTCAACATGTAGAACACCATTATAGCATAAAACTCTAAGACTCATAACATATTGGTCATCTACTAACAACATCGTTATAAAATTTAAATTGATAAAACCATATCATACCTTTTGTTTTCAGCATTTAATCCTCTTCCAGCATTCCCATGAAGTAGATTTTCTCTTGAATAAATTTTTCTTAAATTATCTGTAGATTGTGTTACCTCATCATCACCACTTAAGCTATATGTTGTACCTATGTTCAGAGATAAAGATTGATGTGATGCAGATGAGTCATCATTAAAACTATTATCCTCATTATTCATATCAAAACGTTCACACAATGAATCTAGCTGTTGTGGATTTGTTTCCATCATTGTTGTATAAATTTCATCCATAATCTCAGATGGGATTACAAACAACTCTTCATAATGGTCGATCATTGTTCTAAAAAGTAAAAATTGTATCAAAAAGGAAGCTAAAACCGTCAATTATTGATACTAACCGAATAATATTAATAACATCAATCCGCTCATCTACTTCCTGTTCTGTTGTTTGTTTTCCTGGTTTGGAGCAATGTAAAATGTTTGGAGCAAAAACTGTTGCTAAATTACTGCTGTCCATTTTATTTCCGACTGACACAATATCACCATTACTTGTAACAACATCTGTAGAATGTTTCGCAACTTTTGATAAAAATTTCAGTAAAACATAAAGAGTATCACGGTGTGCAACAGGAAGTAATTGTACCAGATACGACATTGCCTCTAGTTGAAGTCTTCTATTACGAATTTCTTAAAACAAAAAACTTATGTATTTGTAATAAAAAAAATCAAATTTCATGTTAAACTCACTTTGGGTTTTAACAAAAGCTGAATATAAACTATAACATAATAATGGTTCAGGAAGATCTCGTAAATATTCCTTCAACAGTGTTGCCACATCATGTGGACATATATCGGAATCTAATGTTTTTATTAAGCCTCTATCAAACTCCTCACGTAACTGTCGTACTCTCTTTTTTGATGTGCTTACCCGAAATATACCTATGGTATTCATGCCATGATTCTCTAAATACTTTATACACGATATTACTAGCTTCGGTACTCTATTATGGGTAAAATGATAATCACGATCATTAATATCTATTCCATCTAAGTCATTATCATCTCTACTATTCCGTCGTATATCACTTTGACTGAACGATGATACTAAAGATTTTTGTTTTTCTGAATTGAAACTGTTATCTGAATCATCATAGTTGTCAGGTAGACTTAAATGTAATCGTATTGATGGAAGACTTTCACACGAACCTGATATCAATTTCTGATATTTTAAAAATAAATAAAATAAAAATTATTAATTAATAAGAAAAATTATTTCCTAAAAATAATAGTTTATTGTACAACGAAAACAGAATTATAATATTATCCAACGAGTATGAACTTTTCAAGCATGAGGACAGCGTGAAAAGATTTATTAAATCTTTGTTTTTGTTTGTTTAAATTTGTTTTTAAAAACCCAATACTAATTGTGTTTTGGTATTGCGTAGCATATTGTTGTTGGGTATAGTGAACGGTTTTAAATTAAATAAAATAATAAATTTAGTGGTTCTTTTTCTTTCATTTTTTTGGTTGTCTTTAGTTTAGTTTTGACCGATATATACTTGGACGAGTATACATATTGTGACAGTTCGTGAAAAAATTAAAATACTTATGGATCATTAAAAAAAATATGTATAATTTAAATTAAAAGAAGAAGGATTGAAAAGTAAAAATTTGATAACCATTGTCTTCTCACCTGAACGGTCGATTGTATTTTGCGTGTGATCACGGATACAGGATAGTGAAATCGGAAATACAAATTTGATAAAAATAAATAAAAATAGTTTCTATTCAACGGTTATTTTTCTAAATACAATCTGTGAATTAAATTTAGGGAAATAATTTCTATTAATTTGATTATTGAAAGGAATTTACTGTATTTGTTTGGCATTGTTTGTATTTTTCTTAAATTAATTTAAATTTTTTAATCAAAATGATGACAAGTTTGCGAATTTTATCTTTTTTTCATGATAAATCGAACACATTAGTTGATGTCAAGTTGAAATAATAAGTGGTTCTTCGTATCTTAGATGGAACTTTTTTCAAACATTGTGGAGTGCGGATATCTATCTACATACACATTTACTGTTGTATAATTGATTACTTGAGGTAATGCTATAATTAATTTTGTTTGTATGGTTGATGCACGCCATTTTTACTGTTCATATAAAAATGAAGCAAAATGGTTTAATGTGATAAACTATTTTAAAATTAATAGTGAAAAGATAATAACTTTTTTGTAGCAGGTAAGGCATAAAATTATTTTTTGCTCTAATACTTTTCGTTATAAATGTTAGATTATTTAAAAGAACTTAATTAGATTTTTTTCCTCTTGAAACGAGCCATTTTATGTTAATTTAATTTTAAATCATAATCTAAAATTGGTGTTGAGGTGCCTCTATTTATTTCCACCTAAAATAGTGTTTAATTAAATAAATTGTCTTAGAATCATAATTAATATTTAATATTTAAAGAAACTTAAGTTTTATGGTGTTCTACGCTATAAACGGAAAACTGTTTTGGACTAGGGATTGTAATTCTGGGATTTTTGCTTCACAAATTCCGGGATCCCGGGATTGGTGAAGCAAACAATTGCATTCACTAGTCTGGATTAATATAATTTTTAATAAAAATTAAGCTATTTTTTATTAATTGTTAATGGCTTCT
Organism: Diogma glabrata; assembly: GCA_963693315.1. Taxonomy (NCBI): domain Eukaryota; kingdom Metazoa; phylum Arthropoda; class Insecta; order Diptera; family Cylindrotomidae; genus Diogma; species Diogma glabrata. Next base: position 204,206,655 of record OY856187.1, read on the forward strand.
CTTCTGGTTATTAATTTCATTCGTTTTGACGTGTTTCATTTTTGTTTAATTATTTTATTGAATCATATGAAATTGAAAATGAACTGATACAGTTTTAATGAAAATTTATTATAATCGATCGATTAATTTGATATGATGACAGTAAAATAGTGCAACAAAAATTGTATTACTTCGGTCTGAAAGACCTAAGTATTACATTTATGAGCTCAAAGTGAAATTCTTACCCCCACTTTTTTTGGCATTTCTCGACGTTTTAGGACCTCCTGATTCTAAAAAAGCAAAAAAAAAAAAATGTATGTCTGTCTGTCGGCCGGCCGTCCGGCCGTCATTACCTACGCTGCAGGGAAAACCACTGGAGGGATTTCAAAAAATTTTTTTTCTAAAAATAGGTATACTCAAGGGACAGGTCCAAAAGGACGCTGTGTTTGATAACTGTACCGGAAGTGTGTCAAAAAAATCATTATGTGTGTCAAAACAAGGAAATTTGCATATTTTTGGCTTAAAAAACGTTCATTTTAAGTGATTACGAGTAGGAACATTGAATTTGGAGAAATCTTGATGGTCGGGATTGGTATGTGAGATCAAAAACTAGATTATTGCATTATTTGTTTGTCAAAAAAAAGTTGTCAAGTGTGTCAAAAGAAAGATTTTTATTTATTTTTTTACCTAATTTTTTGGAAAAAATAATATAAAATTAATTGTTTGTTTGAAATGAAGTTTTATTATTATTATTGAGAATTATGGCATTATAAGTTTGTCAAAAAAGTGTTGTCAAGTGTGTCAAAAGAAAGATTTTTATTTTTTTTTTACCCAATTTTTTGGAAATAAAATTGTTTGTTTAAAATGAAATTTTATTATTATTATTGAGAATTATGGCATTATAAGTTTGTCAACAAAATGTTGTCAAGTGTGTCAAAAGATTTTTATTTAGTTTTTTACCCAATTTTTTGGAAAAAAAATAAATTGTTTGTTTGAAATGAAATTTTACAATTATTATTGAGAATTATGGCATTATAAGTTTGTCAAAAAATGTTGTCAAGTGTGTCAAAAGAAAGGTTTTTATTTATTTTTTACCCAATTTTTTTAGAAAAAAATAAAATTAATAGTTCGTATGACATGATATTTTATTATTATTATAGACTATAGAGAATTATGGCATTATAAGTTTGTCAAAAAATAATGTCAAGTGTGTCAAAAAATGATTTCATTTAATTTTTTAGCCAATATTTTGGGAAAAAAAATGTAGCTGTTTTTATGACGTAAATGCAATTTAAAATGAAATTGGACATGGAAATTTTTGAATTTGTTGTAGTTTTTGAAATATTTTTGGAATTTTGAAAAAGTTTGTATTTTTGATTTTGTAATAATTTTTGCAATATTTTTAGAATTTCGGCAAAAGTTTTAATTTTTGATTTTGTAAGAATTTTTGAAATATTTTTGGAATTTTGAAAAATTTTTAATTTTTGATATTATTATAATTTTTGGAATTTTGAAAAAAGATTGAATTTTTGATTTTGTAATAATTTTTGCAATATGTTTAGAATTTTGGAAAAAGTTTGAATTTTTAAGAATTTTTGAAATATTTTTTGGAATATTTTTAGAATTTTAAAAAATGTTGAATTTTTGATTTTATTTAATTTTTACAATATTTTTTGATTATGTAATAATTTTAGCAAAATTTTTAGAATTTTGGAAAATGTTTGAATTTTTGATTTTGTCATAATTTTTTGTAATATTTTTAGAATTTTGGAACAAATAGAATTTTTGAATTTTGTATATTTTTCAGGATTTTGAAAATAGTTTCAATTTTTGATTTTGTATTTTAACAATATTTTTGGAATTTTGATTACAATTATCCGGCAACGTATTGATGTTTCGTGTTAGTTTTGTAATAAATTTTTAAACAGAGTCTATCTCTGAATACTTGTACTTTAACAAAGAGTTATGTTTGATATTCATCGCTGCCCAAAACTAAAAACCATGTCCTCATAAAAGTTTTTTTGCCGAAAACTATATCAAAATCCTTAACCCAGACCGAAGTCTTGATATCTCAGAGCTTGAGATTTCAGCCCCTCCATATTTTGGATAATATATTCAACTATCACCTATTGTTGGTGCAACAATAATTAATTTAACGTCATGCAATAATCACCTGTTTAGGGGCAACAATTCATTAATTTAATTACTGTTCAACTACCGTCGGGACCATTGGCGCAACTTTTGATTATTGTATTGTATTATTATTCCTATTCAATAATCGCCGGGACCAGAGGCGCAACGATTGGGTGTTATGTTATATTGGTTTACAGTTAATTCATCAAGATCGGCAAAATTACGGTGGCATAAAGAGTCGGATCAAGGAGCTATAATGAGGTGAGTGAAACATTTTAATTTTCAAATGTAGTAATTGTAATTGAAGTGGTGTGTGCTATGTCCCTGGCTCTGCCGACTTTTTGCGGTCGCTAGAGTTCCTATTCTTTGCTTATTTGAATCCGTTTTCTTGTGAAACTTTTTTCGTGCAGTTCAGCATTTGCACTGGACTGAGGAAAGACGTATTTGATTTCACAGACTGAAGCAAGTCGAAAATCAAAAATATCATGGTATGCAATTCCTTTAATGTTCTGGGTAGTGATTGCACTATCGGTATTGTATAGTGTTCATTACAGCATTAAGTCCAATGTTACTCGTAAGAGTGTAATTAATATAACTTATTGACAAATATTATAATTTGTTGGTTTTATGATTATAATCTTCTGAAACGTTATGAATTTTGAATTATAAGATACTAGGAAATGAATGTATTCAATTGAATAGAATGAAAAATTGCTTTGAAAAGCGAAAGATCAAAAGCGAAAGAACAAAATATGTTTTTGGACGATCGACTTAACATCACAATTATTTTAATTCATTTTTAGTGTCAATTTTTGTCTTATTATTTTTTTATTCTACGAACACGTTTTACCGTTCTTCATACCTCAACCAAGTTGACATTGAATGAAGAAAATTATGGAACTACGAATATTGGAGACAAATCCCAACTAGTGGAGAATGGCCACTAACCAATTTAAATTCAAGATTTTTATTAAGATTTTTATCTATACGATAGCAATGGATCTAAACATTATGTAGCTTAGAATAATAATTTATGACATAACGTTATATTCAAAACATAACATAACATAATTTTGAACGTCACGTTTGTGACATAACGCAACTTATATACTTAATTACAATGCAAATTTTTATATAATTTTGTAGTGCACAGTTTTTGAGTTATAGTCAAATATTATTAACCTGTAATTTGAATTGAATTTATTTTTCAATTTAAACCATTTACATGCTGTAGTCAAATTCTGTAACTGTGGAGCGATGAAGTGATAAGTTTTTTAATGAAAAGAAACTAAACATTTTTAAAAACTTCATCGCTTCACAGTTACAGAATTAGGCTGCTCATTGGACTTAATTCTTAATTGAATCTTTCTTTAGTCACCATAAACAGCAATGGATAAGATTGAGCCCGAAAGAACATTTTTTGTAGGACTAAGATCAATTTTCAATCGACATTGACAACTTAAAAGCTGGGAAACTCTTGTTTTTCGTATTAAATCTTTACCTAATCATAGTATTTCATACAAATTGTTCATTTTCTCAACTATCGACTATACCCAGCTCTGCAGAAACGCATTATCATGTACCGCCAATATCCTATTCAAATACTTAGCATTCTTCTAATCCATTATTTACCTATGCATCACCTAATTACCCTACAAATTCCAGTAGTTATAGTCCATCAAGGTCTGGGGAAATAAAATATATAGCTGAATATCACGGATTCTCTCCATTTCTCCTTGAACCTACCTACAAAATGCTTTTTCTATTCCAATTGGAAACATTAGCACACGCGATGAGCCTCACTTTACTGACTGATTAAATCTCGAAAGCAGCTTTCCAACAAATCATTTTTAGATTTTCACTGGCATAAATTCTGTTTGACTCTGCAACTAACTGCATCTTATCCCAATAAACAACTCATTAAAAAGTTGCGTAAAAATATGAGACCCAGTATCTAGTAACATTAACAGACCGGTGTTTTGATAGTTTAACCGTAAATATAAAAGGATTAAAAACATGCTCAATCAACTCTTCAGAATCATACTTTTCTACTGAATATGAGATTAATAAACGGAACATGATAGCCAATATCAAATTCGTTTCGACGATCACCCCATATGTACACGATTTGATAATTCTAAATGTAAGCTTTGAACTCAAACATACTGGAAATTCAGATGAAACAGGAAATCCAATATCGTTAGATTAATCATTAATACTTACTGTAAAGAACAACGACCATATGCTGATTTCACAGTTAACGGAGCAGAATTTAAAGGTTTCGTGGGGCTACTATTAACGTTTTAGGTGCTGGACCAGTAACATATTTATACGAAACACCACAAGATTTTGCAATTTTCTATCATATTTAAACACGGCTAGTAACCAGTCTCAAAGGATTTTTGAGTTTATCGATGCAAAAAATCTTTTTAATCAAAAACAGAAGGAACTGCAGAGCCTCTTTGGAACAGAACCATTATCTAAGAACAGACTTTTGGAGTTCATTTGGAATTAGTTATACAATAATCAATATCGATCACTAATGCCTAGGTAGGCAAATCTGCCTATCGAAATTATAATCAGAATTCGACAAAATAAAACAAAGTTTTCTTTCATTTACAGTGTTAGTGCTTGGAAAAATAGACATTTTAACAAAAACAATCGATATAGGATCTGCAAAGCCAATTAAACAGCGATTACGCTGTAATGCTTGCAATAAAAACTTATCTTTGATAATTAGACAGAATATTGTGTTAAGCATTTATAGAAGAAAGTTATAGTGCTTGGCGTTCGCCAGTTACATTGGTAAGAAAAAGTAATGGTAAACACGATTTTTACTTCACCACAATTTTAAATTGTGTGATGTAATGCAATCTATCGTGAAAAAAAAAAATCTTGCATACCCCAAATTTTATTTTATCTTTTGTTTTGGACCATCCTCTATCTAAATAGCCAAAAAAAATTTTGGTGTACGTCTGTGTGTGGGTGGGTGGGTGAGTTTTCTGCATTGGATCTTGATGAAACTTTGGCAAATGATACAGGTTCACTTGAAAATGGAAGATCTGGATTCATTAGGACAAAATGGCGGGGGGTCTCCCGAACACCTCTAAGTTTAAATCTTGAATAACTTCTGATCCCGGGTTATGATCTTATTGAAACTTAGTATATAAGGTTTTAGTACTGTTTCCAATATTTCTGCATACCAACTTTCGGTTTGTCACTTCCGGTTAAAAAGTTTTTTTTTCAGGTGTTTATCCCTACTGTAGCCTACAATTACCGATCGATTTTCATGAAACGTTGCGAAAAGCTTTTAAATAATATGACAAAGATTTTATCAGCTTTTGGAGCACATTGGAAAGAGGGTTGGGGGGGTCCACCATACAACAGGTGGTTTTTTCCACAAAGTTTTTAAGTTTGTTGGGAGCATAAAACATTCATTCGTGAATGAATTTTGATGACACTTTGGAAAAAGATGCAAACATGTATGACAAAGAACTGATTAGTGGTTGAGCGATAGTGAACAAAGTGGTGGGGGGTCCCTGGAGCACCTGTTTTTTTAAAGCTCTATAACTTCTGTACCTGATAAGCGAATTGGATGAAACTTGGTACATGAGTATGTAGTACGGTTTACAATAGTTCTGCATCCCAACTTCCGGTTTTTCACTTCCGGTAAAAAAAATTTTTTTGTACTTTTTTGAAGTTTTTTCAGTGTCTTTATGCACACTACAGCCCACAATAATGAAGTGATTATGATGAAACTTATGAAATAGGGTTCCAATTAGTGTGAAAAGATAATTATCATGTTTTGGGACACATTGATCAAAGTGGTGGGGGGTCTACCATACAAATGCTGACTTTTCACACTTTGTTTTTAAAGTTTGTTGGGAGCATACAGACTTCATTCATTAATTTATTTTAATGAAACTTTAGAAAAAGATGGAAATTTAAGTAACAAAGAACTGATTAGTTTTTGGATAATATTGGAATAAGTGGTGGGGGTCCTCCCGAACACCTGTTTAATGTGTCACACTTTTTTCAATGTTTGTTGGGAGCACACAGCATTCGTTCGTGATCGAATTTTGATGACACTTTGGAAAAAGATGCAAACATGTATGGCAAAGAACTGATTAGTTTTTGAGCGATAGTGAACAAAGTGGTGGAGGGTCCTTGGAGCACCTGTTTTTTTTTAAAGATCTATAGCTTCTGTACCTGATAAGCGAATTGGATGAAACTTGGTACCTGAGTATGTAGTACGGTTTAGAATAGTTCTGCATCCCAACTTCCGGTTTTTTACTTCCGGTAAAAAAAATTTTTTTCTACTTTTTTGAAGTTTTTTCAGTGTCTTTATGCACACTACAGCCTACAATAATGAAGTGATTATGATGAAACTTATGGAATAGGGTTCCAATTAGTGTAAGAAGATAATTATCATCTTTTGGGACACATTGATCAAAGTGGCGGGGGTCTACCATACAACTGCTGACTTTTCACACTTTGTTTTTAAAGTTTGTTGGGAGCATACAGACTTCATTCATTAATCAATTCTAATGAAACTTTGGAAAAAGATGGGAACTTAAATGACAAGGAACTGATTAGTTTTTGGACAATATTGGGATAAGTGGTACGGGGTCTCCCGAAAACCTGTTTACTGTGTCATCATTTTTTCAATGTTTTTTGGGAGCACACAGCATTCGTTCGTCAACCAATTTTGATGACACTTTGGAAAAAAATGCAAACATGTATGGCAAAGAACTGATTAGTTTTTGAGCGATAGTGAACAAAGTGGTGGGGGTGTCCCATACACCTGTTTTTTTTAAAGCTCAATAACATCTGTACCTGATAAACGAATTGGATGAAAGTTTGTACATAAGCATTTAGTATGATTTACAAAAATTCTGTATCCCAACTTCCGGTTTTTTACTTCCGGTAAAAAAAATTTTTTTAATTGTAGGCAGTTTTTTCAGTATCTCTATGCACACTAGAGCTTACAATACTGAAGTGATTATGATAAAACTTATGGAAAGGTTTCAATTAGTGTAAGAAGATAATTATCATCTTTTGGGACACATTGATCAAAGTGGCGGGAGATCTACCATACAACTGCCGACTTATCACACTTTGTTTTAAAGTTTGTTGGGAGCATACAGATTTCATTCATCAATCAATTTTAATGGCACTTTGAAAAAAGATAAAGACTTTATTGACAAAGAATTGACTAGTTTTTGGACAATATTGGGATAAGTGGTGGGGTCCTCCCGAACACCTGTTTATTGTTTCAATGTTTGTTGGAAGCATACAACATTCGTTCGTTAAGTAATTTTGATTACACTTTGCAAAAAGATGCAAATATGTATGGCAAGGAACTGATTAGTTTTTTTAGCGATAGTGAACACAGTGGTAGGGGGTCCTCCAAGCACCTATTATTTTGGAAGCTCAATAACTTCTGTACCTGATAATCGAGCTGGATGAAATTTGGTACATACACATTTAGTACGGTTTACAACAGTTCTGCATCCTTACTTCTGCTTTTTCACTTCCGATAAAATTTTTTTTACTTTTTCTCGTTCAACAGAATTTTTGTTTGTTGGGATACTACTGCCTGCTTTAATATTTTTATTATTAGAACTACGAAGTCCATAATATTGGTTAGCTTTTAATTAAAGTATTTTATGGATATTAGCTCATTATATATCCAGAACACTATGTTTCCAGAGCTGTGGTGAAGTCAGCCTATGCATCAGCGTCGCAATATTTTTTTTCAAGTATCGACCTGAAAGGTGCCTTCTAGCAGATTCCTCTTGATCCAAAATGAAGAGACAAAACTGCTTTTAAGGCACCTGGCAGACCCCTATCTCAATTTACAGTCATGTCATTTGGGTTGTATAATCCCTAAACCACAGCTTATGCATCGGGTTATACCATTAGAACTACACCACAGAGTTTTCAATTATTTATATGACTTGTTAATTACTTCTGCATCCCTGAATAAGCGTTTATCAGTACTTGGTAATATATTGTATTACACTTCGTAATGTGGCCGATTTACGGTGACAAGCAGGGTTGACAATTATCCTTGAGAGAAGTAGATTCTTATTAAAAGAAACAAAATATTTATGATATTCAGTAGATAACAGAACTTTACGTACTGATTCAACGAATCCGGTGTTTTATGGACAAAGGCGGTTGGTATTAACATTTTATTGCTAATTTTTCAATAATCTCCACTCTTTTGGCCAACTTAACTAAAAAGGTATCAAGATCAATTGAGGAGGTCCACACCAAAACGTTACATTTCCGTTAATACATTTTTCCAACGCAGCTTAAGAAAATTTGATTATATCATTACATTGATTACATTATGTCTAAAGCAAGCTCCATTCCACAAAGAGGAAAAACAATTATAATTAAGGCATAGATAAATTTTCGAGTTTTTGATCTAATTCAGTAATTGGAGCCGATCTAAGTACAGAATTTATTTTTTAAAGAAAATGGAAATGTAGCGTTTTGGTGTAGACCTCCACAATTGCTCTAATGCACGAAATTATGCGTTTATACTCTTAAGCGTGCTTTAGTAACTGTACTTGTTTGCAAATAAAGTTTTTTAATTGTCATTTTATATACAATGTGATGCTTGTAGCACTGGCGTTGGAGGTATTCTTTCCAAAATCGACCCTGTTAAAGAAGAATGTCTCAAATATTACTCAAAAGCTAAATGTTATGCTGCAGTAGTGACCGTAAAAAGTTTAGGCCTTACATAAGACGGTATCTTTTTACAATATATACCGATTACGCAAACATGAGACGACTTATAACTCAAAAAGTGTTAACCGGGCGTTTAGCAAGCTGGAGTCTAAAGTTCCAATCTTTTAATTTTGAAATAGGATATAAAAAAGGTTCAAACAAACTCACCATTTATTTAACAGAACAAGCTCATGTTCCACCATTAGTTGCACATATGTGAATACCAAAGACCCTCAAGAGACTACGACGTCAATTTCGTATAGGAAAATGTCAAACATGCAAAGCTAATAAACCTGTTAATTATTGGACCAGAGCGGCAATGGGAAAAATTTTTCAAACTGATCGACCATTGCAGGGGTTTACAAGTATTTATTGGGACCCTTTCCGTAGATTGAAGCACGGGAACTTTTTCATTTGTTAGTGCTTAACCACTTTTCTAAATTTGTTGAACTAAAGTCACTTTAAGAAGCCTCAGCTTCTCTGATTTGTACTTTTATAGAAAATAAGGATGATGTTTTTAGTACCCGAGTTCATTCTAAGTGATAATGGAAAGTAGTCAGTTGCCAATTTTTTTCAAAACCTTTTGATCAAGTTTGGAGTCAGTCATTCACGAACTGCGATATGTTCACCACAAAGAAGTGCGTCGAAACATGTAAATAGAATCATACTATCAGCGCTCGGGTCAAATACTGGAGGTTCTAGTCATACTGATTGCGATGTTCGTATCCACGAAAAAGTGGCAACTGTCAGCTATTCGAAATGTTGTCCATTATTCCACAAAATAGTATCCACACTATTTGGTGTTTGGCATATAACATTACGCGGTACCGATTATAACCTATAAGAAGGTTATTATTTTGCTAATGCGAAAACGAAAGTTATGTTATGTCACCCGTTAAGGTTTGATTCGGGAGCAAGCTGCGTTTTTAATAGGAACAATTTTTTCGATCAAATTCCCAAAAAATTGTTTGAAACGATGTTTTCACTCGCAAATAAGTCGAGTATTGACTTTCAGAAAAAACTTTATAGAATAAACATTGCTTAGAATTAGTCTATTTCTTATTTTCAGTGAAAAATTTTTCACCTTCGAGAAAGGTTTATTGTTTAGTAAAAAAGGTAGCACCATTTTTCTCGCAAACTTATTTTGTTAGTTGTTCTTTACTCTTTTTTGAATACGTTCCAAAAGAAATCGTCGATCGGAGAATTTTTTTCCGAAATTTAAATCTAATACGACTCTAATCTTAATTACAAAACCTTTCAAACGTAGACTTTTCGGTGTCCCCTTTAATCATAATTTTCATGGACAATCTCTTGTCTTCAAATGTTTGGGGGCTACTTAAATCACCCAGCATTTTTAACCCCTGCCTGCCGGTTATAGTTTCTTTTTGTTTGTTTATGAACCAATTGAACAGGTTTAGCGTTGAATCCCACCCACTTAGCTCAATAGTAGTACTGTATATTTATACAGTCTAAACTAAACTTAATCAATATAGCAATGTCAACAGTTTGGCTGTTTTCGTTTGTGAGTTCTACAATATGAGTTCAACAAAATTATTTTTGTAGCATTAACTAAAATTAAGTCATATTGGTAAAATCTTTTTAATGTTTGACATAATGCATTTGACATTTCTTTTTAATCTGTTTCATTAAAAAGAAAGATTTCAGAAGCTATTCATATTAAAAAACATCGTAACAATATGAATAACAATAAACAATCTGAATGTATTTATTTAGACAATGTCTACCTTTCATTTATTTGAATTATTTAGAATTTCGGTTACCTTAAAATTAGTTTTTTATATCATTTTGATTTTTTGAAAATGTTTTTTAAATCAATTTTTTTCATTTTTGATGATGTTGTGTTTTTATGTTTATCAAAGAAAATTGTTTTAATTACGAAACTTTTAAGGTTTTTTTTTTTATGAATACCGTTTTTTTGAGTTTTGTTGTAAGTATCAGTATCAGAATTTACATTTACATATTTTTCTTTATTATATATATAATTATTTTGAAAATAATTTTTTTTTTATGTAGAATTTTAATTCTTGCTTTTTTCCTTAAATTGTTAGATTTATTATATTATATTATATTTTTTTGCCTGATGATGGTTCTTGTTTAGAACAGAAAACGTTTGCAAATATAAAAAATTTAAACATTATTTAAATATCTATTTTAATTTGTTTGGACTACACCGATGAAAAACAACTTTTGTATTAAAAAAGTTAGTGCTAAAAAATTAATTTAAGTAATGTTGTAGAATACTCAAACAAATTATTTTCAGTGCACAGCAGATAAGTGGCATTTTGCTACGAAGTATTTGTTCCTGAAGTGATTTCTGGCATTTGCAGTGAATTGATAGTTTACCGATTCTACACTGTTGATATAATTTCTACCTTTCGTTATATCCATGTGGAATAATAAGCTTAGTGGTTCTCTTTCTTTCGTTTTTTTTTGTTGTCTTTCCTTGGGTTTTGACATATACTTGTTGTGAATATAAAGAAAGAAATCATTTGTTTAATAAATTCATTCGGGGAGTATAAAAGTTTTTGAGTAGTCATAACCACTATTACTCAAATTTCTAAGATATATTTAGAAACACGAATTATTTGTCCTTTTACGCAACGAATTCTGTTACATTGATGCATTATTATTATATGTATTAATATGGTTTTCCATAATTTTCACTTGTTTTGTCACTTTGCAATTTAATTTTTACTATAAGTAAAGATTTATTTTTAGGATGATTAAGTATACCTTATAGTGACAATTTTTTTTTATATTTATTTTATTTTTAAAGAATATATGTATTTCGGATTACTCCTTCATCAGTTCTTTTTCTTAACTATCTAGTTAAGAAAAATCTTCTAGTTAAGAAAAAAACTGATGAAGGAGTAAACCGAAATATATATATTCTTTAAAAAATAAAATAAATATAAAAAAAAAAATTGTCACTAAAGGGTAAACTTAATTGCCCCAAAAATAAATCTTTACTTATAGTAAAAATTAAAAGTATTATTATTGTTTAGGAATTGAGTTACTATTATTGTTTAACAATCGCCTGCGGCTTTGACGCATCAATTATTGTTTTACTGTTTTATTAGTGATACTCAACATCCGCCGATATTTTTGGCGCAACGAAATGTATTGCATGTTGCATTATTGATGGTATTATTTTGATATAACAATCGCAACGATATTCATATTGTATTGTTTTATTTACGTTATTATTCACATTCAACAATCAACGTGACCAAAGGCGCAACGCTTGGTTGTTTTATTATATTGTTTTGAGTATAATATTTTAATTTTTTTTCAAATGTAATCGTAAAAAAGGTGGTGTGTGATGGTCTTGGTTCCTCCAATTTTTGGGGTCGTCAGAGTGCCTGTGCTTTGTTCATTTGAATCGGTCTTCTTGTGAAACCTTTGCGTGCAATTCAGCATTTGTACAGGGCTGAAAAAAGCATAATCGAATTCACAGACTACGCTAGCTGGAAATTAAAAATTCCATGGCACGCAATTCCTCTAATTTTCCTGATTGTGATTAGGAATGCATTATTAGGAATGTACAGTATTCATTACAAATCGTACAGCATGCTTTCGAACAAAGTCCAAAAGCACTTAAATGCAAACAGATTCAGCACCGAAAAATATATGTTTAGGAGGCTTCCAACTCCTTGTCCACTATCTTCTAAAAAAAATTTCTTTCTTTCCTAATGATCAAGATCTGAAATCCAAGTTTTTTATGACACCGTTTAATATTGGTACAATGTGAAATAAAAATTTACTAAATGTAGTAAACGTAGAAGTTGTGACAGAAAGAATAAACCGATAAAATAAATTAATAATAATATAAAGAATAAAAAGTTTACCAATAAATCAATCCCAAAATAATATAGATGAAAAACGTGGTCGACGCAGGTGAAAAAGTCGAGATTTGAACTTAACCATTTTTGATTTTTCTGAAACTTGGTATATAAGTAGTATGGACAAAATAAAAATACCATTTATTTTAAAATTTTTTTAAAGTGCATAGTTTGAGCATAGGGGGCACTTCAAAATGCATGAAATATGAAAATTCTGCTAATCCGATGTAACTATGAAATTAAATTACTCAAGAACGGCTATACCGATTTCATCAAACTTTTTTTTGTTTGATTGATTATGCCTCTTTGAAAATTTGATATATTTTAAAGTAAGGATAGATCTATTTTCAGAAAAAAAATTAATTAAATTCCAATTGATCTTCGACCCTAGCGCCATCTTTAAAAAATTTTTTTTAATATTTTTATTTAATAATTAATTATAAAAACAACAAATTAATTTTTTTTTCAAACGACTAACTAATCATCTATAAATTTTAAAATAAGTGGTATTTTTAATTTTGTCCATATTACTTATATGCTAAGTTTCAGGAAAATCAAAAATGGTCAAGTTTTCACAACTCTGTCTAGAAAACGTTTTCCATCTATATGAAAAATACTCAATTGCATGATTAGATGGAGGAAATAAAAAGTAAAATAAGAAGAGAAAGAACATTTTTTTAAACCAATATAGGTAAAAAACTAAAATGTCATTGCCAATAATCTAGCTAGTGACATATCCTATTGTCATATGACGCACTGTATTTATCAATGATTAAAGCCCACATTGATGGTTGATCATTGATAAGATTGATTGATTGATTGACCGTTGATTGAATAAAATGCTGCAGCACCCTTTAAAAGTACATCTTGACTAGTGATATTTCACTGCTATCGCTGCACGTATAAGATTTATAATTATCATATGACAAAAGCGGAGACTAGAATACCCTTGACGGTTGTCACACACGTAGATAAAAAATTAACAAATAAATTACAAATCAACAAAACTTATCATCCATATGCATAATTTATTCCTAATTGAACGATTAAAATAGTGTCGAAATGAACCTAACCTAAATTTAAGTTTTTCATGCATCTTTGCCCATACATAGTACATAGTTGTACTATTCAAACGTTTATTACCTTTCAAGGAACTTTAAACTACATAATCCTCTTGTTCTGATCTTTTTTATATAACTGCTATACTTACACTTTTATCTCTATCATTATTTAGTAGTGAGCTATAGGAACTGCCCCCTAACAATCGTTTATAATTTTCTTGATTTTCCCTATAATCATTTTCTAGACATTGTTCCAACGGTAAACCAAAAACCAAACCAAATGATGACCCTGACGAGTTTTTACTATCTTTATCTGAATCGAAAAAGCCCGTCGTCAATGCTTTTCGTTTTAATAATAATGTACGACGTTTTGGTTTTGGTTGATTTATGTTATTATTTGTTGATCCACCCGATGATGATTTGGTTGAATTTGAATTATCTAGGATTTAACAAATTTCACAATAAGCCTTATCACTGTTTATCACTTATATTGAAATACGTACCGTTTGGGGGTGAAACATTTATTCCAAAGTTTAATTGTTGTAGTTTTTCAACAGCAACACGATGTAAAAGTTTCCTTTCCACATCTGTTAAATTTTGTAAATTTGTATCAGGTAGATGAATTCTTCTTCCATCCGAGGTTGTCCAAACACAATTTCCCTGTAACGTAAAATTAAAAACAAATAAAATTCAATGTATTAATAGTAGATTATTAAACTTGATATTAATAAATGCATGTTGGGTGCTGCAAATGCAAAGGATGTTAATGACACATTGGTAAGAATAAGAAAAATAAGAAAACCGGAGCAACTGAAATTGAATAACGATTTTAAAAAACAATTAGAGATATGTCAGTTGACATTTTTAACACATTCAGTCCGAAGTGCAGACAGAGTTAGGCAGAAAAACATGGCCTTCAGAGCACCTACATAATTGAAACTTCAATATCATCATTTTTTGAAAAAATTTGGTTATAGCCTTTTGGCTTTTAGTAAGCTTTTCAACAGATTTACATCATAAATGTCGGTTGGTTGCGTTATATAGACAAATTTTGTCACTGCAAGTTTTTACCATACTACGGTCTTCATTAATAAATTATTTTATCCACGACTACTAAAGAATATATACTTTCCATGCGTATATCTTTCATTGTAATTGTATTCATTTCTTTTTATATATAAAATTCTTCTTTATTTATTTCATTACACTTTATTTATTAAAAATTCCCCTAACAAATTAAAAACTTGATTTGCTGGTATAGTAATATAAACTAGTTAAAACAAGAACAATACATATATAAAATCTAAAATAAACAAACATGTTTTGTTTTGTTTTTCATTTCATTCAATATGGCGATATAAACTTTTACAGGAAAACTTGAATGAAATTATTTGAAATATTTGTGGTCGTGGATAAAATAGTATCTTGTATTCGCTTAGGATGAAGGCAATTCTTCACTCGGATGATTCCCTCCACTCGCTAAGCTCGTTCCGGGAAACTTCATCCTCGTGAAGAATTGCCTTCATTCTAAGCTCATACAAGAATCTACTATTACGCACAAACGAATCGTAAAACACATTTTACATCCTAGTTATCGTGGCTGAAAGTTGAACTTTACATCCGTAAAATAAAATCCCGTTGCTATATGAAATATTAATATATTTTTCTACTTTACCGCCCGTAAAATAATCACCCGTAAAATATTCATAAAATTAGAACAAACAAATAAATTATTGTATGAAACTTATAGAGAAAATCATGGCATGTTTAGCATAATTTTCAAAATGTCTAGCGACTTTAAAAAATTCAAAAATTGATTTATACTACAATAAAGTTGTGCAGTTGAGCGTAAAACGTTGTATATACACTCAGGCTGAAAGGAAGATTACGCCCTTGGTCCAATGAAAGCCCTCGCTTCGCGTCGGGCTTCGATATGAACCGCTGGCGTAATCTTCTACTTTCAGCCCTCAATATGTAAATAACTATTAAGAATACCTTGATTGAAAGTTTAATTCGAATGACAAGAAAGTGAGTAGTTTTTCAACGGGATTGAACAAAGTTTTGGCGTATTTCGTTTACAGTTGTTTGTTTTAATTTGATTTTGATGAACCAATAGGTGAATGTAAAAACATTCGTTTATTGGGTGTCATAGTTTCAAATGACCTACTCTGGGACGATCATGTAATGGCGATGGCAAAAAATGCGTCCACTCGACCTTCTAAATAGATGTAAAAAATATTTCACTCCATACCAATTGTTCGATGTTTATAAGCCCTATTTTCGTCCCTGAATGGAGTACTAAATTCAAGTTTGAGGTGCTGCTTCTGTTTCAATCTTGGCCCTTTTGGACTCTGTTCCAAAGCGGGCTATACGAATTGTGGGTTATCTAGATTTGACATCAGAACTTGATTCCCTACAACATCGTCGCACTGTTGCTGACTTCGTTATTTTTTTAGCTTCATTCCTCAAACTTATCCTTACCCCCGTTTCAATCGGCAATCGGCTAGCGCAACCAGTCAAACGGTCGAGATCCCGCGCTGTCATACTGGCAGATTGCAGAAAAACTTCTTTGTCCGAGCTACATACAAATGAAATAGTTTGCCGGAATCCAAAGTCTCAAGTGGTTTCAATCCGCAGAGGTTTAAAAAAAGCGTTCATCAACAACTTAGAGCGCAAGTTGTTCTCGGACCTGGGTCTTAAAAGGTATTTATGTGTTGTTGTGACACATATTGTAAACCCTATAAAACAAAATTTGTTATTTAAAAAAAAAAGTCAGACAAGTGCGAATAAAATTCGCTCGTCAAGGGTTCCGTGAATGTAAAAGAACACAATATCAAAAATTATTGACAAAAAGTTGTGTTGTAATGTCCTTATATTTTCAGGCCATAGACACATAACCAAATAAATGTTAAATTGTAAATGTCAATAGTAAATTACAATCAAATCTATATTGATCAAAAACACATAGAAATATAATTATTTGAGTCTTCGATATGATTTTCATTCAAAATTTACCAATATTCCTGTCTCTGTGAATATTTTCAAATTTTTCGGTCAGTCATCGTCGAAAGGTAGACGGCGGCACGATCTGAATTTAGCCCTCTCTTATCCATAACTCAAAAACTGTGCTGTTGTTTTCATACAAAACTTACCAAATTTCCTAACTCTGTGAAATTTTCCAAATTTTTCTGTCATTTAGTGTCGAAACTATGGAGGGGGGGGGGGGCGGTCTGAATTTTGCACTTTTTCAACAGTAACTCAAAAACTGGGCACCGCAAAATTCTAAAAAAAATTGCAACGAATTTTAAATTAGATGTTCTTTCAAATGACACCCCACTAGCTTGGGTAAAAAAAAGTTTTTTTTACCCCCTCTACCCCGGTCTTCTAAACACACAGAAATATAATTATTGGAGACTTCGCTATAGTTTTTGTACAAAATTTAGCAAATTACCTAACTCTGTGAATTTTTACAAATTTTTCTTTCAACCAGAGTCGAAACGTATGGGGGGGGACGGTCTGAATTTTGTTCTTTTTTGACAATATCTCAAAAACTGGGCACCGCAAAATTCTAAAAAAAACTGCAACGAATTTCAAATTAGGTGCTCTTTCAAATGACACCCCACTCGCTTGGGTAAAAAAAAGTTTTTTTTTACCCCGTCTACCCCGGTCCTCTAAACACACAGAAATATAATTATTGGAGACTTCGCTATAGTTTTCGTACAAAATTTAGCAAATTTCCTAACTCTGTGAATTTTTACAAATTTTTCTTTCAATCAGTGTCGAAACGCATGGGGGGGGGGGAACGGTCAGGACTTTGCACTTTTTCGACAATAACTCAAAAACTGGCCACCGCAAAATTCTAAAAAAAATTGCAGCGAATTTTAAATTAGGTGCTCTATCAAATGACACCCCACTCGTTTGGGTCAAAAAAAGTTTTTTTTTACACCCTCTACCTCGGTCCTCTAAACACACAGAAATATAATTATTGGAGACTTCGCTATAGTTTTCGTACAAAATTTAGCAAATTTTCTAAATCTGTGAATTTTGAAAAATTTTTCTGTCCATCAGTGTCGAAACGCATGGGGGGGGAACGGTCAGGACTTTTCACTTTTTCGACAATATCTCAAAAACTGGGCACCGCAAAATTTAAAAAAAAACTGCAACGAATTTCAAATTAGGTGCTCTTTCAAATGACACCCCACTCGCTTGGGTAAAAAAAAGTTTTTTTTTACCCCCTCTATCCCGGTCCTCTAAAAACACAGAAATATAATTATTGGGGACTTCGCTATAGTTTTCGTACAAAATTTAGCAAATTTCCTAACTCTGTGAATTTTTAAAAATTTTTCTGTCAATCAGTGTCGAAACGCATGGGGGGGGAACGGTCTAAATTCGCACTTTTTTTACTATAACTCAAAACCTGGGCATCGCAAAATTCTAAAAAAAATTGCTCTCTTTTTTAAATTAAGTGCTCTTCTAAATGACACTTGACCTCATTTTAAATAGTGTTTTTACCCCTTCTCATTTCCACCCCCTTAATAAATCTATGTATGGAAATATGACACTTTTTTATATTGTTTATTAAAAACGTACTAATTTTTCTATCATTTCAAGTACATTTGAAAATTTTCGATCAGATAGGTTCGGAGCTAATCGAGGTAAGAAAACGCGAAAAAAACGTCATTATTCAAAATTATACAAAAAATGGTGAGGTGTAAAATTCCAAAATAAATTTTTATGGAATACTGAAATAAAGCCCTTTCATATGATACCCTACTTGAATCTATAAAAAAATGTATTTTCTCAAAGGTCTCACATCTCAGCCCTGTAAGCCACACGAAAACCACTTTAGTTTTATTTGTATCCGTCATTTCATGTGGACAGATTAGTTTTATACGCATGCCAAATTTCAAGTCCATAGCATTTATAGTTTACGAGATAACCGATATAATGTGAAAAACACGTTTTACTCTCACCGTATAAAAAACGGAACCCTAAAAACTTCAATAACTTTAAACACTGATAATCAGTATATAGGGCTTTTTTGCAAGTCTTCCAATAATTCTGAATTCCAATTTTTGGTTTGCCTCTTTTTGTAAAGTTATCTATGTTGTACTTTTACTGTTTAATAAATACAATATCCATAAAAACACAGGAAAAAAAATTCAAAATTTAAAGTAACTAAATGAGTTTTAGTCATCGAATTTCGTGTAAGAATTCATTTAATTTATATTAAATGATTGAAGTCTTAGACGTTTAACAAGTCATTGATTTTTTTAATTGATTTTGCAAATAAGCTTTTCCATTTTATTTAACATATTAGACAAAACAACTAATGAATTTGATGAATCACTGAATGATTTAAAAGTGTAATTATCATAAAATGTTTTGAATAAATTAAGGAACATAATCGTATGAAATAGATATTTTTGTAAGTAACTGAGCCAAAAATAACTATTTTAACTATTTAACGAAACTAAATGTTTGAAACATTAAAACATTTTAGATGAAAATGTGACTTAATTTTTTTGTGTTTAAGAAGGCCTTATTATGAATTGGCAGATTTCACGAGTTTTGATTGAACCTCCTAAAATAGAATTAGAAAAATTAGTAAACAGAGGAATTTTTTTCAAGATTTATGAGTTCACCATCTGCAATTGCACTATTATTAAATAGTTAACAAAAGAAGCAAAAACATGCACATTAACTTAGACCCTAAGGAATTGAATTAGGCTGTAAAACCGCCACCATCTTATTTTCTTATTTAAAAAGTACTCACAAACATTGCAGGTAAGAAGTGTTTCATCAATTTAGATCTTAAGGTCAGTTATTAGTGAGTTGACTTTACTGAAATATTTTTTGCTGTGTTGCTTATAAGACGAACTAAAGTCTTAATCCATCACATCTCAACTGGTTGAAGATTACTTTTGTCATCCTTACTTTGTGCTGGATATCTGGACAAGTCTTGGTTGTCTTGTCTCAAATTGTCCGACAATCGAATTACGAAGGCGTAATGAAGTAACTGACAATATCACTAAAAATTCGTGTGGCCTAACCGTGATGTAGCAGGCGTAAACACACTTTATATAAAAAAAAGACAAAGTTGGTAATGGGAATCTGTAATGTAACTAACTAAACAGCATTTAAACTTTTAAAAAAATTTCCTCTGTTATTTAGATAGAATGAAGCAAATTTTTGATTATGTAAAGCTTGGGTTTAATTAAAAGGAACAAATGTAAAATGCGGCATCATGCTTGTCACCTCTGTGACTACGTATGTGGACATGTGGTGTAGAAATCGATTCAGATAGAAGTCTAATTACGTTATTGACTAGCAAATATTTCGTATTATTGGTGTAATGCAATTAGTGTCTAGAATCAGCCTGGATGGGGTAACATTGACATATGTCAATGCCGAACAAAACTATTTGGACACCTTGCTCCCTAAATGTGTAACGTGATTACAATGGTTGACGTGTAACTTTGCTTTTCAATAAAGTGTGCTGTGTAATAGGAATTGAAATATGCTTTTCAAAAACACAAAGACACCTTTTAAGATAATCCAAAATAGGAAATATTGTAATTAGTTTAGAATATTTATTTACCTAATTATTATAATGATATAATAAAATTTGTTATGATGTTAAAATTGACACACATTAAATTTATAAGTAGGCCAGTAATAATAGGAGAAAAAATTAGAAAAAAAAAAAATAATTCGTTACAGCAAACTGATAGTGGGATATTGTAGAACACGATATTGTAAAAGAGGGAAACATAAATCGAACCAGCAGCTACCATCCGGGGGAGAATGGGGAGGGTTTTTAGGGGTTGAAAGGGTTTTTTCGTGATTTCTGGCTAAACCGTGCATCCTATCAAAAAGAGTTATATGTAAAAGTTGTAGGGAATAAAAAGATCTACACTTTTTGTACGGACCATTTTTACCCTCACCTCAACATTTTTCGAAAAAAATGTGAAAAACCGATTTTTTTCTTTTTTCTTGTTTTCTTTTACAAAAAAAATTTTATGAAGTTCAAATTTTGGAAAAAGATACCTCCATTTATTGAAAAAAGGCAGCAATTTTTTCGGAGGGAAATATTTAGACGTTGTTGTTAAAATTAATTTTTTTGAAAAAAAAAGCCAAATTTTTAACTGCGATTCCTCTTAAAACTACGCCTCCTAAAGAGTTCAGTTTTGACTCATTTACTCGTTCTTACGTCTATTTTTGATAAGTGGTAAAAAAATGGTACACTGTTATGGAAAAAAAGGCGGGAAAATTGAAAAAACCGAGGAAATCGCTTTTTTTTCGTGGTAATTTGCATATTTATCGTTGAATAATCGTTATTAATTAATAAAATCATTTAAATTTTTTATGATAAACGTAAACGACGATCATTTGGAAATAAATTAATGAATAATTATATGCTTTCGTTACTTTTAGTTTATTTAGGTAACAAAAAAGCAAATTTTATTCTTCAAACATGGCGATCTCAAAAAGTACCTTTTAGTTTTCTTTCAGGTTTTTTATATTTTACAGATTTGTAATTTACTTAAAACATACTAAACCTATAAGGACAATTGTTATTTTTTGTTTTTGAGAAAAACACATTTGAATATAGGTTGATTTTTTTTGTACTTTGTGCCATACACTAAACCCAAGTTTACTGATTCTATTAAACTTATTTTGGGTTTAGAAGGTACTAAATGAGGTTTAAAGAAGGTACTAAATAAGCTTTTTTTGGGTTTTCTGAAGGTTTAATATTTTACCCAAAACATATTCAAATTACAGACAGACGTTTTGTTCGACGATAAAAACCAATTCGAATATTTGTTAGCAAAAATATGCCAGTTGCAGATTTTGCTGAAATTTATCAAATAGATAGTGAATTTTCCTTTCAATTACAATAAAAAATTCATATTAAATTAAAATATATCATATATTAATTATCATATATTATAAACTAAAATAAGCATTAAATATTTTAGAAAAATGAAAATTCTGCCAATCCCATGTACCTTCGAAATCAAATTGCTCAAGAACGGCTTTACCAATTTTATCAAACTTTTTTTTTTTGTAGGTGATTAGTTAATCGTTTGAAAAAAAAAATAATTAATTGTTTTTGTAATTAATTTTTAAATTAAAATATTAAAAAACTTTTTTAAAGTTGGCGCTTGGGTTGAAGATCAATTGAAATTTAATTTATTTTTTTTTGTAAGAACAGTTCTATCTTTACTCTAAAATATTACAAATTTACAAAGAGGCTAATATTCGTGTTCTTGAGATATTTAATTTTTAAGATTTTTAGTACGACGGAAATTCTAATTGTTGATTATTTCTTCGAACAATTTTTATCAAGTTCGAAAACGAAAGCATCTAATTATTCATAAATGTATTTCCGAATGATCGTTGTTTACGTAATAATAAAAAAAATAATATGATTTTATTAATTAGTAACAATTATTCAACGGTAAATATGCAAATTACCACGAAAAAAGCAATATTTTCGGTTTTTTCAATTTTCCCGCCTTTTTGTCCATAGATTTATACTTTTTTTTACCATTTATCAAAAATAGACGTAAGAACGAGTAAATGAGTCAAAACTGAACTCTTTAGGAGGCGTAGTTTTAAGAGGAATCGCAGTTAAAAATTTGGTTTTTTTTTTCAAAAAAATTAATTTTAACAACAACGTCTAAATATTTCCCTCCAAAAAAATTGCTGCCTTTTGCCAATAAATGGAGGTATCTTTTTCCAAAATTTGAACTTCATAAAATTTTTTTTGTAAAAGAAAACAAGAAAAAAGAAAAAAATCGGTTTTTCACATTTTTTTCGAAAAATGTTGAGGTGAGGGTAAAAATGGTCCGTACAAAAAGTGTAGATCTTTTTATTCCCTACAACTTTTACATATAACTCTTTTTGATAGGATGCACGGTTTAGCCAGAAATCACGAAAAACCCTTTTCAACCCCTAAAAACCCTCCCCATTCTCCCCCGGATAGCAGCTGCTGGTTCGATTTATGTTTCCCTCTTTTACAATATCGTGTTCTACAATATCCCACTATCAGTTTGCTGTAACGAATTTTTTTGTTGTTAAAATACTATTTTGCCTGGCCTAAAGGTAGTAGAGCAATAAAACAATTACCGTTCATGTTAGTTTTATTAAATTTAGAAATATAAGATCGTTCTTATAACATATTATGCGAAATGAAGAAAAGCTAATTATTGTAATTAGATTAAAATTGTTCAGTTTATAATAAATTGTTGGTGCTACACTGATCCAGTATTGTACTCAATCATTCAAAATAGTTTAAAGAGAAGTATGCCAACTCAAAGAATTCAACAAACCACCACCACCACGCGAAAAAATATCAATAAGTATAACCTCAATACGCTATGCCATCACCATGCGCTCATTGTACTGTGTGCTACTCTTACCGTTATTCATATAAAACGGCAAGCTGGCACGCCGTGCCGTTACAATGCGCTTACGATGCTGCCTGTCGTGGGAGAGGTTTGCAAGATTGTAGCGCACACTATACCTTTAAAATGCTCTCATTTGAACTAAAAAAGATAAAACGCCGCATAATTTATTTTACATATGTGAGACAAAGTGCTAATAAAAATTTCTAACATAAATTTATATAAAAAAGTACACTTAGCACACATGTAAAAAAAGAACATAATAATTTGAAAGAGATTAGATTAGTTTCATTTCAGTATTAATTGTGTCATTTATTAATGATAAATGCTTGGAAATTATAAAACTTAAGTGAGTGTAAATATAAATACCAAACATTTTCAAAATGTACAATAATTTATTTGTAATTGTAACTAATCTATTTTGTTTTTTCATATAAAAAGGTACTTCCCAGCTACTGGTTTCACAAGTGAAGCCGATATTTGTAGGCAAGTATTGTTGCTATTTGTTTTATATGTGTGCTTCAATTTTATTGTAATGTAATGTAATAGGCACGTCACTTTTAAACTATATAAAAATTAATATACATTTTGTAAATAAATTATAGGAGTACCAGAACAAGATCTGCTATCCAACGTGGATGTCGAGACAGAGGAAGTAGGAAATGATCCTGAAATGGATTCTCAGTATTCCTAATTGTTTATAATTATTTATATAATTATTAATAATTATAATTATATTATTGAATAAATAATACTTTCTTTTAGATTTAGAGTGTTACCATCGACTCGATAGAGTTTATCTAACAGTTACCCGAAAAGATCACCTTGGCTTGTGACATATCACGGCCAATAGCAGTGACATGTGATATTTCACGTTTACTCGTATGTCAAAAGCAAGAACTTAAGTACGTTGTGTTGTAATACACTTAGATCAAAAATCAACAAAAAGTTGTTCAAATTATTCAAACAAAAACTGACCAAAAATAAAACAAAAATTAAAATTAAAACTAATACAAAAATAAAAAACCAATGTATGACAGAACTGAAATCTCAAAGCTCTGAGAAATTAAGACTTCAGTCTGTGTTAAGGCTTTTTAAATAGTTTTCGGCACAATGCTTTTATGACATTGTTTTTAGTTTTGGGGAGATATGAATATTAAACATAAAACTCTTTGTAAAAGTACTAAAACTTATTAATACTAATTACAATTGTTTTACAAAACTATCACGAAACAAGAATGCGATGTCGGAAAATTATAACTGATCATCAATTGATAGAAGACTGCTCAAAAACCTCTGCATTTAGAATTCTGCATTCTGCATTTAGAAAAAAACAACATATTTATTATCTACTCATACATAATATTTTTTATTAGTCTAGAAAGCCCTAAAAGCATTTTTATTCGGGTAAACGCTTATTTTCACATTTTAATTTAAAAAGTTCTAAACTGTTACAAGATATTTAAATAATAATTAAATAATAAACGCCTTATTCTTGTTAAATTGAGTTTTATTTCACTAAATACGTATTTCGAAAGCTATGCTTTCATCGACAGTAGTATCTAAAAACGAGTTTTTAGATACTACTGTCCATGAAAGCATAGCTTTCGAAATACGTATTTAGTGAAATAAAACACAATTTAACAAGAATAAGGCGTTTATTATTTTATTATTATTTGCTTATTTTCAATAATTACAACTGACACGAGCTGATATTTTGCAACGTAATTAATCCTATTGGTCCAGAAAACTTCTCGATTTAGATCAAATACTCCTTTTTAAAATATAGTTATATGTTTTGATAAAAACGACATATAAACTGCAACATATTGACATTTGTAAACTGTAACTTTTAGTCATCAGTGACAAACCTGGATTCACCAAAAAAATTCTCACAATACTTTTCTATTTAGCGTAAATTCACCTTTTCACTTATTTTAACTTTTATAAAAACTATATTTTATCTGCAAACTGTTCTTATTATTTGGAAGCAATGGAACCCCGTTTCACATAAAAAATCTCATAAAAAACATTTTCCTTATAAGCTATCTTATATATTAATACGCTAACTTTGTACTTTGTACAGCCTAAGGCTTTTTTATTCGAATTTTCACTCATTCTAAATTTTTACTGCTAACTGATATTAGTGTAACCTACATCTGAGAGATTTCTGGGATTTTTCGGATCATAAATAAAAAATTTATAGACGAATTAAAATGTATTTTTGAATTCAACTGCCTCCCCTCAAATCAAATCAAATAGATCAAATGGAATCGTCCAAATCTTTTCTTTGTTTATAGTATTTTATATTTTCTTTTCAGTTTATGCATTGATCCAGGAGAGTATGGACGTTATTTTTCTTTGTTGTTTTATCTTATATATTAATACATTGAATATTTAGTTAGATATATATTGTTTGTGAATGAAAGAGGATAAAAAATTGATTATAAATTGTTGTATTTTTTTTTCAGCGACAATTTTGTAATGTGTGTGCTCGGTATGATAGTTTGAGATCGTAAATTTGATTGTTAGAATTTTTAATATATATTGTTTGTGAATGAAAGAGGATAAAAAATTGATTATTGATTGTTGTATTTTTTTTTTCAGCGACAATTTTGTAATGTGTGTGTTTGGTATGATAGTTTGAGATCATAAATTTGATTGTTAGAATTTTTAATATATATTGTTTGTGAATGAAAGAGGATAAAAAATTGATTATTGATTGTTATATTTTTTTTCAGCGACAATTTTGTAATGTGTGTGTTTGGTATGATAGTTTGAGATCGTAGATTTGATTGTTAGAATTTTTAATACATATTGTTTGTGAATGAAAGAGTATAAAAAATTGATTATTGATTATTGTGTTTTTATATACTAGGAGGGCTCGGCGTGCTTCGCTTCGCTTATAAATAAAGTTTTTGAGTAGACATTTTGTTGACGTAGAAGCAATGATTTCAAAAAGTGGTTATGAGAAATTCTAGCATATAATTTTTAATTTTTCTTTTTAAATATATGAACGAAAAATAATCAGAAGTCTAGCTGATCAGTTCGGATATATGAAAAATTAGCGATCAAATAAGTTTTCAAGTAAGCTTATTTGATCTCTAACTTATTTGATCGCTAATTTTTCATATATCTGAACTGATCAGCTAGAGTTCTGATTATTTTTCATTCATATATTTAAAAAGAAAAATTAAAAATTATATGCTAGAATTTCTCATAACCACTTTTTGAAATCATTGCTTCTACGCAAAAACTTTATTTATAAGCGTAGCGAAGCACGCCGGGATCTCCTAGTAATACTAATTATGTGAAAAAACATCATATACTCTGCTTCAACATGATATTTTCCAATTGTTCCTATCAGTTGGAAGTAGTTGAAACTACACTCAGAGAATTTTGTTAGTAAATTTAATAACCGCCCGTTTTAAAAATGTGTAATAAGTAATTTTATCATTCTAATAACGATTTTTATTAAAGTAATTGCCACATTCGTTCGATTGATACTTTTTGTTATTATTTTCATAAAAATGTTTATTAAAATAAAAAAAGTCGGACAAGTGCGAATAAAATTCGCTCGCCAAGGGTTCCGTGAATGTAAAAGAACACAATATCAAAAATAAATGACATAAAGTTATGTTGTAAAGTCTTTATATCGCCAGACTATGGACGCATAACAGAATAAATGTTTAATCGTAAACGTCTATAGTAAATGTCAATCACATCTACATTGATCAAAAATGTTACTTGAGGTTAAATCTTATCCATAGCTGTTTATGTTAGCTAAAGAAAGATTTAACCAGTATTTTAACGGTCTAAATTGGGAATATTTGTTCTATAAATCAGCGTCGAAATATAGGGTGGTATACATACACTTAAAATAACTTTTTTTCATCAATAACTAAAAAACTGTGCATCGCAGAATTCTAAAAAATGTTACATTGTTTCTTAAATTAAGTGTTCTTTCAAATGACACCCCATTCGTTTGGTTCCAAAAAAAGTTCTTTTGCACTCCCCACACCCATCCCCTAAACACACTGAAATATAATTATTTGAGAGTTCGCTATAATTTTCGTTCAAAATATAGCAAACTTCCTGTCTCCATGAATTTTTTTCAATTTTTTCTGTCAATCACAGTCAAAACGTAGGGGGGGGGGGGGGTAACGGTCAGGAACTTGCACATTTTTTAGAATAACTCAAAAACGGTGTACCGGAAAATTCTAAAAAATATTGCAATATTTTGGAAATTTGGTGTTCTTTCAAATGATACCCCACTCGTTTGGGTCAAAAAAAGTTTTTTTTTACCCCCCTTAAACCCATCCCCTAAACACACAGAAATATAATTATTTGAGAGTTCGCTATAATTTTCGTTCAAAATATAGCAAATTTCCTGTCTCTATGAATTTTTTCAATTTTTTCTGTCAATCGGTGTCGAAACGTAGGGGGGGAGTTTTTTTTTACCCCCCTTAAACCCATCCCCTAAACACACAGAAATATAATTATTTGAGAGTTCGCTATAATTTTCGTTCAAAATATAGCAAATTTCCTGTCTCTATGAATTTTTTCAATTTTTTCTGTCAATCGGTGTCGAAACGTAGGGGGGGAACGGTCTGGAATGTGCACATTTTTTAGAATAACTCAAAAACGGTGTACCGCAAAATTCTAAAAAAAATTGCAACGTGTTGGAAATTTGGTGTTCTTTCAAATGATACCCCACTCGCTTGGGTCAAAAAAAGTTTTTTTTTACCCTCTTTACACCCATCCCCTAAATAAACAGAAATATAATTATTTGAGAGTTCGCTATAATTTTCGTTCAAAATATAGCCAATTTTCTGTCTCTATGAATTTTTTCAATTTTTTCTGTCAATCAGTGTCGAAACGTAGGGGGGGGGAACGGTCTGGAATTTGCACGTTTTTTAGAATAACTCAAAAACGGTGTACCGCAAAATTCTAAAAAAAACTGCAATATTTTGGAAATTTGCTGCTCTTTCAAATGATACCCTACTCGCTTGGGTCAAAAAAAGTTTTTTTTTACCCTCTTTACACCCATCCCCTAAATACACAGAAATATAATTATTTGAGAGTTCGCTATAATTTTCGTTCAAAATATAGCAAATTTCCTGTCTCTATGAATTTTTTCAATTTTTTCTGTCAATCAGTGTCGAAACGTAGGGGGGGGGAACGGTCTGGAATTTGCACATTTTTTAGAATAACTCAAAAACTGTGTACCACAAAATTCTAAAAAAAATTGCAAAGTGTCTGAAATTTGGTCCTCTTTCAAATGACACCCCACTCGCTAGGGTCAAAAAAGTTTTTTTTCACCCTTCCCCACCCCAATCCCTTAAAAACACAAAAATATATTTATTTGAGGGTTCGCTATATTTTTCGTTCAGAGTTTATCAAACTTCCTGTCTCTGTGAATTTTTTCAAATTTTTCTGTTAATTAGGCTCGAAATGCAAGGGGGGGGACCAACTTTTTGTGTCACTTTATTGATAATAATTCAAAAACCATGCATTGCAAAATTCTAAAAAAAATGGCAATATTTCTAAAATCAAGTGCTCTTTCAAATGACACCCCACATGACCTGGTTTTAAATGATGTTTTTACCCCTTAACATTCCCACCCCTTTAATAAATATAGTTATGAGTGTCTGCCACTTTTCTATATTTTTCATTAAAAACCTCCTTAATTTTCTATCATTCCAAATATATTTCAAGATTTTCGATGAAGTAGGGTCGGAGTTAATCGGGGCAATAAAACATCCCGAAAACGTCATTTTTCAAAATTATACAAAAAATGGTGAGGTGTAAAATTCCAAAATATATTTTTAAAAAATGCTGAAATGAAGCCCTTTCATATGATACCCTACTCGTCTCGCTAAAAAAATGAATGTTTTCAAAGGCTTTACATCGTACCTCCTTAAAACAAACGAACACAACTTTATTTATTTTTTAACCCGCCATCTTGTGTGGATAGGTTAGTTTTATAAGCACCTCAAATTTTAAGTTCATCGGATTAATGGTTCACGAGATAATCGAAATAATGTGAAAAACACGTTGTACTCTCACCAATAGTGTTCCGTATAAAAAACGGAACCCTAAAAACGGTCAATATTATTAAAAAAATCACAACGGTTGATTAAACTAATAACCAATTCTTATTAAAATAATGAATTCAGATAATCAAATAAAAAATCATGTGATTAACGTAGAGCTATTAAAATAAAAACATAAGCTATTATTTTTGTAGTATTTAAAAACCATTTTATTAGATAAATCAACGACGTTTTTACTTTCAAAACGTAGGTTTTTAGATTAATAATTTTGTATACATTAATCTAACCTTAGGTAATTATTTTTAATAACGGTTAATAAAATCTTGGTAAGGATTATATTATAGAATTAATTATATTCAGTTTATATGCAGACGCTGAATAAACAACTTTAAAATATACTTAAAAAATTTTTTCACAAATAAAAGTGTGACTAAACAACTGAAACTCAGAGACATTTCCAAATTAAATCAACTTCAGAAATTTTAACCAAATGGAAGCAATTTAAATTACCGCTTGTTTATAAACTGGTAAATAATAATTCAATATTAGTATATTTCAATAAAATTTTAATTATAATAATATTCCTTTTAAAATTTTCAGATACACATTGATTTTCAAGCAATGTTTCTGAAAGCCAGCGATTTTGGTTGTAAATTATCAACATT
Organism: Diogma glabrata; assembly: GCA_963693315.1. Taxonomy (NCBI): domain Eukaryota; kingdom Metazoa; phylum Arthropoda; class Insecta; order Diptera; family Cylindrotomidae; genus Diogma; species Diogma glabrata. Next base: position 204,236,566 of record OY856187.1, read on the forward strand.
ATCAACATTAAAAAAATTCAGCCCATTTTTGAAAAACAAGTTAAAGATAAAAAGTTAAGAGAGTTTATTGAAAAGCTTCGCAATACGGAGAAAATGACAGAAAGTAAGTTTTTTAAATTTGTTTTTTTTAGCTCCAAAAACATGAAAATCACATACAACAGAAACAGAAACAGAATTCCATTCAAATTTTACAGCAACAGAATTTTTTGCCAAATTTGTATGAAATTCTGTTTCTGTTTCTGTCGTATGTGAATACCCGGCGGTAGGTTAAAAAGTTGTTTTTGGACATTTCATTTGTAATTTTTTTGATTTAAAACAATTAAACCTATTCAATGTTTGATTCTGTAGTAATATAACAGTTTTCTCTTTTATATTATTTAGATGGTATTCTGCTAACAATCATGTATTTACTGCACAGTATCGTCCAACCAATAAAGCTTTGGAGCATAAAATATATATGAAGTTTATACAACTTGGAAAGCAATTGATGTGTGCTTGAACATTTTTTTTTTATTTAACTTATAAAATATCCGAAATCAGCAACCAATTTTTGGAATTTTCTCCAAAACTATTTTTATACATTAACAGACGAAAAAGAAAGAGCACATTATTCGGACAATTTGTTGATTGATATGCTAAACTCAAATCAATAATATATGTATATTACTAAGTAGTTTAACTACGTAAATTAATTTTTTAATTATATTTTACTATATTTTTTAATTTGTCTAGGAACACAGACTGCTTTTAATTTTTGTCATATATAAATACTTTTAAACAAAATAAAATTAAAAATTATTTTAAAATTAAAATTATGAAATATAAATAATTTAAAATTAAATAAAACTAATTGAAATAAATAAAACTATTAATAAAAAATTTATTTTCTCTTTTATTTAAAAAGTGTAAAATATAAGTTCAGTTATTAATTTAATAAGTTCCATTATTAATTTAATTACAGCTTATTATTAATTTAATAAGAACCAATTATTAATCTAATTAGATTGTATTATTAATCTGATAACTTAATATTATTTTAAAAACAACTTTATTATTCTAATAATATATGTTATTTATCCAATGGATACCTAATATGAATCTTATCCATTATGTTATTAATTCAATAAGAATTTTTATAAATATAAAAGCTATCGTTTTCAGACTTAAAATTTAAATTTTTAATGTTAGTAAATATTACGAACAAATAATATTAGTTTAATAGTGCCTGTTATTACGAAATTAGTGAAAATAATCACAAGTTGTGATTAGCTGTATAATAATCACCAAATTATTAATCTAATGGCTATTTTGATAGTTTTTAATAACAGAATTCTCTGAGTGTAGATGGCACCATATTTCATGTCCAACTTAATGTTCAATTACATTATATGTCATCCAAATAATTACTTTTATGTTACATGTGTCTGGTCAAAAATGTTTCTCATTATATGTTTCTCAAAAAATTTGGGTAGCAAAATTTATGAAAATCATTCTTACGAAGAACTTAATGATTTTTTATGACACAGTTAGCTACTGGTCTCACATACAAATGCCGACCATCAAGCCGGCCATTTCTCCACATTCAAAGTGACTGGTCAATCTCACTGAAAATAAACGTTTTTTAAGCCAAAAATATACAAATTTGTTTTTTGACATACCTAATGATTTTTTGAGACACTTCCAGTATATTTAACGAACCCACCGTCCTGTTGGATCTAGTTTTAGAAATTTTTTAAAATCGCTCATCAGTTTTCTAGTTCTGGTTGGTTGTGATTGCCAGTCGTCGGACACATTTTTTATCCTTTTAGAATCGTCATGTCATGAATCGTCAAGAGATGCCGAAAAAGTGGGCTTAGATTTTGTTATTTGGCTCAAGATTGTACTACTTAGGTCATTTAGACATATTTATGATAGAAAACACAATGCCTATAGAGAGGATTAGAAGAAGAGGTTGAAGATGCCCATTATTGCCAAATAAAGAACGGCTAGAGACCGAAACGGTCGACTAAGGACCAGGCTTAGAAAGGACTTAGACAGGTAGATAGACACTAGATTGGCATTGGCATTTTAAATCACTTACTAGGTCTCTAAAGCTGAGGAAGTGTAGAGAAATAAAGCTCGGCAGCGGAGGATGCCTCTAATTCTAAAGCAGCATGTATAATGTACACCAAGTGCCCCAGATCCTTACCACACTCAATGGAATTCACCGCGTGATAGTAGTGGCATTGGTTTGAATCTCAGACGAAGGGCTAAAGATCCATCATACCTCGTTTTCAAATTTACAAAACGGAGCACGATTCCTACCCCCAAAGTAAAAAGGGACTTCAATTTCTTTTTCTAGGCTTATTCTTTTCTATCCCGACTATTATTAGATATTTTCTTCAATAACAACAAACAGTAAAATCTTGGGGGACATTCTTTTACAACATGGGGCATTCTTTTACAAACCAAACAGATTTTTTTGGGGGTTTTATATCGAAAAAAAGAAAGACATACGTGATCGAGGATTTCTTTTTTGTCAAATAGAGCAATTCTAAAAATCGAGAATTTTATTATTTTTGGCTTGACGAGTTATTTTCAAAAATTCATAACTTCGGTTCTATTAAAGATTGAAACTTTAGTTTTGTTTTATTTTTAAGTTACAAGATGCTAATTTAAAAAAAAAGTCGGGCAAGTGCGAATATAATTCGCTCGCTGAGGGTTCCGTGTATATAATAGTTGAACAAAAAATAGTTTTTGTTAGTAAAATTTGTTAAAATTTTAGTTTCGATTTAGCAAAATCCCTACACCCGTAAATTTTTTAAAATTTTTTCTTTTGTATTGTTCGTATAGATAAGTGGAGGGACAAAAAAGTGTTTGCATATTTGAAAATAAATCGAAAGCTGTGCTTTCAACAATTACAAAAAAAACTGTTTTGCACTACAAAAAAAATCACCTTTCATATCCCCACATGCCATGATCAAAAATAATTTTTTTATTTCCAATGAACATTTGAAATTATAACCACCAAAAAAACTTTTAGTTTCGATTTAGCAAAATCCCTTCACCCGTGAATTTTTAAACAATTTTCTTTTGTTATGTTCGTAGATATGGGGGGGACAAAAAAAAATTTTGCATTTTTGAAAATAAGTCGAAAACTTCAAAAATTATAAAAAAAACTGTTTGCACTACAAAAATAAATTGCCTTTCATATGAAAATACATAATTTTTTATCAAAATTTCTACTTTAACCCCCTCCAGTTTCGATTTAAAAAAATCCCTAGACCCATGAATTTTTTAAAAATTTTTCTTTTCTAATTTTCGTAGATACAAAAAAATTTTATATTTTTGAAAATAAATCGAAAATTGTGCTTTCAAAAATTTAAAAAAAACTGTTTTGCACTACAAAAAATCACCTTTCATATGACACCCAACATTCATTCCATGATCAAAAATAATTTTTTTTTTCAAAATTTCTACTTTAAACCCCTCCAATGAACATTTGAAATTATAACAACCAAAAAAAATTTTAGTTTCGATTTAGCAAAAACCCTACACCCATGAATTTTTTTAAACTTTTTCTTTTGTTATGTTCGAAGTTAAGGGGGGAGGACAAAATAAACACTCGTTTTTGTTAATAACTCAAAAACTAACCAGTCGAAAATTCAATGAAAATTTTTTTTGAAATACTTCCTTTTTTTGATTTCCCTAAACCAAACTCGGTTCCTTAAAAAAATCTTTTGTTTTACTATCTCCTTATCTATGTCCATAAAATTATTGATAAAAACAAATATTTGAAATTTTTTTGTTATCATCAAGGTCGGGAAAATACATTTAATAACACACACTATAGCCAACAATAATGAAGTGATTATGATGAAACTAATGGAAAAGGTTTCAATTAGTGTGAGAAGATAATACTCATCTTTTGGAACACATTGATTAAAGTGGGGGGGTCTACCATACAACTGCTTTTCATACTTTTACCTTTTACCTATACTTTTACTTTTTCATGCTTTTTAAAGTTTGTTGGGAGCATACAGATTTCATTCATTAATCAATTTTAATGACACTTGGAAAAAAGATGTAGACTTAAATGACAAAGCATTGATTAGTTTTTGGACAATATTGGGATAAGTGGTAGGGGGCCTCCCGAACTCCTGTTTATTGTTTCAATGTTTGTTGGGAGCATTCAAAATGCGTTCGTGAATGAATTTTGATGACACTTTGTAAAAGATGCAAATATGTAGGGCAAGGAACTGATTAGTTTTTTAGCGATAGTGAACAAAGTGGTAGGGTCCGTCGAGCTCCGGTTTTTTGGAAGCTCAATAACATCTGTATCTGATAATCGAATTGGATGAAACTTTGTACATAAACATTTGGTACGGTTCACAACAATTGTGCATCCGAACTTTCGGTTTGTCACTTCCGTTTAAATTTTTTTTACGTTTTCGTACAACAGAATTTATGTTTGTTGGGATACTACTGCTTTCGTTAATACTTTGATACTAATTAGAACTACGCGAAATCTACAACATTGGTTAGCTTTTAATTAAATTATTTGATGGATATTAGCTCATTATATATCCAGAACACTAGGTTTCCAGAGCTGTGGTGAAGTCAGCCTATGCATGAGCGTCGCCATATTTTTTCGATATAAAACCCCTTAAAAAATTTCAACCAAACAAAAATGTGTTGGTCAGAAAGGTGTTCGGTTTGTAAAAGAATTACCCATATTTGAAAATCATTTGTTTTTATCAATACCAGTTTTTATTTTATAGTACCTTACTTTGAATTAGTAAATCGAGGAAAACAATGAGAATTTTGTGTCCGTTCGGATTGGCGCGTCTGAAATCTCATATCAAGTCAAAAAGTAACTCTAGTCTGGTTCTAATTCAACTACCTCAAACCTGATTAAGACCCATTTAAGCCCTAATAAATTTCTACTCAGGTAGCTACTTTGTGATTTAAAGCCCTAGGAGTGGCAAATGGAATCGAAATTGTTTGAATCCTCTCAAATTCTGTGTTATATAGAAAGATGTGATGGCTTAAAAAGATTGCCACTCTTTGATTTATTACCATTAAGTCCAAACGTAATCGACGAAGTCATTTTGAAGTCAAAAGATTATTAGTTGGTAAAATTTTTACAAAAGCGTTAGTGAGTTGTCTAATTTTCATAATTCTTTAGCTTGAGCAGCTATGAGTGGAAATAGTTTAAAAATGGTTAGAAGCAGTGGAGCGAGGTATAGTGAAAGGTGGTAATTTAGAAGTTACATCGTAAGTTGGTAATAATTTTCCATATTTTAAGCTGTTGACACATTCGTTTCATTCGTTCAATCTGCTGAAGTAACTGAATTATTTGCATTACATGAAAAACTGAGTGAAATTCTTATTGTTTTACCAGTAAATTCAGTTATTTCAATCAAATCGAGCGAACCTATTTACGAAAATGATGCCCACATCTGTTATAGCTCCAGCTTTTCTGCAAAAGAGGACGAAATCTTGACCTTGATCGACACAGGCACGAAAATATTTTTAAAAAAATCTAGATAGCAAGATGCAATTGTGAAGAAGCTACAGGATAAAGATAAAACGAAAATGAATGCTCTCCTAAGGATGTATATACCGTGACAATGAGACAAGCCATTAAATATGTAGCACTCGCTTGGAACAAGGGTACACCACAAGTATGAACAGAAGCAGTTAGAGAAAACATAAATACCTGTCTAGATCTATTTATCGGGCACAGCGTGAGAACAACCAATTTTATGACCACGCCTATCTCAGGTAATGAGTAAGAAAATAAACAAGCAACATGGTACAAAATCCAACTTTGATCGCTCTGAATCGGAATGGTCCATTTGTTATAATATCGCCACTATTTAAAAACAGTTTAAAGGATGTTCAACCAAACGCGAACAGTGACATGCTTAAAACTATGAATAGACGATTTCAGGATACCTATGGGTATCCTCCCAATAATCAATAATCAATAATGACAATAATCAATAATCTGCTTATACTGATCTCTACATATTTAAAAGTGGTCTAAAAATATTTATGCAAATATTGTCAAATGAAAGTGCATAATTTACGACAAGCGGTTACAACGGGAGAGATCCATTTCTTCATGCAAGTAATTCTAAAACAAATTCTCAGAATATCCTCAAGACAGGATGGGCGAACTTTTTAGCCACATTTTAAACATTATTTGTCCAAATCTATTTTGAACCACTAGATGGTTTGTGTTTTCTTATAAGGTCGCTCAAATCTTAATTGCACTATAAACCCAAAAGCGTGTTTAACTTGTTCCTCAACATCTAATTACTGCCTGACTAAGGTGAACACAGTTTCTAAAATGATTAATCAAATCTATATATGTATATATAAATACATAAGCACTATTTTTGTGGTACAACTTAAAAATATTTACCCCAACAAAAGTGTGGCAATATGTATATCGTTGGAAAGGTCTTGAGTAGTAAATGTGCCGAAAATATTGTTGTGTGAATTTTGACGATTTTTTGAGAAAAATATGAAGGTGTGTTTTTATCATTTTTATTTCAATTAATTTGTTTTTTTCAAGTTATTTGTTTCACAATTCAAAATCGGTAAGGTGTGTAAGGTGATAAGGCTGCTTATCACCTTACACACTTCTGCGACAATATCTCTGCAACACATATAGCAGCTAGGCTGTATAAATTTTTGGCACAGAACGATGCTGAAATTAAAATTTCGTTGAGAAGGTCAGATGGAACGTAAAAGAAAGACGAGCAGCACAGAGTTGCATTGCTTCTAGTCTCTTCGGTAGATACTCTTCGGTATTCACAAAGTCAAGTGAGTAAAAGAAAAGTAAAAGACCAAGCCCAAAGGATATTATCGCTTCGCATGTGGAGTATAGTGTCATTATCGTTTGTAGAGATAGTCTATGATATTTTACGGAGGGTCTTACAAAGCAGTTGTCTCTGGGCTAAAACCCTCAGCGTTGTTAAGCTATTTTACCGATTCAACGCTGTCAATATAAGCTACGTTTGATTTGCTTATTGGCGTAACTAGGTAGGGGCCCAGAGGGCCGGACCCCCCCTAGACTAATTTTGGCCCCTCAAGCAAATGAAGTTAATGAAACATATATGTCTTTTACAGAAAGTGAAATTTTATTTTTTTACCAAGTAAATCACTTTTTACAATTATAGAAAAAGCGAATTAGTGGTTGTGATATATAATCACCATATATAGAAAAAACCATCTGCCATTAAAGTATTGGAAATAATCAAATCGAACTAGATTTTGACCATTTTAAAAAAACTAAAGGTTCATACCATCGATCTGCGTTTCAAATTAATAAGTAAATTTCAACTTTAAAAACTTTGTCATTTCTCATGAGGGTTAGGTAACAGCATTCGAAGCTGATTAGCTTGGCAACGTTCCTACATGGAGCATGAACGCCACAAAAAAGAAAAAAATGTCGAAGCTTTATAAAAGTTTGTTTTAACGATTATTTAACAATACATGGAGCAGCACACAAGGCATGTTAAACGGATGATTGAGCTTCTCACGCTAATGGATAATCGAGCACAGATTACAACAACAGTGCAACTGATGATGTGGTTCCGATCGATTTATTAGAGGAAAACAATTTGGAAATATAAAATGCAACGCCGCATTAATTAAGCGTAATGCCTATATTCAACCGTTTTGGTCAGAATGCAACATAAAATATTAAACTGGTCACCGCAATTGAAAGCAAAATGAAAATATTTCAGAAATGTGGTCAAAGTACATTATGAATCTCCTTTGCAACGAATATATAATAATTACAGATTGACCATTTCACCAACAAGTATTGAATCGGAACGGGCTATTTCAGCCTCCAGAAATAATATTTCCAAATTAAGTAATAGGCTTGACAATAAATCAGTTTACGCAATACGTAATTTTATTTTTCATTTGTTTTAGCACCGGGTATATTTCGTGGCCCGTGCCATATGTTAAAAAATTTAGGGACAACTAAAATTTAAAATTAAATTGTGCTCGAATGGGTTAACCGATTCTAATATATTTATTTGAAAGGGAGTAAGTAAGGCTTTATAAAAACTTTGTACTGATAAAAAAACATAATTTTTTTATATGATTTTTTTCAATTTTAATGTAAGAATAGACTATGGTCGCTGGTCATTTTGTTATGGATTGTCATGGTTTGTGTTTTGACTATGGAATAATATAACGACATAAAGGAGAGTGACATCTTGAATCCTGTTATTTTTATACTTGAATTTCTCGTGGAATAACTACACAGATAGAAATCGAGGTTTTTTTTATGCCTAATAAGTTATATTCCATGCTTAAATTACGTTAATTCTCAACCGTGAATAAGCCAGGTGTATTATATACTTATAAGGTATACTTTTTCAAAAAATCACTAAGAAGCTTATTATGAATATTATTCATAGAATTTTATGAGTATCGGGTACGTAGTATAACCAATTAGGAACAACGAAATAACTTTGTTGTAAAAATTTTATATACTTACTAGGCAACAAAATATAACTATTTTTAATAAAATAATATGCCTATAATTCATAAATTTATAACGCGCTTAGTAATAAATAAATTACGAACTAGGCATTTGCATTCCTAGCATTTGAATTTTGATGAAGTGTCGCGAGATATCGAAAACCTCATAGTCATATGATTTGTCATACTCGTAAGTTATATTATAATCATATATGTACTAAACCTTATGTTCATATTACATATTTTTATATTTATCTATCATATTAAAATTTCACAAAGTTTGTATATATCAGGGTTATTAATAGACACGTATAAAACGTTTTATACGTTACACGTATAATACGTAACGTATAAAACGTATAAAATGTATATAACGTATAAAACGTATAATATGATTTTGTTTTTGAAATTCATTCATAAAAAATTAAAAATACTTCTTACTTCAGATATTATATATATTTTTAGTAAAAATATATATATTTTAGTAAAAATATAATTACGTTATATATTTTATAATAATTATTTATATATTTTATAATTTATAACAAAAACTATTTAAATTCTAGATGTTATTTGGATGTATATTTTTATACTTTATACGAAAGACTATGTTACTGTACATTAAACTGGTTAATAATTTTTAATTCACTAGATTTGAATATTGAAAATTTTGAATTATATATTAGAGATTTTTTTGAGCACTTAAACTCAAGCAATTAAATTATTTTTGAATTTTTCAACACGTATACTATATGATTTTCTTTCATTTTGATTCCAACATTTACTTAATACTTAATGGGAAGCATTTTGGATGAGAAACATTTGGCTCATGAACTTAGTTATTTGGCATCATGAAATGTTATTGAATATATAAAATATGGTTCAATCCAACTTCAGCTCCTCCCATCTAATAAGAACAGCTGGAAATATAATGTTGTTCCAGAATAAATGTCGTTTTTTCATAGCAGTTAGGGAAATTATGAGAGATTATTAGAGAGATGTTTTTAAAAAAATTTTGTTGTGTGAATCCGGGTTGCACCACTTCCAATTAATAGACACAGTTTGAAAATAACAGGTTCTTGCAGATCAAATCTTCTTTTTATACAAAAGTTGTAATAGTTAAAATAATATGTATTTACGTCAAACGAAAAAGTTTAGTGAGAAGTTTATTGAGTAAATTCATTTTTGGTTATTGATGAATAATCATCCAACCATACCTGGAAATGTCAAATTATTGCAGACTAAATTTGTTTTGAAAATAAATAATTAGTTTTGAAAAGAAGCATTTACGTTAAATGTGGAAGTTTTCTGAACTAATAGGAATAGTTGGGTAAGGAACTTTTCCCACTAAAGCAACTGTTCCTATTAGTCCCGAAATCTAGGCTTTATAAATATTGAATATCCCGAGTACGATACGATTTAACGCCCGCGTTAATGTTATATAAATGTATTTTTATTTATTAAGGATTTTACTTTTATACGGTATGAAACGTAAATAATTGTGTGTTTTATACTGTACGTTTTATACGTTTTATACGTACGTATAATACGTGTTTTATACGTTACCGTATTATACGTTACAACCCTGGTATATATACAACTCACCTAACACAAAAATTTTTTAGTGAATTATAAAAATATTTTTTTTTGTTTATTAATTTTTTAATTATATTTACTGTCGAAAAACTAATATTAAAATTTCGCACTAATAAAGAATACTCCATTCCTACAAAACATATAAAATAACTAGAAAATAAAAATTATTATTTGGTGAAAATATATTTTATACATTGCTATTCATAAAATTTCATACTTCCTAGTTCTGTTACATGCACATTTTTAAATATAAACTGATTATCAGGCATGAAAAATTATAATTTTTTTATTCATTGTTTATGAATAGTAATCATTGTTTTGTTTTTTTCAAAACTTTATGCCAACGTTTTATATTCCACGACTAAATATTCATAAAAATTGATGCCTTATAGTCATGAATATTACAATAATATTATAAAAAGTGGTTATCGGGAATAAACATTTATAATTATGTTATACAAAACTTATGACCTGCAATCATAGCTTTATTTTTATCCGTGTAAGAAAAGAAAAAGTTTCGCATCAGTTTTGGTATGAGCTTCTGGACATGGCCATAACTATAACTTTTGGACCAAGGTATTATTAATCTTCTCTATAATATAATAGCCGTGAGTCTATCCCTCTATACGGTCGTAACGCTCATAATTGCAATATGGGCTTCGAAGGGATTTCAAGGGATTTCAAGGAGGGGAGGGAGGGATTTAAAAATGTTTGGTTTCCAAAAATAGGTATACTCAATGGTGGGAGCCGAAAGGACAAAATGTTCGATAACTGGACCGGAAGTGCGTCAAAAAAACCACAAGTGTGTCAAAACAAGGAAATTTGCATATTTTTTGCTTAAAAAAAGTTCATTTTAAGTGATTACGAGTAGGAACATTGAATTTGGAGAAATTTTGATGGTCGGGATTGGTATGTGAGACAAAAAACTAGATTATTGCATTATAAGTTTGTCAAAAAAATGTTGTCAAGTGTGTCAAAAGAAAGATTTTTATTTATTTTTTTGCCCAATTTTTTGGACAAAATAAAATTAATTATTTGTATGACATGAAATATATTTGTATGATATGAAATTTTATTGTTATTTTAGAGAATTATGGTATTATAAGTTTGTCAAAAAAATATTGTCAAGTTATTATTATTTTTTTTTTATTTTTATTATTTGTATGACATGAAATTTTATTATTTTTATAGAGAATTATGGCATTATAAGTTTGTCAAAAAAATAATGTCCAGTGTGTCAAAAATGATTTCATTTATTTTTTAGCCAATTTTTTGGAAAAAAAAATTTAGTTGTTTTTATGACGTAAATGTAATTGAGCATGAAATTAGACATGGAAATTTTTGAATTTGTAATAGTTTTTGAAATATTTTTGAAATTTTGAAAAAAGCTTGTATTTTTGATTTTGAAATAATATTTGCAATATGTTTAGAGTTTTGGAAAAAGTTTTAATTTTTAATTTTGTTATAATTTTTGCAATATTTTTAGAATTTTGAGAAAAAATAGAATTTTTGAATTTTATATATATTTTTAAAATTTTGAAAAAAGTGTCAATTTTTTATTTTGTAAGAACTTTTGGAATATTTTTAGAATTTTGTAAAATTATTAATTTTCAAATTTATTTTGAATTTTGAAAAACGTTTGAATTTTTGATTTTATAATAATTTTTAATATTTTAGAACTAATATTTTTAATATTAATAATAATAATATTATTTTTTTAATATTCAATATTTTTAGAATTTTGAAAAAAGTTTGAATTCTTAAGAATTTTTGGAATATTATTAGAATTTAGAAAAAGTTTAAATATTTGATTTTATTCTAATTTTTCGAATATTTTTAGAATTTTGAAAAAAGTTTCAATTTTTGATATTCTTATAATTTTTGCAATATTTTTTAGGATTTTTGAAAAAAATTTAATCTTTGATTTTGTAAGAATTTTTGGAATTTTATTGGAATTTTGAAAAAAATTTTATTTAATTTTTACAATATTTTTGGAATTTTGAAAGAAATATGAATTTGTGATTTTCTAATATTTTCTCGAAACGCTAAATGGAGAGGTTTTTGAGTAGTTTGCTGAGTGTATCATCTTTTGACTAAATTATTTTTATTTTCGATCTGTTATAATTTTACAGCAACGTATTGATGTTTCGTGTTAGTTTTGTAATAAGTTTCTAAACAGAGATAAAAAATACTTGTTCTTTAACAAATAGTTGTGTTCGATATACATTGCTGCCCAAAACTAAAAACCATTTCCTCATAAAAGTTTTTTGCTGAAAACTATATCAAAATCCTTAACCCAGACCGAAGTCAAAAAAAAAGAGCTTGAGATTTCAGCCCCTCCATATTTTACATTGAAATCTCCTCGCAGAATTGAATATATTTGAATTGCAACGATGAAATTGCGAATTTGATAATTTTAGTACAATTTAGAATTTTTGGTACTCATAATAGCATGGACTGGACCACAGTCTAAAAGAAAGTTAATTAATTAAACACAGGCAGTGCTAAAAATCATATAATAGTGGTTTTTTGATCATTATTTGCTATAATTTCATTCCTGTGAAATAAAATAAAGAAAACAAAAACTACTATTTGTGTATTTCTCTTCAGAGAAATATGAGATAACAGCTTCATCATAAAATATCGTGTGACGTCATTACGAAGATTTTTTTTAGTAATTTGTAGTTTTTGTTATTGTTTTAATTAAATTTAGAATGCATTCAGGGGATTTTTTAAAGTTATTTATTGTTTTATTTGTTGTTTTAAATAATTCTTTTTTATTTTCCATTCAATTAGTCACAAGATGTGTAATATGTTTTAATTTTGCTTTTGAACCTATACAGGTAAAAACATGCTATATATTATGCTTGATTTATAATAATTTATATGCTTCACAAACAAACTAAAATCGTTTAAAGCAAAAACATGAGAAATTTCATAGAGATTTTTAAATGATTATAGTTGTGTTTTGTATGTAAGCCAATTGTATTTATTGTATTTGTATGGGTGTGTGTGTGTGATGATCTCGGTTTATTCGACCTTTCGGGTCGTCGAAGTTCCTGTTCTGTACTCATTTAAATCCGTCTCCCTTTTTTCTTTTGGGTGCAATTCTGCATTTGTACTGGACTGGAGAAATACTTTCTCGAGTCCGCACGATTGAAGCTAGTTGGAATTTCACCTCCCAAAGCACGCAGTTTCCCGACTGCTCCTGATGGTGATCCACCATATATGGAGTGTTTATTACAAGGAGGTTGAATCTGGTAGACACTCGTGCACACCTGTGTGACTAAAATGCAATCTGAGTAAAAATCAATTTGCTCCATAATTGAAACTACACAGAAGACAAAATATATAAGAGTAAATTTTGATAACAAATTGATGTGTGCGTAAAACATGGAGCTGCAGCCCAAGTAAACTATGGTGAGTGTATACCATGATATTGAGACCTGTCATAACGTAATAGCAGGGCAACGAAATAATCTCCTAACGCGTCAGATCAAGATAGAATTTTTTTGCTTGAGTTTACTAAATACGGAATGAATAAGCAATTCAACTGTCATAGGAAATATTCATCGCATGTGAGTAACAAAGTTCAGTGAAGTATTAAGCTCACTAGGTACCATCTGAGAAACAATTTTATTAAATGGTACGTGGATGGTTAAAAATTCAGGTAAAGGTGGGCGCAGGCGTATTTGGAAGGAAAACAAAAACTTTAAGCCCATATGCGCCTTCCCCAGCGTCTTGTAGTCTGAAATATGTGCAATCGAAAGATGCCCAAACTTTAATTTAGGAAGAAATTATCAGGAGAAGAGAATGGCTATCTTTTAGGACAGTCAAGTATCAGTTAGTGCGCTAGAGTACCCCATACCCCATCACATCCAAAATGTTTGGCAAATGGTAACAATGTAAAATTTTATTGAATACCTGAACATGTAGGTATCCCAGTATTGAAGACGCCGACGAGTTAGCAAAGATAGGTGCATTCACATATTTTGCCCATTCACCACTCCTCTTTTGTTTAGAGACAAAATCCATCTACGAAAGGATGAGGGAAATATTATGGCAGAATGGTCCAAAGCTTGGAATAACGTCATAAGCTTAAAGCAATCCAAAAAGATAATTAAGTCGTTCAATAAAAGAGCGCAGCAATGTCCCCTAGGCTGAATAGGAACTATTTGAGACTGACAGTTGTTGTTACAGAATAATGGAGATTAAAAAAACACCTCAAGAATATTGGGGTAGGGGGAGGGGGAGGAGATGAATGTAGATACTGTCTTTTGTAATGAGAGACTCCAGTGCATCTTATCCAATATTGTAGAGTTTAAAGGAGTATTTTATTAACTGGCAAGATCTGCATGAATATAGTCATCTTTATATTCTGAAGTTCCGAAGGAGGCTAGATTGCAGGAGATACTTAGTATTCACCATGGAGTAAACAGGTGGAGTATAATAGATCATCTTGTTTGCAGTACCAAATGTAACAAACTACCCAATCCGGTCCACTATGATGGTGAACGTTTGATCAAGGAATATGCTCATAAAGCTACATTTTCTGGAAATTCCTTCATTAATTCTTCGTATTTACAAAGATTATTTTTTTTCGTATATGTTTTTGTGTTATTATGGCATTTTTCATCTTTTGAATGATTGACGAATGACAAAATGAACGATGCAGTTATTCTGCATTGGAGAAACCCATTTCGACTGCGTATAATGTAATAACATGACAAGAAACAGTGACGAAAGTAAGCCGACCTGAACTGACAGTCCCTTGAAGTTCGAAAATAAATCGAAAAAATTTTACATGTTGAAATGAAAAGGAATCAATTATTACAACAACCAAATTTTTTTTTTGTGATTAACAATAAGAAACTCAATCAGCATTGACACTCTTTGCCATATCTGATTTATGTGACATGAATTTAAAATTTCTATGATAACTATAATGTGACCACCAAAACCTTTTGTAAATTTAATAATAAATTAATTTAAAAAATTGAAATATAATTTACCTGTGGCATCCATTGTGGCTTCGCAACCGATGAAGGCAGCCTGGTTTGACTTTTTGATCTCGATTTGAAAATTTTTTTGCTAACCAAATGTCCAACGTTTGTCGATGACTTTGATTTCTGCATATTATTTGTTTTATTTGTATTTAAAGATTTACTTGATGTATAATTATTATATTGAGGACTACTATCTCGTCTATTATATAACAAACTAGAATAATTATTATTTTTATTTGTTCCATTATTATTATTATTTTTATTATTATTATTAGTATTATAATTTAAATTGGAATGTGAATCGAATTCGAATGCTGACGTAGCCCAATCGGGGTTGGTTTGACAGCTCTTATCATGATCAGTATTTTCAGATATATCAGATGGAATAAATTTTGATTTAATCGATCGTAGATTTCGATCATAGTTAATCCGTTTAAATCGATCGTTATCGTTTTTATTGTTCTTCTTTCGTGCCATATTCAAATAACGTTTAATCGTATTACTTACAGATTCTGATACATCCTCATTATCAACTACAAAATTACCTTGCTCTTTTTCTTCATCTCTCTTATCAATTTCATTATCACTATTGCCGACACATTTTTCTTTCTCACTTTGTTTTTGTTTACATAAATATTCGTCCTTTAAATTTCTTATTATTTCCTTAGAAAGATGATCAGTTTGTGTGCCATAACTAATAACATTTTTACGATTTTTATTGAAGCTGACGTTATTATTAATGTAACCAGCGAAACTGTGACGATGAGTTATGTCACAATCTAAGTTTTCCATTGACTTTGTAACATGGCTTAATTTATAATTTGTTTTAACTTCATTTAAAAATAATCTCAACAAACTGTGATTTTTTAATAGACTATCAAGCGACTTTAGATGATTATAGTTTAGAATTTTAGTTCGATTATTTTTTATATATGATTTAATATTTGTTATTATTTCGTTATTTATATTATTGCTGTTATTACGATTATAATTCCAAAAATGCATTTTTCTGTTTATTGTATCAAATGACACGATAGGATGATGATGCGAATGTGATGTGGAAGCTGTTGGTGATGTTGGTGCTGACGTCGAAGGCGAAGCTGAGGTTGATGGTAGAGCAGAAGCTGATGCTGATGCTGACCCAGACGCTTGTTCTGATACTAATTGACTATCATTTTCGTTTAAATATTTCTCCAAAATATTAATCATTAACTTATCATGTTCATCAAATTTCTTTTTCTTTAAATTTTTTTGTTTATTTTTTAAAAGCGAATATTTTTTGATTTCATTATTTGATTGTGGATACGAATTTTTTCGATGCCATAGTAAAAATTTTGTTTCATTTGAACATATAACGTTGAAATTCTGCTCTATTTTATTTAGATTATCAGGATTATTTGGATTTATACCATCTGGTATTAACCGACGGCCAGCATCTTGCATATATTTCCATGTTTTTCGTGTCAAAAGCCATCGTTCATTTTTCTTTGTTATTTTATCTAATTTTTTATTATTTGACATTTTGTTTTTGCTTAATCTTTTCACTTTAATTTAAATAAGATACAAATATTAAATACATGAAATAGTTTAGATTACGGTTTTTAAGATCAATATTTTGTTGTCGACTGTCGTTGATTCGATTCACATAGGAAAATTGATTACGCAAAAGGAATTAAACAAACAGAAGTGAATCGGTATTATCTCTTGGAAAATGTGAGTGTTTTAGAGAGAAAATCAAAGCCTGAAACATTTCAAAATGTCTGTTTACACACAGTTATACAAAACCTACGACAAAAGTATTTTGTTTCCAAATTGGTAAAAGCTGCCATAACAATAATCTTTTGAACCGTTCTTTCGATGATATCCACATTTATCTACGTAAAAAAACTTAAACGGACTCGCACAAACATAAACATTTACTAAACAAGTTTCATAGGAGCACGGCTTAAACATTAATCAGACTATGTTCAAAGTTTATGTGTACGGGTGTGTTTTTCCTTTGTTTTTTAACTTTGTTTGGAGCATACAACATTCTGAATTTTGATGACGGAAATAGATGAAAATATGTATGGCAAGGAGCTGATTAGTTTTAGCGATATTAGCGATATTGAATAAAGTGATGGGGGTCCTTCGAGGAACTATTGTTTGGAAGCTCAATAATATTTGCACCTGAATTGGATGAAACTTGGAACCTAAGTATTTAGTACGGCTTATAATTGTTCTGCGTCCCAACTTTCAGTTTTTCACTTCAAATGCAAAATTTTTTTTTTACATTTTCTCGTACAACAGAATTTAAATAAATATTATATACTTATAAAAAATAAGGATTATAATAAATATTATATACTTATAATTATTATGTACTTATAAAAGATTGTTTTTTGGAATTATTTTACAATAATTTATTAACACAAATTATTGATTTAATGTAAACAGAATTTTTGTTTGTTGGGATACTACAGTTTCCTTAACGTTAATATTATTAGAACTACGTGAAATCCATAACATTGGTTAGCCATTAATTAAAGTATTTTATGGATAATAGCTCACTATATATCCATAACATTTTATTTTCAGAGCTGTGGTAAAATTAGCCTATGCATCAGCGTCGCAAATTTTTTTTTCTACAAACATGGCATAAAATATTATAAACAAAAATAAAATACTGTTATAAAATAGAAAACTTAGGATCACTAGCACCACTGAGTTGTGATGGATTTTTTAAAACAAATTTTGAAAAATTTCAAAAACAAATAGTAATAAATATTGATGCAACATTTTTCGACAAAAAAGTAAAGAGCGTTAAAGTGGCAATTCTGACAAATGTGATATACAACACCTTTAGGAAGATTGTTTACAAAAATAAAAGAAAACAATTTAATAAAAAAGCCACGTAAATTGCTAGCATCTCCTTGTAATTGCATTGATAGCCCACCATATGAAACATAAGCAGATAAACCACAGGATCTTTCCCACATGGAACGAAATCTTGGTTGTCCACCAATATCCCAAACTTTGATTGCTAAATTTCCCCTTGTAGATTTTCTCATATTGAAACAACCCAGTTGGTATCATATCTTTAATTTGATTTACTTTAACATAATATCTATTAGGGATTTTTGTGAGCAATTAAACTCAAGTAACTAAGGAAATAATTTGAATTTTTTCAATTTAAAGGTATTGTTGGAAATAAATCAGAAAAAAACTCTGTTTATAATATCTATTGATAATAACTCGGTTTGGTTAAAATTTACATAATTACCTCATCACACAATTTGTTCAAATTTGTAGCTAGATTACCTATCTTTTTTTTCGTTTTAATTATTCTTTCATCACCTTAATTATTTATTTTACAATTTCCCCATACCATATGCATATAAAATGCTAGTCAAACTATTTCCATACATCATATCAGTAAACAATTCTAGTCCAACGAGAAAATATTCCTCTCTACAACTACAGATAACCATTCTAATTTTCTAAATTTTAACAATCGTTTGTAGATACAATATAATATGATGAAAGTTTGACATAACCAAATCTTTATTATTTATGTAGATAGAAACATGTATCACTGCTTATGTGACGCAACAGAGCAATAAACTGAGAAAATGTTAAAAAAGGTTGATTGGCCCGTAGTACACATAAATGTTTTTATATATATTGACATGGATTATTTTAAGAAAATTAATTAAAATAGGGCCAGAACCAAAATAAAAGAGTAAATCGTTTAGAAAATTTCTTTAGAACTGAATATTATTGATTTACAATAAAAGTCGACATAGGCTCGTCCCGGTTACAAATTTTAAATAATAATAATTATAATAATGTTAATTACAAAAAAACACATCAGTAATCACAAACAAAAAACAGTTCCAAAAAAGAATCCGAAGAAGTAGAAGGTCCTCACATTAAAATAACTGCTCCAAGTTTGGGTATCAATGCAAAAAATACAGAGGATGGCCCCATTTCACAAAATGCTGCAAGAGTAAAAATACAATGCTTCATCAAGTTGATGAAAGCACGTAAATAAACAATTTATTTGTGATGAGTTTCGTTGCGAAGTAATAAGTAAATGCAAAAACGAAGCTAAAAATCAATATTGAAAAAATTATCTTCCTCGTGAAAAAAACGGGTGATTCCAAAAAGTTACGATTGAAAAATTTGAAACAGGGAAGTTGATAAAACCACGTTTTCATCCCAACTTTACAGTTAACATCCCTAAGCAAGGCAAAGGCCAAGTCATAGAGATAACGACCTTGCTAATCTTGAAGGTCAATTTGAACTTCAATAAACGTTTTTTTACGATATCTGCAAGATATAGGTTACAAGAGCCGATCATCAACTTCAAGAGTGAATATTAACTTCATACGCTATTTCAAATCTCGTTACCGATCTTCTTCTAGCTAGATCATGCGATCTGGGCTTCTATATCACAGACAAATTAACACAAAGTACATAAATGCTTGCAACCGTTCAGTTGCAAGAAAAAAGAAGATGTAATAATTTCGCCATCTCTGAACTCGGGAAACTTTTAAGTCCCGTTGTAACTACGTTTAACAGTGAGATCTACAATTCACGCCTTTTTGTTTGGAACGATAAAAATATTATACAGTTTTTGATCGACAGTGCTGCTGAAGTTTCAGTACTACTCACCGCAACAAAGATCCCTTTCAAAGATCCCTTGTGAGCACACACACTTTCATACTTTTTCACAGTTTCATACTTACATAGTTGCATATTCCCTCTCAAAGTATGAAATTTTAATCGGTAGTTAATTGATTCTAAAACATGCCTAAATGTTAATGTAATTATCACAAATTGTAAAACGCCTACTCCTAAACATTTCAAGGTCGACAATTAGTTCGGCACTCGTCTGAAAAAGATTCCGTCACTAACCGAGGCACCAAATTATGGTATCCCAATTAAGCACAATGTAAAGCATTACAATATGACTAATGCGAGACTTGCGTTCATTAATCATAGACGGTTGAACCCGACGTTACTTAAAGCTGCAAAACCAAATTTGAACATATGGTGAAGCTCGGTATTTTCAGTATTCGGTATTACTCGGTATTTGAACATATGGTGAAACTCGTTTTTCTAATGTTCAGTCTCCTTACCTTACCACATTGTTCTGAAAAAGGGGAAGGATTGGCGAGTTGATGCTGCCACTGTTCTGGACAGATTTCCATTTTCAACATATAAACTGTTTCCTTGGAATTAGCAGGATGCCAATTTTTTCCCAAATAGATCTGGCAAGAGCATATCACCAGATTCCAATGACAGATGAGGATATCTACAAAACAGCTATAACCTTTCGAATTGTTCGAGTTCCCTCATATAGCTTACGAAAGTTAAACAGACATGCCAGTGGTGCAATACTGAAGTAATAAAGGAACTGGATTTCGTCTTTGTCTATCTTTATATTGTAGATGATATCTAATAATAGCCAAATACAACGATAAGATGATAGTCAAGTACATAAAACAATTTGTAGTTATGGTAAATATCATTAGTTATGTAGTAGTAGTTATGGTAAATAGTATCAACGCTTTATACCACGTTTAACCAAATTGTTAGCACCTATTTACGTGCATATGACATCATTGAAAAAAAGGTTTGACAACACACAGTTCGGGATAACATCAGACGCTCCGAATACCACAGTCGGAGCAGTACTACAATAGTAGTACTTCACATCACCGCTTCAAACCACGTTTAATCAAATTGTTAGCGCCTATTTACATGCATTTGACATCATTGAAAAAAGGTTTGACAACACACAGTTCGGGATAACATCAGACGCTTCGAACACCACAGTCGAAGCAGTACTACAACAGTACATCAATGGATCTTGAGAGCCACTTGCATTTTTATCCAGGAAAATAACGCTGGCGGAAACAAAACACTTCACGTTTGATAGAAAGCTATTAGCAAGATAGATCGCTATTAAACATTTTCGATATTTTGTTGAGGGATCAAAATTGCGTTATCTACACTGATCAGAAGCCTCTAATCACAGCCATTTCTTCCAAAAGTTTAACACGTTCACGGCAACTACATTTTAGAGATCATCATACAGCTCACTACATACATACGGCACATAAAAAAAAACAACTTCATCAGTGATTATTTATCACGTTCTGATAAAGAATCTTCTACAAAAATTTACATACACTTCTACTTACAACTGTGATCGTAAGAAATTAATTAGACATGATAAACCGTCAAGGCCAGCAAAATTCAAAGTTTGGCTCATACAATTATACAATCATCAGGCAGCAACAACAATATCTGGTGCGAGATATCATCTTGTTATAATCGATCATACGTCCTACACAGCATCAGAAAAACGAACTTTGAAAACCTTCGATAACCGAACCTAGGACAACCTGCGACAAACTAGCATACCCCATAAAATACACTACCGCAAGTACCATTGCATCAATACTTTTACAGAAATACGTCTTTAGATTTGGTAGTCCTTCGATTATGACCGAATATGGCGGACAATTCGACTGCAACCTGTTTACCATGCTCACAAAGCTTCTAGGATCTTATCAAATCTGCAAAACTGCTTTCAAACCAAAAGCTAACGGCCTTGACTAATGCTTTCACAGTCAACTTAAAGGATCTCTTAAAACGAAATGGAATACCGTTCATTGAAGCACTGAACTACCACTGGTTTTACTTGGCATTATGAACATCGCTCAAAGAACACCTCAACTGCATCCCTGCAGAACTAGTATATGGTCAAACTCTGAAATTTCCCGTCTAATTCTTTGTTGAATTTCCTACAGTCAACACTTTGGATATCTCTGAGTGCATTAAGAGATTGCGAAGTAAGATGTTGGCCTGAATTCCTACTTCATACCCAACCCAATCAGGCATATCAGGCATCTTCATCCCCAATGATCTCTCAACAACTGCACGTATATTTTTATCCGAGTGGACAAAGCTAAAGAATCCCTTAATTCACCTTTCGATGTGCCGTTTGCAGTTGTATGCAAACTGCGTAAATTTTCTTCGTGGATATTCACGGGAAGAACATAATAATTGGTATCGACCTATTAAAACCAGCCTAAAGCATCGTTTTGGCAGACAAAACTACTACCACAAAAATAACAAACGCGTCCGTTTTGATTTATTATCGATATAAAAATACAATTTTCAATCTGGTGGGGTAATATAAGTGGTGGCAACACTTGGTAAAACACAAATTAACACCAATAACACTCGGCGAAAATAAAATGTTATATTTGTACTAAATTCAAATTAATCGATGTCACAATAACCTCCAATTCAGTTGTCTTATGTTCAAAAACCAAATTTGAGAGACACAACAACCGAATGTGATGTCATCGTGACTGCATAATCACTGTGCATGAATGATGGGATTTGCTCTTTCAGTTTCAAAGTGCTTGCCAAATAAAACAAAAAATTATTTATAAAAATTGATTCTTTTATTTATAAAAATAAAATAAAGTGGGTGAAGGAATTTTGAAAGTGTGAGTTGACCAATGGAAATATGTATTGAGTTTCCTAGTAGTTAGCACGCTAGACTCGTACCGGAGGGCCCAGCCTCGACTATGTCAAACTGTTTTTAATTCTAACGTTAACCATTCTCAACATAACGGTTTTCTCAACATAACGTTCAATTGTTAGAAACGTTCATTGATTTTAAAGTGTAGATAGAAAATTAAAAGAAACGTTAAATTAAAATTTTTCGCACAGATAATAAGAGAAAATATTGTTCAAATAAGTGTTTAACTTTTTGTCGAGTGAATAGACTTCAACGACATTTAACAAATATTTCGAAAAAAAAACTTCCAGCTCAATCAAAAAATAAATTGTTGAAATAGTTATTTACAAACCGAGGGCTGAAAGTAGAAGATTATGCATGCGGTTCATATTGAAGCCCGACGCGAAGCGAGGACTTTTATTGAACCAAGGGCGTTATTTTCCTTTCAGCCTGAGTGTATGTACAACGTTTTACGCACAACTGCACAACTTAATTGTATAAAAAATCAGTTTTTGAATTTTTTGAACTCGCTAGACATTTTGAAAATTATACTAAACATGCCATCATTTTTTCTATAAATTTCATACAATAATTTTTCTATTTTGCGTCTAAAATAAAGTCATTTCAATACCCAAATGCGTATCGAAATGGCCTTCATTAAGATACGCAAAGTTTTGTTTTTCAATGTTGGTCACATTGGTCATACAAACGTCAGTGAAAGCTAAAACGAATAATTATGTAAATAAAATTATTCTTATTAATTAATCTTATTATTAAAAAAGTCCGAGCGGCACGTATATCCGCTAGAAATAGGTAGATTTCGAGATCAGACAGTTTTGTGTGCCAGTAGAATCTGATGTATCAGATTAGTTTAAACAAAACAAACTAATTTCAAACAGATATCGAACAAATTTAAAAAGAAAATTAGCTACCTACAAGCAAAATTATATCTATCCAATTTTGCAACAAACAAATATCAAATCTACCACAGAACATGTGTGTGACAATTTATGACACAAACCTACTCTATTTCATATGTCGTGCAATTACTGCAAAATATCAAAATAGTTTATTGCTAAGAAATAAAAATTAATTTCTTCTATTCAAATCTTTTATTCTTTTGACTGTAATAAGGTTGACATTGACTGTTATAAGGTTTTTGGAAATTGTAGTTGACGATTGTTGCAAACTTTTTTGTTGAAGCCAACAAGTCAAAAACCTCTAACTGCAGAGGTTTATATTTATAAGAAACGGATTAAAATGTTTCCAAAAATTCTAAATTTATGAAGATTTTAAAAATATTAGTATCCAAACGGCCGTTATAACGGATTAAAAAAACCACTTTTTTTTCTAGTATAAAGCCTATAGTTCCTCAACCATGTGTCAGATTTTTCTGATTTACGAACTTGTCCAAGATATTAATAAAACACAAATGTTTAACAAAGGTTTTTTGATCTGGCTCCACAAATGCAACCGTGAGAGCGCCGGTTGATTCAAACGCATTTTGTGTTTTACAAGCTTTTTTGTTGGAGCCGCTCACTCAGAAACCTCCAACTGCAGAGGTCTTTTTTTTTTAAAAAACTGATTAAAAAGGTTTTAAAGATTCTAAATTTATGAAGTATTTAAAAATATTAGAATCCAAACGGCCGTTATAACGGATCTAAAAAACAGAGTTTTTTTTCTAGTATAAAGCTTCTAGTTTCTTAACCATGTGTTGGATTGGGCTGATTTACGAACTTGTCGAAGATAATAATAAAACGCACATTTTTAAAAAAGGGTTTTTGATCTGGCCCAATAAATGCGACCGTAAGAGTGCCGGTTGTTTCAAAAAAAAAATTTTTTTTGCAAACTTTTTTGTTGGAGCCGCTCACTCAGGAACCTCTAACTGCAGAGGTCTATTTTTAAAACAAATTGATAAAAAGGATTTCAAAAATTCTAAGCTTGTTAAATTTTTTGAAATATTAGTATCCAAACGGCCGTTATAACGGTTTTAAAAAATCAATTTTTTTCAGAAAAAAGCCTCTAGTTTCTTAACCACGTGTCGGATTTTGCTGATTCACGAACTTGTTCAAGATATTATTAGAACACACAAGTACTTCAACAAATGCGACCGATCTACCTCAACAAATGCGACCGTGAGAGTGCCGGTCGTTTTCGTTATATCTCATATCGTTTATATATATAGATATATATATATATATATATATATATATATATATATATATATATATATATATATATATATATATATATATATATATCTATATATATATATATATCTATATCTATATATATATATATATATATATATATATATATATATATATATATATATATATATATATATATATATATATATATATATATATATATATATATATATATATATATATATATATATATATATATATATATATATATATATATATATATATATATATATATATATATATATATATATATATATATATATATATATATATATATATATATATATATATATATATATATATATATATATATATATATATATATATATATATATATATATATATATATATATATATATATATATATATATATATATATATATATATATATATATATATATATATATATATATATATATATATATATATATATATATATATATATATATATATATATATATATATATATATATATATATATATATATATATATATATATATATATATATATATATATATATATATATATATATATATATATATATATATATATATATATTTATAAATTTTTTTTTGTTTTTTCGTCTCTGCTTATCATATATAGTCATTTGGCACAAAAATTTTCCCGAAATTCCGAGATAAAGCTCATTGCAATAGGTAGATTTTTATATGAAATCTACCTATAAATAATCTAAATTAATGATAAATATTTTAATTAATTAAAATAATTAGTAATAATAACAAAATATCAAATTGACTATATTTTAATAAACTACACATTTTATGAAAGCTAGTTTTGCAACAAAAAAATATATAGAAATATGATGAAACGCAGAGTTTACTATTTTGAATTGAAATTTTTAGAAATTTTCTTTAAAACATTAAAACATAAAAAATATTGTTTTAAATTTCAAGACAAAAAATGCAAAATAGTATAAAAAACTCGTTTCATAAGACGTTTTATCGAGCATATCCTTTAGAAAACTCCCCGCTGCGCGTGTCGTTTTCTAAACAGATTGCGTGCGATAAAATCGTCGATTATGAAACTAGTTTCTTAATATACTATTATTTGTTTGTTCTAATTTTATGATTATTTTACGGGCGGCAAAGTAGAAAAATACACTATAGCAACGGGATTTTATTTTACAGGCGTTAAGTTTAACTTTCAGCCACGATAACTAGGATGTAAAATGTGTTTTTCGATTCGTTTATGCGTAAAACTATTTATGCACTGTGTTACATTGTGCATTTATTTTTCATATTGGTAATATAACCCACCGTAATATAAAATAGATTAACTCCTGGTGGGAAAAAAAGAAAAGTTGCCTAAAAATGTCATTTACTTCAATATTATTATTCCTTAATCACCCCATTTTTAGTAAATTTTAAAGGGAATCTATTTTAAGTAAAATTTCAATATAACTAAATTATATAACTAAGAATATTATTATTTGAGTTAAAAGTACGTATAAGAATTTCGTTTCCAGAATAATATTAATTGTATTGAATAAATGTAATTGTGTTAAGTTACACCGTGATCCCGCCATTTTTGAGCATATAAAAAACGTTGAAGAATCATGCAATATTTATTCATTTTGAGTATTTATCAGCAGTATCCCGTCGCGAAACGTTTCATCTAAAAACTTTTTACGTTATTATGATTTAAGAAATAAGGTTAGTGAGTCGTGGAAATTACTAAAAAGTCACGCATGAGAATTTGATTTACTGGCGTCTAACTAAATGGAACAGTTTTAAATGCATGCAAAATAAAGGTTCTAATTCAAAGTTTAACTGCATCAACCTTAAGAAACTACATACATATATAAGAATCAAATGAGTTTGGTGTCTAAAATCTTGTCGACGCATCTGTTCATCAAGAGCAAAACAAGTCTTCATCAGCATCTCTAACATAAGGATTCATCCTTCGGACGATTCACGATTCACTTACATAAATTTAATTGTATGCCAGTATTTGCATAAAATTCAGTTCACACTGAACGTAAATTGAGCTACTACAGAAAATTTATACATTTAAATTGAATTGAATAAATCGGAGGAAAAAATAGTTTCAACGGCTCAACATAAATGTATACATATTTTGTTATTACTTCGGTTTGAAAAACCTATAAGTATAACATTCTCGATTCAAAATTGAAATAACCCCTCCCCCCCCCTTATTTCCAACCATCCCACACTTTTGAGCATTTCTCGATGTTTTATGGCCTACTGATTTTAAGAAAAGGTACGTCTGTATGCCGGCCGTCACAACCGTCGTAATAGAGAAAACCGCTGGAGTATATTTTTGTTTTTAAAAATAGGTAAACTTAATGGTACGGAAAGGGCGATGTGTTCGATAACTGGAAGTGTGTCAAAAAATCGTTAAGTGTGTCAAAATAAGAAAATTTGCATATTTTTTGTTGAGTTACATTGAACGTGGAGAAATCTTGATGGTCTGGATTGGTATGTGAGGCCAGAAGCTTGATTATTGCATAATATGTGTCAAAAGAATGATTTTTATATATTTTTAACCAAATTTTGAGATACATCAAATGGGAAGCATTTTAACAGAGTTGTGCATTTTCATGTAAAGAATAATTCTTTACATTTTTATGTGAAGAATTAGTAAAGAATAGTTTATTACATAAAGAATGTAAAGAACGTAAAGAATGATTAATAAATGTAATAGTTATTTACATATCGAGGGCTGAAAGTAGAAGATTACGCCAGCGGTTCATATTGAAGTCCGACGTGAAGCGAGGGCTTTTATTGAACCAAGGGCGTAATCTTCCTTTCAGCCTGAGTGTACGTACAACGTTTTACGCTCAACTGCACAACTTTATTGTAGTATAAATCAATTTTTGAATTTTTTAAACTCGCTAGACATTTTGAAAATTATGCTAAACATGCCATGATTTTCTCTATAAATTTCATACAATAATTTATTTGTTTGTCCAGTTTTATGAATATTTTACGGGTGATTATTTTACGGGCGGTAATGTAGAAAAATATATTAATATTTCATATAGCAACGGGATTTTATTTTACGGATGTAAACTTCAACTTTCTGCCACGATAACTAGGATGTAAAATGTGTTTTACGATTCGTTTGTGCGTAAAGAATTTTACTTTTGAGTGATTTTTACAGCTCCTTTAAGACGACAAAACTTGTGCCCAATTCCAACAATGGTAATACAAATTTTGAATTGAAATGATATACGAATTTTGGTCTTTATAGAATATTTTCCCGCTTTAATCATTGAAAAAGCAAGGATTGGAAATCATAAACTATGCATTAAAATTTAAAACTTAATACAATAAAATTAACAATTTAACTACAATAACATCAATTTGTTGAATGCGACACATATAACAAGCTTGATTTACACAACTAAACACTTTACGTACAACTAAAATTTTAAAAATATCATTTGTTTTTGAATACAAAGATAGCTTATATATGTGACATCTCAACAAATATTTTCTTTAGTCTAAATTCTAAAGTTGAATGGTTGAAAACTTGGGTTAGGACATTCTTCATTTTATCAATTGATTGGGAAAGCTTGTCTTTGATAGTTTGTATACTGAAAATAATTGCTATTGTAATTCCAGCTTGTTATGTGTCGTATTCAACAAATTGATGTTATTGTAGTTAAATTGTTAATTTTATTGTAATATGTTTTAAATTCAAATACATAATTTACGATTTCCAAATTCCAATCCTTGTTTTTTCTATGATTAAAGCGGGAAAAAATTTAATAAGACCGAAATTCGTAATTCTTTTTAATTCAAAATTTGTATTAGCATTGTTGGAATTGGGCACAAGTTTTTTCTTAAAGGAGCTATAAAAACCATTATTCAAATGATAAATATAACTAAAGACTGACTTAAAAACTATGATCATTTAGGGGTTTGAGTTTCATTTTAAATTATATATTAATCTAATGAGAAAATTTGCACAACTTTTTATTTTTTTTTAGCATTATTTATATTCTTTACATTCTTTACAATGATTTTTGTACATGTAAAGAATGAATTCTTTACATGTAAAGAATTACGTAAATTACTTTTTGTAAAGAATTTGCACAACACTGCATTTTAGATTAGAAACACTTGACAAATAAAATTAATTGACATAAAATGTAAACTGAACACGAAATTGGACATGGTATATGGTTCTTTCAATTTTCAACTACTCCCAACTTATAGGAATAGTTAGAAAATATCAAGTTGTTGCTGATTAAATGTCGTTTTTTGACATGTTAAAATTTTTGCAATATTTTTGGAATTTTGAAAAAAAGTTAAAATTTTTGATTTAGTAATAATTTTAGAATTTTGACAAAGTTTAAATTTTTTATTTTGTAATAACTTTTGGAATATTTTTGGAATCCTGAAAACAGTTTAAATTTTTGATTTTGTTATGATTTTTGGAATATTTTCGGAATTTTGAAGAAAGTTCGAATTTATGATTTTATTATAATTTATGGAAAAAGTTTGAATTTTTGATTTTGTTTAAATTTTTATAAATCAATTACCCCTTTTTTTTGAAAAAAATTAAAAAAAATGTTTGTATTACATGGAAAGTAATTGAACATGAATTTGGTAAATAATATGTTGCTTGTTCTTGAAAAGTTGAAATATTGTAAATATTCATATACAATCAAAACATGGGCAACGTTAATGATTTTCTAGTTCTTTGGAAAAAGCAATTGTTCTAGACTCTATACCTTTTCCAATTGTAATCAAGAAAGTATCAACTGTAATTCAAATTAATCATTTGCAATTAAGAAAGCATAAATTGTAATTCAGATTAGTCGATTGCTATTCAGAAATTCACAAAGCGGCAATTGTATATAATTCAGAAGGTATCAAATGTAATTAAAAAATTATCAGTTGTAATTTCTCAAGGACGGTGATAATTCGAAATCATTTTTTGCCAAAAATTTCGAAAGCAAGTATATTGATAAAAGCACGAGGCCGTAGGCCAAAGGCTTTTATCAATACCACTTGCTTGGGGGATTTTTCAAAAAATTATGAGAATTTATCAACGAACGAGGGGAATTCGTTTAGAAAATTTCTTGCCATTTTTCATCTATTAATATATTTTTTATGAATTATACGTTGGCCTACTTTGGTAACAGTGAATTATTTCAACATTAGAATGATAATTTTTAATATCCCAGTAGGCCAGACGTATAAATATTTTTATTAGTATAATTCAAATTTTATTGGTGAAATTGAATGATGTCATTACATTTTAGAGAATTTCATTGGTTTAAAATAAAATAAAACTAAGGCAAAAAATTTTCAGTTGTAATTTCCCAAGGCGGTGATAGTTCGAAATAATTTTTTGCTAAAAATTTCGAAAGCAAGTATATTGACGAACGAGGGGAATTCGTTTAAAAATTTTTTTGCCATTTTTCATTTCTTTATGAATTATACGTTGGCCTACTTTGATATCAGTTAGTTATTTCAAAATTAGACTGAACATTTTTGGCCCTAGTTTTATTTTAATTTAATCCAATGAAATTCTCTACAAAGTCAATGACATCATTCAATTTCACCAATAACATTTGAATTATGCTAATAACAAATACGTCATACGTTATACGTCTGGCCTACTGGGATATGAAAAATTATCAGCCTAATTTTGAAATAATTAACTGGTGATAGTTATAGTAATTAACTGGTGACTGTGATTGTAGGCCAACGTATAATTCATAAGAAAAATATAAAGAAATGAAAAATGGCAAGAAATTTTCTAAACGATTTCCCCTCGTTCGTTGATAAATTCTCACAATTTTTTGAAAAATTCCTCAAGCAAGAAGTATGGCTCGGCCTAGGCTTCGTATTTTTATCAATATACTTGCTTTCGAACTTTTTTAACAAAAAATTATTTCGAATTATCACCGCCCTTGGGAAATTACAACTGATAATTTTTAATATCCCAGTAGGCCAAACGTATAAATATTTGTTATTAGTATAATTCAAATTTTATTGGTGAAATTGAATGATGACATTACATTTTAGATAATTTCATTGGTTTAAATTAAAATAAAACTAAGGCAAAAAATTTTCAAGTGTAATTCAGAAAGAAGTATAGTTGTAGAATAGAAAATGCGATAATTTTTAATTATTTTTTTTACTTTAATTTAACAAAAATAAGAAAAACTTTGGTATATTCTCTGTGTTAACTTGGAAATAGAAGATCAGGATTCATTTCAAAAGTCAACCAAATGGTGGAGGGGTCTTCTGAACACCCGTATTTGAATTTTGAATTATTTCTAAAACTGGTTCTTAATCTCATTGAAACTTAGTATAAAAGGTTTTAGTACAATTTTCAATATTTCTGCGTTCCAACTTCCAGTTTTTCACTTTCAAGAAAAATTTTTTTGAATTTTTTTAAGGTTTCTATACTTTAGCCTACAAATCAATTTTCATCAAACGTTGGCAAAAGGTTTCAATCAATATCTGATATCAATGATTGAGAATGAGGTAATACAAATTTCTTAATATTGTTTAACTTCCATATATATGTATTCGGGAATAAGGTCCAGCATAAAATGATGATGTGATTACGATGATACTTATGAAAAAGATTCAATTAGTGTGAGAAGATGTTGATCAACTTTAGCATCTGTTCATGTCATCTCCATTTTTAACTTTTTCTATTCGTCCAATAGAATTTATTTCTGTTGGGATACTACATTTTTCTTTAATGAACTAATTTTTATTAAGCTTCTCCAAAAGATGAAGATTTAAATGAGAGGGAACTGATAATGATACATGGGGAAACAATTCTTTAATATTATATTTCTTTTTTTTTTTAATCTATGAAGCCACCGTTTGTTTAGTCAAAGTCTTTTCTTAACTTGATAACATTCTTGTTGATTTCGAAAACTCTCTTCGTAAAATTCAACTATAAGGATAGAACTATGCTTTTGATATCCTATGTTTCTCCATTTCTGTAATCTATATTCTTATGGATAATAAATTGAAAATCTTTTAAATACAATAATTGTATAGAAATTGAAATAATTGTAATGAAATTTTGTGAAATATAATCAAAAGAGGCGAGATTTTGTTATATAAATTTGTCGACATGACGATATTATATAGTAGCCCTTGAAATTTGAATTCGTTTTGAAATCTAAAACGTTTAAATCGGGCTTTAACATTTAAACAGCGATAATTTAAAAATTTCAAGAAATAAATACAAAAGTTATATACAAAAAGTTAAATTTCAATATAAGAATGGAGCTCAAAGACAATTGCGCTATTTGTTAAATTGCAATGACAAGAAACGCAATCATTCGACTACTGCCATGTCTTTATTTACTTCACACAAAATGCGTTTAACCTTTAATGAATGTTGTAGGTAGAAACTGTCCTATCTGTTGAACTACTACGGTTGCAACAGATGCCATATTAAGGAAAAAATATAGAAAAAATAATGAGAAAGATTGTGAAACGTTAGTAAATTTTGCCAACAGAGGGGATGGTTGGATAGCTTTGGATGAAACGTTAGAAATGAACTAAAAGACTACATATCACTGGAGCAAATCCGGGCGTGATAAAATGCTACCAAAATGAGGGGTAAAGCTAAAACTTCTGAGTGAGGCTGAATCTGATTTAATGGTTTCATGGGTAGAAGAAGACTGTGGCATTACATTGAAACAATTAAGAGAAACATGTATGAGGAAATTTAACAAATTGCTGTCTTCTTCAGCTATAGGTAACTACTTGGAGGGCAACTTTTTACATTAAAATAAATATACGTTGAACCTACAACTATGAATACAGAGGCGAATAAAATAAAACGATTTCAAGATGTTCAACGATTGAACCAGTACATTTGTCAGGGAAAACAAATTGTGTGGATGGATGAAACCAATTTAAGTTTATTTTGCCGTCGATCAAGAGGTCGTACAAAAACGGGGCAAAGCACAGTTCAACACATTCCAGCATCAAGCGGTCCAAATATATACTTAATTGGAGCAATTTCAATGACAGGTATAATATTTATGGAACGCAGAAGAGGTTCATTTACAGCCCAGTTAGCAATTGAATGGGTGGTTATGCTAATGCAGAAGTGGCAAGAAATGGGCAACCAACTGACAGATGTTGTCATTGTTGCAGACAACGCACCATCCGTTCACAACTTGAAAGCGTCATAAATGATACGACAGCATCTCTTTTGCGGCTAGAACCCTATTCTCGAATGTCAAATCCTTGAGAATATTTGGTTAAAAATTAAATCATATTTCAAAAACAACATTCGTGTTCCAAAAGTTATAGTACCTGGCGTAATGGACTAAAGATTGATCTACCTAGAGAATATCATAGATCAGATAAAAAACCCCATAGTATGAAGTGATTGTGCTCGTGCTGTTTAACACTGCCTTGGCAGCGAATGATATGGCCGTTGGTCGTTAATTTATTTAAGTATTTTTAATACTGAATTTTTACTTTAATTTAAATTAAATTTTGTTTTTTAAAAAATTATATATATATTAAAAAGTTCTATAGAATAAAACTGCACTTTTAATAAATATGGTTTTCTTTCTGAATTAAAATTGACGGTTTCTGAAATAAAATAATTGATGTTTTCTGATGTGGAACTGACTAATCTGAATTAAAATTAATACTTTCTGAATTACAATTGATGCTCTCTGACATACAATTGATACTTTCTGAATTACAATTCACTATTCTAAATTACATTTGTTTCTTTCTGAAATAAAATTGATACTGTCTGAATTACTAATTGGAAAAGGTGTAAATGTAATATATAACTTAGTTTAAGTTTTAAATTTAAGATATGAGCAATGCAGCAAATTGTAAAAGAATTTGCTATTCATATAAAACAAATATTTCGACCCTGACGCATAGGATAACTTCACCACAGCTCTGCAAACAAAATGTTCTGGATATGAAGTGGGCTAATACCCAACAAATATTTCAATTCATGGTTAGCCGATGTTATAGATTTCGCGTAGTTCTAATTATAAAAAATGGGAAAAAGTTGTAGTATCCCAACAGACATAAAATCTGTTATACGAATAGGAAAAGCAAAAATTTTTTTACCGGACCTGACAAACCGGAAATTGGAATGCAGAACTGTTACAAATCATACATTAAGCATATAAATTTTATTTAATCAAAATGATTTGATTAAACTTTGTATGTATGTGATTTTTTTGCCGATTAGGCATCTGATATTGATAAAAAACGATTGCTAATACTACAATAACTTAGAACAGTATTATTGCTTTATGGCTATCTCTATCTTCAGCTTCACAAGGAGTTATTTGGCTAAAAAAAATCGTGGCAAACTAAATGATTCATTAAAGTAACCTATTAGAAACTTCGGTGAGAATTATAGCGCTTTATCGCTGAATCGGACGGATTCAAACCTCGTATAGTACGGAATATAATGATATTCATTTTAAAACAAAATTGGAAACAATGTTCTGGACATTGCTTTTTTATCAATATATCCAATGGCAGCTGAAAATCGGGCTCTATCTTTCTTTTGCGATAAATTTCTCAAATGTTTTGACGGTAACCCATATGATGAATACAAATTTCCTTTTATTGAAACGTTTTTCTTTTCATTTAATAACAAAAAATAAAAGATGTTTGGGTTTGGTCTCGAAGTTGTAAATGATTAAATTCAATAATTTATTTGTTATATATTATTGGTAAAAAAATCAAACGGTGAACAGAACAAATCGCACTGTCCTATAGAGGGCAGGCAGGTCTGCTAAACTCCTAAAAGTTTCTCTATCTCAATCTTGTATTTAAAAACACTCAATCTAGAGAGCGAGAGAGAGAGTTTCTGTAACATGAGTTAAGACAGGAAACATTCTGTCAAACCCGCACCTTGACAAACTAGTTCTAATTGCTTCTGACTGATGAAAATTATTCAACAACGAATAGCAGTTCCTCTATCACAGGACCTTATTAAAATCGAGCTCATCAATAACGGCTTTGATTTGAACCCATAGCAAATAAAACAAGAAAATGGTCATGTTATGTAGTCATGTGTCATATAAAAACATCAGATTTAAGCACAATTCATCTTTAGGTCACAGTGCTACTCCAACATGCTACTCGATCAGTTCAATTCTGAAATTCCCCAAAACAAATTTTATATTGGAGTTTAATTAAATTATTTGAAATTGGTCATATTTGAAAACAAATAAATTTAGAACATATAAACTACAAATGTAGGTCACAGCTTGTCGTTTGAAAAGTGTCAATTTAAATTGAACATAATACTTTCTGTTAGAGTAACAACTAACAAACTAATTAGATGGCTAATGAGATTAATTTCAGACAAACATTCCACTTGATCTATCTATCTTGAAAGTTATATTTATTTAACTCAAATAGTCGTTTATTGATTTATTTATTTTTCTCCACGAACTACGTTTTTATTTTCAAAAAACCACAAAACTATTAAAATATGAGCAAATTTTAATTAGTTAGATTGTTTTCGTGAAGACACATCATGTGCTGACTTTCATTGTAAATTTTCTTAAAACAATTCTTATCTTACAATATAACTTAGTTCATCACTTAGCAAAATGTATAGATAGACAAACATAAATTTTATATAAGTATGAACTAAGAAAATGTATTTATTAATTATTTTTTCTATTTTTAAAATTATTTCGAATATTTTTAGTGTAGAGCAGCTATTCTTAGGTTTTTCTTGTTTTCTATTATTATTTTTTATACACAAAATAAAAAAAAATAATTATAAACGGTACGAAAAGAAAATTAATTATCATATCGGAAAAAAAATTAACGATAAATTTGTATAATTTTACAATTACTAGAAAATACGATAAATTTTTAGTTTTTGAGGTATAATAATTCGGTTTCAAAAATTCTTTTGTTATTGATAGCAGTTACCGTAAAAATTCTAATTAAAGACTTTCATCATGTTTTCTCATCCAAAGAAAATTAAAAATGTTGAAAGATAAATCTGTTGTACTTTTGTGTATGTTATAATCAAGGACGATCGAAATCAACGACATCAACAGCAGGTGTTTTCAATTTATTTTATAAATAAACAAATATATTTTTATATATAAATTTAAATTCCTCTTTTGCTTTCCGCTTCGTGGTTGTTTGTTCGAATGAAAATGTAAAATGCATGGTTTTTGTTAACCACTCTCAGCCCGAAGAAGTGACAAAAGTTGCTTGAAATGCAAATTTTATAACAACAAATTTCAAACCTACGTAATGGTCAAGAGAAAAATAAATCAGTTTTCAATCAAACTGGTGACAATCACAAACTCAAGACAACATTTACAAAAATAATTTTAACTAGACCGTACAGATTTTGCAGATCGATGCAAATTTTTTTGCTATAAACTCGCGGAAATTTTTAAACGAGAGGAATTCTATTGTTATTTTAAAAATATTGAATAACAAGCACGTAATGTATATATGTAACAACCCAAATAACTTAAAATTTTTCATGTATCAATTTTTTAAAAAAAAAAACAAATTTTAAATCCCTTCATAACTACAATTAACTTGGCGCCTCCATAATAAATTAAATAAAAATTCTTTGTTTTGTTTAACACTTGATAGTTTTCAAAATTAGAATCAAAACTCACTAATATTTATATTGATATAATTTTTGTTTGTTTAATGATCACTAATTGATAAATAACTAGAATTAAGTTTTTATTGAATTTTATTTTTTAAAAACTGAGCATCGTTGATCACACACCTTAATTTCTAAGACGCGACGGTAACACTCTTTAATTAAATAAAAAAAATTAAAATTTTTATATTTTTATATTTTTTTTTGTTATTTTAATATACTTTATTTCTGTCTAAGATTTAAAACACAAAAAATCTATGTATGATGTCAGTCGAAAAAGATTTTAGTATACTAATTTAAACTCAGTGTAAAAGTAAGGTATGGAAGCACCTGGTGATGTGTTGATAGAGCTCTGATAGTTTGTTTTGTATTGTTTTTGTTTCAATTGTTCGAATTAAATAAAATTATGTATTTGATCACGTAAGTATAATCAAATATTCGTTTTATTTTTATAACACTTATACAATTCGTTTTCTTTCCTAGAATGTGTTTTCAATCTGTCACGTAAACACAAAGTGAGCACTGATTCGTAAGCTTCAGAAGTTCTAATTTCAAGCCAAAGAGTTTAAAATCAATATTATTAAAATTTGGAACGAATATATGTTACGTACAAAAAGCGATTAACTTGTTTATTGAAAAAATATAATAAATTGTTGCCCTAATTATTATTGGATTGAAGAATTGAGTTAGTTATTGTGTGTTGAATTGAGATAAAACAAATATTTTCTTTTTTTTATAGAGATACAAATTTACTTACGAAACTGAAATTTGTTAAAAACTATTAACAGAATATTTTTAAATCTTCAAACAAACCACCTATAGGACATAACACAGGTCCTATCAATGTAGCTCTCCAGCCACCAACCATCTGTAGTCGATTGACTGTAGAGTAATTAGAGTAAGTAGCGTAATTAAAGAGTGGACGGAAAACAAAGTAAAAAGCATCAGTAGTAACTAATATTAGAAGCTTAACATGCATCGTTGTGCTAGAGAAACATGCACATTGCACATATATCAGAAAAGGCTCATATGTTCTTTACTTAAAAACAGTTAATAGATGAAAACGATTGAAAAATAAGAATTATACGGTACACAATGCAGAATCAGTCATCACACCTCAATTTAATGGTAAAACTGGATCAGCACATAACTTTTCATTAATTTATGCATGAACCTTCCTGGCACATGAATAATTGAGTTTTTTATAAAAAAATTTTTAAGGTGGCTCAAACGATTTTTTATCGATTAAGATATTTTCCAAAACACATTTTTCATATTTAAACTGCATCAGTAGTACTTTCAGAAAAATGGATTTAAATTATTTAAAAAGCCTGAATGTTCTAAAACCGAGTAAACGATCTCCATTATCTATAAGTTGAGCTATCTTACTGTAATGACAAGTATATTTTCAGATAGCTATTTTTTGTAATAACATGTTTTCTGTGGTATGAGGTCATTACATAAAAATGCTGATTCAGAAGAAGCAATGATGCTGATATTAAAAAACTGACAAAAATAATTTTTATTCAGTTATGTATCGTATGACTATTTAGTACTTAGCGAATGTTACTTAGCTGCACGCAACAAAATCAGATATGAAGAGAATGCAGAAGAAATACTAATTACTCTCAATATTACTACAAAGAAAATGCATTTTTTATCTGAAAAAAAAACTGTATTACTCTAACATCTGTTTACCATGTTATGAGTTGCTGCAAGTGGTTTGTTTTGTATCAAACAAAAATTGTTCTGCAAATCTCAATACGTTAATTCATTATTAGAACCATTTCACAAATAAAGGCTTGATTGATCTGCTATTGTCGCATATCCTTATACTACATTTTGTACACTAACCTGGAATTATTTTGAATTTTAAACAACGATAGAAACTGCAGAAATTGTACCCATACTACGTTATGATAATAAAGGCATGGGAGAGGTAGAAGTTGTTTCTTGGTCTTTGTAATGATGCGATGAGTGAAGAAATTTCTTGATAATTGAACCTCAAGTTTTTTATTCTTATTTTATTGTTTGGTAACTTTTAAGTGATTATATCTTTTTGTTTTTTTTATATATCTGTAGGTGGGAGGTAAACTACACCAAGTCACAATTTTAAAATTTTACAGGGAAACCAAAAAACTGTTTGAAAATCACAAACCCTGCTATATCTCTATTAACTGCTTCCCTTTGAATGAATTCTGATTTCTATTATGTAGAAATAGAATAGAATAGAATAGAAATCAGAATTCATTCTCTGAAGAAGGTCTCTTAGAGACAGAAAATATATTTAGAAAAATAAAATATTATTAAAGTGTATAAGAAGTCTTTTAATCAAAAAATTTTCATTGGTGTTATTTACCTCTAAATACATTGTTGTCGGAAAGGATTTTCAAAATGATTTTCAACCTTACCATTTTCAACAACATCCACAGTATCAATACTCTCCGCTAATCCCTCAATAACATCAGACACAGACTTCACTAGCGTATCCCCCCAGGCATTCTGTTAATTTTATCTTCTAAAAAATCGTTAATTCAAGTAATTTATTTGATATTTTTTTCTAAATTTCTTTAGCAAAAACATTTTAGCTTTAGGGTGTAAAATAGTAATTTTAGGTATTGTTATTTCTATGGCATTGTTATTTCAAAAGAAAAAATATGAAGGGGCTGAAATCTCACAGATCTGAGATATCAAGACTTCGGTCTGGGTTAAGGATTTTCATATAGTTTTCGGCAAAAAACTTTTATGAGGACATGGTTTTTAGTTTTGGGCAGCGATGTATATCAAACATAACATTTTGTTAAAGTACATGTATTTTTTATCTCTGTTTAGATATGTAAAACTAACACGAAACATCATATGTTGTCGGAAAATTATAACAGATCATAGATATACATAATTTAGTGAAAAGATTATACAATCAGCAAACTACTCAAGACCTCTCCATTTGGCGTTTCGAGTAAATATTTCAATATCACAAATTCATATTTCGTTCAAAATTCCAAAAAAATAGGAAAAATTAAATAAAATCAAATAATTCAAACTTTTTTCAATCAACATTCTAAAAATATTTTAAAAATTATTACAAAATCAAAGATTAAAACGTTTTTCAAAAACTTTAAGAATATTCCATAAATTATAACAAAATCAAAAATTGTACTTTTTTCCAAAATTATAAAAATTATAATAAAATCAAAAATATAAAATATTTCAAAATTCTAAAAATATTCCAAAAAGCCTTACAAAATCAAAAATTTAAACTCTTTTCAAAATTCTGAAAATGTATATAAAATTCAAAAATTCTGTTTTTGTTTCAAAATTCTAAAAATATTCCAAAAATTAGGATAAAACCAAAAATTTAAACTTTTTCTTAATTCTAATAATATTCCAAAAATTCTTAAAAATTCAAACTTTATCCAAAATTCTAAAAATACTGCAAAAATTAGAATAAAATCAAATATTTAAACTTTTTCTAGATTCAAAAAATATTCCAAAAATTCTTAAAAATTTAAAAATTCAAACTTTTTCCAAAACTCTAAAAATATTGCAAAAATTATAACAATATCAAATATTGAAACTTTTTCCAAAATTATAATGAAATCAAAATCAAAAATTTAAAATTTTTCGGAAATTCTAAAAATATTCCAAAAATTCTTTCAAAATCAAAAATTGAAACATTTTCAAAATTTCAAAAACTATAACAAATTCAAAAATTTCCATGTTCAATTATAAGTATATATGTAAACAAACAGCGAAATTTTTTTTTCCAAAAAATTATCTAAAAAAATAAATAAAATCATTTTTTGACACACTTGACAATATTTTTTTGACAAACTAAAATTCTCAATAACAATAATTTCATGTTCATTATACATTTCATTTCATACAAATAACTAATTTTATTTTTTTCTTAAAAAATAAATGAAAATCATTCTTTTGACACACTTGACATTATTTTTTTGACTAACTTATAATTCTCAATAATAATAATAAAATTTCATGTCGTACAAAAAATTAATTTTATATTTCTAAAAAATTGGGTAAAAAATAAATAAGAATCTCTCTTTTGACCCACTTGACAACATTTTTGACAAACTTATAATGCAATAATCTTGTTTTTGATCTCACATACCAATCCCGACCATTAAGATTTCTCCACATTCTTTATTTCTACTCATTATCACTTAAAATGAACGTTTTTAAGCAAAAAATATGCATATGTCCTTGTTTTGACACACTTGACGATTTTTTTGACACACTTTCGGTACAGTAATCGAACACATCGTCCTTTTGGCTCTTACCATTGAGTGTACCTATTTTTGGAATTCAAAATTTTTCAAATCCCTTCAGCCGTTTTCAAGATTTCGTCGGTTGTTTTAAGATTTCGTCACATGTCTGTCGGACGGCCGGCCGGCCGGCAGACAGACATACCCCTTTTTTTGCTTTTTTAGAATCAGTAGGTCCTAAAAAGTCGAGAAATGCCAAAAAAAGTGGGGGTAAGAATTTCACTTTTAGCTCATGAATGTAATACTTAGGTCTTTCAGACCGAAGTAAAAAGGCATGCTTTTCGCACAATTTTTGTATCGTTTGAGTGCATTTTGCGTTTTACTCGTACAAAATATCTATTTTCCTACTCCTATCACAGTAAATTATAAATTACATCACACTATCCATGACATGTAAATTGATTATTTCAAATAGCGTGCGGTAAGTAAAAAAAAGCGTGCGGTAATGGATTTTCATATATATATTACCGCACGCTTTTAATAAAAAGAAAAATTTTTATTTAAAGAAAAATTTGATTTTTAAAAATTAAGTATTTCAATTCATTTTGACACAGAATAATGCAAAGCCTACCACAATTTGTAAACTATTTGCATTTAATTTATAATAAGTAGTTCATTTTTTCAAGTAATTATATGCGTTTGGGCATTAAAACAAAGTCGTAGGAAAAGTATATAACAAATCTCGAGTTGTAAAGCATTTTCCATGCTCGTGAAGATACTGCACTCGACGCTACGCGTCTCGTGCGCAAAATTTTCCCTCGCATGTAAAATGCTATTTACAACTCTAGATATGTAATATACTAATTTTCTACTCCTATCACAGTAAATTATAAATTACATCACACTATCCATGACATGTAAATTGATTATTTCAAATAGCGTGCGGTAAGTAAAAAAAAGCGTGCGGTAATGCATTTTCATATATATATTACCGCACGCTTTTAATAAAAAGAAAAAATTTTATTTAAAGAAAAATTTGATTTTTAAAAATTAAATATTTCAATTCATTTTGACACAGAATAATGCAAAGCCTACCACAATTTGTAATTTATTTGCATTTAATTTATAATTAGTAGTTCATTTTTCAAGTAATTATATGCGTTTGGGCATTAAAACAAAGTCGTAGAAAAAGTATATAACAAATCTCGAGTTGTAACGCATTTTCCATGCTCGTGAAGATACTGCACTCGACGCTACGCGTCTCGTGCGCAAAATTTTCCCTCGCATGTAAAATGCTATTTACAACTCTAGATATGTAATATACTATTATGTATTAAGGGCGTAAAGATACTTTATACGTAAAGATACTTTATGCCCGAATTACATACAAGATTTTTTGTACGAGTAAGATTCTGTATTATTTGCATAAATTAAAGTAAATATATTTACACAAAATAGTAAAATGTTTGTTGAGAAAGTTGTTTAATGCAAGTAGTTTTTTATTTGATAATTATTTTTCGAAATTTCTATAACAACCAAATTTTTTTTAAGTTTCTATAATAATTTGCTTAAAATATTTTGGTTCTCAGTGTTGGTTCCTATTCCCCTAAAGTAGGCTCTAAAAGAATTAAGAAACACAAAAACACAGTATGTAAATTAAACAAATTACTTTATTAACACAACTTTAAACTTTAAAATTTATTAATTGAAATTTAATTGAAAACAGTAAAAACCACAAATATACTTGTGTCCAAACCACGCAACAACAACCCCGTTTTAGACGCTACCGTGGGTTTTATACATTTTTCCCCACTCCATGATAATAAAATATCGTTCGATAATTCAAAACCAAATCCAATGTGTTTCCACCAATGGAAACACATAATTTTGGTGTACGTGATATAAAATGCAATTTAGCATTTATAAACAAAGAAATCAAAACAAAATTTAGAATTGAAACAAAATCAAGTAATGAAAATTATATGTAAGCTATTTTAAATTAAGAAATCTTA
Source organism: Diogma glabrata (assembly GCA_963693315.1). Classification (NCBI taxonomy): domain Eukaryota; kingdom Metazoa; phylum Arthropoda; class Insecta; order Diptera; family Cylindrotomidae; genus Diogma; species Diogma glabrata. The sequence goes on from OY856187.1 coordinate 204,279,257, forward strand.
AACCAATATACACCGGGAGTGTAATGTGTTTAGAAATAGTTCAACATACACCGAGTGTGTAATGTGTACGAAAACTGTAACAGTGAGTGGGTGTAAAAGTGAGCGGGTCACAACATTACCCCCCTATTACAGAAAGATATTTCTTACATTCATGATTAGAAATATCTGTTATAAAAAGTTACTCGATACTAATCACGATCGGGTTTGTTGTTCTGTGTTTGTACTAATACTTAATTCTATCCATAATGTATATGGGTTGTGGATGATCCCTTCTGTTTTTTCTCTTATATCTTATAATATATATATTTATTTTTTTTTTTCATAACATTTCTTATTACGTAATTAAATCATCCCAACAAAATATTTTATATTGTTTTGTTTTTTTTTTCATATAAAACTATTATTAAAAATTACTAAGTATATAAGTATTGTACTCGACAATTTTCTTTATAAGTCATGGTACATACTGCGTAAAAAAAAAAAATTTTTTTTTTGAAATCTTATTTTACTAGAGCTGAAACTAGTTATACACAAGATGAAATATATTTATTTCGGAAAATTTCTAGTTTATAATATATCATCCTTAGTTACTTTATTCCATTTTTAATGGATTTTAACAAATCTTATAAATCTTTATATATTATTTTATGACCTTATATTCATTATGAGTAAAATAAAAAAAAATTTTGAAAATTTAAATTAAGTTTTATTTTTAAAGAAATTATGGTACGTACATATAGTATATACTTGCAACTGTTTTCCATATTAACCAGTTTTTATATCATGTTCCGCGTTTTCAGATGGACCACTGTAGATCCAACGAATTTTTGTTTTAGGTATTTAACGAAGAAATAAATGAGAGCAAAGAAAATCAGGCATAGGAATATTCCTGAGAGGGTGTACGCAATTAATTTGTTACCTTCATTGTAGTCTATTATTGGTTGGTTGTTTTGCACCGTTTGAGGTGCTACTATAACTTCCTCGTCCTTGGTACTTTGATTCCCCATTTGTTTAATCCTAGAGATTAAATGAACGAGTAAGGATGCCTATACAAAAATAAGAAAGGAGTGTTGATTTGTTGTATACAAATTATTAGTGATCCTCTAGCCTGTAACCCTTGTTGTGCTTTAAGCAGCCCAATTTTAACGGATTAGTTGAAACATAGTTAATTTTAAAAAGGTTATATTAATGTAAAAATGATTGAGTACATTGTACTTGAGAATGACTCGAGTTGTACTTATTAAAAGAGGAAAAGTTAAGAAAACAATAAGTATAAAGTTTTTAAATTAATGAGCACCGATATCCGATTTTATCGGATCAAGAATATTTTAAGTTCACCATATGTTAGTATTTAATAATTTTATAATAATATAAGGTTAAAGGTAACATCTCCTAACGTAGCTAATTAAAAGCAGTGCTAATTAATTAAGTAGTAACTATTCCATAGAAGAGAAAAAAAAAAAAAAAAATAACATTAATAAAAACCTCGGATGAAGTGATCGAAATCGGTTCAGATGATGATGACATCATCCCTAATCCTATAGCGCCACTAAATTTCATATATGGATGAGATTATAAATGACGAGCAATTTTCTAATTTAAAAACTTTTATAAAAAGTGAACCAAATATTTTTAACACAGAAGTAAGTGAAGATAATGATTTTAATAAAAATATAGATACAACCGTTGAAACCGATTTAAAGAATTACAATTACATTACTTTCATCGTCCAAGTAGAAATGTGAAACGAGTAAGAAATGTGAGTTGATGTGTAATAAATCAAATACTTTTAATGATACCATGATTACACAATATTATATTATTATTAGCAAATATAAGGGATATGGAGGTACTAACTGCTGAGGTAGTACTCCTCCCTGAAGTTAAGTGAGGAAAGGTTTCAACCTGTTATTGTGAACAGTTTTCTTCTTTTCGTTAATTAGAAGTGTAGACGTTACATCCGTCGGAACGTTTACTACTTCATAAGGACCCGAGTACAGGGCATCTAGCTTGGATTTCTCTGGGTTTAAAAGGAGTATTTTATCTCCAATGGAGAAGTTCCTAGAATTAATGTATTTATCAAAATAGTTTTTTGAGTTTAGTTTATTGCCAATTAATGTATCTCTTGCAGCTTTTTGAGCTTCTTGCAGTTTATTTTTTAATTCGAGTGCATAATTATCATAATTATACAGAGGTTCAGGTAATTTCTTTATAGCGGTAGGTAGTTCCGGTTCCCTACCATACATCAAATAATAAGGTGAAAAATTAGTTGAAGTGTGAGGAGTAGTATTATAACTAAAAGTGTAGTACTTAACCCAAGTATCCCAATCTTCTTTATGATCATTGACATACATTCTTAAATATTCAGAAAGAACCCTATGACTTCTTTCCAAGCTACCGTTCGATTGAGGATGATAAGCGGAACAAACGATTTTCTTTATACTAAGCAATTTACATACTTCTTTAAAAAGGTTACTTAAAAATTCTGCTCCTTGATCGGTTTTTAATTTTTGAGGTATGCCATGTAATAAAATAATGTTTTCCAATAATGCTTTGGCTACAGTTGTTGCTTCATGATTTATCAATGGAACGGCTATTACGAATTTAGTCAAATCATCCTGACAAGTTAGTATGAACCTTGATCCAGATTCAGAGGTGGATATTGGACCCACTATGTCCAAAGCAATCGTTTCCCAAGCATGTCTTGAGGTTGAGGTTATTTTCATAGGGCATCTTGTGTGTCTAGAACATTTATTCTTCTGACACTTATCGCATTTTCTTACGAACTCAATAATTTCTCGTTTCAAATTTGGCCAGTTATATTTGAGTTTTATTTTATTTAGCATTTTTTTTGCTCCTACATGCCCCGCTATCGGTGAGTCATGATATTCCATCAGAATATTTTCCTTTTCCTTTGGCTCGGTAATGTTTTGAATCCAATCTACCAATACTACTTCTTTGTTTAAACCCTTGAAACACTCTTTGATTAAAACTTTGAACTCCATTATGCTATATAAAAGTATGTCGGAAACGACTTTTTTACTGATTACTAGTGTACCGAACCCTTGGGTTTCAGAGAAACTCGTTATTTTATTAAACAGTGTAACAACCTCGTTATTTGTTATTCTGTAATCTGGGATCTTTACCCATAAGACATTTGACTTGTTGTCAAAGATAAGTGAACTATCCTGATTTGAAATTAGTTTTTCCTTTCCTATGCTATTCAGATTATTTTTAAAAATGATTCTAATACCTTCCTTGGGAACAACTTTTGACTCTCTTGATGGACACCTAGCCATATAAAATTCATTTGTATCAAGTTCTTCGTGAACTTCTTTATCGTTTTTGCTATAAGCGAGTTTTTCTTTCTGAGCTCTGTTGCGGGTAACTACTGCAAAGATTTTTGAAACGTCTAATTTATCATCTGCTGACAGTGTATCTATAATTTTTAAATCTTTAAAGTCTAGAATCTCATTATTTGGGATTAAAATTCTACTTAGGGCATCAGCATTGGTGTTTAACTTTCCTGCCTTATGTATTACTACAAAATCGTACTCGGCCAGTTTAATTCGCATACGAGTTAGCCTAGAAGAGGGGTTGGCCATACCAAACAAATATACCAAAGGTCTATGATCCGTAACTATTGTAAACTTACGTCCATAAAGATATGGTCGAAAATGTTGAATACACCACTCGATTGCTCGCAATTCCTTTTCAATGGTGCTGTAGTTTAATTCCGCTTTATTTAAAGCTCGACTGGCGTATGCTATAGGTCTATCTGACCCGATTTCACCCTGGCTTAAAACTCCGCCAATCGCTACACCAGACCCATCCGTAGTTAAAATAAAAGTCTTACCAAAATCGGGATAGGCTAGTACCTCCGTACTACAAAGAGCTTCCCTTAAGTAATCGAACGCACCTTGGCATTCTTTGGTCCAATCGAACTTAGAATTTTTTTTAGCAATGAATTTAATGGTTTGGTAATAAGACTAAAGTCTTTTATAAATCTACGATAATAATTAGCAAAGGCGATAAATCTCTTTACTTCGTCTGCGTTTTTACAGATCGGATAATTTTTTACGACTTCAATTTTTGCAGGATCCGGCAATATACCACGGGCCGTAATTAAATGACCCAAATAACACACCTCTTTTCTAAGGAAAGAACATTTATTAGGTTGGAGTTTTAAGTTGTGGTAGCGTAGTCGCTCAAATATTTTTCTAATCTTTAAATTATGATCAACAAGATTCTTAGCGTATACACAAATGTCATCCATATATATTAAACAGGCATGACCCCTTAAACCTGTAAGGGCAATATTCATCATTCTTTGAAAGGCAGTAGGGGAGGTTTTCAAACCAAAAGGTAGCCTCTTAAATTGATAATGGCCGTCAGAAGTGCTGAAAGCCGTATACTGTTTACTAGTTTCTTCCAACTGTATCTGATGAAAACCGGACGCCAAATCTAAAGTGGTAAAATATTCTGAGTTACCTAGTTGATCCAATATTTCTGAAATATTTGGCAGAGGGTATACCTCTCCAACAATAACATCATTTAACTTCCTGTAGTCAATAACCAGGCGCCATTTTTTTTCTTCTGTATCGCTTCGTTTTGGCACTATGAGTAATGCTGAGTTCCATGGACTCCTGGAATGTTCAATCAGGTCTTCCTCTAATAACTTATTCACTTGTTTGTTAATTTCCACTCTCTGTGCGTAAGGCAACCTATAATTTTTTACATGTATGGGTGTACTTCCCGTATTTAATTCAATTTTGTGCTTATAAATATCCGTACTGGATAACAAATCTCCAGGGCAATGAAACAAGTCTATATAATCAGTACATAATTCTTCTAACTGCAATCTTTCTTCTTTATTCCAGTCATCTTTATTTAATTCCCTTAGCACTAATGCGATTCTATCATTAATTATTTTTGTATTTCCAGTGCTACTGTCAAATCTCGACATCTCATTATTACCGTTTATACAATTAATAAGACTGGGTTGTGGAGGTTCGACAATTGCTCTCGGCACCATATTGTCTATTACCCCAGAACCACTTGGCTTACAATTATATTCTTCATTTAGTTTTAAATTCTTCATATAATTAATAACACCGGGTTGTGGAGGTTCGACAATTGCTCTCGGCACCATATTGTCTATTACCCCAGAACCACTTGGTTTGTAATTATTATCCTCAACTAAGCTTAAAACATTACTTTCTCTTTCTCTGGCAGAATCTTTATCATTTTCAGCGTCTTTATCATTTTCAATAATCACAAAATTCTCTAATGTCTCCAGAGAAGGTACAAAATTCTTTATTTCTACATTAAATTCGTTAATGTTCATTAAATTAACAACAATACTATCATCACTAACTTCCACCAATGTGTTAGCCAAAAAAACTCCAGGTTGTATCTCCTCAGAGTGTACTAAAAACTTTCCTTTCTCCTTACAATCAATCTTTACATTGATACTACTTCTTTTTGGTACCTGAATAATATTATCTCTCTCTAGGTTCATCTTTATTCCTTTGTTTAACTTCCACAAATACAATGTGTTTTCATTAAAATTTATTTCTGCCCCAAAATCTTCCATAAAATTCTGACCTAAAATTCCGTCAGCACAAATACCTAAATTCTTCATGACATGAAACTCAAAATTTAAACCAAACTCTTCAACTGTGGGGTTAACTGTGCCCAAAGTTCGGGTAATACCACTGGTAACCCCTGAAACTGAACAAATATTTTCAGTACAAATAATGGTGTTCTCTTTTAACACCTCTTCCTTCAAAACACTGATTTCTGCACCAGTGTCTACTAACAAAATCAATTTACGTGTGGCATTACTAATATTTAAATAAACTAACTTTGTGGTTTTTGCAATATTAATATGTTTTATTATGGGTGATATATTTAACTCTGTTGACCCCCTACTACCACCTGCTCGGAGGTCAACTGCTCGTTTCCCATTTCCTGGGTTTCTAAAATGTTAACCGTATTACGCGTATTTCTTAAATCGTTGAAATCATTATTATTATTATTGTTCCGCAAGGGACTAAGATTTGATCCAGTATTTCTGTCCTGATTCTGGAAATTAAAATCCCTACGAGTATCATTCCCTCTTGGATGAGCTTGTAGACTGTCTTGTTCTGAACGAATTAATTTTTCCCGACAAAATCGGCTAGTATGCCCATTTCTGCCACAACCAAAACATTTGTAATTATTGTTTCTATTTCCAGTGGGTGGGCTTCTGTTTTGATTTGCAGTACGTTGGTAACTCTGAGTACCGCTATTATATCCATGATTTCCATTAAAGTTGGGCAAGAAATTATTCCGGAACTCATTTGTCCCACCTCTTCGTCTTGTGAACTGATTCGTATCAAATCTACGATTAGGGTTGCTGTAAGTTGCTGATCCATAATTTCGACACTCCTTACTATCGTGACCCTTAGCTCCACAAAGGTTACAAAATCGATTATTGTTGAAATTTCCTCGTTGTAGAAATCCTACCTCTCTCTTGATAGAGGTACTAGGTTGCGACAGCGATTGTTGCTCGTCGTCGATTGCAGCTTCAATTGCTTCCTTCAGGTGTTTAAAACGACCAGTTTTTATATAAAGGCGTGTAGGTTCACGGAGCCCTTCCGTAAATACCTTGAGTGCTGTTTTCTCATTTATTGCAGTTATTACTGCTTTATGCTCCTCACCTTGAGCTACTATCATGGTGGAATTAAGTTCCTCTACTAAGCGTAATAAGGTGTCTGCAAACTCCTTGGTAGATCTATTGTTCTGCCGCAGTCTGAACAATTCCATCTGTAACTGCTCCGCAGGTCTACTTGGTTTACAAAGCCTCTTTAATTCTATTCCCAGCTCTTCGATGTCCTTAACCGGTTTTCCCTTAATTTTTTCTGCTATTGAGCCCGTAATCTTTATTATTCTTACAAAATTTACACATTTTTCGCGGTCCAAGGCTGGAGTCATTTCGTAGAGAAAACTTGCACATCCTAAAAAGTGTTCCAACTGTCTTGGATCTCCATTGAAAGTAGGAATAACTGAAGTAGCCAAATTTATATCGAACACCATGGTTGATTTCCTGTTGTCTGCGACTTCCAGGTCAGTGGTGGACTGCTGAAATGTTTCTGAATCCGTATCCGAATCAGTCTCTAAGGTTTCACTTCCAATACGCTTTGCTTTAGTAGCACTACGCGTACCGTACATAAGAAAATAACAAGTTTTTAAGTAAGCAACCGTTTAAAAAAAAAATTTTTTTTGACTCAATAATTTAAATTAAATGAGCATAAGGTAAAGGGTGAGTGTCGCTCGTGCGAGTAGCCTCCGCTGGCTTCTATTTCCACTACCGATAATCTGGTGAACCTCGATTAGTCAACCAAGTGAATTGGTTAAGTTAATCCGAATTCTATCAATCCCCATAGAAATTTAATAAGATAAAATAATTTATATTCATGCCCAGTAGCAACGAACCAAAGTTATTTGCTGAATTCAATCAGCTAAAAATTTCTTTAGTTTTATTTTATTTAATAGTAAGCAAAAGTTTTTCAAAATAATTAGTTCAATCAGCAAAAATTTCTTTAGTTTTATTTTATTTAAAGGAAAGGAAAAGTTTTCCAAAATAATTTAATTCAATCAGCTAAAATTTTTTTTTTGTTTTATTTTATTTAACGGAAAGCAAAAGTTTTCCAAAATAATTTAATTCACTCAGCTAAAAATTTCTTTAGTTTTACTTTATTTAAAGGAAAGCAATTCCAATTTTTCAAAATAATTTAAATTTTTGTGTAAAATAATTTAAATTCTTGTGTAAAATAATTACTAGGTTAATTATAAATTAACTCACCGTACCTCCTCCAATGATGAGAGCCGATAGATGACTTTATAAAACTTTTCCTTGGCTTCAACTTGTTGAGCTTTTCGTAGGAAAAACTTAAATGATTTATTAACCAGGAAACTTAAATGATTTATTAATCAGGAAACTTGTTGAAACTTTTGTAGCAAAACTATATTTTTTTTGTTTTTTATTGACTTTTTCAAAATAATTATTCCCCTTAAATGATTTATTAATCAGGAAACTTGTTGAAACTTTTGTAGCAAAACTATTTTTCATTGACTTTTTCAAAAAATAATTATTCACCTTAAATGATTTATTAATCAGGAAACTTGTTGAAACTTTTGTAGCAAAACTATTTTTTATTGACTTTTTCAAAATAATTATTCACCTTAAATGATTATTAATCAGGAAACTTGTTGAAACTTAAATGATTTATTAATCAGGAAACTTGTTGAAACTTTTGTAGCAAAACTATTTTTTTATTGACTGGATGGTTGCGTGGTTGGACCTGGCTGTTCGCTGATGGCCGCTCTTGGCAAGGTCGCCAAAAATGTTGGTTCCTATTCCCCTAAAGTAGGCTCTAAAAGAATTAAGAAACACAAAAACACAGTATGTAAATTAAACAAATTACTTTATTAACACAACTTTAAACTTTAAAATTTATTAATTGAAATTTAATTGAAAACAGTAAAAACCACAAATATACTTGTGTCCAAACCACGCAACAACAACCCCGTTTTAGACGCTACCGTGGGTTTTATACATTTTTCCCCACTCCATGATAATAAAATATCGTTCGATAATTCAAAACCAAATCCAATGTGTTTCCACCAATGGAAACACATAATTTTGGTGTACGTGATATAAAATGCAATTTAGCATTTATAAACAAAGAAATCAAAACAAAATTTAGAATTGAAACAAAATCAAGTAATGAAAATTATATGTAAGCTATTTTAAATTAAGAAATCTTAAACCAATATACACCGGGAGTGTAATGTGTTTAGAAATAGTTCAACATACACCGAGTGTGTAATGTGTACGAAAACTGTAACAGTGAGTGGGTGTAAAAGTGAGCGGGTCACAACACTCAGTTTCATTTGATCTATCGTATTGCTAGAATGCATTCTTGTAAAATATTTTTTGAGAAAATTGTTAAATTCACGTAATATTTTGTTAATTTTTTTCTAAATTTGTTTAGTAACCAATTTATTTAACTTTAATTGTATATAAAAATACAAACAAACAACAAAATGCTTATTTTTAGATCAAACAATTCTCTCAAACTAAAACACAAAACATGTATGTCTGTAAATATATGTATGTTTTTTTTGGAAATAGCAATATTGTATTTTGTTCTGTTGAGTTCGTTTGATCTTGTCAAATATATATACGTTTCAAAGCGTAAAATTGTAATTTTAGGCATTGTTATTTCAATAGGAAAAAAGGCCTGCCTTACGCTTAATTTTTGATTCGTAAAAGTGCATTTTACGGTATGGTATACTCGTACAAAAAATATTTTTTATGTTGACAGTAAATTTTAATTTTAATCTAAAAACGCCATTTTCATATGAGATTTGAAACTTCAAATCGTTTCAAAGCTGTATTTCAATGACACATTACATAAGCAATGAACATATAGCACAAAAAACTTAAACACTCAAAACAGTCCGACTTACAAGAAAAAACAATTATTTTGAATTTTCAAATATATTTGTCAATATATTTTGAATATGTTTTTTAAAATTTCCAATAATATATTGATAGATTGTTTGTAGCTGGATTGCTATGTTTATAAATTTAAAATTTAGTTCTATTATAAAATTATTTATTTAAACTATTTATTTGACTAAATCAAAATTTTGTGACACTTTAGGGTTTTATCGATTCTATGATATCAAATTTGGAAAATTGGTCGATTTTATGAAATCAAATTTAATTCGAATTTATGCATTTGGAATCTCCCTATAATTTTTAATAATATTACGCACTTGAGTTTATTGTTACATATCTTTAATAAATAAATAAATTATATAATCAACAATTATGTAGATAAATATTTAATAAATTGTGTGCATTTGTTACAAAAACTAGTGTGTATTACTAGCGCGAGCTGGATGGAAAAGCTGGAATTTTTTGTTGTCCCGCGCTCGATAAATTAATTTATTTCTAACAGTAAATATCATTTCTCCATTAAAAAAAATTACTTTTTTATTCGCCTATATATATTAAAGTGTCACTTTATTACTGTGATTTGCGGCTTTAAAGTATCACTTTTCAACTATTTATTTTGTCGTCATAGCTACGTCCAAAAAAGTAAAAAGCATTTGTATTTGTTTAAATTCTATGAAAAATAAATTTTTTTATCAAAGCAACCCGCAAATTCAAAATTTCATTATCCAATTTAAATAGTTGTTATCATTTGTTGTCATAGAATTTGGAAAAAATAATAAATATTTTTTCAAAGGTTACTTGTTCCAAATTTTTTTATTTTAAAATTTATGAAAATTTATAATTTTAATTTAGAATAAACAACTTTTCTTAAAATATTTTGCTTGCGGCGAATAAAAAATAGTATACGATGCACAGACGTAAGCTATTTTGGACTTAATGTGGGTGCAAATCTCGGCTAGCGTCTCGATTTGCAAACTCCACATCCGTCCAAAATCTTTAGGTTTACGTCCTAGCATCATAATGTACTATTTTTATAGGAAATTGAACGATAAATACGATGATTATATTAAAAACTAATTTCATGGGTAATGGTTAAAATTTAATTTTAACATTTTATTTGTTTATAACAATAGGAATTTGTTGATAATTTTAGTTTAAAATATTTGTTTTTAAGGAATTCCATTTTTTAACTTTCAAATAGAGAAAAGAAAACCTTCTATCTTCTATAAAACCGAAGTTATGAATTTTTGAAAATAAGTCTTCAAGCCCAAAATCACGAAATTCTCGAAATTTAGAACAGCTCTATTTTCCAAAAAAAAAAAAATCCTCGAACACGTATATCTTTTTTTTCGATAAAAAACCCCTAAAAAAATTTTCAGCCAAATCAAAAATAGGTCGGTCAGAAAGGTGTTCGGTTTATAAAAGAAGTACCCATATCCTTTCTGGTTTTTCCATCATACAGTCAGTGGCGGATTATGCCCTTAAGGGGCCTGAGGCGGAACAAAATTTTGGGGCCAAATTTAAGATTTTACCAAAAATTTTATGTGTATTTCTGTTTAAAAATAGTACATTATTTAATTAGGAGCTAAAGTGATACTTTTTATGTTGAGTCTATAGTTTGACAATTATAGACGAAACAAAAAAAGTCAATTTAGCTCCGAATTAAATACACTATTTTTTCGGCAAACGTTTAAATTTTTTATAAACATGAAATTAATACATCAAACTTTTTATAAATATGAATTTGTATCGTCATAATTACTTCCAAAAACGAGAAAAAAACATTTAAATTTGTATGAATAAAATTTTTTTTATTAAAGCAGCCTTTTCAAAATTTCATAATATGAGAATCAACTTATTTTTTGTTGTCATGGTTATACAATATGTTTGAAAAAATAACAAATAACAAATGCTACTTTACAGCCTCCGTAATATAAAATAAAAATGGCGTTACTTTTGCTGTCGCTAGACGCTACTTTTGCTGTCAGGCTAAAAAGTAAGACTTTAGCTAACTCCCTAGCGGCAGTAAAGTTAAACTTTACAGCCGTTTGCCGAAAAACATTTTTATTCTTTAAATTTGGATGGATTTTAAGCATACAATAATAGATTTCAATTCTACACGTTCAAAAGTTTTCATTTATTTAGTTAAATATGAAATTAATCTAAAATGTATCTAAAATGTAAAATATAAGAAATCAAAATTGATAAAACAAAATATACAACTAAAGCTAAAACACCTATACTATATCAATCATATTATAGATGAAAAATGTGATCTACGCAGGTGAAAAAGTCGAGATTTGAACTTGACCATTTTTGATTTTCCTGAAACTTGGCATATAAGTAGTATGGACAAAATAAAAAATACGACTTATTTTAAAATTTTTTTAAAGTGCATAGTTTGAGCATAGGGGGCACCCCAAAATGAAAAATGAAAATTCTGCCAATCCGATGTAACTTTAAATTAGATTGCTCAAGAACGGCTATATCGATTTCATCAAACTTTTTTTGTTTGATAGATTATTAGTTAGTCGTTTGAAAAAAAATTAATTTATTGTTAATTGTTAATTAATTTTTAAATGAAAATATTAAAAAAACTTTTTAAAGATAGCGCTAGGGTCAAAGATCAATTGAAATTTAATTAACTTTTTTTCTAAAAATAGTTCTATTCTTACTCTAAAATAAATCAAATTTACAAAGAGGCTAAAATTCTTGTTCTTGAGATATTTTATTTTAAAGATTTTTAGTACGACTGAAATTCGAATTTTTCTTCATTTTTTCAAACAACTTCCATTAACAAAAAATTTTAAAATCAATTAAATTTTAACTTTTTTTTTTAAATATACACAGTTAAAAAAAATTGAATTTGTAATGCAAATTGCTACACATATAGGTTCTACGGAAGTTTCCATTACAAAACAACACAAAACTTGCTATATAAAGTTAAACTAATCCTCTTTGCATCAATATTTAACAGAAAACTTGGAGTAAAATATAAAGCTTTAAAATATAAAAATTTCTGTTATTTGCAATAAATAATATTACGCGTTTAAGTATGACATTTTAATGCAAATTACATTACAATTTCGAGTTACTTTGATTATTACGCACCTGCCTAAATTAATCAAATTAAAATAAAAAAATTACAACGGAAAAAATTAAAATATACGTATACCTTAATCACTATTATTATAGACTTTCAGCTGAGAAGCGATAACTAAAACATACATGAAACGATTTAAACTATGTATTTCTAAAATGGATAGTACTCTAGTGAATGTTACAATTTCATGAAATTTTTAATGTATTAAATTGTAGCAAGGTGTATTACAATTTCTAGTTGTTCTATAGAAATAAATTATGATGCAAGAGTTGTTTTAAATTTTATAGATATGCATAAAAATTAGGTTTAATGCAACATTTACTTTACATTTCAATAATAAACTGCAACGCATAGCTCCTATTGCAAGACTTGCTTTAAATATTGCAGTTACTTTTTCAACTGTGTAGTTCTAACCTTACTTTAAAATATATCAAATTTACAAAGAGGCGTTAATTCGTGTTCTTGAGATATTTAATTTTAAAGATTTTTAGTCCGATTAAAATTCTAATTGTTCAATATTTTCTCAAATTTCAGTGGTTAAAATTTTTTGATGATATAAATTGTTCGAAAAAATAATGAACAATTAGAATTTTGATCGGACTAAAAATCTTTAAAATTAAATATCTCAAGAACAAGAATTAACGCCTCTTTGTAAATTTGATACATTTTAAAGTAAGGTTAGAGCTATATTTAAAAATAAGGTTAAAATTTAATTGATTTTAAAATTTTTTGTTAATGAAAGTTGTTTGAAAAAATGAAGAAATATTCGAATTTCAGTTGTACTAAAAATCTTTAAAATTAAATATCTTACGAACAAAAATTAACGCCTCTGATTTAATTTGATATATTTTAGAGTAAGGATAGAACTATTTTCAGAAAAAAAATTAATTAAATTCCAATTCATCTTCAACCCTAGCGCCAGTTTTTTTTAATAATTTCATTTAAAAATTAATTAAAAAACAATAATTTAATTTTTTTTCAAACGACTAACTAATCACCTATCAAACAAAAAAAAGTTTGATAAAATCGGTATCGCCGTTCTTGAGCAATCTAATTTCAAAGTTACATCGGATTGGCAGAATTTTCATTTTTCATGCATGTTGGGGTGCGCCCTATGCTCAAACTATGCACTTTAAAAAATTTAAAAATAAGCAGTATTTTTTATATTGTCCATACTAAGTATATGCTAAGTTTCAGGAAAATCAAAAATGGTCAAGTTTTCACAACTCTGTCTAGAACACGTTTTTCATCTATATGGAAACCCTTTTCAAACGTTAATCCAAATGAAAAATTTAGGATGTATCGTAAAAAATACATGGATTTTAGGCATACAATAAAAGATTTCAATTCTACACGTTCAAAAGTTTTCATTTATTTAGTTAAATATGAAATTAATCTAAAATGTACATTACATATATGCTTAAGATTGAGGTTTTCATTTTAATGCTTTCAAAAAATTGTAGGTCTTAAAAGAAATTCAAAATCATTGATGAAAACTTAAAACTCAAATATACTTCAAATACCCAAAAAATACTTATCTGGATTTTATGTTTTTATCAATAATTTTGCGATTAATATAATAACAGCCCATAGCAAATAAAGTTTTAGTATTAATATTCGTTCGTAACAGTGGAGCTTTTCAAAACAAAATGTTTTTTCTACGATACAAATTGGAAAACGAATACATTAAAAAATTATAAAACTATCAAATTAGAATTATTAAAATAAATACATGAAAAAAAGTAGTACAAATTGACAACCTAACACTTTTAAATGTGGGATAATATAAAAAAATTTTTAGGTTTAAAACTTTTGGTTGAATGAACGCAGTCATCTGATATTTGAATACCTATAAAATATTATTCCTACTTGTCGCGAGGGGGCCCAATGTGCATGTGGGGCCCGAGGCGGCCGCCTCTTCCGCCTCTATGGTAATCCGCCACTGCATACAGTTCGTGTTCGTTTTTTGCCTTTGAAAAAGAAAGCACACAATGGCTTTTCGAAACATCGGCCAACTTTATAAGTACATAGCTGTTTTTTTAAATTGTGTTTTAAACATTCGGTTGTTGTTTTTTAATAAATCTATGTATAAATGTTTTATCTAAAAATTTTTTGACAAATGTAAAATAAAATAACATAATGTTTAGAAACTAAAATAATAATATAAAAACAGCAAAAGTATAGTCACTTAAAAATTACCAAACAATAAAATAAGGATAAAAACCTTGATGTCCAACTATCAAAAAATTTCTTCACTCTTCACAATAAAGGCATGGACGATATATCAAAAACTAACAAACTTAGCTATTAACTTTACAGGAAGGACAGGATGTGAAATCCATAAAACAACTAAATCTATATAAATTCCTCTAAACATTTGAGTATTTAGAGCGGAATTTTGGAAACAAAATTTCATAAATTAATTGAGTCATTACTTTTCCTAAACAATATGCGCAATGGCAATGCATGTAAGAAATTCACACTCAAAAAGTAAAGTAACGATCGTCTAGTAAATTATTTATAGTCATCATGGATCGTTTTTCTGAAAACTATAAATTTATTTATTATTTTTTTGAACATAAAAAAAGATCAAAATAATAATTATTTTTGTAATATTTTATTTATTCTACTACAAACATTAATTCTGAATTTTTCAGTGTGTAACCAACTAAATTCATTAAGCATCAAAAGAAATTTAATTCATTATTTAACAGCAAAAGTCAACGAAAGAAAATATCAACATGAAAATTGGAAACAATAAAGTTATACCTATTTTTTGCAAATAGGATTATGGTGTCATTCATGCTGTCATAAAAAAATTATATATTTAAAAACATAATTAAAAAGTTATATCTTTAGGTATAAAAGTTCTTTATTGTAGCATGCACGATTGGCAGATAAATTGAAAACATTGTGTAACAGTGAACATTTTACTAATTCAATAGATGAAAACAAAATAGTCATAAGTCAGGTTAGTACTTTTTGGGCTAAAGGTAATAGAAACATAAATAATTACATAATAATTGTAAGATAGCATACTAATCTTTTGAAATCAGAATATGTGCTAAGAATTTAAGAACAAGGGTGACGGTAATGATTCTATCACCCTTCGAAATATATTCTATGTTATTAAGTCAGTTGCAAACATCAACTATATATAAAAGCTTTAATAGGGACAATGTTCTTAGTTTTGGGTGTTTCTGCCCATTTTTTTGTGGCGTTCATGCTCTATGTTGGAGCGTTGCCAAGCTTATCAGCTTTGAATATTCACCACGGTCATTTGCAACAGGTACATAATTACCATGGCAGCTGATTTTTTTAGTTGTTTTATTATTTATAGAATTATACTTTTAATTATTTATAGAATTATTTTTAACGAAATCATGCTAATCCGATAGGGATGTTGATGCTATAGTACTCCACTAGAACACCAAAAACTTAAATTTTTATTATTATTTTCTTCACTTTCTATACATTATTTATGACTATCTTAAATATAATAATTGTCACTGTTATATTATTGCTAACTTGTGTCACCGTCAATTTTCAACTAAAATATCTTGCTGTTTATTTTGAGCTAATCTATCGGCAACGCGACCTTCTTTACTCTAGTCAAAACAATAGATAATACTCTACAATATTCTAAAATTGAATTTTAAATTATTTTATAATAGCAAAATCATAATAACCCGGTCTTCAAAATATCGCACCTATGTGTGAAATCTATTATTTTTAATTTGTTTGTTTACCAACTCTTTCATAGATTACGTAGTTTCTATTTTATTTTCCTATTGTATAAAAATACTCAATTTCATGTTGCGTGTTATTCTGTTTTTGTTATCTTCAAATATTTATTAAGGTCACTTAAGTAAGTCTCTTTCCAGAAATATTAATTATTATTACATTGTGCACCAACCATAATCGTTACAATATCTGTTTATAAAACATGAAATATTGTATTCGTATAAATTTTTGATTTTTTATTATTAATAGTTTCTACTGTCCGTGCTATTATTGGAAGTGTTTATTTACAAATAAATGCCAAACCAAAGAAATTAAATTGCATTTTTATTATTACTAAATATTTCAGTCCTTTCTGGGACCCTGTAACGACGGCCTATTTCGAATTTTACTCTAAAACGAACATATTCAAATAAAAAGAAATTCTCTAATGATTTTTTTTTTTTTGATAAAATGTGTTGTGTAGTAGGAACTACAAAATGTGTCACAATAACACATAAAAACCTTTTAAGACCAAGGTCCCACAACAACATACGTTCAAAGGTGTTGATGGACGTAAATCTTTCTTTTTTTGTTTTTTTTTATATTTTTTGTTAAAAAATGGATAACTAAACAAAAAATCCTATCACTGACAAAATATGACATAGGCCAATATTTTATGATAGAATAGAGAAAATAAAAGTAAATTAAAAAGTAAATAGCAAATTTTTACAAAAATTTGCTGAAACAAAACAAAAATGTAGTTGCCAATAATCCAGTCGGTTGCATATTCCTTGATCCTGTGACGCACCGTCTTTCTTAATGATTAAAGCCCAAACATAGTTATATGAAGGCTCGTTTCCTCAAGGAAGCAATAGCGTCTCATCATCAAGGATTATTTCATAGCTAAGATTGAGGATGCTACCGTTGACTGAATACAGTTCATTCGCCACCACCCCTAAGATGTCACCTTAGGGGTGATAGTGGTATCTAGTGGCTAGCGATATCTCACTGCTATTGCCAGTGGTATGTGATATCTCACGTTTACTCATATGTCAATAGCAGGGACTGGAGTACGCGGGGTTGTCACACCCGTAGATCAAAAATAAAAAAAAATTTCAAAACTGTAAAAACTGATCCCTCCATGCGGATGATTTGCTTGTTTATTTCGGTTCTTGCCTTTAAATTAAAATAATCCATCTTATCAAGGGCTCTTAGTCTATATGTTACAGAAGAAAAACGTGTTTTAAACCGAGTTGTGAAAACTTGACCATTTTTATGAAGTAGATGGACAAAATCGAAAGTATGACTTATTTTAGAATTTTTTTAAAGTGCACAGCTTGGGCATGTCCCAACATGCATGAAAAATGAAAATTTTGCCAATCCGAAATAGTTTTGAAATTGAAAATCATAACAGATTATAAATTAACATAATTTAGTGAAAAGATGATACAATCAGCAAACTACTCAAAAACCTCTCCATTTAGCATTTCGAGAAAATATCAGAAAATCTCAAAGTCATATTTCTTTCAAAATTCCAAAAATATTGTAAAAATTAAATAAAATCAAACTTTTTTCAAAATTCTAAAAATATTCCAAAAATTATTACAAAATCAAAAATACAAACTTTTTTCAAAATTCCAAAAATATTTCAATAACCACAGCAAATTCAAAAATTTCCATGTCACTTTTACGTCGTAGAAACAGCTAAATTTTTTTTTCCAAAAAATTGTCTAAAAAAATAAATGAAATCATTATCTTGACATACTTGACAATATTTTTTATAAAATGCAATATTTAAAAATATACTTTTTAATATGTTTATTTTTAATTTTATTAATAATAATATAAGCTTCCTTATACTAACAATTTGAAAACCATAATTACACATATAGTGATACACCACCAAGTGAAATAGTGAAAATTTATTATTACAAATTAGTAAAATTACAACAAAACAAATTAAATTTACATTTCAACCGATGCTGCAAGAGATATAGAATAATACCTACATATATTAACATCAAAGTCAACAATAGATCCAAAGCCGCACAAATAGCTAAACAAACACAGAAGCTACATGGTTAACAAAACAAATTCAAGAACTCTACACTAAAATAAGTTACATAACATTAGAAGTATACAACCTACAATTACTAATATCTAAACAATATCATCAATTTTTAATTGTTGATGAACTACTTGAACTACTACTTTCTATTATGGTAGAAATCAGAATTCATTCTCTGAAGACGGTCTCTTAGAGACAGAAAATATATTTAGAAAATAAAATATTATTAAAGTGTATAAGAAGTCTTTTAATCAAAAATTTTAAATTAATATCATCAAATAGAATACGAAATAATAATGGAATTAGTAAAGAATGATATGGAAAGCACGATAAAAAAGAAAAGTGAAAACATAAAATCGAATTTAAAAAAATTAAAAGAATCAGAACTAATAGAAATGGGAACTCCTCATAATAACATAATAAATCAATAAAGACCTCCACAATATAACAATAGAATAGAAAATTACACTGAAATACAATTTAACAATCAAGAAACTCAACTATTGGAAAAAGGATTGAAATATGTATGCCGTATACCTAACAACACAACAAAAGAAATAAACGAAAATCTGTTAGAAATAGAAAATTCAATATTGAAAACTAACATTCACCACCAAAATGAAATCAGATCAATAATAGTTAATGAAATATCAGTTAAAAATAACAACTTAAACAATTTAAAAATTCAACAACAAAAAAGAAATAAAAACAATACGCAGTAATAACCAAAGCAGATAAAGGGAATACATTAGTCATCTCAAAAAACTACAACTACAAATAACAACATCGAAAAATTAAGTAAAGATCCAACGAATGAA
Source organism: Diogma glabrata (assembly GCA_963693315.1). Classification (NCBI taxonomy): domain Eukaryota; kingdom Metazoa; phylum Arthropoda; class Insecta; order Diptera; family Cylindrotomidae; genus Diogma; species Diogma glabrata. The sequence goes on from OY856187.1 coordinate 204,298,483, forward strand.
TTCAATGCATAAATAAAAACTATCATCAACAAATCTATCAACATATTAAGTAATAAGAACATAAGGTATAACAAAATGATAAAACCGACAGCACCAAGTATAAGAGGATTACCAAAAATACACAAACCAGATACACCGATAAGACCATTAATTAATTTCACCACAGCACCAATATACAGAATAGTGAAGTACATAAACAAACTATTGAAATATCACATAAAATTTGATAACAGTTATTCAGTCAAAAATAACACAGAATTAATCAATAGAATAGAACCAATAATAATACCTCACAACGCAAAATTAGTATCGTTTGATATAACCAACATGTATTCTAGAATACCAATAAAAGATACAATAAATATAACAAAAAATATGTTAATAAAAAATGGTTTAAACCCAACAGATATAAAAGAATTATAAATATAATAAAAGAAATAACAAAACAAAACTACTTCACACATAACAATGAGTATTATCAACAAACAGAAGGATTACCTATGGGAAGCCCATTATCTGGAACTTTAGCCGAAATATATCTCAATGATTTTGAAACAAAATATATACATAATAACTTAAATCCACACACAGAAAAAATCATTTATTGGTATCGCTACGTTGATGATATAATTTTATTATTCAAAGGAACGAATACACAGCTTAATCTATTACACCACTATATAAACAGCATTGAACCTTCCATTAAATTTACTTGGAAAATGAAGAAAATAACACAATAAATTTTTTGGATTTATCAATCATAAATGTATGTTCAAAACACACATTCAAAATATTCCGAAAACCAACCCAAACGGATCAAACAATAAATATTAAATCACATCATCCATACCAACATAAACTAGCTGCATACAACCACATGATCAATAGATTGAACAATATACCAATGAATGCAGAAAATTATCAAGACGAATTAAACAACATAAAATACATAGCCAGTAAAAACGGATATAAAAACGAAATAATTGACACATTAATTAGAAAACATAAAAACAAGAAAAATTTGCAAACCCTAACAATATTGAAGAATGAAGAAAATTTAGCAGGTAAAAATACGTAGGAGTAACATACAATAAAACAACATTCAAAATAATGCAAAAAACTTTAAAAAAACATGGATATATTGCGGCTTACAAAAACAAAAATAAATTAGAAAATTACCTAAAAACCAAAAAACCCAAACCTTAGACACAGGTGTTTATAAACTTACCTGTGACGACTGCAGTAAATTTTATATAGGTCAGAAGGACCGCCCCCTTCACAAAAAGATTTATTGAGCATACCAGTGAAATTAACAGAAGTAATCCAAAATCCAGATATGCCCAACATTTAAAAATAGAAAAACACAAATACACCAATATCAACACAAATTTAATTATATTACATAAAAATAGAAAAGGACAACATCTAGATAGATCGGAAGAAATAGAAATATATAAACATAAAAACAATAACAACATTTTAAATGATAAAATCAATACTAAAACTAACAGAATATATGACATAATAATAAAAAATAGCAGTTGAAATAGTATATAAGTAATAGTTTAAGCAAAAATTGTAATAATAATTTTAGAACTGAGGATGATGTAAGTCGAAATCGATATTCTATAAAATAAAAAATCAAATTCAAATTGTTACTATAAGGAAGCTTATATTATTATTAAAAAAATTAAAAATAAACATATTAAAAAGTATACATATTTTTAAATATTGCATTTTAATTCAAAAGTGACAAAAGCACACAAACAGTGAATAATATGGAAAAACATAATAAAACATATAATATTTTTTTCACAAACTTATAATGCCATAAAATTCTCAATAATAATAATATCATGATCATTACATTTCATTTCATCCAAATAAATAATTTTATTATTTTCTAAAAAAATAAATGAAAATCTTTCTTTTGACACACTTGACAACATTTTTTTGACAAACCTATAATGCCATAAACCTCTATAATTAATAATAAAATTTCATACGTCATACAAATAATTAATTTTATTTTTTCCAAAAAATTGGGTAAAAAAATAAACAAAAATCTTTCTTTTGACACACTTTTTGACAAACTTATAATGTAATAATTTAGTTTTTGGTCTCACATACCAATCCCGACCTTCAAAGTTTCTTCAAATTCAATGTTTCTATTCGTAATCACTTAAAATGAACGTTTTTTAAGCAAAAAATATGCATATTTCCTTGATACTTGACGATTTTTTCGACTCACTTCTGGTACAGTTTTCGAACACATCGTCTTTTCGGCTCTGCCTATTGAGTAAACCTATTTCTAGAAAAAATTTTTTTGAAATCCGTTAAGGATCTACTGATTCTAAAAAAGCAAAAAAAAATGTGTGTCTGTCTGCCGGCCGGCCGTCACAACCTACGAAATCTAGAAAACCGCTAGAGGTCGTAGGTTGTGACGGCCGGCCGGCAGACAGACATACATCTTTTTTGCTTTTTTAGAATCAGTAGGTCCTAAAACGTCGAGAAATGCCAAAAAAAGTGGGAGTAAGAATTTCACTTTTGGCTCATGAATTCAATACTTAGGTTTTTACGGAAAACCGAAGTAATTTTTACGAAAAACCGAAGTAAATATAATTTTAGTCGTACTAGAAATGTTTAACATTAAATATCTTAAGAACACGTTATATCACCTCTTTGTAGGTTTGACATATTTTAGACTTTAGAGTAGGAATAGAGCTATTTAAAACATAAATAAATAAAATTCAATTGATCTTTGACCAACTTTGACTTTGATCTAGCACCAAGTGTTTTTAATATTTTAATTTTAAAATTAATAAAAAAAGTTTATAATTAATTTTTTTTAAAATATTAATTTATTATTTATTAAATAAAATAAAGTTTGTTGAAATCGGTATCGCTATTCTTGGGCAATTTAATTTTAAAGGTACTTCGGATTGGCAAAATTTTTATTTGCAATTTATGTTTTTTCTACTATATTTTTACTCAAACACTCAATCGTTTTTAAGAAAAACATTCAATCACTCGGTTGAAAAAAATATTCATCATCCACAACGATTGCTAGCCGCAAGGTGAGTATGTGAAATGACCAGGGTCATGTGTCCAATTGTTAAACAAGTTCAGTTCCTTAATACACAACATATATTTTAGTTTCAATTCAACATTTGCATGCATTTCATCAGAATCTTATTTTAGCTGATAACATTTATTCCATATTTTCTTCTAAATAATTGTTATTTGGGATATACATAAGATTTTTCGAAAGTACATATCAAATTAGTAGAATAATTGATGTCAATCTGGTTTGTACTATGTTGTTTTATTACATTAGCTCAAATTACAACATACTGTTTTTGACTACCAAAATTGATCAATAGAATCCCACACGTATGCGTTTTAAGGCAATCAGTACATGTGTTCTCAACTTTGTGTTGATTTCAATATCAATTTTTTGGATGCCTCTTAAGAAAATCAAAGCAATAAGTATATAGTAATATCGGTATAAAATTTGATTACATTTCGTATTTTACTGTTTAAAATTTTAATTGAAAAATTGTTATCATATGACAGTTGCGATGAAGTGTGTGTAGAATTGGCTACGAGTCAAAACAATAATAAAACGTCAACGAAAAATTTAAAACGGTTTACATATATGATACAAACTAATAACATGTTGATATATTTACTATAGTTTATTCAACGGAGTGCTATACTTCAAATTTGAAACGATAAATTTATTTATAGTTCTTTTTTATTAATTTGAATTATGTTTACTAATAATGAAAATAAAAATAATAATAATAACAATAATGGAACAAAAAGGAGATTAATTAAAATTGCTTACTTATATCACATAATATTTTAATGCTACTTATCACATTGACAGCTTTGCTAGATATATTCGTCTATTAATGGCTAAGATAACTATTTCTGAAAACAAAAAATAAATTAAATTAGTTTTTACAATGATTATTTATATTATAGGTAAAAAATTCTTTTAAATAACATAAGATTAGAAAATATGGAAAGGCTGATTTGAGATAAAAATTTACAACTTAATCAAATCCTTAGCTGGCAGAGTTTTCATCACGGGTTCATAGCAGCTGAGATCAAACATCTTTTGCGCTCGTGTTAGTTCACGATTATCTACGACATGTGCTGGACACTGACTACCACCCATTTTGGCGTTCTATTAACTATTAATATTAACATTCAAGATGCAGCTTCATATAACATTTTGATTCATATATAACTGTACATAACCGATATGAAAACCAAATGGGTCATGAAATCAAAACATACCTTAAAGAGGTCATGAAATCAAAACATACCTACTGAGGTGGAATCGGATTCATCAAATCCAATCGGATTAGATAATTTGCTCATGCAAAATGATAATTATATATATGAGTAAATCTCTGGAACTTTTAAATTTTCTGTCCTGTCAAAATTTTTTATATAGTCACTCATTTTTCCTCAATCTAAAATATTATATTTGCTTATTGCATGTTAATGTAGGTGACAAATAAAAGTTTGAGTGTAAAAAATATTATTTTAAAAACCTAGAGGACAAAAAAGCGAAAAAAAGGAGCAAAAACGCTAAAATTGAGGTGTCTTTTTCGAAATTTCGTTTCTTTATCAGGCTATAACTTTTGGAAAATCACTCCAAATGACTTGAAATTTTACAAAATCTTGAGTTCTTTCAAAAAAATATATGTTTTTTTATGTGCTTCTTAAGGGAAAATAATGGTGGTGACTTGAGTCGGTGTCCCCAACTTTTTATCGATTTCAAATTTATTTATATTTTGTTTTTTTGCGCTTGGAACATTCCTCAAATCGTAAAAATAATATTTTTCTGTTAAATTACGCACAAAAACTAAAAAACCTATGTACTGTAATTTTATGCTCTCCTCATATTGAGCTCGCAATAGAAGCACAAAAAGTAAGGGATGCTGCGAAAACTTTTTTTTAAAATGTAGGGTTTTAACTAGCACGCCAAGGGGTTCGTGAATGTAAAATAACACGATATCAAAAATAATTGACAAAAAGTTGTGTTCTAATATCTTTATGGTGGCAGACCATGACGCATAACAAAATAAATGTTTAATCGTAAATGTCAATAGTAAATTACATTAAATTACCTGTTGCATCATGTTAAATCTTATCCATGCCTGTTTATGGTAACTCAAGAAAGATTCAATTACACTATTTTTTTTTTATTAATTAGTTAGACATGTTTAGCACACTAAATAGGAAATATTCATTATTTAGACTCTTTGAATATCCAAAGATACCATGTCAACTATAAAGGAAGGAGATGAGGAAAATGGAAGGAATGGGGATATAAGAATAACTATACTAATTGTTTTAAATGATGATGGACATTTTCTTTAAATGCCTGAGGGGAAAATTCATCAGGAAATACAGAGGAAGGCATTGAATTCCACAATTTGGCCACTCTATTAAAATAATCGTTCTGGAAGGAAACAGTTCTACAACGAGGTATTTGTACAACAAATGGATGGGATAACTCGGCAGCTCTTGTTTGTCGATTATACTGCGATTATACTATACTGTCGATTATACTGCACACGATGAATATTTTGAATTTCCTTCGAGGAGCCACAATTTAGCCACATTTCTTCTGTGCTGGAGTGAATCAAGCTGGTCCGTTAGTTCGGTATTACCAATCAACCGTATTGCTTTTCTCTGTACAGAGTCTAGACATTTTATTGTTGACTGACAAGCACCTCCCCAACCATGAGAGCAGTACTCCATACATGGACGAATGAAGGACTTGAAGATTAGCAAAATTTGCTCGGGATTGAAATACTTTTTACATCGACTCAAGAATCCTAATTTTTGCATTGCAGATTTAGCGAGGTTGAACACATGTTTATTCCATTTCAGGTTATTTTGAATACTTCCAAGAAGTCTAAGTGATTCAACCTCACGCAATTCCTCATGATTTATTTTAATAGGGAAATTTTTATGTCGCTCTATTCGTGCAAGACGGCATAGTTTGGTTCTGGTTGGATTAAACGAAACAAGATTACGATCTCCCCATTCCATTATACGCTCCAGATCTTTGATGATAGAATCAATTAGCAGCTTTCTATCAGTGGTAACTGTAGTATGAGATCGAAATTTGGGAGATGCATGTGATGCATGCAATGTGCTGTCATCAGCAAAACTATGGATTGGGTGCACTGTGGAAATAAGTAAGTCATTAATGTATAGAATAAACAAGGTTGGTGAGAGTGCAGAACCTTGGGGAACCCCAGCATTGATTGTGAAAATATTGGATGTGATACCATCTAAATTAACATGAAATTGGCGACCTGTAAGAAAACTATGAATCCATGAGACAGTAAGAGGGTCTATGCCATAAGATTTTAATTTAGCTAGGAGATTTTTATGCCACACTTTATCAAATGCTTTAGAAATGTCAGTGAAATAATGAATGTTTCCCCATGGTTTTCCAGCGATTTGTTCCAGAGATGGGATACGTAGGCTAACAGATCACCTGTTGCATGACTTTTATGAAAACTATACAGTTTAAAACCGACAGAATTGCAATTGGTCTATAATTGTTAGGGTCTATCTTACTGCCTTTCTTTGATATGGGTTGAACGCTGTCTTGTTTCCAAGAATCGGGAAATATTCCGGTTTTATAAGATAAATAGAAAATTTTTGTTAAAATTGGAGCTAGTTGCCTGGCAAAGTTTTTAAGAATGAGGGGTGGAATACCGTCGGGGCCAGCAGATTTGTTAATATTGATAGAAAAAAACATTTTTCCGTACAATATTGCAACGAAAAATAATTGGTTTCATTTTCGTTACAACTGGGGAAATGAGTGCAGGAGAAAAGGGGGATCAACTATGTTTGAGTTTTCTGCGAAAATACGACCCAAAAGATCCGCCTTCTCTTTCGAGTCGCTCACAGGAATGTCATTCAGAACTAAGGTTGGAATAGAGGATCGAGTAAAATTGCTCTGGAGTGATTTAACTGCCTGAAAGAAACTACGTGAGCCAGATAGATGCTCGGCGAATTTCTTTGCTTTCTTCTGGATAAATGCTTCTTTGTCCAGGTCTATTTTGAATTTACTAATATTTCTGGCTTTCTTATAGGTGCTATGGGTTTCAGGTGTTTTATTAGCGTTACACGTCTTAAATGCTTTGCGTTTATTCCTCTCTGCTTCATCCACATCCCGCGTGAACCAAGGCTCAGTTATAGGCGTGATTAATCGATTTTGAATAAACCGCCGCATTCCGTCTTGCATGATTTCAGACATTCTTATTGCTGATGTACTAGGATCTTGATCAACACAACAAATAGTTTTCCAAGGTGTTTCATCATAAAAGTTTTTCAGTCCTTCCCAGTCAGCGCGTTTGTAGTTCCAAACGCGACGAGGATTTGCTTTAATATGTGTCGGTGATGTAAATTGCACTATTGCTGATATTATTAAATGGTCTGATGTTCCAAGGGGTTGTTCAACTTTTGTCTTCGTAGTATCTGGTTCGTTTGTCAAAAACAAATCCGACAAATTATTGTTATGATGTGAATTGTCTGCGATTCTAGTGGGACACTCTATAATTTGCGTCAAACCGTGATAATCTACGAGTATCAGTTCGGCCTGTCTACGTCGTCAGTGCGCGATGAATACTTAAGCCATTCTTTATTATGAATATTAAAGTCTCCAAGAATGACCAGTCTTGCTTTGGGGTAGTCCGTATTAATCTTGTCTAGATTAGCCGATATTTGATCGAAAAAGGCACATCCTGGGGGAGAATTCGGGGATCTGTATAATCCTATTATAAACATAGTTTCATCAACACCTGAGATCTTCAGTGCTATAGAATTATGGTGCTTAGAGTTCAACTCGTAGGCCTTAATTCTCATACATGAAAGTGAATCTCGAACAAATACACAGATACCATGCTTGTTATAAAAGGAATGTTCCAATTCGTAACTAGGTATCTGATATTTATCGAGATCCAATTTCAATGCTTTGCCACTAACAATTGTTTCGGTAAAAAACAATACGTCAGGTTTATTTTTTCGATGTAGTGATGAACCACGTTTAGATTCGAATTGCAACCTCTTATGTTGGTAAAATCAATGCTAAGCTGTTGGTTCACTCTTCTGCTATTTTGTTGAGACAAGGACTTACCCTTTGACATTGCAGGTATAGGTACTGAAATTCGGCCAGGCCTAAAGATCAACACTACACAGTACAAAAGAAACTGGGTATCTCTGTCACAAAAACACGATAGCAGATTTCATGCAACAGTAGCACGATAAGAGAAAAACAAAAAAAAATGGGGACACAAAAGACACTAACAAAATTGAAGAGTACAAATAAAGGGTTAAATTCGAAATTCCTACTAACAACTAAAACGAAATTTTACATTTCCTGTTACCAAGCAATATAAAACAAATTTATGCTTTAAAATAATAAATAAATTTATTACATCAAAGCAATAAATGGTAAAATTTTACCTGCCTACCGCCTGGTAACAGTAAATATAAAATACCAAATAATTTTTTACTAAAGAACAATCTCACCCATTATATAATTGTACGCCTCCGTTCTTCAACACTTATATTTTCATAAACACTAACGCAAACACTATGACACACTTATTTTTCTATTTTCGATTATGTTTTTTTTGTTTTTTCTCCTTTAAAATTTAGGAGACAACCTTCTTCGTCTGATTCCGGTTGATGACACTAGCTGGTAATCGGTTTAAATTTGATTATTTTTTCGCTCAATCAAGTGTTGAAATTTAGGAGGGAGGAGAGACTACATACTAGAAATATTTTTTTACAATAACACAAAAACTGTGCATTACAAAATTCTAAAAAAAAATTGTAATGTTTCTTAAATTAAGTGCTCCTTCATATGACACCCCACTCATTTGGGTCAAAAATATTGTTTTTACTCTCCCCACACCCATCCCCTAAACACACCAAAATATAATTATTTGATACTTCGCTATAATTTTCATACAAAATTTACTAATCTTCCTGTCTCTGTGATTTTTTTCAAATTTTTCTGTCAATCATCGTGCTCCGCAAAATTCTAAAAAAATTGCGATGATTTTTTAATTAGGTGCTCTTTCAACTGACACCCCCCTCGTTGGGTCAAAAAAGATTTGTGTTTACCCTCTCCACCCCCGTTCCCTAAACACCAATAAATATAATTATTTGAGACTTCGCTATAATTTTCATTCAAAATTTGCTCAACTTTCTAGCTCTGTGAATTTTTAAACAATTTTTTGTCAATCAGTGCCAAAACGTAGGAACGGTCTGAGAATTGCGCTTTTTGACAATAACTCGAAAACTGGGCACCGCAAAATTCTAAAAATAATTGCAGTGATTTTTAAATTAGGTGCTCTTTCAAATGACATTCGCTTGGGTCAAAAAAGGTTTTTTTTACCCTCTTCACCCCCGTCCCCTAAACACACAGAAATATAACTATTTGAAACTTCGCTATGATTTTCGTTCAAAATTTATCGAAATTCCTAAATCTATGAACTTTTTCAGTTTTGTCATTTCTGTCAATCAGTGTCGAAATGTAGGGGAGGACGATCTGAAAGTTGCACTCTTTTGACAATAACTCAAAAACTGTGGACCGAAAAATTCAAAAAAATGCAATGACTTCTAAATTAAGTGCTCTTTTAAATGACACCCCACTTGACCACGTTTTAAATAGTGTTTTTACCCCTCCCCATTTCCACCCCCTTAATAAATATAATTATGAGTATGTGATACTTTCCTATATTTTACTTAAAAAACTTACTAATTTTTCTATCATTCCAAATACATTTAAAGATTTTCGATCAGTTAGGTTCGGAGCTAATCGTGGTAAGAAAACACGAAGAAAAAGTTGTTATTCAAAATTATACAAGGTGAGGTGTAAAATTCCAAAATAAACTTTTAAGGAATACTGAAATGAAGTCCTTTCATATGATACCCCACTTGAATCTATAAAAAAATGTAAATTCTCACATCGTAGCCCTGTAAACCAAACGAAAACAACTTTATTTTTATTTGTATCTGTTGTCTTATGTGGACAGATTAGATTTATACGCACCTCAAATTTCATTTCCATAGCATATATAGTTTACGAGATAATCGATACAATGTGAAAAAGTCCAAGCGGCACGTATATCCGCTAGAAATAGGTAGATTTCGAGATCAGACAGTTTTGTATGCCAGTAGGATCTGATGTATCAGATAAGTTTAAACAACACAAATTAATTTCAAACAGATATCGAACAGTTTTTAAAAAGAAAATTAGCTACATATAAGCAAAACTATATCTATCCAATTTTGCAACAAACAAATATCAAATCTACCACAGAATATGTGTGTGACAATTTATGACATAAACCTACGCTATATCATGTGTCGTCCAAATACTGCAAAATATCAAAATAGTTTATTTCTAAGAAAAAAATATTAATTTCTTCTATTCAAACCTTTTTTTTTCATTGACTGTTATAAGGTTTTTGGAAATTTTAGTTATGGATTGTTGCAAACTTTTTTGTTGAAGCCAACAAGTCAAAAACCTCTAACTGTAGAGGTTTATATTTATAAGAAACGGATTAAAATGTTTCCACAGATTCTAAATTTGTGAAGTTTTTAAAAATATTAGTATCCAAACGGCCGTTATAACGAATTAAAACAAACGAATTTTTTTTCTAGTATAAATCCTCTAGTTATTTAACCATGTCTCAGATTTTTCTGATTTATGAACTTGTCCAAGATATTAATAAAACACACATGTTTACGGAAGGTTTTTTGATCTGGCTTTACCAATGCGACCGTGAGAGTGCCGGTTGATTCAAACGCATTTTGTGTTTTACAAGCTTTTTTGTTGGAGCCGCTCACTCAGAAACTCCAACTGTAGAGGTCTTTTTTTTGAAAGAAACTGATTAAAAAGGTTTCAAAGATTTTAAATTTATGAAGGTTTTAAAAATATTAGAATCTAAACGGCCGTTATAACGGATCTAAAAAACAGAGTTTTTTTCTAGTATAAAGCCTCTAGTTTTTTAACCATGTGTCGGATTTGGCTGATTTACGAACTAGTCCAAGATATTAATAAAACGCACGTTTTTAGAAAAGGATTTTTTATCTGCCCTTACAAATGCGACCATGAGAGTGCCGGTTGTTTAAAAAAATAATTTTTTTTGCAAACATTTTTGTTGGAGCCACTCACTCAGGAACCTCTAACTGCAGAGGTCTATTTTTAAAACAAATTGATAAAAAAGATTCCAAAAATTTTAAATTTGTTTTTAAAATATTAGTATCTAAACGGCCGTTATGTGCCGGTCGTTTTCGTTATATCTCATATCGTTTATATATATATATTTATATATATATATATATATATATATATATATATATATATATATATATATATATATATATATATATATACATATATATATATATATATATATATATATATATATATATATATATATATATATATATACAGAGCCGGGACAAGGCCTAATTTCGCCCTAGGCAAGAATAAAATTTCACGCTCCTACCCTCCCCTCTACAGAGTTGGTTTTTTTTAAACACTGTTTAAAACAATGTTTAAAAAAAATGGTTTTTATTCCAAAAAAACAATGTTTTAAACAAACATTGTTTTTTTAAATATAGCAATGTTACTTATTTGTTTTTTAATTGAACTGTTGCATAATGTGGTATTTTATCGTTTTTAATACATTTACGCCTAATACGCCATTAAAATTTTGAAAGTTTTTAAAAGGAATCACATGTCAAAACATTTGTACAAAAGTGCTGGCGGATCTGGTATTCGATTGCCGACAAACGCAATTCGTTTAATTTCTAAATAAAAAGTGACAAATATGTGTCATTACTGTGAATCAAAAGGAACATCCTAGTTCTGACAAGAAAATTATAGATTTGGTGCGAGATTTGTAAAATTAGGTTACATATTTCATCTCATTGTTGATTGACTTGACGTAATGTTTTCCATTACATTAATTTTTCAATAAAAAATGTTGTGTTTAAGAATTTACAATATGTGTCACAACAATACATAGATGCTTTTAAAGACGTAGGTTCCACAACTACATGCATTCTAAGATGTTGACGAACGCTTTCTTTAAGCTTTTGGGGATTGGACGTCCCCGAAGTCCGGCAAAGCATTCCGTTTGTACAATATACGGACAAAGAAATTCCTCTGAATTCTGTCACTATGACAGAGAGTGACCTCAATAGTTTGACTGTTTGCACAAACCGATTGACTTGTATAACAGGAAAAAGAATATGATTGAGGAAGAACATGATGGATTCGATTTTAAATTTTAAAATTTTTACCAGATACTTAACATGTACTTGAAAAAAAAGGCATAAACATTTAAAAACCAGTCGCAAATGCTTGGGAAGCAAATGAATGCAGTCTTACCCAATAAGTAATTTGGAAACAGTAACGACATGATTTGGATTTTTTTAGTCATTTTGTCAGCCTTTGAATAAGTACGAATTTGGAAACAGTAACAACATGATTTGGATTTATTAGGACTTGTGATCAGTTTTACAAAAAGAAAAAAAATCGTAACGTTATATGCGTTTCGTTTTTATGCATTATATTTATTTTTGCGGTACGTTATTTCGTTGTGGAACAGACAAATATTTTTTCTTTTTTAAGTGTTTCGGTTGGGATTCGAACTCGTAACCTCATCAGTGCCAGAATGAGCTCAAATCTATTCATTTCGCTACCAATGCGATGATATTTTGGTGTTGAGACTTCATCATCACTCTATTTACTTAAGTTGAATTCTCAATTGTCATTAGACTCCTATTTTCCGGAAATATTTTAACATTATTTTTGTGATTAAATCTCTAGACAGCACTATTGTGTGAATTCATATGAGGTGTAATATTTCAATATTATAGGCCACATTTTAAGTCACGTGTATAGTCATTATTGATTGCTTCCAATCAATGTGAAATCAATAAGCGACACTTGGTCAATTATTTCATATATTGGCTTACATATAAGACAACATTTTGGGGAATTTTAATCATTCGGGATTTTTGTGAGCAATTAAACTCAAGGGAAGTAATTTGAATTTTTCAATTCAAAGGTATGGTTGGAAATATCTCGTAAAAAAACTCTGTTTTTCTTTTTTACGTGTTTTGGTTGGGATTCGAACTCGTAACCTCGTCAGAGTGAGATCAACTCAAAAATTTACAAAATGCTTAATATTTTGCCACAAATATCAAAAAAAATTTTAGAACTACCAAAATCTTTAGTTAAAGCGTGCATATACATTTAAAAAGAGCAGATATATCGGATTTTATATAATCGATATTTGCAAAATCGTTAGTAATAAAAGTAATTATTATTAACAACGCTACTTAAGTTCGTTATTTCATTTTTACGTTACGACTAACGTTTTGCAACACTGCTTGTGATGCAAAAACCCATTTCCACGCGTTTAGGCAGCATTTATGACATCGTTACATTACGTTGCTGTGTAACCATATCCAAATGCACTTTTTAATGAAAATTTCATTGTTTTAGAAAATAAATAAAATGAATCGGCATCACTTTCGTCGAAGAAATTTGCCACTAAAATTTTCCACATTTTATAAATTATGTACCAAATTAACTCTGTTCTGTGCAACATTTTCTATGAATGATTTTTGTGAAAAATTATCTGACGCTAAGCGAGTGACCACTGCCCTTTGTTTAGATTCCAATTTATTTGGACTAAAAAGTGAAATAAAGTAATTTGTATTTCGAAATCAATCTCAACGTCAGTAGGAATTAAGCGCGTCTTTTATAAATTTGGCTTGGTACATAGGAAACTCCTAATCCAATTTTATACGGACTACTAGATTTTATTAATCAGCCGTTTGAAATATGTACCTATGAAATCGACGGTTTTGAGTTTTATAAATGCAAATATATATTTAGAATTGAAATAAAAATATATTGCTTTCATATTCAAAATCTTGTTGTTTTCAATCTTTTGTTAAAGATTATACTGTTTCACCCAACCAATATTCTTATGAGGATGATATGAATATTGTAATCCGTAATTTATAAGTCCGATCAGTTTTTATTGTTTTGAAATTTTTTTTATTTTTGATCTACGGGTGTGACAATCCCGCGTACTCCAGTCCCTGCTATTGACATACGAGTTAACGTGAGATATCACATACCACTGGCAACAGCAGTGATATATCACTAGCCAAGGTGTATCCAGTGAGATATCACTAGCCAAGATATCACAAGCAATCTTAGGGGTGGTGGCGGATGAACTGTATTCAGTCAACGGTAGCACCCTCAATCTTAGCTGTGAAAAAATCCTTGATGATGAGACGCTATTGCTTCTTTGAAGAAACGAGCCTTCATATAACTATGTGTGGGCTTTAATCCTCAAGAAAGACAGTGCAGAGGATCAAGGAATATGCAACCGGCTGGATTATTGGCAACTACATTTTTGTTCTGTTTCAGCAAATTTTTGTCAAAATTTGCTATTTGCTTTTTAATTCACTTTTATTTTCTCTTTTCTATCATAAAATATTGGCCTATGTCATATTTTGTCAGTGATAGGATTTTTTGTTTAGTTATCCATTCTTTAACTAAAAATAAACTAAATCAAAAACAAAACTAAACTAACTAAATAAAAAAACAAAAAAAGAAAGATTTACGTCCATCAACACCTTTGAACGTATGTTGTTGTGGGACCTTGGTCTTAAAAGGGGTTTATGTGTTATTGTGACACATATTGTAATTCCTACTACACAACACATTTTATTAAAAAAAAAAACTATTTCTTTATTTAATCAAATTTTTTACATGCATCAGGTCATTCGGGACTCAGGTTAAACATAGGTCACAGATTTTTTATCATAATTAAAATTTCTGAAGTTTATATTAGCCAATAAGAACAAAACTGTCATTAGATTGAGCGATAAATTATTCTTTGGCATCTTGCATGGGGACAAATATTTGAGAATATTCAAGAAATCTAGAGAAGCTTAAAAAAGATTCTTAACAATCGTCGCAAAATCTTGAGAATCTTACCGAATCTCTTGAGAATTTCAAAAAATCTTGAGTACATTTGGACATACAGAGTTTCTTCAGATAATCTAGGGAATCATGAGAATCTTGTAAATATGAAGAGAACCTTAGAAATCTTTAGAGAACCTTAAAATAATCTTACAATATTTAGGATACCTATTTTCTTTGTGATTTTCCACTCCAATTAGATATTTTAATTTAAAACGAAAAAAACGAATCTCCGTAGTAGAAAATATATTAAATACAAAAAATGTGTTCTCAATTTCTGCGCCCTTCAAATAAAACGCCCTAGGCGAGTGCCTAGTTTGCCTACCCCTCGTCCCGGCTCTGTATATATATATATATATATATATATATATATATATATATATATATATATATATATATATATATATATATATGTATATAAATATATATATATATGTATATATATACCGGGTGATTTTTTTAACCTGAAACTTTCAAATATCTCGAAAAATAAGCACTCTACGGAAAAAATGTCCATATTCAAAATTTAATCATTCCGGAAGGGAAACACATTAGTGCAAAAAAATAGTCCCCCACCCCCCTCTTTATAGGTGGGCGGGGGTAACTTTGAATCCAAAATAGGAACTACAATTTTTTATTGAAGATACGGATTCTACGGCTAAAAGTACGTACGATTTGACTAAAAAATTTTGTTCGATTCATGATAGATGAAAATTGGCCTGCCAGATCACCACATCTTACTTCGCCAGATTTCTTCTTGTGGGGCTAACTCAAAGAGAAAGTTTACAAACAAGAACCAACAACACGTGAGAATATGATTGGGCGAATCAAAAATGCTTGTGCCGAAATTCAAGCAGACACACTTCTCAGTTGTGTACAGTCATTTGAAGAGTGGATTAATAAGTGCATTGAAGTCGAAGGCCATCATTTTGAACACTTATTTTAAGCTAAAATTTGTTTATTCACCAGCCATTTACAATAGTAAACTTTTTACAATGAAAACGTGATATTTTTTATTTCAAATGTATTACAAAATCGTAGGCATATGTTCTTAGTAAAAGAAATCGAAAAAAATTGAATTTCGTCGATTACAGCGCCATCTATCATGAATCAAACATATTTTTTTGGTCAAATCATACGTACTTCTAGCCGTAGAATCCGTATCTGCAATAAAAAATTAGGGCTCCTATTTCAGATTCAAAGTTACCCCCGCCTACCTACAAAGAGGGGGTGTGGGGGACTATTTTTTTGCACTCATGTGTTTCGCTCGCGGAATGATTAAATTTTGAATATGGACATTTTTTCCGTAGAGTGCTTATTTTTCGAGATATGTGAAAGTTTCAGGTTAAAAAAATCACCCTTTATCTATATATATATATATATATATATATATATATATATATATATATATATATATATATATATATATATATATATATATATATATATATATATATATATATATATATATATATATATATATATATATATATATATATATATATATATATATATATATATATATATATATATATATATATATATATATATATATATATATATATATATATATATATATATTATATATATATATATATATATATATATATATATATATATATATATATATATATATATATATGTATATATATATATATATATATATATACATATATATATATATATATATATATATATATATATATATATATATATATATATATATATATATATATATATATATGTATATATATATATATATATATATATATATATATATATATATATATATATATATATATGTATATATATATATATATATATATATATATATATATATATATATATATATATATATATATATATATATATATATATATATATATATATGTGTTTATATATATATATATATATATATATATATATATATATATAATATATATATATATATATATATATATATATATATATATATATATATATATATATATATATATATATAATATATATATAAATATATATATATATATATATATATATACATTTTTTTTTTGTTTTTTCGTCTCCGCTTATCATATATATTCGTTTGGCACAAAAATTTTTCCGAAATTCCGAGATGAAGCCCATTGGAATAGGTAGATTTTTATATGAAATCTACCTAAAAACTGTGTTTCGTATAAAAACATTACTGCGCATGAATAAATGCATCGCAATTTTAAACAAAAGACAAAAATATATTTTTAAAGTATTTTATCAAAGATTTTGTTACCGCGCTTCAGGAACATTGGGCCCGGGACACAGTTTTTGGTTTCATATTGTTCGTCGGGTTACATTGTAGGGTATCCCCTAATCAGTAGTATTAATTTTTATATTATGTTTCTATACATATTCATCCAGATTTCTTTATTATTAAATTTTCGAGTGCCGAAAAAATGGCAATATATATGGTGCTCGTATACAAGAAGCCGTGATGAAATTCATTACGGTCTATGAGACGATCTGCTACCTATGGGTACGCAGTACATAGAACAATATTTCTCTTATTGTCAAGCATGCACCTACTGAAGCTAAGACCGTTGACGAGAAGGATACTGTCTACATAGCATTGGAAAATGTTATGAAACAAACACCAGAACGCAACTTCATTATGGTTCTTGACGACTTTAATGGACAGGCTGGAAGAGATATCTCTTATGGAAGTGTGGTGGCCCCAACAGCCTGCATTTGAATTGCCAGTACGTTCTTTCCGCATCGAACGATTCATAAGCAGACTTGGTTCTCACCGAATGGGAACACTCGAAATCAAATTGATCACGTGCTAGTAACAGCACGTTTCTATTCGAGTGTTCTGGATGTGCGATTCTATAGAGGTGCAAACATTGGAAGTGATCACTTCCTTGTATGTGCTAAAATAAGGTTCAACTTCCCAAATCCAGATATTCAAAAATCCAATCAATGGAAACATTTTAACATCTCATCACTAAAGAATGCTGAAACAGAAGAGAGATATCAAAACAATATTGCCAAAAATTGGAGAAATCAGAAACCATTAATGGAGACGTCGATAAGTCATGGTATTTGCTCAAAGATGCTGTTTTAAGCGCTGCTGAGAGAATGCTTGGATGACCAGAAAACCACTCCCAGAAGCCATGGATGGATCAAGTGTGTCTTGATGCTATTCAATACAAAAGAGATTGCTATCTGAAATGACTACAAGGAGAACTAATTGACAAGACAAGCCGTTACAAAGCTATGTAGACGAATGAAGAAAGAATGGTGGAAAAGAATGTGTGAAGAATTTGAAAGCTTCAATAAGGAACATCAACCGCGTAACTTCTTTCAACAGGTTAAGGCCTTAAAGAAGGGACCTCAAACTAGATCGACTGCGATTCACAATTTGAAAGAAAATATATATTTCGAATTATGAGTTAGTACGATATTTTTAATCCCGTATTTGGCAATGTTATATTTTAATGTTATTCGCTCCGATAAAATCGAATAAAAAATTAGTGGGAGTGAACCCAATAAAGTGACGTACGCAACAGTCTCCTGCCTAAGGGATGAATGTCATTTGATGGGCGTAATACCTAGTAACTCATAGCAATAAAATAACCTGCACTGTCATGCATCGATTCTAGACTCAAAAATTCAATAATGGAAGCTACATGAAGAAAGGAAAAATATGCAAAATTGAAAGAGTTTATTTGATACGTATCAGTTTAGTGGGATGAAAAAAACCATGATTAAAATTTATTTTCCTATTAAATAGAATACCCAGCGCCGGTTGTAACACAGGTATACCAAGTTTACTCATTTTCGATATCGCAGTGCTGGTAATTAAAATTTGGATCCGGCATTATAGCCTATAATGTAAAGTCAATGTTATACTCAAAAAAAAACTTCCAATATTTAACCAGATCAAAACCTTGGTTATTAATACCGCATTCACAGCGACATAGCAAATTAGTAGATGTAATTTAAATCTGTGCTGTAAACACTTTTTATTTTAAAATCTTGCAACTAATTTGATATTTAGGCTTACTACCATTACAAACAATTCAAATACTTACGATTCAAATTACAATCTACGTTTTAAACTCATATTAAATATGCCAAGATGCAAATTATAATATACTATCTACTAATTTGCTATGTCGCTGTGAATGCAGTATTATTTCAAACTTACAAAACTTGACCAAGAACAAACAAGACGAAAAAGCAATATAACAATTTTTAAAATAAAAACTGTTGCACAATAGCAATTACAATATGTGTCACAACAACACATATACCTTGCAAGATCTAGGTCCAACAACAATCTATGTTCTGAAGTGTTGATGGACGCTTTTTTAAACTTTTGTGAGAAAAAGCTCCTCGAGACTATTTATTCGGGCAAAGTATTCCATACGCTGTGCGGACAAAGGAGTCCCTCTGCATTCGGTCACTATTGATACTGAGTAAAGTATTGCTTATATCTATTGAGAGGCCGAGTTTTATTGACGCGTTTTCTGTCATCGCCATTGTATGATCGTTCCAGAGCAAGTTGTTGAAAGCGACCCCACTTAACGTATGCTGTTACTATATGTTCGTCATTTTTCGATCTTCAAAATATCTTAAATTTTTCTGAAAACAAGTTTACAAAATATTTGTCACCATGTTTGATAGCTTTTTCCATGGTCTTCGTGTATATATATGGCAGCGTCTTTCTGAACGAGATTAATTAGATCATATATTTTACCTATAGGGAGAATAACAACTTGTGCAATGTACAAAATGCAAAACTATTTATTAGTGCTATTCCAAAGGTCGATGTTATAAATTAAAAAAGATTTTGGGACAAAACATAGCATTGGAATACACCTAATTAATTTAGACTCAGAAGAAAACCAACGAGCTTGTTTATCAGGTTGCCATTTAATATTCGATCAAATACTTTTGAGATCTCTAATACGATGATGCACGTTTTACTACCTTTTTCAAGTATGCTGTTTCAACGATGGGCTATGGGGGGCATAGTTCAATAGATCGGTTGTTGATCTTTTGTTTCGAAAACCATATTGACAATCAGATAATGCTTATATATTTTAGATAGGAATGAGAGTAAGGCTAATAGTCTAAAATTTGAAATATCACATTTTGTTCCTTTTTGGGAGATGGCATGAATAATGGTCAAGTTCCAGAGCGAAGGAAAATAATATAGGCTTTGTAAAAAATGTTGGTAAGTTCCTTTGAAAATTATTTTAGAAATGTTTAAGAGGAACGTTGTCCAAACCGCGCCCTTTGTAAATGAACCTTCTTAAAAGTTTTGCGACAATTCACGATTTAAAATGAAGAAACAAATGATTTGATCCTGAAAACTGAATCGAGTTTTTTTTTTTTTTTTTTATTAATTAGTTAGACATGTTTAGCACACTAAATATGAAATATTCATTATTTAGACTCTAATATCCGAATATACCATGTCAACTATAAAGGAAGGAGATGAGGAAAATGAAAGGAATGGGGATATAGGGATAACTATACTAATTTTTTTAAATGATGATGGACATTTTCTTTAAATGCCTGAGGGGAAAATTCATCAGGAAATACAGAGGAAGGCATTGAGTTCCATAATTTGGCCCCTCTATTAAAATAGTCTTTCTGGAAGGACACAGTTCTACAAAGAGGTATTTGTACAACAAATGGATGGGATAACTCGGCAGTTCTTGTTTGTCGATTATACTGCGCACACGATGGAAGGATGTTTTGAATTTCCTTAGAGGAGAATTCACTAAAGTTATATTTATAGTAGATTGACAATTCAGCCACATTTCTTCTGTGCTGGAGTGAATCAATCTGGTCCGTTAGTTCGGTATTACCAATCAACCGTATTGCTTTTCTCTGTACAGAGTCTAGACATTTTATTGTTGACTGACAAGCACCTCCCCAACCATGAGAGCAGTACTCCATACATGGACGAATAAAGGACTTGAAGATTAGCAAAATTTGCTCGGGATTGAAATACTTTTTACATCGACTCAAGAATCCTAATTTTTGCATTGCAGATTTAGCGAGGTTGAACACATGTTTATTCCATTTCAGGTTATTTTGAATATCCACTACAAGAAGTCTAACTGATTCAACCTCACGCAATTTCTCATGGGTTTATATTAATAGGAAAATTTTTATGTCGCTCTATTCGTGCAAGACGGCATAATTTGGTTTTGTTTGGATTAAATGAAACAAGATTACGACTACCCCATTCCATTATACGCTCCAGATCTTTGTTGATGGAATCAATTAGCAGCTCTCTATCAGTGGTAACTGCAGTATGAGATCGAAATTTGGAAGATGCATGTGATGCATGCAATGTGCTGTCATCAGCAAAACTATGGATTGGGTGCACTGTGGAAATAAGTAAGTCATTAATGTATAGAAGAAACAAGGTTGGTGAGAGTGCAGAGCCTTGGGAACTCCAGCATTGGTTGTGAAAATATTGGATGTGATACCATCTAAACTAACATGAAATTGGCGACCTGTAAGAAAACTATGAATCCATGAGACAGTAAGAGGGTCTATGCCATAAGATTTTAATTTAGCTAGGAGATTTTTATGCCACACTTTATCAAATGCTTTAGAAATGTCAATGAAATACTGAATGTTTCACCGTAGTTTTCCAGCGATTTGTTCCAGCGATGGGATACGTAGGCTAACAGATCACCTGTTGCATGACTTTTACGAAAACCATACTGCTTATCATCAAAAAAGGACATACTCGAATGTTTTATCGCTTTCGCCATGTCAATCTCTGCGTTTCTTTTTCAATCCATTTATGAAATAATCCACGTTTGTTTGTAATAGTCAATTTGATTGTCTTTGAAAATAAATATTTTTGCGGGGATTTCATTATTGAGAAGAGAGCCAATTTATTAATATAGCAAATTGCATAGTGAGATGGGAGAAAGAGATCTAGGAAAAACTTTTTTCACCACCATTATTAGGAGTGAAAGTGGAAAATTTTATAATTTAAGACAGGCCTGTGGTGCGGTGAATATTTCTGCCGCCTTTCATTGGTTGTCGCCCTTGGTCGTCTTAGAAATATTTCATAAGTTTCTTAAAGAAACTTAATTTATTTAAACAAAACCCTAATCCCTGTGTTATCTTTGGATATTCAGAGACGTTAATTTATAATTTATTATAATTAAACTAAACACGCCTAACTTTATTTACAAAAAATCTTTCATTATGAATCATTCAATTTTTCACATACATATCAGCTAAAGGTGCCAAACTAGGTGCTATATTATACTGAAATTATTTATGGTTTCTTGATCATATTTTCGTTTGCTAAAAGAAGTCAATAATTAATAATCATATTTCACTTTCTTTTGTCGTTGTCCTTAATGATTAGATGGTCCAGGTTGGGGTTCTTCAACGATGAACTCATTTGCTTCAGTATCTTCAACAATATTTCTTGAAGTTTCAACTTAAACACATCTGGCCACATCTCCGAAAATCACTGTTAACATCAGGATTCAATAATATAAAATTATCATTAATATCTTCTTCATCGCTAGATCCATCAACACGATCAGGCGGAAGATTGTTAGTTAAAGAAATATTATCAACTTTTTCATCTCCGTCGTTCCAATTTGCAATAATTTTCCTCACTTCACTCATTGTCAATAGCTTTTGACGCGGCATTATAACTCATATTATATATACAAATAATAAACATTCGATGTAAAGCATAAACGTTATAAGAAATGTAATACATAAAAACTGTCCTTAAAACCTTTTTTGTTGCATAAGTATTCGGTTTTAACAAAATAATATCACACGAAATAAAATACGACTGTTCTTTTCAAAATAGTGCCAACAAATAACCAATATGTCAGAAAAATTATGAAATCCAATTTTAGTACAAAATATAGGTGTTCGTGCCAGTGTTCGATGAAACGAACACTTAAATTAACGTACACTTGGAAGCACCCTAATGTTTCCAATAAACATGCAAACTATTCCTATGAGTAATCTCATCTATTGGCACAAATTCGTCATCATTAGTTTTTCGATTTTTGTTCGTTTAGTATTTTATATAATTATTCAAAAATATGTCTAAAAATGAGGTTTTTTTTGGAAGAGGAGGTGTGGTGGGAAGGGGGGTCTTGGGCCACCATCCAATTTCTTAGTCAAATACACAACACAACAAGGAACATAACTATTACATAACGCATGCATAACTATTACTATCATAGGTAAACAATTTTTAGAAAAAAAGGAATTTCATTGTTCGATGAAACGAACAAAGGATCGAAATGGGTTAATTAACTCAAAAAAAATTTTCTTTCGCACAATAATTTTAGATTAAAATAAAATAAAATTCGTCAATTTATTATTACGAAACTGTGATGTTGAAAAATGTTAAACTAAATATTTCACTCTCCATTTTTTTTATATTTTGTTTATTGTTCTTATCATTAAACAAATTTCATTTCGCTTCGGTTTTTATTATTCGTGAAACATGCGGCTGACGATTGGGGCACATCAGGTGCATGACATGTATTATGCACAATTTTGAGCACGGGGATTTTGTAACATGCCAGATTAATGCAAAAATTCGCTCTTTTTGTTTTAAAATTGTATAATGGGCTATGTGACAGACATAGTCTGCTGGCACAAAATGAGGTTGTGGTGTAAGAATTTTTTCTTTTAGTGTAGGAAAAGACATAAAAGAGTATATATCAATTCAAAAGTTACCACAAAAAGCCGCTTATTTGATTAAAATTTTGTCGTTATGGAATGCAAACATCGATTTATTTGATCACGATTTCAAAGTGATTAAACATATGAATTAGCCAAAACATTCCCTACAATTGGCTTCAATTGTTTTTCTTTGAACCTTTAGTGAGATTTCTGATATCAAAGTTTCATTTTCTTCGTGTCTATTTCGTTGCACATAGAGGTGCAGGTCTAATACTTTGGTTCTAATTTCAATATTTGTACAATTCATAAACCACATAAATTTAGAAGTATTTTAACCAATCTGAATAAAATTTAAATCATATTTTTCCTATAGTCTAAGTGTCCAACTCAGTTCATATAAGAAAACACCGAAACAAAAATAAAAGTATTGCCAGCAGATAAGTTATAACATGTGGCTTTTCAGTGTCGAATTGAGACCGACAATAATCTTTCTTAAAATTTTTTAAGACCGATAATGTTCTTTCACAACAATTCTTTTTTTTATCACATCGAGAAAAAACGCGTGCGGCTTATCATAACGGAGGGACACGTAACCTAACTAAAACTGACATGCCACGGTCAAAACAGGACGGTTAGCAAATCTACATAATATTTATCATAACTTACACAATACTTGATCAAAAGATTTTAATTTTAAGTAATCAAATCGACAATCCAAATAACATTTTGTTATCAGAGAGAGGTTCACGCTATTGAAAAATCTTTTTGTTCGATACAACTATTTTTTAATATTAATTCTAGACTGTTTACTGACTAGTCATAATATTAATAGAATTATTCCTAGAAATATTTTATCACTGTAAACCAACCCGCAGTTTAGATTTTATCCATACAGAATTGTAACAACGTTCTTCGCTGGTGCGTCATCATTTTTATATATACTTGATTCACTTTTTCCTCGTGTTAATTAAAGCAGATGTTTTTTTAGTACAAACATTAAGAATCACAAACACAAGCTAGTTAGTAGGAAAAAAATAACAAACTATCTAGTCCACTGTACATTTATATTAAAATAAAACTATTTTTATGTTAGTTGTTTATAAATAGTACTTGTTCAACTTACTGTAATATTAGTTCTTCTCTTTTCATTATAATTATAGAATTTCTATAAATTTTATTCAATTCTAAATTTAGAGAAAACAACAAATTTTTAATTTTCTTTAAATTTTCACATAACCGTATGAATATAACATATAATTTTTAAATTATGTTTATATATATAAAATAAATTTTCATGCAGTAAAAATACTTAAAAAACTTTCATTATTGGGACCTCACTATAAACAATAGAAAAAAAGAAAGGAAAATTGTTTTTTTATTTCTAATTTTAGGAAAATTATCTATTATTTAACATACAAAAAACTTATAATTTTCGAATATTTTCACTTGAACACATTGAGAAATCCGGTAAAACATTTTAATGATCGCTATACTTGCATCACTTGTAAAACTGTTTAATTGAATTTTTTTTATTTTTACTTTTTTTTAATTCAACTATATTAATTTAATAATATTTGATTATTGAAACACGAGTTGGTAATTTATTTTTTAAATTGAATAAACTATTATAATATTTGAATATAATTTTCATTGAAAAACTTTTTTTCTCGAAAAATTTCTTAAAACAAAACAGTAATTTAAAAACTAAACAATTTCCCGATCTAATATTTTTTTTTGATAATATTGTTGTCATCTTGTATTGATCGTCATCATTAAAACAACATTATATATATAAATATATATTATATACAGAAACAAATATATATATATATATATATATATATATATATATATATATATATATATATATATATATATATATATATATATATATATATATATATATATATATATATATATATATATATATATATATATATATATATATATATATATATATATATATATATATATATATATATATATATATATATATATATATATATATATATATATATATATATATATATATATATATATATATATATATATATATATATATATATTTACATGTTTATTTAATATAGATGTATTTAAACGTTTTTACAGATAATTAAATAGATAAATAGATATTAGAAAATTTGAATGTGTATATTAGCGTTTAACTAAAGACATGATTTTCTTCATTCATTGCGCATTTGACGAAGATGTAAAAAGAAAATTTTTCCGACGATTTTATTTTTGGTTTTGTAGCGGCATCTGATGTTTTTATAAAATTATTCCAATTTACAGGTGGACCTTGAATTATGTGACATTTTTTTGTGTACGGTTTCGGTTTTAGCGGTTAAATATGTGTCATATTGTATTTTAAAAAACTACGCGCACAAAAAATTTGGTTTAATACAGTCGAGTTGTATTATAGATTTTTCGGTGATGAGAAACCTCCTTAGACATTGTTTTTATAGTGGTCAGAGCTTAAGCATATATCTAAGTTTTTTGGTTTACTGTATATTTGTTTTGTTTATTAAACAATTTGTGTAACTTCTTCATTTTTCGCAAATAATCGAGAATATAGATACCTAGTCGTTTTGGAGTATACATTGTATGTATAAGCATTTATCCTGTTAAATTAGTTTTATGACCTAAACTAACAGTTACTTTAAGCTTATTGTCGCTCAAAATTAAATATTTTTCCAGTGGACGGATAATTAGGAAGACGATATACAAACGATTATGGCAAAAGAATACAGCATTATCTGTTTTCACAAAGAATAGAGAGAAGTCGTGATATTAGTTGAACTTATATACAGTTTACTCCGTATTGTATGTTTACACCGCATATACCAGGTCTTCACTCTAAGAACGAAATTCGTATAAATTTAAATACCATAATGTTATAAGGTTTATCTGGTTCTGGTTGTCATCCATAACAGTTTCTACCTCGATCAGTGGGTATTTTTAGAGGAATTCCAAAACGAGAAACACTTGTTAAGCTGTAAACTTTTTTCTGACATTACTTTAAGCAAACAACTTTGCAAACACAGGTTGACATAAAGTAAAGTTGTGCTTACGTTAACGTAAGATATTTCGTAGATCTTCTCATATAGGTCTTTCTTAAGATTTTCTTAATTTGCGTCTGGATTAAATTATGGCGGTTGACTTTAGATAAATTAACGATTTCATTTTCGATAGCTATAAATAACAGCCTCCTCAATTCGTAATCAGAACCCTTACATGGTTCGTGGATAGAAGCCTTACATGTGCCAAATAAAAATAGTTTGTAATATGATGCTTGTGATAAACGGGTTGTGCAAAATTCTTCTAATCTTTTCGTGACGAAGTGAAAAATTAAATACAGCATTAGAGAAAGAACATCTACACAGTTAACAACCACTAAGTATGATTGCTGCTGTGATGGGAATCCGTGCCGGCTCTCCTAAAATTAAGGCAGTGCCATTTTTAAAGATCTACATACATGTATCAGCCTTGAGCCCATAAGAACTACTGATTATATTTCTAGTTACAGAGCCAGTGGCATAAGAATTGATAAATCTGGTAGTTTCTGCAAAAAACTACACTTCCTCGAGGTAAACATAGATTTTCACTTTTATTTAATTCTTTTAAGATTGGTTTTGTGGATAACCTTTTGAAAGTGGTATCGTCATCGTCATTCTGACCAAATGCAAATCTGGTTAAGCCATCTGTATACCGGGCACGCAGAGATTATTCCGGAGCACAATTAAATCAAAATAAAGTTTCTTCAAATACTATTTCTCAACAAGGTAACTATTCAGAACAACTACAACAGCAACAGTATCAAGAATCTCTATAGCTAAGACAAGTTGCTATGCCATATTTATGCTTTTGATGATACTAATTTTTACTTGGATAATAAAATATTAATTATTTTCCACAGCAATGGTACATAGTTTAGCTCCAAATGCCTTCCAGGTTAACGAACCGGTTTCTAACTAATTTTTTTGCAAATATTTTATTTACATATTCTTCTAAATTCTCATTATGTGGTGGTCACATGAGTGTGCGTAGTCTATTTGGACAGCTCAATAACATTGCGAATCGGTTCGTATAATTTTGATATTTTTGTGTAACGGAAAGTTTCGTAATACCAAATGCTCCTACTAAATTGGTAGATATTTAGAAATTTAGGTTTTTTATCGACATGATCAAGTTGGTACGCAGTGTTGCGGTATTGGAATATATTTTTGTTCACATTTAAAGATACGAATAATTGGCAGATCTATTTCTGGTAAACAACTTGAGTACCTCGCTGTCGAAGCCAAACGGTCTTCTGGGCAAATAAATGTACAGTTGTCATATATAAATCCTAACCGTATATCTCAGACCTGAGTGATGTTTTTTCTCCTCTTTCATCTGAATTTAAGCATATACTAGTAACAGTTGATTTTAACATCGACATGCTTGGCTCTCAAATTCTCTATCAATGCTATTGGTCTCTATCGGGCTTTGATCAATCTCATGTTTTTGCAACGAGAGGTCCCCGACTCTTCGATCTTTTTATATAGTTTTCGTTTCTGAGAGGGATAGAGTGTTAAGATCAGGGCAGGCACAAATTTCTTGGATATCGGATTAAAATCTACTGCACATAACCTACATCCATCGAGCTCCTAAAGTTCCTGCGAATAATGTTTCAATCATAGGACATAAGTAGAGTAGCTATAGGAGTTCTAGCACAAAAATACGGGTTATTTCTTATGGAGCTCGAAATTTGCATTTTCCGCCATCTTGGATTTTTCATACATAGAAAGTGGTGCCTTCTGCTAACAAATGGTTTGATTAAAATGTACAAAACAGTTTGTGTCTAGAAAAATAAAAAAAAATTACGTGGATATGTATGTTGAAATATCTACAGATGTTTTTTCCATCTTGAATAAATTTTGAAAAATATATTCTTGAACCCTAAATTTAATAAATGCTTGTTGTTTTTGTAAATATGGTTCGTAGTTATAGTAAATTATAATCGGCGATTTTGTTATGAGGTTTCAAATCAAGAACAGAATTGTGATACAATTTGATGATGTTTTTCGAAAGATGATGTGTAATTAATTGTTGATGTTTTTATGATAAAAGTGTCACGTGAAAAGTGGAAGAAATTGTTATTTAATTTTTTTTTTTTTTTTTTTTTTTTTTAAAGGAAAAGAAAATGCAATGCAGAAATTCTAGACTGATTAAAATTTATTAGTTTGAAGAAGCATATTTTTTATTATTTTTATTCGAATACAAACAGATGAAAAAAATTTAAATTAAATCAATACTAAATATAAATTAACTACATACTATAAAACTATTAGTAACTATTATAAGTTATTACTATTATTACATTTTTTTGTTATCTTATTCTCTATCATTATTCAATATTCTATTCCGTTTCCATTATTTTATAATGACCCCATGGTAAAGTTTCACAACTTTCTTTAATTAGAAATCTTTTATCATCATGGGGGCTTAATGCATTTTTAGTCTGAGTAAATGAGCTAACAATATGTTTTTTAGACTGAATCAAATTCTGTGAAACAACCATAATTTTTTCATTATTTAAACAGTTAACATAATCCAGACCATAGAAGCGCAACAAAATAACAGGCTAATCGTAAATATAATAAATAACAATCACATCGAAATCGAAAATGACACAAAAAATGATACTTCAGGTCAATTCTTATCCATAGCTGTTTATGGAAGCTCAAGAAAGATTCAATTATACCAGCTTTTAAATGATTTAAATTTGATTTTTTTCGGTCAATCAAGTGTCGAAATTAAGGGGATGGAGCGGCTACATACTAAAAATATTTTTTTTTTAACTAACACAAAAACTGTGCATTGCAAAATTCTAAAAAAGATTGGAAGGTTTCTTAAATTCGGTGCTCTTTCATATGACACTCCACTCGCTAGGGTCAAAAATGGTTTTTCTACCCTCTCCACCCCCGTCCCCTAAACACACAGAAATATAATTATTTGAGACTTCGCTATGGTTTCATTCAAAATTTACAAAACTTCCTGACTCTGTGAATGTTTACAAATTCTTCTGTCAATCAGTGTCGAAACGTAGGAAGGGCGGTCTGAAAATTGCACTTTTTTATCAATCACTCAAAAATTACAATGTTTTCCAAATTAGGTGCACTTTCAAATGACACCCCACTTGACCACGTTTTAAATAGTTTTTTTTACCCATTCTCATTTCCACCCCCTTAATAAATATAATTATGAGTATGTGACATTTTTATATATTTTTATTAAAAATTTACTAATTTTTCTATCATTCCAAATTAGGGCTTCTCAAACGGGATCCCGTTTTCCCCGGGATCCCAGGGGCAAATTTTCATCCCGTTTTCCCAGGATTTCATCCCGGGTATCCCGCTATTTTTTATTTACATTTATTTGTACTTTTTCAAAGATATTAAAAGTTTTCTCACTCGAAAATCGAGTAGTTTTTAATCCTTTTCAATCTGTAGTAATTAATTTCGTTCAAAATTAGGAAAATGTTTTTTTTGACACATATGGTATCATGGTTTTTGTATGGTTTTTTTTGACACATATAAACACAACAATTTAAAACCAATCAAACTTAAAATAGGTAGATTTTTCTGAGAAATCTACCTAAAACTTGCGCTTCATTTCTCTTAATTTATGTTTAATGGTTCTCTTGGACGAATGGTTCAATGGATGGTTTAATGGACGTTGCGTCACGAAAATTCGGACAAAATTGAGTGATGGTGCCATTGACAACCTAGTTTTTTGAAAAATTGTTTAAAAATTAGTATTATGAATTTATTTTTGTTTTGTTTTTATGTATTCTTTTTTATTTAATTTTTGAAGTTTTTCTAATTAAAAATAATGGAAATTTAAAAACCAATAGCGCATTTTTTGTGCTGTTTTAATTTTACACATTTTTCTACCACCCAATTAGAAAAATCTAGCTTTTAGCTTTTCCCGGGATCTCCCGGGATCCCAAGAATTTAATATTTTTTGTCCCGGCTTCCCGGGATTTGAATTTCTACGGGAAATGAGAAACCTTATTCCAAATACATTTGAAGATTTTCGATCAGTTAGGCTCGGAGCTAATCGAGGTAAGACAACTTGAAGATACTAGAAAACGTCATTGTTCAAAATTATACAAAAATGATGAAATTTTTAAAAATAAATTTTTAAGGAATACTGAAATGAAGCCCTTTCTTATGATGCCCTACTTGAATCTATACAAAAATGTATTTTCTCAAAGGTCTCACATTATAACCCTGTAAACCAAACGAAAACAGCTTTAGTTTTATTTGTATCTGTCATCTTATGTGGATAGGTTAGTTTTATATGCACCTCAAATTTCAGGTCCATAGCATTTATAGTTTACGAGATAATCGATATAATGTGAAAAACTCATTTTACTCTTACCAATTGGGTTCGATATTAAAATGGAACCCTAAAAAACAGAAATATCAAAAGAAAAAAATCAAATTATACCATGAAAATAACTTATCTTAGAGTGTTGATTGCTGACCGATACCATTTGCATATTTGCATCCAAATTATTCATGTTGTCAGCTGTATATCATTTCCCAATTATTCATAGAATCTGTATATCGTGGTATTGGTATTCTATACTTGCTCCTTAAAATTTCTTTTTTTTCTCTTTTATTTAATTTCAACCCCAAGAAATTTATATATTACACAAATTGCTGCGGTAGTAAAAAAAATGTATTATTCAATAAAAATAATTTTTCTTTAACAAATGTTGTTTATTTTAATTAATTTAAACATATCCAAAAAATTGTTTTCTTTTTTTTTAACTTTCTCTTGGAAAGATAAAATTTGACTTCGTCTTCGTCTTCGACTTCGTTGTGTTTAGTTGTCTCATTTTTTAAATAAACATTACCCATACATTGAAAATCTGCGGTATCAAAAAAACAAATGAAACAAACAGAGAAAAATTATTCAAACAAACCATTGCACCATCAAATGATAACAAGAATGTCCTTTAAAATTCAATCATTTATTAATATTGCGAACATATTTCAGTTCAAACATCACAAAATGAAGTACCTTATTAATGACGGTAAGATCAACACACCTGCCCAGAATCAATATACCCTATTTCGTTATCTGTTTAACAAAAAAAATTATTTGTTTCTTATGAAAAAAAAAAATAAAATAAAACAACAATTAATTATACACCGAAATATAAGATCTGTTAATTGAGTTGGAATACATGATGAAGTAATGAACTAAAAGATGCATTTATTTATAAAGTGAAACGTTGTATACGGTCAGATATTATTTATGAAACGATCTTCAATTATTTTATGGTACGAAATGAATATATGATTAATGTGAAGACTGTTTGTTTTTAGATATCCAAAGCAAATGTACGCTGATCAGATTTTTGTTGGTGTTTGAGATACGTATATTATCAAACACATCGTGTTTGAGATACATTTATTATCTGAGAAAGTTTTATCATTTCTCTGAGTATTCTAATTTGATTCTTGGATGTAATTTTAAACCAAAATTTTTTTTGTATTACGATTTTCATTTTTAAACTATTGCAATTGAAAACACCTAGTTACTTGTATGAAAAAATTGAATTTTCTCAATCAGACCGAGCCCGGCATATTTTTATTCCAGGCAATTATTGTTAGCAATATGATGCCCCATTTTCTGTTTTTGGCGTTTCGCGAGTGTACATATTGCCTGCGAATATTCGTGAACTTGGTACTATGCATAGCTTTAAAAAAAAGGGTCGTGTCTCATAATCAAAAACTTTTAAATTTGTATATATTATACTGTCACGCTTTTTAACTTTACTTCGAATTTGCCTTAATCTCAATTCGATAAACGTAATTCCTATGCAACCTTCTGGATTCAATCACTATAGTAACAAAAAATACCTGGTTTTATTAAGGGGTAGCGAAATTTCGAAATTCGACGACGTTCACGCCGTGCTGCCTGGGTAATTCTGACAGAATAAGGTTGGTGTATCGGAGACGAGCAGGATAAAAACTGCTTAGTCAATGACGCTACATCACGGCAAGTTGGTGCTTTAAGACCAATGTGACCCAAGTGTCTGCTCTCCATGTTAGTTGCGGCTGGGAGCGGGCGTCTGTCTTGGATCAAGCTCGCTATATAAAAGTGTAAAAATGTTGTTTTTGGTAACCTTAAGATGCAGAACGAATCCATTCACGACAATTTGGGTTGGGACTAAGGTTAGCACCCTAGCCCCGAAAAAAAACTTTCTTAAATTTGGAAATCAGAAAAAGAATATCAGTCACGGACAAAACAACAAAATTTTACCTGCACGTGAAAAAGGACCAGACTACCAAATCGGAACGTGGAACGCGAGCGCAGGCTGAGCGCTCCTGATGCTCTAATAAGTCTAGAAACAGAGACTGGGAGATATAGGATAGATATCATAGCTCTGCAAGAAATTAGACAGCCAATAATCGGAAAACAAGATTTGGATAGTCACTCTATATACTTTTTTTTTTTTTTTTTTAATAAAATGTGATGTGTAGTAGGCATTACAATATGTGTCACAACAACACATAAAAACCTTTTAAGACCAAGGTCCCACAACAACATGCGTTCAAAGGATGTTAATGGACGCAAATCTGTTTATTTTTTTTTTTAATATTTTTTTGTTAAATAATGGATAACTAAACCATAAATCCTATCACATATAAAATATGACATAGGCCAATATTTCGTGATAGGATAGGGAAAATAAAAATAAAATAAGAGATAAAAAGCAAATTTGTTTTAAAAATTTGCAGGAACAGAACTAAAATTGGTTTGCCAATAGTCCAGCTAATGGCATAATCCTTGATTATGGGACGCAGTATATTTTTCAATGATTAAAGCTCAGATATATAGTTATATGAAGGCTCGTTCCTTCTAGCAAGCTACAGCGTTCCAACATTAAGGAATATTCATTAGCTAAGATTGAGAGTGCTACCGTTGACTGAATACAGTTCATCCGCCAGCACCCCTAAGATATCACCTTGGTTGTGATATCTCACTGCTATTACCAGTGGTATGCGATATCTCACGTTAACTCATATGCCAATAGCAGGGACTGGAGTACGCGGGGTTGTCACACCCGTGGATCAAAAAATAGAAAAAAATTAACAAATTAATAAAAACTGATCCCTCCATGCGAAACTGGAGTGGTCCATTTGGCAACTCCCGATGTAGTAGCATTTATAGACTCACTCGATGTAAACATCTAATGTTCAAATGTACTGCCAAATGTTCAAATATTTTACGGTTTACTTTTGAGTAGATTTCATAGAAAAATCTACCTATTTTAAGTTTTATTTTTATTTTTAATGAATCACAAAAAAAAACCATACGCTAAAAAAATAAAAAACTGTAGTGGCCATCTTTTTCGAAGAGAATTTGGTAGAGCACATGGTATCGACGATATAACATCCAAAATGATTGTACATGGTGGTGAAACTCTATCTTTAAGATTGTTTGAACTTGTTCAAATGATCTGGAAACCATGCCACAGGACTGGAACTTGATTATGCTATTACAAAAAATTTAATCGCCTACAATGTGCAAAAATCAGAGGAATCGCTCTCCTCTACACAGCATATAAGATCTTTTCCTATATTTTGCTAGCCAAGATCAATCCTTTTGCTGAACAACTGTTTGGAGAATATAAGTGTGACTTCCAGAAAGGCCGATGTATCACCGATGAACTTTTTTCAATAAGGATGTTTTTGGAAAAGTGTTGAGAGTTCAATATACCTGTGCACGAACTCTTCATTGATTTCAGACAGGCCTACGACTTTCTCTAACGAGAGACTCTATGGTCTGCTCTGGTGTCAGTGGGAATCCCTGATAAACTGGTATCACAATGCAAAATAACAGTACAGAACTCTCAATGCTGTGTACGAGTAGAGAACAAAATATCAAATTTTTAAAAGTCGACTCCAATTTAAAAATCGACTCCTGGTTAACCAATATAGATTTGTTAATACAGGCAACAAGAGCTGTTATCAAAACAGACTATAAGGTATTAAAAGCACTGTTGACGACATTGGTGCGTTTTATTTTGAACCTTTCTTGGTCAGTCAGCTGAGAATGAAGCAAAAATAAAAAAAACCGGCACTGCCAACGACACATTCTCAAAAATGTTCGGACTTATTTGGTAGTCTTTGGATATGTTTGTATCGCTATAATCTTATCGAAGTCTGTGCGCATACCACCGTTTTCTGCTAAATTTAACACACATATTTAACTTTACTTAAGAAAAAC
The DNA here is from genome assembly GCA_963693315.1 of Diogma glabrata. Classification (NCBI taxonomy): domain Eukaryota; kingdom Metazoa; phylum Arthropoda; class Insecta; order Diptera; family Cylindrotomidae; genus Diogma; species Diogma glabrata. The sequence continues at coordinate 204,333,536 of OY856187.1, forward strand.
ATATTTTTTCTACATTAATGGCTGCTTGGACTTATTTTTGTAAGCTGGAAACTTTCGTTAGCAGCACAAAATGACTGCCCTTAACGACTGACAAAAACGTGATCATCACATTGGTAACAATTTTGTCTAAAAAAAATAAAAATGGTGATTCAAAAAACCAATTTTGTTTTTAGCTTATATAGAAATTTGTTATGCCCATCATTTGCTATGGTTTCCGCTACAAAAATTTATTGTTCTGGAAGGGTAGTGTTATGTTTCACATTGTAATATTCTTTGTTCAAGTTGTGATCGTTAATCACTATTAAACAGTTGTGTAATATTTCTCCAATGTAATTTCCTTTGCTCAATTTGTATCCATACTTCCGCTATTTTCAGGTGGATTTCTTTTAATCGTCTATAAATTAATAACATTTTTTTTCAATGCGATTTCCTGTACTTGGTTGTAGTCATTGATCGCTATATAATTGTCAGAAGACGGTTGTGTGTTGTCGTTGATCCATAACCGCGCTGTTTACATATATAATGCGTTCAATTGTTTCGTAAACAATGTTTTCTTTTTAAATCTTTTGCAATTTCTATTACAAACTAGCAGTCCTACTCCTTAATGGGTATAATAACTAACGATAAAACGAAAATAAAATTTCCCCAAGAAACTACCTTATCGATTCGTTATTGACCGCATATAAATAGTAGTTAACAGCTAGCCTTGCTCTCTTATTCTCTGAGTCTATTGTGACTTTTAGTCTGATTCTATTTCCTATTGGATTGATGGCGGTGGTTTTTTGACTTCTTCTTGCTGGGTGGCCATCTTTTCTGTGGTTATGGAGTGGAAATAATTAAAAAGAGTTAAAACCAAAAATAGGTGAGATCCTCAAAAGATTTTAAAAGAATTTTTTTTTATAATTAAATTTTTGGTGAGTGATTGGCAAAAAGTTGCGATTATCTCCAGTGGAGGATATGTTATAAACAAGAGATAAAAAAAAGTAAATATATGTTGGTGTTTGTTGCCATAAGGCTAGTCGAAATTTTGTAAATCAATCCTAATCAAAAAAAAATATTAGTACAATTAATATTAGTGTTAATCTTATTCAAATTTGTGGTTATATTTATTGAAATTAAATAGATGAATCTAATGATTATAAAAAAAGTAAATAATGATTTATCAGCTCAGTTTTTGTTATGTTGTTCGTCTCATTCATGTTAGTGATTACTAAAATTAAAGAAAGTATATTTATTATAGTAATTAGTGTATTCTAAGCAGAATATTAATATTGTTTTTTTTATTAAAAATATGTGTTAAATTATTGATTGTATACTTAACGGATAAAATTAAATGTAAATGGTTGGACAAACTGAATTGTTAGGTGTAATTTTTTTGTCAGTGTACAAGGTTAACCTGAAACAAACTTCATCAACAGAAAAATCGGTTGGCAATAAAAAACTGATATATCGGGAGTGGTTTCCTTTTTGTTTGATCATATGAGTCGTGGTGAAGGTCGTGGGATCAAGGACAAAATTAATTAACTAGTGGCTTACGAGTTGGCGGCGATTAACTTTTTGGGTGGTTAAGATCGAAACAGAGAAATATTTTCGTTGTGAATTTAATATTGGATACCGAACCGAGAGCAAGCCTTATGTCAGTGATTACTTTTTCGTAAGGAGGGAGTTTGGTCATTGCAAATTAAACTGAATGTTCAATAGTCCGGGGTGTAATCCTCCGTCGTTAACAGTTTTGACTAACGGTTTAGCTGGTTGCCGCTATTCGACGATTTATCAAAACATGATGATCAGCTAAAAGATTACGAATTGGAATGGGATTGGACAATGTCATGGGGTGAGTTTGCTTTTATTTAATTATATTTTAATTTATAATCAATGTGAATGAATGCGTAGGCGTGCGACTGCGGGTGTGTGAATGTGTGGACGAGGAATGTATTTGGCGATACCTATGTTATTATACTAATGCAACGTTATCCTACTGTTTGGATCAAAATCATAAATGCATTCTTATTAGATAGAAAATGGCGTCAGATTGTGTAGAATTTTTAATGACAATTTTAATCTTAAATCCTATTGCAACAATTCGAAGGGATGATAAAAATCAAAAAAACTAGTTCCAAATGTGATTTACTGTGCAGTGATGATAATTTAAATTTACTAGAGAAATTCAAAACAGATTGGCAACGAGGAGGCCGATATTTCCACTTGGGATTTATAACAAGCGCAGGGACTTTAGATAAAGTTACAGATCTAAATTCAACTGAAAATCAGTGTACAATTTCTTGTAATGAAGCTTATGAGGAGTTGGACAAACGAGATTCGTATCATATTGGTTTGTAATCAAAGGTATGAAATTCAATCCACCGCTTCTTTTGTACATGGGTGGTTGGCATATATGGGAGCTTCCGATCGAAATATGGTTTTAATGCAACCTGATTTGGACCTTGTATCTGATGACGATTGGATCCGGTTGGGTGCGGTATATCATCCACACAAATATGATAGTTTTGATGTTGGTATTACAAATTATATATATAAACAAAAAAAGAAAAACCGATGAACATAGGAATGTGGTTGCTTAAATTCTAGTTTTAGAATAATATAAACCTGAATCGTAACTTTTAATTTTTTTTAAGGTAATATATTATTTATTATTATAATTCTCTCTTCTGAATGTTTATATCGACTTAGGTATATACACACTTTTTTCTGTATCTTAAATTTTGTTACCCTTACGTTAGATTTCTTGCATGTAAATAATTTTACAGCTATTTCAACGTTTACGCTAGATTCAAATTCCTTGATGTGGATCCAGCGCAAGAAATAGGTTGTTATTTCTTTTATTATTTAAACTCTTTAAATACTCTAACTGAATAATATGCTATAATGTAGACATGCTAAACAAAGTTAATCAATGCCGTTAGTATTTCGATCTACAAACATGTGGAGTAATAATAATCATATTTCCTATTATCAATGTCATATGGGGAATAGTATCATCAATCATTTATGTTTATATATCTCGGAAGTTAAAATACAACCTTCAATAGGAACATATTGGTATATTAAGAATAATAAAAGTTTTATGGGAATTTATTATTTCCATTTAATTCTCAGTATGCGTCGTGACTACGTTGATGAAAGTGGTGTATGTGTACAGGTATGCAGGAGCGTATGCGGGTATGGAATATGGTGTGAATGCATGTACGAGTGCGTATGTGTGTGTGTATGAGTGTCTGAGGTGCGAAAGCGTGTGAATGTGTAGTAACTTGTGGGGGTTGAACGTGGTGATAAAGGTTCTTTCGCATACAGGGGGTCGCCAGAGTCTAGTCATTTCAATTGTTTTTTCTCATATCCGTTATTATCTCATGTTACGCGTACATTACAGTTATTTATGCTGGAGTAGCAGGTATTCTTTTCTCGATCCCATGGGCTGCAACTAGTCAGGGACAAAAAAAATAATCTCGCTAGGTACGCGACCTGCTATGCCACTTCGTTGAGTCGTCAACGAAGCAGCGCTTCACTACAAATTTTGGTTCATCAATATTTTTGTAGCGTTCTATAAGAAAGCTAATTAAACAAAAACAAAAAGAAAAGCTATCGTTAATTTTCACCAAAATGTTAGTAAAGGAGCTCCTCCACGGTCAGTGATTGATATATCATGACTGACTGATAAAATTTTAAATATTTTTGAATTTTAATCATCAGTAAAGATTGACATTTTTGATTAATCGTGTATGGGCCTCTTAAGGGATGTACCTGGCACTATAAAAACATTTAAATATCCATTGCTTTAAAACATGTACAAAAACATGTGCCTCAATATCACATTACAAAGTACATATGTAATTTGAATGTCACTTATTGCTCCAGTATACCACATTCAGCTTAGCTTTATTATCATATCATATTAAACATCAATATCAAAATATTCCTTCAAATATTTACTATAAAACACTAATTTAATTTAAATTACAAATATTGATTTAGTTCCGGCAACACATTCTGCTTTTCTAATTAACATCTATCTATCAATATTTGCTCCCAAATCCAAAGTGTGAAAATATTTAATAATCAAGCAAATCAAATAAACCCCAAAAATACAATTTTCATTTGTATTGTTTCGGTTTCAATAATGGAAAAACTAATTACTTACTATGATGTATTCGTACTACGTGTGTCGTATGATTTATTAATATGTATATATGTAAATATGTATGTAACAATATTTGGATGACAAAATAATAAACAAAAAGAGCTTTCGAAATTCATAATCTCACTCCCTTGTGTGTTCTTTTAAACATTGAAACGATTTTGTTTGTTATGCTATGCCGCAATCTCTCTCAACCCCATGCTTGTTCAAAATTATAAACCGTTAACATATTGTAAACATTTGTCATATAAATAAATCATTTTAAAAACTTTTTGTGTATTTAAAAGTAATTTTATTTAGATTTATATTGCTGAAGATAAACAAATAACGATTAATGTTGTTGAGTGGTGGTGTGAGCGATACATTTAATTGTGATATTAAGTTTGATGAAATATGATATGAAAATATTAATTAAATTAAAAATTCTATTTGATTGTATATTCATTTTATTTAATTTTCAAAAAGCGTTTACCTAAACAATCACTGTTAAGTGTAAATTGAAGCCGCAACTATATTGTACTGTTACTGTTTATTTTTTTTAGGGTTAGGGTATACGGAACACTATTGATGAGAGTAAAACGAGTTTTTCACATTATATCGATTATCTCGTAAGACATAAACTATAAATGCTATGGACCTGAAATTTGGATTGCGTATAAAACTAATCTGTCCACATGAGATGACAGATACAAATAAAACTAAAGTTGTTTTCGTTTGGTTTACATTTACGGGGTTACGAGTAACACTTTTGAGAAAATACATTTTTTTTATATATTCAAGTAGAGTATCATGTAAAAGGGCTTCATTACAGTATTCCTTAAAAATTTATTTTGGAATTTTACACCACACCTTTTTTTGTATAATTTTGAACAATGACGTTTTCTTTGTGTTTTCTTACCTTGATTAGCTCCGACCCTAACTGATCGAAAATCTTCAAATGTAGTGAGAATAATAAAAAAATTAGTAAGTTTTTATGAAAAATATAGGAAAGTATCACATACTCATAATTATATTTATTAAGGAGATGGAGGGGTAAAAACACTATTTTAAACGTGGTCAAGGGGAATTTGAAAGAGCACCTAATTTAGAAATCATTGCAATTTTTTTTAGAATTTTTCGATCCACAGTATCCGAGTTATTGTCGAAAAAAGTGCAACTTTCAGACCGCCCCCCCCCCCCCTTCGTTTCGACATTGACAGATAAAATTAAAGAAATTCACAGATCTAAAAAACTTGGTAAATTTTGCATGAAAATTATGGCGAAGTCTCAAATAATTATATTTCTGTGTGTTTAAGGGAAAGGGTGAAGAGGGTAAAAAAAACATTTTTTGACCTAAGCGAATGGGGTGTCATTTGAAAGAGCACCTTATTTGGAAATCATTGCAATTGTTTTAGAATTTTGCGGTGCACAGTTTTTGAGTTATTTTCAAAAAAGCGCCACTTTCAGACCGTTCCCCTCCTCTCCTACGTTCCGAAACTGATTGACAGAAAAACTTGTTAAATGAACAGTTTCGCTATTGTACCATCTTAAATGTGTTTAATTTGCAGTTGATATAACTATTTTTCGGCATCCACGGTTTATCTGCATTCAGTTTTATGCCAAAGTAATGAAGGTATGCAGTTTTTATACATGGAGTGATTTTTTTAGTAGGATGTATTATGCAAATTCCATAAGTAAAACAAAATGAATTTGATCTGTTTTTTCAGCTGAAACTTCTGGAGAAGCTATTTAAATAGATTTAACTTTACAATTTACTATTTTAAAAGAATTCTTAACTGATGGTTGAGAACGACTGAACTTGTCAAATATTATTTACGATGCGGCAAAAAAAAGAGAAAATACATAAACGCGGTTGAAATAAAAAACACTCAAATGGCTCGCAGTTTTTATTCGAAAATCTGTATAACAACCTATATATAAATCAATTATGTTGCAGAACTTAAATTATTCTTAATAAAAATTTTTTTTCACATCTTTAGTTTTGTCTTTCTTGTGAAAACCTGAATAACTTGGTGCAACCAAGTTTTGAGTTTTAACTTAAAAGAAAAGGAATTGAATTTACCACGGACTCCAAGAAAATAAAAAAATTTACAATCATTGTTTGTTCAAAAGTTATGGTGTTGAAAAAATTTTTTTCTATTTTGCGTCTAAAATAAAGTCATTTCGATACCCAAATGCGTATCGAAATGGCCTTCATTAAGATACGCAAAGTTTTGTTTTTCATGGTTGGTCACATTGGTCATAAAAACGTCAGTGAAAGTTAAAACGAATAATTATATAAATAAAATTATTCTTATTAATTAATCTTATTATTAAAAAATAATCTAAATTAGTGTTAAATATTTTAATTAATTAAAATAGTTAGTAATAATAACAAAATATCAAATTGACTATATTTTAATAAAATACACATTTTATGACATTTTATGTTTTGCAACAAAAATATATATACAAATATGATGAAACGCAGAGCTTACTATTTTGAATTGAAATTTTTAGAAATTTTCTTTAAAACATTAAAACATAAAAAATAATTTTTAAAATTTCAAGACAAAAAATGCAAAATAGAAAAAATAGTATAAAAAACTCGTTTCATAAGACGTTTTATCGCACTTATCCTTTAGAAAACTCCCCGCTGCGCGGGTCGTTTTCTAAACAGATTGCGTGCGATAAAATCGTCGATTATGAAACTAGTTTCTTAATATACTATTATAAAACGTAATTTTCTGATTTTTTTCAACTTTTTTCGAATGTAGCTTCCAGAATCCTTTATTGATTTTTACAAAAATTGCTCAAAATGTTTGATGGTATTTTTACTATGCACTTCTTTCAAATAACACATTGAATTTGTTTGTTTTGTAAAATATGCAATTCAAAAACCGGAATAACCTTTTTCTTACCGAAAAAACTGGTTTATCACTAATATATCAAAAACAAGAGCTAACCTAAAAAAATATTGCGACGCTGATGCATTGGCTGACTTCACAACAGCTCTGGCAACATAGAATTCTGGATATATAATGATGGATATTAGCATCAAATACTTTAATTAAAGGCTAACCAATGTTATAGATTTCGCGTAGTTTTAATTATTAAAATATTAAAGAAAGTATCAAATCAAAGTATCAAATCAATCAAAGTATCAAAGTATCAAATTTAGTATCACAACAAACATAAATTACGAGAAAAAAAAAAATGTTAACCGGAAGTGGCAAACAGTAAGTTGGGATGCAGAACTGTTGTGAAGCGTACTAAATGGTTATGTATCAAGTTTCATCTAATTCGATTATCGGGTACAGATGTTATCGAGCTTTCAAAAAAACAGGTATATGGGACAGCCCCCACCACTTTGTTCACTATCGCTCAAAAACTAATCAGTTCCTTGTCACACATAGTTACATCTTTTTCCAAAGTGTCATAAAAATTTATTCACGAACGAATGCTATGTGCTCACAACAAACATTGAAAAATTGTGACACAGTAAACAGGTGTTCGGGAGGCCCCCTCCACTTACTTTATTACTGTCCAAAAACTAATCAGTTCTTTGTTATTTAAGTCTCCATCTTTATTCTAAGTGTCATTAAAATAAATTAATGAATGAAGTCTGTATGCTCCCAAAAAACTTTAAAAACAAAGTGTGAAAAGTCAGCATTTGTATGGTAGACCCCCCGGCACTTTGATCAATGTGTCCCAAAAGATGATAATTATCTTCTCACACTAATTGAAACCTTTTCCATAAGTTTCATCATAATCACTTCATTATTGTAGGCTGTAGTGTGCATAAAGACACTAAAAAAATGGAAAAATTACAAGAAACAAATTTTTACCGAACGTGAAAAACCGGAAGTTGGGATGCAGAACTTTTGTGAACCGTATTAAATGCTTATGTGTTAATTTTCATCAAATTCGATTATCAGGTACAAATGTTATTGAACTTTCAAAAAAACAGGTGCTCGGGACACTCCCCACCACTTTGTTCACTATCGCTCAAAAACTAATCAGTTCCTTGCCATACATGTTTGCATCTTTTTCCAAAGTGTCATCAAAATTCATTCACTAACGAATGCTATGTGCTCCCAACAAACATTGAAAAAATTGTGACATAATAAACAGGTGTTGTGGAGGCCTACCACCATTTAGTCCAATATTGTCCAAAAACGAATCAGTTCTTTGTTATTTACGCACTTACGAACTGTTTTACGCAAGTCAACAGTAACATACCCGGGTATACATATAAATATACATATATATATATACACTAGACTGGTCGTTAAAACTAAATTTTCCGAGAAGCCCCCTAGAAAAATTCTTTGTGGTCAAAAAACCACAACGGCATTATTTTTTTTTTAAATCAAAAGAACACGTGCCGCAAAATCGTCGAAGTTGATTTTTTGAAAAATTCGTAGATTTTTTCAAATATCTCATAAAATATGCAGATGCCAAAAAAATCACATAACCATTTTTGTAGGAAATTTAATTCTCTACAAAAAAACATCCACGTCATTTTTTCCCGAAAACGTATAGTTCTCATGATATTTTGAAAATGAACTTGTAAGTTTTCGTAATTTTTAAAAAACATAAAAAATAAAGATGACGAAAAAGTCCTAATCTTCTTCTTATGCTATAGAATGAAATGTATAAAAAAATAATCGTGACAAAAAAATCAATATTAGAACTTTTTCGTCGAAATTTTCATCATTTCGTTTTACGAGTTTCGACGAATTTCAAGTGTTATTTCAAAATATCATCAGAAATATAGGTTTTAGGAGAAAAATGATTTGGAATGTTTTTGTAGAGAACTACATTTCCTACAAAAATGATTATGTGATTTTTTTGTGACATCTGCATATATTATGAAATATTAACGATTTTATCAAAAAATCAACTTCGATGATTTGACGGCACGGCACTATAGAACCGTAGTAGAATATAACGATTGCGTCACATTCTTCAAACAAGTGAAAGAATGAATAAAATTACAATGAAAGACATATACTTGGAGGGCTATATACTCATCAGTATTTTACAATTTATATGTTCATGAGTATTTTATGTTCATATATATGTTCATCAGTATTTTATAATTTATAATAATTTTTATCCTCGACTACTAAAGAATATATACTTTCCATGCGTATATCTTTCATTGTAATTGTATTCATTCCAATTTATATAAAAAATTCTCTTTTATTTATTTCATTCCACTTTATTTATAAAAAAATCCTCTAAAAAATTAAAAACTTGATTTGTTGGTATAGTAATATAAACAAGTTTAAACAATACATATACATATACAATACATATACATATACAATACATATACATATAACAATACATATATAAATCTAAAATAAACACTAAACGTTGTGTTTTTCTTGTTTTCTATGATAAATTAATTTCAATATGGCGATATAAAGTTTTAAATGAAAACTTTATATTATTTCAAATATTTTTAAAGTCGTGGATAAAATAGCATCTTGTATTCGCTTAGGATGAAGGCAATTCTTCACTCGGATGATTCCCTCCACTCGCTACGCTCGTTCCGGGAAACTTCATCCTTGTGAAGAATTGCCTTCATTCTAAGCTCATACAAGAATCTACTATTATACCATAAGTATTTTTTTCATATATTTTCATATAATTATTATAATTACAAAAATTAACTCAAAATAAACTATTCTTTTCAATTATATAATCATATTTGCATGCGTTTTATTATACATACCCAGGTATGTACGCTGTTGACGTAAGGGTGCAACTTTGTAAATGGGCTTTATCTTCTAAACGGATGATCCAATCCTAACCAAACTTGAGAATATTGCGTAAAACACTTTTGGCTAAGATATCATGAAATTTCAAGTCGATTCGGTTATCCAGTTCTGAGCTACAGCGTTTTAAAAACGCAAAACATACCCAGGTATGTTGCCGTTGACATAAAGGTTAAGTTTCCGTCTTTTTTCTAAGTGTCATTAAAATAAATTAATGAATGAAGTCTGTATTTTAAAATATAGGGTGAGAAGTCAGCATTTGTATGGTAGACCCCCCGCCACTTTGATCAATGTGTCCCAAAAGATGATAATTATTTTCTCACACTAATTGAAACCTTTTCCATAAGTTTCATCATAATCACTTCATTATTGTAGGTTGTAGTGTGCATAAAGACACTGAAAAAACTTCAAAAAATTACAAAAAAATTTTTTTACCTGAAGTGAAAAACCGGAAGTTGCTATGCAGAACTGTTGTGAATCATACTAAATGCTGATGTACCAAGTTTCATTCAATTCGATAATCAGGTACAGATGTTATTGAGCTTTCAAAAAACAGGTGCTCCTGGGACCCCACACCACTTTTGTCACTATCGCTCAAAAACTAATCAGTTCTTTGTCATCCATATTTGCATCTTTTTCCAAAGTGTCATCAAAATTCATTTCCGAACGAATGTTTTATGCTCCCAGCAAACATAAAAAACATCGGGTTGAAACCTCCTGTTGTATGGTGGACCCCCCAACCCTTTATCCAATGTACTTCAAAAGCTAATAAAATCTTTCTCATGATACTTGAAAGCTTTTACCAACGTTTCATGAAAATCGATCGGTAATTGTAGGCTACAGTAGGGATAAACACTTGAAAAAAAAATTTTTAACCGGAAGTGACAAACCGGAAGGTGGTATGGAGAAATATTGGAAACTGTACTCAAACTTTATATACTAAGTTTCAATAAGATCATAAACCGGAATTAGAAGTTATTCAAGATTTAAACTTAGAGGTGCTCGGGAGATCCCCGCCATTTTGTCCAAACTTGAAATGAATCCAGATCTTCCATTTTCAAGTGAGCCTGTATCATTTGCCAAATTTTCATCAAGATCCTATGCAGAATGGTCACACACACACCCACCCACCCACGCAAATACAGACGTACACCAAAATTTTTATTGGCTATTTAGATAGAGGATGGTCTAAAACAAAAGAAAAAACAAAATTTGGGGTATGTAAGACTTTTTTTTCACGATAGATTGCATTACCTCACACAATTTAAAATTGTGGTGAAGTAAAAATCAATACGATATTTGTGTTCAGCAGGTCAAAATCCACAAGAAAAATTGGGATTTAGTCGTGGAGACAAAAAAGATCAAAATTTGTAAACTAGTGATATCTTTGGGGAACTCGGAAAAGAAAACTTTTTATTGGGTTGCTGGTGATTTTCAACAATTCGTTGATATCAATCAGAAATAGGGTTGGGGACCGAAGGAGACCGAAATGTACCGGTTGGATAAAAAAGTTTGAATCAGCTTCACAACATTGGGATGAAAACCATACGCAACGAGCTTTTTGATTAAGGTGGCATGCCCGACTCGATCGAATGCCTTTGAGATGTCTAAGGCGATAACGTATGTTTCACCACTTTTATTTAGTATTCTGTTCCAACAATGCGCTACATAGTTTAATAGATCGGTAGTTGATCTTTTGTTTCGAAAACCACATTGGCTGTAGGCTATTAAATGATTCCATCCAAAATTTCCTTCCAAAAATTTTAAAATGTATGTATTAATATACCGCTCGTAGACTTTGAATATAGGACTGATAGTAAAGCTATTGGCTTATATTTTGAGATATCGGCTTTTGGTCCCTTTTGGGGTCAGGCTGGACATTTGCCAACTTCCAGCATGAGTGAAAAATACCAGATTTGTAGGATTGGTAGAAGATCTTAGTAAAAGTTAGTGCAAGTTCTTTGGAAAAGGTTTTTAAAATAATGGGTAGAATTTTGTCCATTCCTGAGGCTTTGTTGATGTGTAACCCCTTTAAATGTTTGGCGACTATTTTGGGTTTGCGGTGGCGTTCATTCATATTAACTCCTGAAGACTGAATTTGGGGTATTACTTTGGGAGTTTCCAAAACAGTGGAGTTCAGAGCAAAACGTTCAGCGAACAAGTTAGCTTTTCTTGCGGAATCATTGACGATTGAATCACTATCAAATAAATGGAATACAAGATTTTGTACCAGAATTTAAAGAATTAATGACACTGGAGAAACTCTTGTCAGAAATAGATATAGACGTAAGATTTGAAGTTTTCACTCTGTCAATTTCAGACTTTTCGTCTGAGATAATCTAGTTAGATATTTTGTTGGCCTTTAGATATTGTAACGATCGCAATAATCGCAAAACAATAATAAAACCAAATTCCTCTTTGTTTTCAATTCAATAAAAATATATTTCATTAGTTTCCGTTCATTTTTACATTAATAATAATTTTAAAATTTTCTAAAACTTAACTGCTAGTTAAATTCTGAATATACTATAAAAAGCAAACGAACGTACTCAATTTTGTTTCCAATTCTAGCGAACAGATGTCGTTGTCGTTATTAATCTTTACTGAATTTTCGATGTTACCCGATTTTATTTTGACATCGGGAGATGTCAAAAAGAAAAATCACATTTTTGCGATTTTTAAAAAAAAGCATTCCATGTTTTGAATTGATAACAACTAGTAATCTCTTAAAAATTCAAAAAGTTTATCTTTAAAAGTTGATAGTAATAATAATTAATAACAGTTAACAGTTTAATTTAAAAGAAAAATTGAGATTACATATCTTAACTTGAACAAAAGAAAAAAATAAATATTAATTTTTTCATGGTTGTTTTATAACCTTAAAGGTTAATATAAAAGTCTTCTTATATTAACAAACAAAGCATGTATAACAGAACTAAAACATATATACACAACCACTTGTATCAAATCATTATTACTTAAATAATAAATAATGTAAAGTTTGAGTAGTAAAATCTATAAGCATTTTCTTGTGTTGTGTCGCTTGATTACACGAAGACAAGCTCCATTAATATGCGTACTGGTGACAACAATAAAAATTTTCCATGCTGTCATTAATATATTGCTTACAAAAATGTGATGGTGAAGTTAATTAATTAAAGACAACATTGTGAGCAAATAATTCAAAAGCGGAAGCTGTGTTGAAATTAAACCAAGGATCCAGTATATATTGTGTACATATTCGACGAAGTGGCTGACATTGTGGACAATTTCCACCCTTTCTGGAATTCATCATAGATTTTATATTGAATACAATCTCATGTGTGTTCTTCTTGGAACCTCAAGGACAACAACATATTTATTTCTCTGGAGCTGGACAACTCATCAAATTGCAACTATCAATCAGGTTAGGTTATTTTTTTTGCTTTTTGTAAATTATATTTATTATCAATTTTTAGTATGTTAGGCTAGTGTGAGTTTATTTTTAGTAAGAGGTTCCCATAGGCCAGATACGTCTTGGACATTTCTTTATTTCGTTCCCGGCGGTCTATTCTTATATTATTGTAGACAAATTTTTTTTTGTGAAAAGGTTCAATTGTTACAAACGTGGCGCCGAAACAGGGACCATTATTTGAGTTATTTTTTGTTTACAGTTATTAATATTTTAGCGGGAAAGCAAAAAATTAATTTGGGCGTTGGCCGTCAAACCGGTTTTTGCTTTTCTGCCTTTTCTTTTTTTTGGAAACCACTTACTGGCTTTTATCTTTAAAAATAAAACCAGTTTTGGTTTTTTTTGCGATTTTGCAATTTTGCAAGAATTTTTAATTTATCTGGTTCAATAACCTTTTTTCGTTTCTATTCTAATTCTAATTCAATAATGTATTGCAAAAGACAACAGGGGCAGAGGAGCTTCAATGGTGAAGACGTGGTAGCGGTTCGGTCCCTCTTCAACGGGGTCCAGATTATAAGAAGGGGAAATAGGGAGGAAGAGGTAGGACGGGTCTACAGACCTGTTCTACAGAGAACGAGACCTGGGGATCGAGGTGAGCCAGATCCACATTCGGAACAGATAGTTGGAGACCTCATGGAACAGCTGATGCAGGATCTCCCTCTGTCAGAGCCGAATGTGGGCTGGCGTGAAAGGAGGAGGATCTCCAGGAATAGGAAATCGACCCTGAAGAAGAGGGAAAGGAATAAGAAGAGGAAGGAAGAGAGTCGCTTGGTCGTGGAGATGGGGTCTTCCTCGACCAAGGATACTCAAGTGGTTGAGGTGGTCGAGGAGGTCTCCATCTCACCGACCACGTGACAGGTAGAGGAGTGGAGTGGACCACAGGAGGCTCCTGTTCCTGGTTGTTGGATAAGCTAAGCTTATGCATTGTTTTTTGTTTGTTTGAAAAAAAAACCGTTTTGGGACAGCAATTTTTTTTTGGAGATTGTTTTTTTTGTGCTGTCATTGGAATTTGTTTTTGTACATATTGTACATATTTTTGTAAATAATTTTCTTTTGTATATAATCGCGTACATATTTTTGGTATACTATTGTACATATCTTTTGTATATCCTGTACATATTTTTTTTTATATACATAGTACAATTTTTTGTACATAATGTATATTTATACTTGGTTATATATTGTACATATTCTTGGATGATGCAATTAATTTATATATGAAATTAATCGTATGTTTTTTTTGATTGTGGTTAAGTCATGTTTTTATGAGTTTTAGGATGTTATTAACGTAACAAAAGTTAACATTGACCAAACAGTTTTCAACGGTTTTGTATAAGTTTAAATCTTTCGTCACTACTTTCAAAGTATTATTGGTCTGAGTTTATGGAAGTACAATTGGAAATAATTAATTCCCATCAACTTTATAGAGTGAGCCGGATCCAAATCAATATCTCTACATTTGTCATCATAATGATCCGCGGATGTACGTATACATATCTCGTATGAGTCCATTTTAGCTACCACCATTTTTTTAAATTATTTTTTATTGCGATTAATTTTGAAAAATGGTATAAATATAGAAACAATTATTCTTAGCTAACATTTATTTTTTGTTTTGAATACAATAAATAAAGCGAAGGATTTGACCTGAACAAATGTATTAGAGTTAATAACTTAAAAATTAGTAAGCTTAGTTTTAAATTTAAAATAATCGTAATTTTTTTTATAATATAAATTACCAATTTATTATCTAGTCTGAAGATTAAATTTAATTAATTTCATGTAGTTTTACATTATTAACACATATTATATATTTCATGTTTCGATTTAGCATTTTTAAATAAGAAATTATTTAGATTATGGATAAGTTATGTATTATTTACTTTATGTTAATGTATAAATTCTCCTTTCTCAGCGGTAGGCCTAACAAGCCATCCATGGGGCTTATCCCCTTAACATTGATGTCGTTCTTAGATCGCCTATGGCCATCGGGGTTATGCGATCGAAGAACATTGGTTTCTTCTCTTCATTCGGCGAGGAGGTTCTCAGGGACGAGGAGTGGTGTTGCTGTGTTTGTACTTAGGTGCAAACCAGTAGTACCATTCTTTGCCCAGAGGCTTCTTCGGTGTAATGAAGAGAAGAACCAATTGTACTTTTGCTTTCAGGATCAGAGGCTTCACCTCATACAAATTCAAAAACTTTTCCATTTTTCCATTTAGTTTTCAATAGAACAATTTTCATAGAGTTTAGGGTTTGAAGTCTGGTGCTCGGGAGCGTTCTTCAACTTTCGCATTAGGTTTAGTTGTAATTTATTTGTAGGTTAAACAAGCACAACTGGGTCAGTAGAAATGGACCTAGTGTCTAATCGTGACAGTTGTGATTGTTTTTATTAGGTTGGGGAGAAACTGTTCTGTAGAATCTGGTCGTTAGGGGCTTTTCTAGTCAGTTCTCACATGCATGGTTGGAGTGGGCTCGCGAACGCGATATTTTAAATTTAAACAATATGGATATTGTAGCGATACTTACTTTTTAAATTGTCTCCAGACGAATCTTGATTTTGGGAATCTCTTATATTATTAAATAAAAAATAAAATAAATCAAACAAATTTTTCAAGAATTAAATAAATAAATTTTTTTATTAAATAAAGTAAATTTTCGTAATTAAATAATTTTAGGTAGATAAATAATTTTTTTTAGAATCTAAATAATTTTAGGTAGCTAAATAAATAAAATTTCTTAATTAAGCTTTACGTCAAGATATAAATAAATATTCTTTGTTTTTTAAAAAAAAAAATAAATAAATATTTCAAAGTTAAGACGGTGCATCCGATAAATAAACAATCTTTTGAATATTTTTTATTTTTCAATTTTTTAAAAATAAACAAATATTTTTAGGGGTGCTATCGTCAATAACTAATTTTAGGTATATATATATATTTCAGTATATCTGAAATTAAATAAATAAATTATATTTTTACACATACAATATTTTAGGAACTTTTGTAAAAGATTCAGCAAAGATTGGGTACGACGGTGGTCTTTCCTTTTTGTTCCTTTACAAAGGGTGTTTTTACAAAAAGGTTTTTGTGTTTTTTTGAATGGGGCGTTCGTTGTTTTTTTTCTCATTTCTTTGCGTTTTACAACTTCCATCGGACGAATTTTTCCGGGCGAATTAACTCCACCTTTTTTCTAGTTGGAATTGGTTTTATTATTGGTGTTGACGTTTTTTTTTATTGTGAATTCTGGATTCTATAAATTTTACCATAAAAATGTCAAGTCACATTGGCGTGGACCATCCGTTCTATGGTTTGGAATCCAGTGAACTGCAGATCGAATGTCTGGTTCGGGGTGTGGATTTTAGAGGGGTCAATTGGGCAGAGGAACTGCGAAACCACGTAAATCATGGTGCAGTTCCGGTAACAGTGTCTCATGCGAGAGATTTGATAGAGGAATCTCAAATGGTGGTGCAGGCAGCACAACTTATTTTAAATCAAGTACGACGACTTCAGACACCGATTGATCAGACCTTCTTAGATGGTTTGGCGAATCGAGTGTTGCATTATACAGGTAGGATGAATAGGTTGGGTCCTCGCAATGACTTGCAAGAAGCCCGCACCTACGCTATCTCGCAATTGTCACGCGCTTGGGATATAATAGGATCACTGTCAACACGTCCAATTATACAGAATAAACCAGGAGTATCATCTGCTCCATCTGCTTCACCTGCTTTTCGACCAGGTGAGAGATCCACACCGATCCCAGTACAGCCAATAACTGAGACAATAAATAGTCTGAATCGTACAGACCATCAACAACAGAGACGGTCGGATCAATTACCACCGGCTTATTTTCACCAATCAGGTTTGAGAGCAGAGGACCTTGCAATACCACTATTGGGTCCATCTTTCCAAGCTGATAACATACACAACAATCCAGCATTGGTACAACAACAATCATTAAATTATCCACAAGCTCCACTAACAGCACCACCACCATACAACCAACCTCCTCAGGTATGGCGTGACGCGGCTCCAGCGTTAGCACCAGTGGAGTACCGAGGGGTTCGTGGGAACAATTTGAGTCGTTATGACTCAAATTGGGTTCCAACCTTCACAGGAGATGGTCACTCTCCTGATGTTCATGAGTTCGTTCACAGAGTTGAGGCGGCCGCCAGGAGGGACCGTGTGAACTGGGACGACCTTAGGTCTATCGTTCCACGGTATCTCAAGGGGGCTGCCGACAGATACTATTTGAACTTAACTCATGAATATGAGGTGGTGACCTATCCAGTGCTAAGGGAGGGACTCCTACAAACCTTCGGTACGCTCACTGATGATAAGGCGATCTTGCGCGTTCTTCTGAACCGCAAACAAAAGTCAAAGGAGAGCGTATACGAATATCTAGTGGAGATTGGTTCGTTAAACCGTCGCTTAGCACGTCCATTTGCTGACCGTGAAATGCTAGAGATTGCTCGGGAGGGACTGAGTGTGGAGCTCAAAAATGCTACACTAGCAGCAACAATACATTCTATTGATGAACTTCGGACTTTATGTCAGAAGTTTGAACGTTTGTGGTCCACACCAGTTCCAACCAGAACATCAAATTTTAGAATTAGCGAGGTACAACAAATGGATGATTATGAGGTGGATGCTGAAGCAGAACAACATGGATATATTGATGCGGTGGATTCAACACAGAGACGGATATTGCAGCGACCTAGCATAACATTTGACAACAGTCAACCTGGTCCATCAATATCCAGACAACCAATAGTGTGCTTCAGATGTGGAGTAAATGGTCATCGAGCTCCTGATTGCTCTAAGAATCGGATAAAATTGCACTGCTGGAAATGTAACAAACCGGACGTTATTTACGCAAATTGTTCATATTGTCACCCGTCGGTAAACTACCGTCCGAGAGTACATGCTTCGGGGATGGTACCCTCGGTTCAACATCCAATGAGCCCGAAGAAAACGACGAGAGATGTAGCAACGCAGGACGATCGATCACCACTCAGGAAACCAGAATAAAATCACCCAGTATATTTAATTTCCCATCATTACATCACACATATTTTAGACGTCTTGAACGTAACATTAGATATTGGAGGATGAGGAAATTATTTCGTAAAGCTTGTATTTCATCTATCCTTTCAGAGACAAAGGATCCTCGGCCGCGACTAACAATAAAAATTTTGGACAAACATATCTCAGGTCTATTGGATAGTGGAGCGTCAATCACAATACTTGGAAGAAATTCCTTGGATTTATTGGAATCATCAGGTACAACTTACCGTAAGTACACATCGTGTATTCGTACGGCAGATGGTACTGCAACAAAAATTTTGGGTTACATAGAAATTCCAATAACTGTGAATGGCTCCACTAAACCAATGCGGTTCCATATAGTTCCTGGATTACGAGAAGAGCTCTACCTGGGCATAGATTTCTGGGAGAAATTTGGTATTGTTCCTTCATTTGTTAGTGAACTGACTCGTACAGAGCTACAACCTTTAAATATACATAACCTCACCACTGATCAGCAACATGAACTGGATATGATCAAGGATTCTTTCCCGTCTTTTGAAGTGTCTGGACTCGGAAAGACTTCTTTGGTTGAACATGTCATCGATGTTGGTGATAGTGCACCTGTTAAACAGAGGCATTATCCCACATCGCCGGCTGTTCAACTAAAGGTCTATGCCGAACTTGACCGAATGCTTCAAATGGGCGTGATCGAAGAGTCTAACAGTTCTTGGTGCTCGCCAGTGGTTTTGGTACAAAAAGAATCTGGTAAAAACAGATTATGTATTGATAGCCGTCGTGTCAATTCACTCACGAAAAAGGACGCTTACCCACTTCCCTTGATTGATGGCTTACTAGGTCGTTTAAATAGCACAAAGTACATTTCAAGTATTGATCTCAAAGATGCTTTCTGGCAGATTCCTCTGGCAGAAGCATCTAGAGACAAGACAGCCTTCACAGTGCCTGGTCGTCCATTGTATCAATTCCGGGTTATGCCCTTCGGATTGTGCAATGCTCCCCAGACAATGTGTCGGCTAATGCACAAGGTGATACCACATCAATATCACGAAAATGTCTTTGTTTATTTAGATGATCTATTGGTAGTCTCTTCCACGTTCCAGGAACATATGGAATTGCTGTCCAAAGTCTCTTCATTGTTAAGAGCGGCTGGGTTAACAATAAACCTCAAGAAAAGTAAATTTGTTCTGAGAGAGGTGAAATACTTGGGATTTTTGGTTGGTGAAGATGGTCTTCGAACAGACCCTGACAAGGTAAGAGCTGTAGCAGAGTACCCAGCTCCATCTACAGTAAAACAAATACGACGTTTACTAGGAATGGCTGGTTGGTACCAACGTTTCATACCAAACTATGCAAGCGTGGTATCACCAATTACAGATTTATTGAAGAAGAGCTCGGGAAAATTGAAATGGACATTGGAAGCGCAAGCTGCTTTCGAAAATTTAAAACGATTGCTGACTACAGCACCGGTATTAATTAACCCTGACTATAATAAAGAGTTTTTTATTAGATGCGATGCGAGTCTGACAGGGATAGGTAGTGTGTTGTATCAGATCGACGAAGACGGACAAGAGTGTCCGATAGCCTTCATGTCGAAAAAACTTAATAAAGCTCAACGAAACTATTCTGTTTCTGAGCTTGAATGTCTTGCGGCAATTCTGAGTGTGAAGAAATTCAGGGGCTATGTTGAAGGTCACCGATTTACAATTGTGACTGATCACTCAAGTCTGAAGTGGCTTATGTCACAGAAGGACTTGAGTGGCCGTCTGGCTAGGTGGAGCCTAAAACTCCAACATATGGATTTTACCATTGTCTACCAAAAAGGTACCCAAAATATAGTCCCTGATGCTCTATCTCGTCTTTATGACGATACACACGAGGAATTGACGGAAGCATTAACACATCACATTAACGACATCAAAATCGACAATGAAGGTTATCGGCACAAAGAATATACGGATATGATGGCTAAAGTTTAATCATCACCAAAGGACTTTCCATCTGTTAAAGTCGTGGATGATAAGCTATACATACGTATTGAGCCAAGACCTGATGCAATACCCAACGATGTTCCTGTGTGGAAACTCTGGGTACCAAAACCGATGACTTCAAACATGATTCAGAAACATCATGATGATTGTACTGCTGCTCATGGAGGTGTTAAAAAGACTTTAGAATTACTTCGACGTCTTTATTATTGGCCGGGCATGGCGTCACAGGTACACAACTATGTTGTGTCCTGCGACACATGCAAACAAACAAAAGCCACGAATCAGATATTGCCTCCTCCGATGCAATATCAATTCGAAACAGCACGTCCATGGCAGAGAGTCTATATAGATTTTTTGGGACCGTACCCTCGTTCTACACTTGGGAATACGGTATTACTGATAGTTCTGGATCATGCTACGAAGTTTGTACTACTGAAACCACTTAGAAACGCAACTTCACCGAAGGTGAATGCTTTTCTAAAGAACGAAGTGTTTCTTACATATGGGGTACCAGAGTTTCTGCACAGTGACAATGGCAAACAGTTCACTAGTAGGAACTTTCAAAATCTTTTGTCAGATTTCGGCATTAAACACATTAGGACCGGTGTCTATAGTCCTCAAAGTAACGCGTCAGAGCGGGTCAATAGGTCAGTTCTAGCAGCAATTCGAGCGCTCATTAAAGGTCAACATACCAAGTGGGACTCACAAATTGGTGAAATCGCATATGCACTGCGAGCTGCAGTACATTCTGCTACCAAGTACTCACCGTACTATTTATTATTTGGTCAACATCCAATCTCGGATGGAAATACTTACCATTTGTTGAGATCACAACACAAGCTTGGTGAAGATGCTGGTGAGGAATTAGAACGCTCTGATCATTTGACTATGCTCAGGAACCGGGTTCAGAAAAATTTAAAAGCAGCTTTCAAGAAATCGCAACATCAGTACAACCTGCGATCTAAACTACGGACTTTTCAACCACAACAACGTGTGTATGTACGGCAACATCATTTGAGTGACGCTACAAAAAAGTTCTCGGCAAAATTGGCTCCAAAGTTCTTACCTGCAATGATTAAGACTAAGATTGGAAATGTACTCTACGAGTGCACAGATATGAGCGGTAAGAATCTTGGAGTCCATCACGCGAAAGACATCAGGGAATGATGTCTTTTCGTTAGGTAGGGTTGTTCCTCTGGCTGATTGTCGTCTCTGAGGTTCACATCTTCAGGTCATACTTACTGGTTGTATCGGGGTGTCCATGGTGCTGACGTTCGGATGGATGGTCGGTCTCAATACTCAGTGAAGTTCTTAAGGACTTCATGAGTGTTGGAACCGGTCATCGGTCTTGACGCCAGTGACTGTGGGTATCTCGATCCCAGATACAGTTTAATAAGTGGAAGTAGTTCGGTGGTTTTCTGTCATGGAGGGGATGGCGACGTTTTTGTGATTTCAAGAGTAGAAATCTTGATTTTTACCTTGAATTCATGGTGTAACGATCGCAATAATCGCAAAACAATAATAAAACCAAATTCCTCTTTGTTTTCAATTCAATAAAAATGTATTTCATTAGTTTCCGTTCATTTTTACATTAATAATAATTTTAAAATTTTCTAAAACTTAACTGCTAGTTAAATTCTGAATATACTATAAAAAGCAAACGAACGTACTCAATTTTGTTTCCAATTCTAGCGAACAGATGTCGTTGTCGTTATTAATCTTTACTGAATTTTCGATGTTACCCGATTTTATTTTGACATCGGGAGATGTCAAAAAGAAAAATCACATTTTTGCGATTTTTAAAAAAAAGCATTCCATGTTTTGAATTGATAACAACTAGTAATCTCTTAAAAATTCAAAAAGTTTATCTTTAAAAGTTGATAGTAATAATAATTAATAACAGTTAACAGTTTAATTTAAAAGAAAAATTGAGATTACATATCTTAACTTGAACAAAAGAAAAAAATAAATATTAATTTTTTCATGGTTGTTTTATAACCTTAAAGGTTAATATAAAAGTCTTCTTATATTAACAAACAAAGCATGTATAACAGAACTAAAACATATATACACAACCACTTGTATCAAATCATTATTACTTAAATAATAAATAATGTAAAGTTTGAGTAGTAAAATCTATAAGCATTTTCTTGTGTTGTGTCGCTTGATTACACGAAGACAAGCTCCATTAATATGCCTACTGGTGACAACAATAAAAATTTTCCATGCTGTCATTAATATATTGCTTACAAAAATGTGATGGTGAAGTTAATTAATTAAAGACAACATTGTGAGCAAATAATTCAAAAGCGGAAGCTGTGTTGAAATTAAACCAAGGATCCAGTATATATTGTGTACATATTCGACGAAGTGGCTGACATTGTGGACAATTTCCACCCTTTCTGGAATTCATCATAGATTTTATATTGAATACAATCTCATGTGTGTTCTTCTTGGAACCTCAAGGACAACAACATATTTATTTCTCTGGAGCTGGACAACTCATCAAATTGCAACTATCAATCAGGTTAGGTTATTTTTTTTGCTTTTTGTAAATTATATTTATTATCAATTTTTAGTATGTTAGGCTAGTGTGAGTTTATTTTTAGTAAGAGGTTCCCATAGGCCAGATACGTCTTGGACATTTCTTTATTTCGTTCCCGGCGGTCTATTCTTATATTATTGTAGACAAATTTTTTTTTGTGAAAAGGTTCAATTGTTACAATATTGGGATCGATTAGGGGGAGTTTTGCTATGAATCCATATATTAAATGATCTACGTTTGATTCTAAGTGCCGCTTTGGCAGCTTTCGAATACAAGTATTTTTGTTTGGGTTTTACAATGGAGAAAGGGACAAAATAATTGATAGCAAATTGGATGGTTTCTGTAAAGTTTTGAATAGAAACATTTACATTGTCAGTGTAAAAACAATGATGGTCGAAACGGAAGCCATGGAAAAAATTTTGAAGACCACGTTTATCCATTATTGTGTAGTGAAATATTTTACGGGGTTTGGGAGCTGTAGTTTTAAGTTAATCAGTTTTGCTAACTGTTGAAATTAAATTGTAATCAGAATTTCCAAAACTATCTTTCGCGACATCAACACTCGGCATATCTGGCATTGTGGTAAGATAGAGAGCTAAAAGAAAACTATTATTACCGCCATTACGGGGAGTGAAAGTTGGGTTTTTAACAATTTGGAATAGGGCCCTTTGGATTTTCCAAACAAGAATAAAGTTATAGGAAGTTACTGTCGCTTTCGCATGTGCAGCTATCACACAAGTTTGATGCATTGACATTAGGAGCACACAATAGTTTTTGTTTAGAATGCACACAACTTTGTTATTCTGTTTAATATACATTTTTTAAAAATTTCAGTTGTAATACCCCAAGAAACTGAAATTTATTTAATATTTTTATCATTCCAAATACATTTTAAGATCTTCGATCAATTAGGTTCGGAGTTAATCGAGGAAGGAAACATACAGAAAACGCATTTTTCAAAATTATACAAAAAATAGTGAGGTGCAAAATTCTAAAATATATTTCTAAAGAATACTGAAGTGGAACCCTTTCATATGATACCCTACTTGATTCTATAAATAGTTAATTTTAAAAGAGGCCTCGCATCGTAGCCTTGTAAAGCAAACGAAAACAATTTTATTTATTTTTTAACCCGTCATCTTTTGAGAATCGGATTTTTTTGTGCATTCCAATTTTTTGGTGCATAAGATTTATAGTTTACGAGATAATCGCTATAATGGGAAAACACGTTTTACTTAGGGTTCTTTATAAAAAACATAACCCTAAAAATATAACACAATCTACAAACAAACTTAAAACTTGTTTTTATTCAGCAAAACTAATTATACTTCCTAGATTCTTGAAGCCAACATTTTCTTCGTTAAAAAATTATTTCAATAGCAGAGAAAAACAATTTTTTTCTTAAGTTAAATTTTTCTTTTCAACTATAAGGACATTCTTTCAACTATAAGGACAATAAATAAGTAAACAGCTTTTATGGTTTAGGAGCTATAAAACGCTTTTGGTGATTTTTTGTACAGACATAATTAAACAAATACACTTGATAGGAAATTAAAAAAGTTTTGGAATTAGCATTTATAGTTTTACAAAATATGGGAGTTGATAATTTTCGAAAACAAGTCGTAAACTGTGCTTTCGAAAATTACAAAGAAAACTTGTTTTGGACTAGAAACCTTTCACCATTTATATTCACCTTTTATTTCAAAATTTCTACAAAATGTCTTCCAAAAAATATTTTAATTGATAAGCCAAGTGCTATAGTTTTTGAACATTTACTACAATCGATTCTTCTAATAAGTGAGAAAATTTATTACAATGTTATTTTACTAGTGGAAGTTACCTTATGTTTTATTACTAGCTATTATTTGAAAGTTGGACATCCATTTATTAAAGTGAAGTTATTTTCTCTGTCTTTTGTAATTTACACACGTATTCTCTGTGAACTATTGAAAACACACTTATTAACTCCTTGTATTTTGCTGCGGCTCATTAATGTTGAAGGATTTAGTAGCTTGATTCAATTTTTTTCAGAGTAAATTTTTTGCTTTATTTTTATTTTAATTAAAACCAATAAAATTCTCTAAAATGTAATGACATCATTCAATTTGACCCAGAGCCGGAATGAGGCTTAATTACGCCCTAGGCAAGAATAACATTTGACGCCCCAACCCACCTCTCCCCTCTACAGACTTGGTTTGCTTAAAACACTGTTTAAAACAATGTTAACGAAAAATTGTTTTTTTAAGACACAATTATTTTGCCACAAAAATCAAAAATTAACAAAATGCTCGTTATTTAATATTTTGTCACAAATAGCGTGCATATAAATTGAAAAAGAGCAGATAAGTTGGCTTTTATACAACCGATATTTGTAAAATCATCCAAAGTTGGTACGCAAGTTGGTAGTTATAATTTATTAATGGTATTAATAATGGTAGTTATAATTAATTCAACTTCTTCTATGTTGGAGTATTTGCAATAAGTGCGCACATCTAAATGTTCCTAGTATTTTACCATCTTATATAATTTTTTTGCATTTTTAGATTTTTTTGTTATTGTTCAACATTTTAATTAACTTTTTTGGTATTCGCTATTATGATTTATATGTAAACTGTATTAATTAAGATTAAATGTATTATTGAATATTAGACCAGGGTAGAAGCCTTTAAAAATAATAAGAAGTAAAAAAAAATAATAGTAGGATGAAACCCATTAGAAAAGGAGGAGAATATTATAAAAATGAAAGGAAAAATAATTTACGGGCGATCTGAGGTCGGGAAGGGGAAGGGGTGAGTTTTTAAGGGTAAAAAACGGTTTATCTCGATTTCCGGCAAAACTAAAAGTCCTATGGAAAAAATTTATATGGCAAAGTTGTAGGTAATAAAAAGATCTAAAACTTTTGTACCGACACTTTTTTCACATAACCTCAAAATTTATGTGAAAAATTCAAAAAACCAAGTTTTTGGTTTTAGGTAGATTTCATATAAAAATCTACCTATTGCAATGGGCTTCATCTCGGAATTTCGGAAAAATTTTTGTGCCAAACGACTATATATGATAAGCGGAGACAAAAAAACAAAAAAAAAAAAAAATTTATATATATATATATATATATATATAAACGATATGAGATATAACGAAAACGACCGGCACTCTCACGGTCGCATTTGTTGAGGTAGATCAAAAAAATTTTCTGTACTTGTGTGTTCTATTAATATCTTGGACAAGTTCGTGAATCAGCAAAATCCGACACGTGGTTAAGAAACTAGAGGCTTTTTTCTGAAAAAAATTGATTTTTTAAAACCGTTATAACGGCCGTTTGGATACTAATATTTCAAAAAATTTAACAAATTTATAATCTTTGGAATCTTTTTTATCAATTTGTTTTAAAAAAAGACCTCTGCAGTTAGAGGTTCCTGAGTGAGCGGCTCCAACAAAAAAGTTTGCAAAAAAAAATTTTTTTTTGAAACAACCGGCACTCTCACGGTCGCATTTATAAGGCCAGATCGAAAAACCTTTTCTAAACATGTGCGTTTTATTAATATCTTGGACAAGTTCGAAAATCAGCCCAATCCAACACATGGTTAAGAAACTAGAAGCTTTATTCTAGAAAAAAACTCTGTTTTTTAGATCCGTTATAACGGCCGTTTGGATTCTAATATTTTTAAAAACTTCATAAATTTAGAATTTTTGAAACCTTTTTAATCAGTTTCTTTCAAAAAAAAGACCTCTGCAGTTGGAGGTTTCTGAGTGAGCGGCTCCAACAAAAAAGCTTGTAAAACACAAAATGCGTTTGAATCAACCGGCGCTCTCACGGTTGCATTTATGGAGCCAGACCAAAAAACCTTTCTGAAAAATGTGTGTTTTATTAATATCTTGGACAAGTTCGTAAATCAAAAAAATCTGACACCTAGTTAAGGAACTATAGGCTTTATACTAGAAAAAAAAGTGGTTTTTTTAATCCGTTATAACGGCCGTTTGGATACTAATATTTTTAAAATCTTCATAAATTTAGAATCTGTGAAAACATTTTAATCCATTTCCTATATATTTAAACCTCTGCAGTTAGAGGTTTTTGACTTGTTGGCTTCAACAAAAAAGTTTGCAGCAATCCCCAACTACAATTTCCAAAAACCTTATAACAGTCAATGTCAACCTTATAACAGTCAAAAAAATAAAAGATTTGAATAGAAAAAATTATTTTTTTTTCTTAGAAATAAACTATTTTGATATTTTGCAGTAATTGCACGACATATGATATAGAGTAGGTTTGTGTCATAAATTGTCACACACATGTTTTGTGGTAGATTTGATATTTGTTTGTTGCAAAATTGGATAGATATAATTTTGCTTGTAGGTAGCTAATTTTCTTTTTAAAATTTGTTCGATATCTGTTTGAAATTAGTTTGTTTTGTTTAAACTAATCTGATACATAAGATTCTACTGGCACACAAAACTGTCTGATCTCGAAATCTACCTATTTCTAGCGGATATACGTGCCGCTTGGACTTTTTTTATTTTTATCTTTTACAAAAAAATTTTTTTTTTCACGAAATTTGGTGAAAACTTACCTTTTTATGTCCCAAATACGCTGTAATTTATTTGATTGGAAATTTTTATTTGTTCACCTTATTTTGAATAAATATCGAAAAAGCACCCTAATTTTCAATCGAAAATTCACCCGTCAAAATATCAGCTTTTTTCAAAAAGTTGGTATGCTTTCTGTTCGTTGAAATCTCTACTTTCCGATGGTGAAAAAAAAAATATATTACTATAGTAAATCTTCTCAGAAAATGCAAAAAATGAATTGAATTTTCGATTCAAAAAACCATAGTTTTTGGTTTTTCATTTTTATCTTTTACAAAACAATTTTTTTTTTTTCACAAAATTTGGTGAAAACTTACCTTTTTATGTCCCAAATACGCTGTAATTTATTTGATTTGAAATATTTATTTTTTTACCTTATTTTGAATTAATATCGAAAAAGCACCCTAATTTTCAATCGAAAATTCAATTCATTTTTTGCATTTTCTGAGAAGATTTACTATAGTAATATATTTTTTTTTTCACCATCAAAAAGTAGAGATTTCAACGAACAGAAAGCATACCAACTTTTTGAAAAAAGCTGATATTTTGACGGGTGAATTTTCGATTGAAAATTAGGGTGCTTTTTCGATATTTATTCAAAATAAGGTGAACAAATAAAAATTTCCAATCAAATAAATTACAGCGTATTTGGGACATAAAAAGGTAAGTTTTCACCAAATTTCGTGAAAAAAAAAATTTTTTTGTAAAAGATAAAAATAAAAAACCAAAAACTTGGTTTTTTGAATTTTTCACATAAATTTTGAGGTTATGTGAAAAAAGTGTCGGTACAAAAGTTTTAGATCTTTTTATTACCTACAACTTTGCCATATAAATTTTTTCCATAGGACTTTTAGTTTTGCCGGAAATCGAGATAAACCGTTTTTTACCCTTAAAAACTCACCCCTTCCCCTTCCCGACCTCAGATCGCCCGTAAATTATTTTTCCTTTCATTTTTATAATATTCTCCTCCTTTTCTAATGGGTTTCATCCTACTATTATTTTTTTTGTTTTCAAAAATTATCTACCCTGGTCTATATAATATTTTTTTTTTTGAATAAAATGTGTTGTGTTATAGGGTTTACAATTAGTGTCACAACAACACATAAATACCTTTTAAGACCTAGGTCTAGACCTAGGTCCCACAACAACTGGCGTTCTAAGGTCATGATGAACGGTTTTTTTAAACCTTTGCGGGTTGAAGTCACCTGAGACTAAGGATTCCGGCAAACTATTCCATTTGTACGCAGTTCGGACAAAGAAGTCTTTCTGCGATCTGCCGGTATGACAGTGTGGGATCTCGACCGTTTGACTGGTTGCGGTAGCAGATTGTCGAGTGGAACGGGGGTAAGAATAAGTTTGGGGCATGATGCTGCTGATTTCATCTGAGCACTTTTGATGACGATATTTGTAAAGACCAACGAGGTCAGCCACAGTGCGACGATGTTGTAGGGAATCAAGTTTTGATGTCAAAGTTCGATCACCCACAATTCGTATAGCCCGCTTTTGAACAGAGTCCAAGAGGGTCAAGATGGAAACGGAAGCAGCACCCCAAAATTTGACAACAGTACTCCATACAGGGACGGTAAATATATTAAAGATTGTATATATGTATATTAAAGATTGGTAGATTGTATATATTAGTGTGGTGCTTCCCTAGAGGGATGCGGTTGTACCACAAATGATTTATTTTTTGTTGATTCAAAAGTTCTACTTACTGGTTGTGTCGCTGTTTCTCAATGATTCTCCTTCGCTTTGATTTAATTAAAATAATCAGGTTTGCTAACACTTGAATTTTTATTAGTTATGATTTTGTCGGAACAATTCTTATATCGAACTTAAATTTATTTTACACACTTAGTTTATTCGGTTACCGAAACTTTAGTTAAATTTAATGAGTGGCTTTATCACTCTTGCACTTCACACTTTTTACTTGTAATTATTTTGGGGCTCGGTTTCCCCACGGTTTGAAAGTTTTACTCCCGACGGAACGCGTACTACTCAAGAACTAACTCGATTAACCAAAAATCGGTAGTATTTATTTCAACGGTTTTCGATTAGGCAAAAATCAGTTGACCAATCGAAAAGCGTTTTTCCAAAATATCATAAAAAATAAAAATAGAAAATTAACTTTGTAATCGAGTTTTTAGTTTTTACGTTCTTTATTACATTTTTTTTTGTCGTTTTTTAAGTAAAACTTAATTATTCGAGAGTATTATTACTTTCCAGTAATATATGTTTTTTATTGAAAATATTTTAGTTTTAGCTCGTGGAGGGTTTTATGTTTCAATTTCACAATGGAACTATTGTTGTAATTAATTTAGTTAATATTTGGATTTAATAAATGGAAAATTTATTTGGATTGAAAAGAATGTATGGATTGTTTATTGGACTTTGTAATCAGTTGGACTTTGAATTATAGATATTTATTCTACAGCTGCAATGTTAGCAAATTGTTTGGATTGTTTCAATCATTGAAAAATAGACATAAAAAATACTTTGAGTGTTTTTTATGAGAAGATCTTTTTTCTGTTCGAGAAGTTTTTTATTTGGATTGATTTTATGTATATTAATTTGAATTGGGTTTTCGAAATTGTTATTGAATGAAAATTAATTTGGAGATTTTAATTAAAGATTTATTGATTACAGACTGTAAGATTATGTTGCAGCTGCGGGTTATTGTGTCTAGACTGGTTATAATGATCGTTGAATCGATCAATGGGTCAATTGTTTGGGACAATTTTGGATGATTGTTATTGAGTTTGAATATTGTGGGAATGTTTGGGTATTTGTATCAATGGGGTGGATCAGGCTGGTTACTGGTCCATCACATACGTCCCCTCTTTTATCAAAAAAAAATAAAAGGGAGTTCCACTTACTTTATTTTTTTTTCTACTTAAGTGTTCCGATTGTTTACCGTAATTTATTTTTTTTTTATTATTTCTATTTGTATTTAATCGATTACCGTTTGCGTTCATTTTGTGTGCGACATTTTATTAATTTCTCTTTATGTTCGTTTAAAGTGTGTGTGTGTTTTTTTTTTGTTTATTTCTTAGTGCATTTTTCTTTTTCAAATTATTTAAAATTTTTTTTTCTTGTAATAACTTGTATATGATCAAAATAGAAATTAAATTATACTTTTTTCTTTAAAAAGAAAATATTAATTTTCGAGGTCTTGCCTCTTTTTTTTTTGTCTTAAAAATAAAAATTTACTTCTAGTATTATGTAAAAAGAGTAATATTAACTTTAAATGTTTTATTAACTATTTTACCTTTATTAGGTATTTCTTACGTTTTTCTTTTTTTTTGTTTGTGTAGGGGTTGTTCCCTTATTTGAATTAAATTAATTGCTTATTAATTGTAGGTTATAATTATAAATTGTTTTTTTGCAAATACTTAAATTTTATTGTTTTTTTTTTTTTCTTTAAATTTTTATGTTATGATTTTATATTATGTTTGAGGGTTTGCCTCCTAATTTAAGTTAAATTTTTAGTTATTAATTAATTATAAATGGTATATGTTAAGCAAAATTGAATAAGATTAAAATTAAATGTTTTTATATTGTATTTTTCTTATGTTTTTTATCATATGTTATTTTATTTTATATTTATTTGTTTTGAGAGTTTTGGCTCATGATCAACAGATTTTTTTGTTGTTTACGCGCTTTTATATGGAATCGCTCCAAGTTAAATTTATTATTGATTTTCTCTCTTCTTTTTTTATTTTAGCATAGTTTGGTTCGTTTTCTGTGGCTTTCGTTTCTTCTGTTCTTTTCTGTACGTCACGTCCTTTAGTCTGTTCAGGTTTTGTTTTTCTTTTCCTGTACCTAATTATTATCAACGTTACTACTAATACTATAATTGCGGTTATGGTGATTGAGTTTAAAGAATGTGATACGATTAAGTTTGTCTCTGTCTTTGTCTTTTCCAATTCCTTTTCTGTTTTTGTCAGTTCCGATTCGTGTTCGTTTATTGCCTGTAGTATTTGTTGGTATTCTTGTTTTCCCTTTTGGAAAATGCTCAATTCTGGTACCTTCTTTTCGTTCGGTGCGTGTTCCTCCTCTTCTTTTAAAGGCTTTATTTGCATGTTTGGTACTTCTGGTATTCTTAAGATTTGCTCCTTCGATTCCTTGTGTTTTCGTATTTTATTAAAATGCCTTCTGTTGTCGCTTCGCATTCGTTTTTCAGTGTTAATATTATTGAATGATTTACTTTAATTAAATTTTCCTCTTCATTTTTGCATTTAACCAATATGTTATAACTTGATTTGACTACTAACAGCCATGCGTTTGGTGAATTCATTTTTAATATTATGTTATTAGGGAATCCTATTTCTTGGTATTCGCATGATTCAATGTCCTCTTTGAATGGGTTGCTGAATAATTCTGTCATGCAATTTGATTTTGGCTTCGTTATCAAAGGAGAGTTCTGCTTGCATACTTTTGTCACCCTTTTCTCTTGTACCAGGATTTCTGAACATTTCTGTAGGTCCTCCATTTCTGCAATTTGGAACGTGTTGGTCTCTGTGCTTGTTGCTAATATAACGTTTTGCACGTCATATGTGTAGTATGACCCTTTCTCGCTCTTTTGTGGTAAAAGATATGATTTGTTCAGTTTGTATTTGATGTTTATTGGAAGTGGTATTTCTATTTTTAGAATTATCTTTTCTTTCACGATCATTGTGTTTACGTGCATTAATTGCTGAAGGTTTAATGCGTTTCCCATATAAATGTTCTGTCCCTCTTTTGTTAATTCTCCTAGGAGTTTGGCTACCGTTGTTATATTTAAAAACGAAGGGTGTACTCTGTGGTCCGTCAAAAATAGTACCGCTGTTATAAAGGTTTCTTGAATGTGCCTTACTTCCGTTAATGCGTTAATTATATGGTCGTATATGTCCTTAATGTTGTCTCTTAATTCCGTCCGTATTTTTTCTGCTTTTTGAAGTTCAGATTCCGCCTTCAAATTCGCATGTATGTTATTAATTTCTTTCATAGTTGTGGTAACTTCGCTTTCCAATTCGTTACATTTATTTTCTGTCCAGTTCATGGATGTTTTTATTATTAAGGTTTGTTGCTTCATTAGTTTAATGTGTTCTCCGTCGTATTTTTCTAAAGTTTTTATCTGTCTGTATAATCGTTCCGAATCCTCGCTGTCCATTGTCCCGAATAATGTTTTCTGTAATTTTCCTATGCCATTAAAATATCCTGTACTTCTTTTCGTCCTTGTACCTCGAAGATGGTTAATTTCTGTTTGTTGTGTGTCTATCTTTTTTGTCAAAATTTCAATTTCCTGTATCAGATTTCTACAATAATTTGCGCGTATTATTTTGCTATTATCAATGTAACATATTTTATAAATTGTTTGTTTAGCCTGTATTATTAGATTGATTATATATTAAAGATTATATATTAAATATTGTATATATATTAAAGATTATATATTAAAGAGTGGTAAAATAAAATAAATAAATAAATAAACAAATCTCTAGAGAACCTTTAAATAATTGTAACGTGCAAACTTTTGTAAGACTATTTGTCATGTAAGCTCATTATTTTTATAAACTATTTTTTCTGTATTCTTGTTCTGTGCTTTAAATCTTTTGATTATTTTAAAATGTTAAATTAATTTCATTTGTTTTCCTTTTGTTAAAATGAAAAATTAAACATACCTGTAAATTTCGAATTAAGTTTAAAAAAAATATTAAAATTAAATTATATTTATATACAAAAAAACAAAAAAAACATATCATAGTAACAAACAATTTTATTATATTTAAAAAATACACACTATTCCATAAATATTCCATCTATTGAATTATTAGTAATAAGGATAATTATAATTACTTTACGTTAAACAAATGAAAATAACAAACAAACAAAATAAATTAAGAAAATTCAAGCAAGCATTTATTGAAAATTGCAAGTTCCTGAGAAGATTACATTATTATGCGTTCCTGAGAAGGTATCATGCGTTGCGGTGTAGTATTCAAACATCCAGATATTCGTTGACAACATAAAGTTGGAAAAGATCTAACTTGAAAACTAAAATTATATCGACCGGCGTTAAAATGGTACACAGTGTATCAAACTGCAACACGATTACAATTATAAAACTGAAAGAAAATTGGATGTCATCTTGTATTTTTTCCAATATATGAGAAGGAAAAATTGTCGATCAGTCTTTTAGTTTTGGGTCTGCTGAACGAGCAACTTCAATAAAGTTTATTATTTTGGATAAACATGACTAGCAACACCATTGCAAGCCATTGGATTTTGGGAATTGAAGATACAGAAATTGGTCAGGAAAAATTGAAAAAAAGGAAAGCAATCAACAAGGAACGTATTCATTTTATTTATGTATTTATTTTGTTTAATTTAATAATTTATCTAATTTATTTAATTTATTCAATTTTTGTTTGTGTCACTTTGATTACAATTACGGTTATTTCAATAAAAAGTTTGTTTATAAAATTTATAATGTAAAAGAAAAAAATTTAAAGAGTTTGCTTTGTTTATGTTATGTTATGTCCAGTGAAATTTAATTGTTTTGGTGTTTAGGAAAAAAATTGAAAGTGATAAAAGGAATTGTTCAAAGGTAAGAACTTACTTGATGATGGCCCGCCCCACACCTTCAAAAATAATTTATAGCGTCGTGGCAAAGGAGGACGTTATATAATCTTAAAATATTTAGGATACCTATTTTCTTCACTTTTTTCCTATAGAACTCCTGTTCTATTATTTTATTATTTAATACTACATCCTCATACTTACCTTTTTTCCTTCCTGTATCCTTTGTTTAATATTCTTACCTTTTCCACGCCATCTTTCTCTTTCATTCTCCTCTCTCTTTCTCCACCTTTATGATGTTTTCTTCATCGTCTAACTTTGCGATCTCTCAGCAACACTCTCTCAAATGCAAGATAGACATTCTGACCTCTCTAATAATTCCCTGAACTTGTTTCTACTATCAAACCTCTGCGTGATCTTTTATCAATCAAAAAAGACATTTATTCTCTCCGAGCAGAACACAACCATCTCTCCTGACTTTTCAACCTTCAACCTTCATCAACCAAAACCTTGATTCTATGTTTAATGAATTTCATGACCTTAAGCGCCCAAAATACACAATTACTTTGTGAACACAAACGTCGTCGGGCTTTCCCTCCTCTACCGACCTTCCAGCATCTATGCATTCGTTGCTTTTATATCTTCTTCCAAATTTTGATCTTACAACCCTATCTTATTGTTTTTGGTTCACGAAGAATAAATCCATTATTCTATCTCAATTCTCTTCTATTAAAGCCCATGATTCTGTCATTAAGACGTAGTTTAACAAGAACGTAATTTCCATTGCTGAGATTTTCCCTACCCTCAATCTTAATAATCGTATACATTTCAGTGAAAATTTTCCTCCAGTTCTATCTTCTTCGGTTAAATCTGTCCGATCTAAAAAAAACTCCAAAATCATTTCTGGCTTCAATATTCGGTCTTCGAGTATCCTTATCTTTCCACTGGACAGTTGCCTTCTAAATTTTGATTGTCTCACTGGCCTTGCCTGTATAACTGCTATAACTACTATAACTATTTCCAGCTATATAACTTTTCTTCCTCTCAATTTTTACTTTTCTTTCCCCCTCCTCCTGCATGAACTATTAAATTTATAATATATGTTTTCCCTTAATTTGTTTTCCCATTACTTGTCTTCTCTCTAATTTTTCGCCTACTATCCTCCTTCCCTAATTATCTTATCCTCCTGTCTTCTCCCTTATTTCCTCTTCCTTATTTTATCTCTCCTTTCTCCTCCTCCTCCACTTTGCTCCTTTATACGACTCTCTACTTCCCATCTTAATGTCACGTGATGTTTGTTCAAAGTCGATCTCCTAATCGATCAAATCTCATAGTTCTCTTAATATAGGTCACTTTAATGCTCAAAGCCTCAAACCTTGTGCCTCTTCCTCCAAGCTTGAAGAAGCTAAATCGATTCTTTCTGGTTCCTTCCTTGATTTGGTTCATATCTCCGAGACTTGGCTTAAATCATACGTTACTAATGCTGCCATTGAAGCAGTCCATCCATCGTCATGGTCATCCCTTAAAAGAGGTGGTGGGGTTGCTGTGTACGTAAACAAAAAGCTCAAATCTAAAAAAAATACACTTATAACGATTCTGAACAGAAGCCGTTTTTGTTCAGATCAGGGTTTTAAATGTTTTGCTTGTTGATACCAAACTTTGAAAAAGACAACTTTGCTCTAATTGAAGACATTTTTTCTCCGTTTTCTAATCAGTTTCCATGTATTATCAACACCAATATTCTAAATCCCTCTACTCTATTCAAAGCAACTGATATCTGTTATCGTTACAGTTCTCTTACCCATCAAGCCCGTAACTCTTTTTCAGGTTTCTGCATTGACTTCTTTGTGGCCAATGATCTTTCTCTTCTCTTATTTAGTGACCAGTTCTCGGTACCTGGAGTTTTCACCCATGCATTTATATTCACCTCCCTTAACCTTAACAAGGCCTATAATTCAACTCCTGTCCTCTATCACGGCTATAAGAAAATAAACATGGATCTCCTCAACGATGATATCCTCCAGTTTGACTTCTTTCCTTTCTACTCCTCAACGGATTCCAAATCCAAACCCCAGTTTCTACTTTTCATGATAAGCATACTCTTTTTCGCTCTTCACTACCTTCACCTCCTAACTCTATCACCTTAACTGCTGAGATGCTTAAAATCTTTGCTTTCCAAAGTCTTTGAGAAAATCATTAAAAACCAGATCACTGAACATACTTTAACCAACAATCTTCTTTCTGATAATCAATTTGGTTTCCGTAATCTCTTTAGAATTACTCTTCTCTAATCGACATCATCTTCTCCGCAGGAACAGGAATAAGAAATTAATATTCATACTCTTACTACTCGATTTCAGTAAGGCCTTCGATTCTATTGATCACTTCATTCTCATGTGTAAGCTTAACTA
The DNA here is from genome assembly GCA_963693315.1 of Diogma glabrata. Lineage (NCBI taxonomy): Eukaryota > Metazoa > Arthropoda > Insecta > Diptera > Cylindrotomidae > Diogma > Diogma glabrata. Next base: position 204,370,045 of record OY856187.1, read on the forward strand.
TAATTTCCGTTTATCCTCCTGCACGTGCAACCTTATTTTCTAATGCTTATTGGGTCGTTCTCATTGCGTAGTTCCCGGAAATTGCTCGTCTGATACTTTTCCTATCTTTAAAGGTGTTCTTCAAGGTTCCATACTTGGACCTCTCCTATTCTCCATCTATGTTAACGGTCTTACTTCAGTCATCAATCATTCTCTTCTTCACCTCTTTGCCGATGACATCCAAATTATTCACGCTCTTCCCATCCCTGACCTCCACGTTGTTTTAGTAAGATGAACCATAACTTTGCTAAGATTTCTGAGTCGGCCGAATGCAACAAAATCGTTCTGAACCCACTCAAATCCCAAGCTTTGCTCTTCTACTGTCCTCCATATCTTCAAAAATATGGTCTTGGCATCCTTCTTAATGGCATCCCTATCACCTTTGTTCCACAAGTTAAAAGTCTCGGACTTATTTTCGAACAAGATCTTTCCTGGAAGACTCTTACCAACTTTGGTATAGGTCGAACTACTGCAGTTATGAGGGAGCTTTATAATCTCAATCATTACCTCCTCCCATATAAGAAGACTACTCATTCATGCTCTAGTAATGCCTATTTTCAACTATGGTATTGAAGTCTACTCAGGATGTACATTGGAAAACTTGTCTTGTCTCACTAAATCTCTTATCTGGGCTGTTCGCTTTGTATTCAACCTTAACGATCCACTTGAAGATTTTTTGACATATACATACTCATAACACAATAATTCAGGTCCCGTTTTACCTACAGATGCCGATCATCAAGATGTCTCCAGATTAAGAGTTACTACTCATTATCACTGAAAATAATCATTTTTTAAGCCAAAAATATAAAAATTTGCATTTTTGACATACTTAATGATTTTTTTGATACACTTCTAGTACAGTTGTTGAGCCCGTCGTTGTCAAACCTCCTTTCGACTCTTGTCAATAACATAACCCATCTTTAGAAAAAACAATTTTTGAAATCGCTCCAGTAGTTTTCGACGACTTTAAGGTTTTTATTAATTTAATTGGAAACACAATTTGTTAACATTAAAATTTAAATGAAACACTCATTTGTTTTTAAAAATAAATTTATTCTTTTCTGATTGCCAGTTAAATTAAATCTAATTAATATTAATATTTAACAATTCTTTTTTGATAAACGTCAGTCACAATACGATGATTACTTCAGTCTGAAAGACCTTAGTATTACATTATCTTACCCCCACTTTTTGGCATTTCTCACCATTTTAGGACCTACTGATTCTAAGAAAGCAACAAAAAAAATGTCTGTCTGTCTGCCAATTGGGCCTACTGGAGCGATTTCAAGAATTTTTTGTTTCTAAAGATTGGTATACTCAACGGCAAGAGCCAAAAGGACGATGTGTTCGAAAACTGTGCCGGAAGTGTGTGAAAAAATCGACAAGTGTGTCAAAAGAAGAAAATTTGCTAAATTTTTACTTAAAAAAAGTTAATTTTAAGTGATAATAGTCGATAATGGTATGTGAGACCAAAAACTTGATTATTACATTATAAATTCATCAAAAAAATATTGTTAAGTGTGTCAAAAAAAGAATTTTCATTTATTTTTTACCCAATTTTATGGAAAAAAATTAAATTAGTTATTTGTATGATATGAAATGTAATTGAACATGAAATTGGACATGGAATAATTTTCTATCCAACTTCAGTTACTCCCAACTGATAGGATCAGTTAGAAAATTGAGTTTATTGAGAAAGTTTTTGTGTGAATCATCTTGGAAAAAGTTTAAATTTTTGATTTTGCAATAAGTTATATTCCATTTTTATGAAGTTTAAAAAAGTTTAAATTTTTCATTTTATTTTAATTTTTGGAATATTTTTGGAATTTTGAAAAAGCTTGTATCCTGTTTTTTTTATAATTTTTGCAATAGTTTTAGAATTTTAAGAGAAATTTAAATTTTTTGATTTTATTTTGTGTTTGACATACTTATATGGCTGTCTAAAAATATAAGCAATGTCCTCTTAAAAGTTTTTTGTCGAAAACTATATCAAAATCCTTAGCCCAGCCCGAAATCTTGATATCTCAGAGCTGTGATATTTCAGCCCCTTCATAATTTTCTTCTTTCTGTTTTGCTATGTATGCCTATCAACAAGTAAATATTGATTTACACACGCAACTTTACGTTATTTCAGTCAACAAAGTTATTGATGTACGCTAAATGAAGAGGTTTTTGAAAAGATTGCTGAGTGGTATGGTCGTTTTGTCTTCATTTTAATTTAATTTATGATCATTTAAAGTTTGCCGATAACGCATTGATGTTTCGCGATAGTTTTGTAATACATTTCTAAACAGAAATAAAATACTTGTAATTTTTTAAAGAGTTTTATGTTTATGCGTCTCATATGCTCAAAACTAAAAACAATGTCCTCATGAAAGCCTTCTGCTGGAAAACATGAGATTTCAGTCCCTTATTTGGATTTTGAAATTTAAAATAATTTTATTACGTTTCCTTATCATTTAATTTCTATCATACACAGAATTTTGATTTCCCAAACATCACAATCATTTTGAATTTTGAAATTTGTATTTTATAATAAAGAAATTTTTTTCAAATAATAGTAGTTTAATCAATGAGTGAATAATGAAGTAGTTTATTCTCAAGCAAAAGTTTAAAATTTGAGCGAGGCACGAGCGAGAATTTTAATTTGCGAGAGAATAAAATTAATTATTCACGAATCGATTACAATACTTTATTCTCTGACAAAGATTTTATTATAAAAAAGGATTGTGTATTATAAAAAATAAAAACATTTTCTTCAATTAAAACAATAAATCTTTATTGTTTTAATTGATAAATCAAATTTCTTAATAAAAAAACCCTGATGATAAAAAACGCCCTTCTCATACAATCAACCAAGTTCAACTAAACGAAATAAGAGAATTACTCAAAATTTGATTTTTGAAGAAAACTTATCAAAGCAATTGTGATTATAATTTGAAAATAATTTTAATGAAATCAAAACAATTTGACCAATTGGAATCATACCAATTGAATAAAATGTTCATTAGGCAATAGGTTAAGTTCATTAGGCTATAGGTTAGAAAACAATACAATAATACATACTATTATTATCGAAAAAACATACAAATAAAGCTGATATAATTAAATGGAAGAGAATAAAAGTAAATCATTTCTGTAATATTCATTTTATTTTCTTGGTTTGTATGACGAGTATATGCAAAAGCGGAAAATAGAAAGAAAATCGTTTAACTTTTTTTCCCTCACAACAAAAATATGTAACAAATAGAGAAAAGTGTTCGTTCAATGATGTGAAAATAATGTTATTAAGAGATAAAAATGTTAAATTTATATCTTATGAAAATCGAAAAATCATGTTAGATACGAAAGGAAATGAATGTTTGTACTGAGTACGTACTCAGTACGTTCGTACTGAGGTGAGAATAAAAACATTTTGTTTTATAAAAATTGACATGCGAACACAAGTCCGGGAAACATTGTTACATACAAATTTTATCAATCAACCCTTGGATGGCTTTGAGTGTAAAAGCTTTCATCTAATAAATATTTTCATTTTTTGAATCGTAAATAAAGAACATAGCTTCATATGTTCTGTTGATGATAAGGATAATTTATGTACTACCGTACTTAAAGTTGTTCATTATATTATGAATCGGAAAATGTTTATTTTGAATATAAATAATTTCAGTTGTAATTTTAAAACCATATTAGAATTCCATTATATGATGTTATATGGAAAATACATGCGAACAAGAAATTATGAGTTACGATGGTATACGTGTACAGCAATAGTAGAAATTTTGGGCTTGAATTTCAATTTTTATAATGTTTATGACTTCATTTTACTTTTTTTTTGTTTTAGAAGGTTTTCGTAGTGTTGGATTAATGTTGGTTTAGTGATGTAGGTTATACATAAAACAGTTTGATTATTGGCCTGCTGTCTAGTTGGTGTAAGCTTTTTACAGCTATCAGAAAGCTGCTTACAGTTTATATAAATTTCTAACAACACTTTTCTTAATAGCTTAACGTAGTAAATCATAATCAATTTCAGCCCCTGGGCCCTCGCCGATTTCATTCGGTGATTACCACATATGTTATACTTCGTGAGGCTCCTGTCCTTGACGAGTCTGAAAACTTTTGTTATGCCATTTTTCTCGATTCGGCCGCTTTTTCGTTCGGTAAGCTGCGAAAAAATGCCGACCGCCCGGAATCTTGTAAAGTTGCTGTAGGAGGTGGAATTTTTTTTCAGAAATTTTTCTGATATTGTCGAATCTGACAACACAAACAAGGCAAAATGTCAATTGTCGGACTCGTGTTTCGTGTCGTGATTGAACCAACACTCATTGGAGAGACCGTAGTTCAATCCACACACGAAACGCACAAACGAATTTGTCTAAAAAAGTTTTTCTATAGTGTAACGTAGACTGGAGTATGACAATGTAGTGCCGTAAAGTTCCCTTTTCATATAGTATCTGTTTTCTCATAATTCACAATTTTGCTTACCACACGTAGTTCATAATAGTTTCTCATTCGTCCACAATCTATAGTCATGTTTTCATATAGTTTCCGTTACATAAATTTGTTCTTAGCATAAAAAAATTAACAATAATATTGCCTTTACAATATCCTATTATTGGGTCACACTGCATTTTCACCAGCGTTATTTCACCGTACTACCAAAATTTGAACTCTCCGGACCTTACCCGTAGTTGCTCTAAAATGTTTTCAAACCTCAAACAGCTGTGCATAATTGTCCAATCGTCGCAATAGCTAAAAATTATTATCCTACAATCAGTTTTGTATTCGATTTCTTATATGGGTATTTTTATCAATTTATCTTTCCGTTATAGATCTAAATTTTACTGTAATACTGTTGTAAGCTATTATTTCATAACACATAAACATCATAGGATCGGTTGAACTTACGTTTAATCCATTTTAATATTTCTTACAAATGCGTTGGAAATAACTTATTTCGTGAAATTATCTTACAATTTTATGTATTGCACAATAACAAACAGTTTTTTTTTTAAACGGAAAATGTACTAACATTCTATAAATTTCCTTTCAAAAGAAAAACTTTCTCGAATTTTCGATATTAAAATTCCTATAAAAGAGATTGATATATGATTTTTTATCTCTTATGTCTTGTTGCATTTTGTATAATCTTTCGTGAAAAAAAAAAGGAAATAAATAATAAAGACTTTCAATATAGCGTGTGACGCTCTCCCGTGCTCTAAGAGTTGATTCTCGGTTTACCAGCAATGGCAGTGGTGTACAAGCTGTATCATATTGATCAGATGTCAGCCATACAACTTATGTTTGATTTCTACCTGTTGCGGTACTTGCTGTGGGACTTTGAGCTTGATTGTCTTGCTTCGCAGTCTGAGTGTGTGGGTGAATGTTAGCATGTATGAAGCGTGAGTGAGTGGGCGTATGGGAATGATTGTGGGGGTTGGACGCGCTGATAGTGGTTCTTTCGCAAAAGGGGTCGCAAGAGTCTCCTTTTTTTCACTTGTATTTTTTTCCATTTCTGTATATTTTCGTAAATTGCGTACATTTCTGCATTTGTGTTGAAGCAGCAGGTATTAATCTATCAAATCCACGATGGCTGAGCTTTAGTCGTTACGGCGTTAAATTACTCTAGGTACGCATCCTGCTATGCCATTCTCATTGGTTCGCCAAAGAGAAAGCTCTTCATTACAAATTGGCGCCCAACGTGGGGCTCCTCTAAGGGTTTCTACAGCAATGAAGGACTCTGGAGGAGTCCCTCCATAAATTCAATAAACTTTGAAAAAATTTTTTTTGAAAATTTTTCTTCATAATTAATTTTCATCTTCCACCATTCAATAGTTAGAGGCTCTGGCGACGGGAAGCAACTTCCTGCTTCATACGCGCAGGAGCGAAGGAAGTCTGAGATTCCTCAGACTTTCTTCGATGGGGTTTTGCGTCCTCACGCCTCCAGCTACAACTCTCCTTTTGTTTTTTTTGTTAGCGCAAGGGTGGGAATAGTTCTTAGGAATTATTCCCAATGGGCATTACAACCCCACGGACCCTAGTAACGGGTTGGGTTTCTGGAGATGTCGTGAAAGCCGAGGGTGGCTCAGGTGCCAGACCTAGACCGACGTGGATTGGTGTATACGCCAATCCTCGTCCGAGTCTGGTCACCTGGTCAGGCTTCGGGTTCGCGATGTCTTCTGAATCCAGCTCGCGCTAATATTGCCTAACGTTAGAATCCCTTCCCGGCAATATTGGCTTCCTATGGCCTGAGTTGTTCAGTTCCCCATGGATGATACTGGGGGGGGCATTTTCCAAAGATGTCCTCTCAGCCTTCATGCCGTGGTTGACTGGATCAACTCAGGTCATAGCCCGTATGTTTTGGTGGCGTGGATCGCAGTTAGCGAGTGTTGATTGATTGAATGATGGTTCAGAGGATTTATCTTCTGACCATCCCATCAGCACTCGTCCACTGGGTGAGACACCATCAGCACATACCCCACCTTATTCCTTTCCCACCTTACCTTTTCCTATCCTTATACATCCTATCTTGCTCCCTTTTCCTTTTCAACTCCCTTCCTTTAACGTAGTTTTGATTTAAATTTTCTTTGGTCCCAAAACAAAAAACAAACAAACACAAAATGTAATGAAAGAACGGCGATCGGCACTTCCAACCCCAAGAGTGATGAACACCCCATGGTTGGTCTGTCCGTCCGGCCTCTGTCCGCTAATAATAATAATAATTAATAATTACATAATAAATAAATATTGAATAAATAAATATTCATTAAATATATTAAATAAATAAATATTTAATAAATAAATAAACCAACTAAAACTGCTGATATAAATTGGTATTAATGTTTTGTTTTCTCTCGTTAATGTTTAGCATCCACCACGGAATTTAATATCAACAATTCCTAAAATAAAAATTTTTTGAAGTCCAAGAATCAATTTTATTATAATCAAATCATTATACAGATTAAAAAAATCAGAAAAAATTAAACCATCATTCAACACCACGAATATAACATAAGGAAGAAAAATCTAATATTAGGATACAGGAAGGAACGGGTCTAAGCGCTGAAGTTCAGAATATGCAGTTTTAGATTATAAGTATATTTAGCTTTTTGTATTAGGTTATATAAAATTCTATGTTTTAGGTTAACATTGCATATTCTGAACTCGAACCGTAAGTGTTTAAATTGAATACATTATAATTGTTTTTCCGCATTACGGATAGACCTATTTACCTTCTCTTAGTAATAATAAACTAAAATAATTACCTCTTTAAGACTAGGTTAGTCTGTAAGACTGTAAAGTAAAATTTTTGGTTTAATACCTTTCTCCAATTTTTTTTTATAACGTCATAGTTTAGCATAATTATTTTATCTAAAGGCTTCATCTCGTCAATTTTTGTTGTTTGTTGAAAATCAACCATTATTTCGAATTCCATCGTCTGCAATATTGTAGTATACCAATTTTCTCGCGTCTCACCACCTTTCAGTTTATTCATTAATTTAATAATTGAATCAGAAAGATTTATTTTTGCCACCGCTTTTCCATAGTAAAGATTACCGATTTTCTCTTAACTTCCTCAATTTTTTTTTGTATTTAGTGACCTTTGCGTCCCGGGAACCCAGTCTCGCCCGTAATTGATTCTGAACGATTTTTTTTTACCACCGTCGACAATAGCATTAGTGTACTTATTTTCTTTCGTATCTCAACCTTTTCGATTGTTTGGTCAGGTAGCGGTCTGATCACGAATAATAATTTTTGATGTACATTTCACCGTCATCAATAGTCAGCTTACCGAGTTTTTCTATAACTTAATCAGAAGTAATAATTTTTTTTGTAGTCCACATTCAGCAATAGTCAACTTAATGATTTTCTCTATAATCTAATCAAGATTCATAATTTTTGTTTGTACATTCTACCGTCAGCAATAGTTAGTATAACGGTTTTCTCCTTACCCTCCACCTTATTGCTTCCGATTGGTCAAATATTGCGCAGCTGTTTGTGGTTTGAATGATGTTATTGTCAGCCACGGATAAGATTAACGTATCGGTATAGCTGGTACATCGGGTCGAATACTTCAACCTATTGAAAATAACATTGTGAATACTGATGAAATAAACACTTTTTTTGTATTCGATGAAGTTAATTAGCTTCCTTAAACCTCATATCTAGTATCGAACAAACGTATTAATCGGTAGTTACGTAGTGGTGAACAATTACTGGTGGCCAGCGTAACTTTACATTGAAAATTTCGAACCATTTTACAGAATTATATGCCGAATCCAATCGCCGTCGCACCATAACGTGAGATTCCAATCTTATAGAGAATCAAACAATCTGATTGCGAGATTCATTAGCTGAAAAATAATCTTATTGTGAATTACTGATTACCGATGAGTGGTACTCCTGAGCCTGACCGTTTGAAATTATTATTGAAAATTTTGTTTGGGAATCCAAGTTTCGAATTTTAAATAACAACCGCTCTAGTTACTTGCGGAATTGAGACAGAACATATACATCTAATATCTAAATCTGGATGCTCCCAGGGACATCACTGATTTATTTACATCGTAACGGTTGAACGAGGCGTTGCGGAGGTTTTGGACTCAATATTATTTGGATAGGTTAAAATTTCGAAAACGGACAGGCTCGATGGCATGAAAAGAAACGTCAATTTTAAAAATTGCAAAATTCAAAAGATTAAGTTGTTGATTGTGTTATGATGTGGAAAAGATAACATGGGTTGAAATAATTTTTTTTTGTTGAGATTAGAAATGAATCGAATGATTTGTCGGATTCACCCAAATTCTAAAATAACTGTCAACCATAAATCTTGTCAGTCACAGGTATCTTGAATCACCTAAGATTTGACCTAGGTAAATGATTGATGGTCCAATTGTAGATAATAGGCTCCGACTTTGTCTACCCTTGTATTCGCAGATAACCTAATTTCAGGCCAGGTAAAATACTGGCTTGGTTTAGATATTGAGATTCTTCCAAGGGGTGTGGTATGGAGATTGGGGTTACCCGAGGAATACGCTGACGAGTGTATTGCGAGGGCCCACAATCCACCAGCTTCATCTCATGGGGGTTTAGCAAAAACAAAATATTGTATTCTGTCGTAATATTATTTTGAGAGTTGCAGATAAACGGCCATTAAATTATCTGCATCGCTCTCACAAAGTTTGCGAAGCCAACGTTTGAAGGTAAGTAGGTACCGCGGCCTATGAACTGGAAGACCTGGTTTCCAAACGTAGAGGTGTTTAGCATTCTAAGGACATTCGAGCCTACAATCTAAAAAAGGTTTTCTGTGTCGGTATGATATCATATTTCGTTCAAAATTATGTTTCACATCCATTGCTGGTCAGTGATGTCAATGACATTAAAGTATGAGGGTGGTTTCGTTTCGAAATAACCATTTAGCGAGTGTATCCCAACTTTGGAGTTCATGTTTCGTTTAGGGTCGGTTTCAGAATTTTTTTCCTGATTGATGGCAATTGTAAGTTCAGAGGGTGAATGTATCAATTTTGCTTCAATTGGTTGCTTGGAAACTATTTCAGCTAGCTTCAAAATCACCAAGTCGATTACGTACAACAGTGTAGCCCGGCTAGCGTTGTCGATAGAGCATGAGACTCGTGAGCTTAGGTGTCGGGTTCGAGCCTGAATTACGTAAGAACGGAATCGTTGGTGGTATCCTATGAAAGGAGTCTGTCAGGTGATACTTCGCCTTTCGGGTTTGTATCAACTTTGTTTTTGTTGGTGACTTTCGAGTCCCGGGAACCCCCAGATCTGCCCGGAATTGGGTCTGGAAAGTTGTATTTATCCATCGCTTACAATAAATTAGTATACTATTTTTCTCTCTACCTCTCAAGAATTTTTTATATATTTGTAGATAACTGATATATTTTTGATCTAATTCGTTTTCAATTCATTTCTATATGTATGGTCGACATTTCCTTATAAGTGTTTTGTTACACTTGGATTGAACGGCTACATGTGCGATTATAATATTTCAATTCAATCCTGTTCATGTTTACCCATTGTTGAATTAGTTCTGTGTTATAGTAAATTTTTTTTTTGATTCTCGTTTGGTTGGGGTTATCGAGTGGAGATCGATGGTAGATTATGGGACCAGCCTACGTCTTTTCAAGTTCTTTTTGGAGCGTACGTTACCAAAAATTACTTGACCGGCAATGTAGACTGGAGTATGACAATGTAGTGCCGTAAAGTTCCCTCTTCATATAGTATCTGTTTTCTCATAATTCACAATTTTGCTTACCACACGTAGTTCATAATAGTTTCTCATTCGTCCACAATCTATAGTCATGTTTTCATATAGTTTCCGTTACATAAATTTGTTCTTAGCATAAAAAAATTAACAATAATATTGCCTTTACAATATCCTATTATTGGGTCACACTGCATTTTCACCAGCGTTATTTCACCGTACTACCAAAATTTGAACTCTCCGGACCTTACCCGTAGTTGCTCTAAAATGTTTTCAAACCTCAAACAGCTGTGCATAATTGTCCAATCGTCGCAATAGCTAAAAATTATTATCCTACAATCAGTTTTGTATTCGATTTCTTATATGGGTATTTTTATCAATTTATCTTTCCGTTATAGATCTAAATTTTACTGTAATACTGTTGTAAGCTATTATTTCATAACACATAAACATCATAGGATCGGTTGAACTTACGATTAATCCATTTTAATATTTCTTACAAATGCGTTGGAAATAACTTATTTCGTGAAATTATCTTACAATTTTATGTATTGCACAATAACAAACAGTTTTTTTTTAAACGGAAAATGTACTAACATTCTATAAATTTCCTTTCAAAAGAAAAACTTTCTCGAATTTTCGATATTAAAATTCCTATAAAAGAGATTGATATATGATTTTTTATCTCTTATGTCTTGTTGCATTTTGTATAATCTTTCGTGAAAAAAAAAAAAGGAAATAAATAATAAAGACTTTCAATATAGCGTGTGACGCTCTCCCGTGCTCTAAGAGTTGATTCTCGGTTTACCAGCAATGGCAGTGGTGTACAAGCTGTATCATATTGATCACATGTCAGCCATACAACTTATGTTTGATTTCTACCTGTTGCGGTACTTGCTGTGGGACTTTGAGCTTGATTGTCTTGCTTCGCAGTCTGAGTGTGTGGGTGAATGTTAGCATGTATGAAGCGTGAGTGAGTGGGCGTATGGGAATGATTGTGGGGGTTGGACGCGCTGATAGTGGTTCTTTCGCAAAAGGGGTCGCAAGAGTCTCCTTTTTTTCACTTGTATTTTTTTCCATTTCTGTATGTTTTCGTAAATTGCGTACATTTCTGCATTTGTGTTGAAGCAGCAGGTATTAATCTATCAAATCCACGATGGCTGAGCTTTAGTCGTTACGGCGTTAAATTACTCTAGGTACGCATCCTGCTATGCCATTCTCATTGGTTCGCCAATGAGAAAGCTCTTCATTACAATAGAGAAAATGAAAAATGATTTCGAAATGCAAAATTCAAATAAATTTAAACTTTAATCACTCACAAAACTCTTCCGAATTGATATTCCCCTAATGTTGTGTATATATGGAACCATACATGGCAATAAATAAACCGTGTGTATTGGTTTCACATCGATTGGTCACAATCAATAATGACTCTATACTACCCAGCAAACACAAGTTAGCAAAATTCATTAGCACAATGGTATCATAACAGTAGCATATCGGTAACTTTTAGTAGCATCATAGTACTAAATTGTTAATTTTCTCGTATCAGTAGTACTAGTGGTAGCATAGCGTTGCACGGTCGCGAGAAAAAAAGTTGGTGTCAAATAAGCTGTAGCACAAGAGTAGCATAATGGTAAAATAAATATTGGTTGTATAAGACAAAAGCACAGTAGTCGCACATCGGTAGAACAACAACGTTCGCACAACAGCGTAGCATATCATTCGCATATCAGTAGGTATTGCCTACTTCTCGAAATCGAAATGGTACTAATTTAAACTAAACGGTTGAAAGACAACAGCAATAATTTTAAAAAACTTCTTTATCAAATTGGGGGATCAGTTTTCGATTTATGTTATTTCTCACGGCTATTGACATACGACCACTAGTCAAGGTGATATCTTAAGGGTGCTGGCAAATTAGATGTTTTCCGTCAACGGTTATGGAGAATTCCTTGATAATTGCGCGTTCTAGACTGTTCGAATAAACGATCTTTTATACAATTCTCTGTCTGGGATTTAATCACTGATGCAATAGTGCGTTACATGATCAGGAACATGCCATTACCTGGATTATTGGCAATCAAGTTTGGGTTTTGTTTCTGCAAATTTTTAAAACAAATTTGCTTTCTACCTCTTATTTTATTTTTATTTTCGCTATCCTATCATGAAATATTGGCCTACGTAAAATTTTATTTGTTTTTTGTTTACCTATCAATTCTTTTATCTTTATATATATAAAAATCACGTGTCACGATGTTTGTCCGCGATGAACTCCGCAACAACGTAACCAATCTCAATGAAATTTTTTTCAATGTGTGTATGATGGTCCAGCTTGAGAGATAGGATAGTTATTATCTTGATTAAACTCCTAAATATTTTTTAATTGTGAATTAAATGTTAAATATGGATAGTTCATATGTCAGCTTTCAGATGGCAGCGTAAATCAATTTATTCAATTGATAGTAAACTTCAACTTCATATAAGACCGTTATTAGACTATCAAATATGTTTTAGTACAGAAGGTTTTGTTTTATTTGATAATAAACGAAAAACATATTATGCTAATTCAAATACGTTACCAAAGATTATTAATAATTTTGTGGAGGTTATATATTAATTATAGAAGTGTTAGAAAGTATCGAAACCTGTAAAAAAATTATTGTACTGGTTTTTATAAAGTTTGCATGAAATTAAAAATAAGAGTACAAATTAAAGAAAACAATAATTTAAATTTATTTATTTATTTTTTTAAATTATTCATTGATCTTCAATATCAATTTACAAAAATCAATATCATATTGAAAAATGCTCTTATTTGTATTGCTAATTGAAATAGAACGATGAGGTAAAAAAAAATGTCATCATAACTGGATGAAAAACTACAGTGCTACCGCTAACGGATCAGTCCTTAAATTTTTAAAATGGTTTAAGCAATTTTAACGTTAATGAATAACACAAGAACATAAGGGCCATAGCTTATAATAAACAATTTAAACATATTAAAATAAATTGTATTTCAAAATTAGTAATGTTGTTTTTAATGTTAAAGTTTTGCAAATACACTACGATTTGCTTTTTCCAATGGTCGTGTATTATTTTTTCATTGGTGATTGGTGATAATTATTTTAATTGGTTTTTTTAAATATAGGTTTATGCGCATAGTTTGCTTTGATCAATGTTTTTTTCATTGAACATAATTTTATGAAATTGAAAAATGAATGAATAATCTGACAAACAATCACATTTATATGACGAAATTATACATATTGGAATTTGACACATGATGTTATAATTTTTAAATTTCTGAAACACCTAATTCAGTCCACTCTTAAAAAATAAAATTTCTTTATTATTATTTCTAATTATTTTTTATTTTATATGATTGAATACATTTCGGGTTATTTGCAATCCATCATCAACAAACGTTTAAAAGAGGTTAGTAAATAAACTAAATAAATTTGAATTTATGTTGCCTTTGTCGATATTAATTGCGTTTATGTCCTTATGGATGTAGAGGGATTCGAAAGCATCCAATTTATTGCTGTCGTGCACCTCTTTCTTTAACCTCATATTATCTATTGAAAAATTTAAATAATTATGAATTATAAAATTTAAATAATGACAGTGGAAAAATTCAACTTAAGTAAAAATAAATAAGTGATGAAGAAGTTTCAAGTTGCGTAATCGATAACGTGTCTGCCCAAGGATTCGAGCCGGGCACTGACGAGGGTAGGTTCGGATCCCAACCGAAACACGAAAAATGTGAATTGGAGTTTTTTTCTGAGAAACTTCAAAAAACCATACCTTTGAATTGAAAAAATTCCAATTACTTCTTTACTTACTTGAGTTTAATTGATCTCAAAAATTCAAAATTAATTTAAATAATTATTCAATTTTCCAAAACATGTTTTGCTATTGGGCTTTATTTGGTTGGTTTGTTTTAATGTATCCAGAATGTTCCTTAAAGCGTTTCTTCAAACAACTACGCGTCTGCCCATATAATATTTTCATAGTAATCACCACAAGATAGTTCATAAACACCGACTTTATCGAGTGTTTTATCTTTAGTTGATCTTTACTTATGTTTCAACGTCATGATGTTACAAATCTACTCATCTACACCAAATATGTTGTTGGTTTGCAATTGTATGTAAACCATGTTGTAATGGATAGTCTGGACTAATGTCTGAACATAGTGTATTATAGTCGCAGCTTCCTTAGTTGTTGTTCCTTATATTAATCTGTACCGCTTGTAATAGTTTCTCATCCATTCATCATCAATAGTCATATTTCGTATAGTTCCCTTAACCCATAGTTTCCTTATTTTTCTCAAAACCTAACTAAATCTTCAATAGCCGGACAAACGTATGGGAGAAAGAAAATTGCACTAATTACCCTGATTTATTTATTCATTAATATAACATAATATTGGTTAATTTAAATTAATTAATAATTTTCTTTAATTATCATCCGTATAACCACTAAAATTTAATCAGAATTTAACCTTACAACACCCTAAAATTGACGCACGCTATACTTTCATTCGATTGTTCTCGCCATACTACTTGAGTTTGAATTTTTTAAACCCCAACCGTAATGAAACAACGAAATTTTTCAAACCTAATAACAGCTGTACGTATATTTTTTCCAATCATCAACATACAAAGAATTACTATTTTGCTTTGTTAAACATTCGATTTATCTTTGTATGTATGTAATATTGGGCTTCAAACAATTGTCTTTCCGTTATGGATCTGAATTCCACTATAATAGTGTTGTAAGTTGTTGTTTTGTGACACATCAACATTCTATAATCGATTAAACTTACGTTTAATTCATTTTAATCCTTCATTGCTGTAAAATTATATCAAAAACAGTTGGTTGTTGTCATTAATCCCTATTCACCTTAGTCTCGTATATAATTCATTCAAATGTTCCGATAATAATTCTTGTGGTTTATAAAGTTTTTTCTTTCCAAATTCCGATTACCAACTAGCATTCGTATTTCTTGCTGGGGTTAATAAAGTTAACGAAACTTCGAAAATCGAACTTCTACTACATTTTTTTTTGATATTAATTTTGGTATAAAAATGAATTTTGAGTCTAGGCTCGCCCTTGTTTCAATCATTTTTTGATAGATTGTTGTTGTGTATTGGCTGACGTTTTTGACAGTCACATCGTGATTTTGGTTGGAATGATTTCTTTTTGCAACTGATGCGGTGGATTTTTCCGGTTCCTGATCTGAAGAAGACATTTTTATGGCGGGAGGAAGAACAATGGATTGACTGAGTTGGATGTATATCCTCAACTCAATACTGGTATGCTTTTAGATAAAATATTACTGAGTGGAACATTTTTGTTGTTGTCAAATGTCCGTGAATAACGTATTTAGAATGTCTAACGAGTAATATGAAGAGGTTAGATACGTCACCCGCCTAGTAGTGTCGATTGTTGTGCTAAACAATCTAATTGCCTGGAAGATACAAATTGATTATAGATAACTGGAGAGAGGTAACGCTTAATTTATTTTTGGTTTTTGTGACGTGGATTTCTATAGCAAATTTTCTTTGTGTGGATGGAGATAATCTGCTTCACGGCAAAACCGAGTTAAAGTTAGTGATACAAATGACGTAGACGTGAGTCCAAGGCGATCTATCGATCCGAGTGAGATTCAATCTTTTAAGAAGTACGTGGTGGTACTCCAAATAAAACTCGATTTAGTAGCCGTTATTTGCTAAGTAAATAATTGAATTTTGGATCAGATGTTCAGATCATATGTTTAAGCTAATCTTTACTCGGAAGAATTAATTTAATCTTTAATCCGTAAATGTGTTACCGATAGGTAATACACTCAACCAAAACAAAGGAACATAACCAACAAAATTAACCTAATCCTTGGATATCGACTCCATTCAATTCACGGTACCACATGTATGTTTAAAAGAACAGGGTGATACCGAAAACTCTCCATCAATTATTAAACCAAAGGAAGTTATTTCAAATCAGATGTTGATTAGTTATTTTTTTTTATTGCTCTGTAATTAAACGCCGTGTTGTTAATTAATTAGTGTGTTCGCAGTCTAAGTGCATGACTTTTTTTATCTTAGTGTTAAAATATAAATAATATTCAAACTAGTTAAGCATATCTTATTAAAAATAATCGATTTAGATCGTAGTATGATTGACATTTCATATTTTATTTTCGTGTAATTAAAAAAACCTGAATGTAGTTTTGTAAATTAAATTATTCGTATGTAACGTAGTTAGTAATTTATTTGAACCGTAGTGCTATGATAAAATAAAAGAAAATTTTAATACTTTAGTTAAAGTAAACAATTTAAGTTGTAATATAATTAACTGTTTAATTTGCCTGTGTAATTAAAATCTGCAGGTAGTGTCGTGAATCAATGTAAACCTATGCTAAGTAGTTGAACTAAATCTGAGTATATGTCAAAACAATAGCAGAACTAGAACAATTTTGATTAAACGTAAACTATTTAAGTATTAGTTACTCAACTATTGATTTGTTTAAGGATATTTCCGTCTGTAGTTTAACCTGTTCAATTAACCTTAAATAAAAGAAACCATTAAAGAATTAAATAAAATCAAGTGAATAAAAGATAATAAGATTTATTAAAATTATACCAAAACTGTGGGGCGGTTTAGAGAATACAACCGTCCAGCTTGAGTTCGCAAAATCGTTTCAACGTTCAATTTATTCGACAAAGTTTGCTGGTACCACTGTTTAATTGGACATATTTCTACTGAATGCGCCTATCAAATTTTTGCGGGTGCTAACATATATCCTATATGTTTACAATCTACATTTGCATCAAAGTTCACTATTGTTGTCGTGTACTGTCATCGTTGAGATACCTCATTTTCGTCAAGTTTTGGCTGTTACCACATATTGCACCTCAGCATCGATATAAAAAGTTATACTGTATTCCGGTGCATTAATATCTATCTCAATACAACATGATATCCTATTTTTGGCTGATATCAAATCAACATTAATATCTATTTCAATACAATCGTGATATCCTATTTTTGGCTGATATCAAATCAACATTAATACCTATTTCAATACAACAGTGATATCCTATTGTTGGCGGATATCAAATCAACATTAATACCTATTTCAATACAGCAGTGATATCCTATTTTTGGGCTGATATTAAATCAACACTTAATGCCGATTTCAATACAACAGTGATATTCTATTTTTGGCTGATATCAAATCAACATTAATATCTATTTCGATACAGCAGTGATATCCTATTTTTGGGTTGATATTAAATCAACATTAATACCTATTTCAATACATTAGTGATATCCTATCTTTGGCTGATATCAAATCAACATTAATACCTATTTCAATACAGCAGTGATATCCTATTTTTGGGCTGATATCAAATCAACATTAATATCTATTTCGATACAGCAGTGATATCCTATTTTTGGGTTGATATTAAATCAACATTAATACCTATTTCAATACAATAGTGATATCCTATCTTTGGCTGATATCAAATCAACATTAATACCTATTTCAATACAACAGTGATATCCTATTGTTGGCTGATATCAAATCAACATTAATACCTATTTCAATACAGCAGTGATATCCTATTTTTGGGCTGATATTAAATCAACACTTAATGCCGATTTCAATACAACAGTGATATTCTATTTTCGGGCTGATATCAAATCAACATTAATACCGATTTCAATACAACTGTGATATTCTATTTTTGGCTGATATCAAATCAACATTAATACCTATTTCAATACAACAGTGATATCCTATTTTTGGCTGATATCAAATCAACAATTAATACCTATTTCAATACAACAGTGATATCCTATTTTCGGGCTGATATCAAATCAACATTAATACCTATTTCAATACAACAGTGATATTCTATTTTTTACTGATATCAAATCAACCTTGATAACCTAACTCAACTCAACAGTGATAACAAGTTTCTTGATACTTTACCTGTGGGAGGATGGATCACTGATGGAGGGCTGAGGCCGAAGGGCTTTGAGGGCTGAAGATTTAATCATGGGGTGAGTAAATTTAATTTATTACTTTTATCCTAATGATAAAGGGGTGTGAATGGGTGTGAAAAGGCGTGTCAGAGATTGAATGGGGGCGTGTTAGTCGTCGAATGTGTGGGTGAATGTGTGACGCGTGAGTGTGTGGGCGTCTGCGAGTGATTGTGGGGGTTGGACGTGCAGATCGTGGGTCTTTCGCCAATGGGGTCGCCAGAGTCTCCATTTTCCACTTGTATTTCTTTCCATTTCTGAAAATTTTCGTAAATAGCGTACACTTCTGTATTTGTGCTGAAGTAGCAGGGTTTCTTTATCGTTCCCATGGACTGCAGCTAGCTTGGGGCAAGAAAATCAATCTCGCTAGGTACGCTTCCTGCTATGTCATTCTCTTTGGTTCGCCATGGAGAAAGCTCTTCATTACAAATTGGCGCCCAACGTGGGGCTTCTCTAAGGGTTCTACAGCGATGTAGGACTCTGGAGGAGTCCCTCCATATTTTCAAAAAACTTTGAAAAATTTTTTTAAAAATTTTTTTCTTCAAATTTAATTTTAATTTCCACATGCAATAGCTAAAAGACTCTGGCGGCGTAGAAGCAGTTCCCTGCTTCAAACGCGCAGGAGCAAAGGAAGTCTGAGATCCCTCAGACTTTTCTTTGATGGGGAGATGCGTCCCTACGCCTCCAGCAATGTTTCTCCTTTTGTTTTTTTTGATAACGCAAGGGTGGGAATATTTCTTAGGAAGTATTCCCAATGGGCATTACAACCCCACGGACCCTAGTTACGGGCTGGGTTTCTGGCGATGTCACGAGGGCCGAAGGTGACTCAGGTGCCAGACCTAGACTGACGTGTGTTGGTGTATACGCCAATTCTCGTCCGAGTCTGGTCACCTGGTCAGGCTTCGGGTTCGTGGTGTCCTCAGAGTCCAGTCCGAACTGATATTGTCTAATCGTTAGAGTCCCCTCCCGACAATATTGGTTTCCTATGGCCTGAGTGTTTCGGTTCCCCATGGATGATACTGGGGGTCATTTTCCAAAGTAGCCCGATCAGCTACTGAGGGAAGATGTCCGCTCAGCTTTCATGCCGTGGTTGACTGGATCCACTCAGGTCATAGCACCTCGCCCGTATGTGTTGGTGGTGTGGATCGCAGCTGGCGAGTGTTGGTGATCGAATGGTGGACCAGAGGATTTATCTTCTGGCCATCCCATCAGCACTTGTCAGCTGGGTGAAATCCCATCAGTACATACCCCATCTTATTCCTTTCCCACCCTACCTTATCCTATCCGTATCCATCCCATCTTGTTCCATTTCCTTTTCCATTCCCATCCTGTAACGTAGTTTATTTTTTCATTTTTTTTTTTATCCTAAAATTTTTTTTAACATCAACAAAAAGTAATGAAAGACCGGCGATCACCATTTCCAACCCAGTGTGGTGAACTCCCCCCATGATTGGTCCGTCCATCCTCCTCATAATAAGAGAAAAAAATATTCATAAATAAATTGTTAAATAACTAATTAAATATAGTATCATTAATAAATAAACAAATAAATATTAAATATATAACTAATTAATAACTGAATGAATGATAAATAAATAAAAAAAAAGTATTGTTATAAATTCATAAATAAATACTATTATTAATTAAATAAGCTGAGAAATTCCGTTACTAATCTGTTTCTTTCCATAAATTTTAGTTCTGACAACTCAGCAATACATTAAAATTCCCTAAGGAAAATAAAGAATTCAAAATAATTAAATAATTCAAAACACGGAAATTAAATAATTCAAACCACGGAAATTAAATAATTCAAAATAAGGAGATTAAATAAGTACGATACAAGATAAGGACGATACATAATTCAAGACAAGGAAGATAAATAATAACATTAAGGAAACATTGAGGAAAGGATCAACTATATCCAACAGAAGTTCTAGAGTTCCGGATGTGCTATGATAGATTTCGACAAATTTAGCTTATTATATTAGGATTAGATGATAACTTTATGTTTTAGGATAACCGTAGCACATTCCGGTGACTGAGAAAAAAAAAAAAACAAAAACCGTGAGTTGTTTTCTTTTACCAAATAATTTTTCTTGATTCGTAGAAACTCATTTCTTGATCCTTCCTTCAATTAACAGAAAAATATAATTAGTTGTAATTAGCTAGGATAATAAATTGCATGTTAATTTTAGGATATCAATCGTTTGCATGATAGGTTGATTCGTTTATAGTTTAACGTTCTTGTCTAACCGGTAGGCTTGCCGCACTTCTATATTTTTTTTTGGTATTACTCGTCCTCGAGTATCGGGAACCGTCAGACCTGCCCGAAATTGGGTCTGGAATTTCATTTTTCTTAACTCCATTTTTTTTTGCAATAGCGTAGTATACCTGCTTCATCTCCCATCTCATTTGTTTTGTCTTGCTAGTTCAGGTGGAAAGGAAGAGGAAGGATTCTGTATTGCCGCTGATACCACCTTGCCATTCACTATCATCTTCGGCTCCATTTATAGATGATTCAGCTTTATCTGTACTACTGGTAAAATTTGTATTGTGCATAGGCACTTCCTGTGAGCTGAAATCATCATCCCATTCATCAGCCATCCAGTGAATTGGTTGTTTAGATAGCTGCGTTATTAGTGGTTTGGACAAGTGTCCTGGCCCTTTTGGCCACTTGTCGAGGTCTCTTTGGGGGTAATTTGTAATTAAATACCATCGTCAACAATAGTAAGTCTAACGATTTTTTTTCTGTTTTTTTTTGGTACATCCTACCACCAGCAATAGTCAGTGTGTCGATTTTCTCTACACCCTCCACCTTCTCGTTTTGATTGGTCAAGTATTGTGCAACTGTTTGTGCGCTTGAATATTCATAATGTCCGCCGCTGATAAGATTGACGTCCTGGACCGGTCCAGCTCTTGTGCTGTCTGTCAACAAGAAATAGTGCCGGCCGACGTAAAACTCCTCACTCGTTGTAACCACCTCTTCCATGATATCTGCCTCAATGATTGGTTGTTGCAGCGAAGTACCTGCCCGATTTGCCGAGCCGCTTGCGAGCGTGCCGACTTACAGAGGTTACCTCGAGGGAGGGAGAAAACGAATGATACAGTAGTGCCACCCCCACCGCGACCTGTAACTCGCTCTATTACCGCAGGTTGGCAACGTCGTTCCAGTACCGGAAATCAACCCTCGTCCACTCCCTTGGCAATCCGTCTCCCACCATCCCGACTCGCCGATGAAGTGCGAGTGAATATAGCTCAACGATCTCCCATACATGGTGCCGCGGCAGCGGAAGATCATGGTTTTCAGGAAGCTGTAAATGCTCACATCGATCAGGAATTTTCAAGGATTAATCACTCAATGATTCAATCACGTGCTCCGGCACCTGAAGTGTTGTTACCCCTAGCACATAATGTAGTATCACCCACCACCCCGCGTCATCAATCGGTTCATTCCGGAAATTATACGCCAGTGAATGCGTTTGTGCGAAATAATGTACCAGTACCTCCAATGTTTGCTGAACCTCATCCCGCTCCTACTACTGCCAGAATGCGAACACATCTCGAACAGCACTCTACAACAATTAGAAATTGGAACGTAACGTTCTCAGGTAGACCCGATGGTCTAGATGTTGAAGCGTTCATCTTCAGAATAGAGCGGCTGACCGAGATGTGTTTAAATTGCGATTTTACTATTGTCACCCGCTGTCTGTACCTGTTGTTCACAGATCGAGCAGCTGATTGGTTCTGGAGATATTTTCGCCAGAACCGCCAGCTTATTTGGACTGATTTGTGTCATGCTCTGCGAATAGAATTTCAGGACCGGCAGACGGACGAAGAAGTAAAGGAGCGGATGAGGGCCAGGAAACAGCGGACCACTGAATTGTTTGATGAATTCTTACAATCAATTTATCGACTGGCCGATAAACTTCGGGTACCGATGTCGGACGCAGAGTTATTATCCTTGATACGCAACAACTTACGATTGGAAATTAGAAGGGAGCTACTATATGTTACCATTTATGGACTGGAACATCTGCGCCAGCTCTGCCGTGATCGTGAAAAATTATGGGCCGAATCAATAACCAGACCACAAGATTATAATATTAGACCATCTAGACCGGTGTCAGAAGTGGACTTGGATCGTGAATTCTCACAAATTCAAATTAGCGAATTGCCAATGAATCGTTACCAATTACATCTAACGAACTCGCGGCAATACAGCCCGCTCCTAATATGTTTTGTTGGGGATGTGGAAAAGACGATGTATTGTGTCCTAATTGTGAAAATTGTCGGGGAAACCGAAGGGGGGGCCAGAATCCCAACACCTTTTCTCGCTCCCAGGACACATCTTAGACTCATCTGAGCCTAAAAATAGTTTGTCTCCTGATCCTTCAAATATTTCATCAACTAGTCCCAATAACCTATTAGTACACAATACACTGTTGAACCGAGCTTCAACATCCAATTTGATAGAACACTCTTGGAATACTCTACCTGTAAGTATTTCAAACAGAGACGAAACAGATAATAATTCCATTATCGTCACCCCTGAAACACCGATTGCAAATGCGACTTTTAATGATTTGGTACCCACTCATGATACTGATGTGAAATTATTGAAACGAACACCCGATCATACTGAACCACCTCTATTATGGACCAAAATCAAATCGTTCCAACAACGATTGAACGAATACCTGAAAATACGCTCGAATATATTTGTCGATTCATTATCATCTTTGAAACTTCCATCGCGCTCTGCGCTCCGTTCTCGCATTTATTGGCAACAACGACATTTGTTTAAAACTAAAACCATTTCCTCTATTGTGAAATTGGCCCACGATGTGAGATCTTATGCCACAGTGTCAATATTGGGTAAACAACATACTGGACTGTTGGATAGTGGAGCGTCTTTGACTGTAATTGGTGGTGATTTTGCTAAAGAAATCGTACAGACTCCAGACCTTCTGACTTATTCGTCTGCAGTAGTTCGTACTGCCGATGGGTAAAGACAGAAGATCTTGGGGTTTGTAAAAACAAAGATCTCATTTATGAACCACGTCAGAACCCTGGACGTCTTCGTTATCCCGTCTTTAACTCAAAATCTATATCTAGGTATAGATTTCTTTAACGCTTTTGGTTTGTTTAACCCGATATTGGAATTACCTGCATTTCCGACTACAGAGTCAGTAATTTCAGAATTGTCTATGGACAAACAGGAACGCTTACAAAACACCATCCAACTTCTACCTTCATTTTCGAAAATGGGTCTGGGTCGAACACATTTGATAGAACATGTGATTGATGTGGGGACGGCCGCTCCCATCAAACAACGTCACTACCCAATTTCGCCCGCCATTGAGAAACTGATGGGAGAAGAACTGGATAGGATGTTATCTCTGGGTATTATAGAGGTTTCTAACAGTCCTTGGTCGAGTCCAGTGGTCTTAATTCGCAAACCTGGGAAGAATCGTCTTTGTTTGGATAGTAGAAAGGTCAATACAGCTACTAAAAAGGATGCTTACCCCCTTCCACAGATAGATGGAATCTTGAGTCGTCTGCCACAGAGTAATTTCATTTCCAGTTTGGATCTGAAAGACGCTTTCTGGGAGATACCTCTAGAAAAACACTCCCGATAGAAAACTGCTTTTACGGTCCCTGGGCGGCCAGTGTATCAGTTCGTAAGAATGCCTTTTGGACTGTGCAATGCGCCGCAAACAATGACCAAATTGATGGACCAAGTAATTCCTCCACATCTCAAGTCGTGCGTCTTCGTATACTTGGATGATCTTTTAATAGTTACAGATACCTTTGAGGCCCATCTGAAACTGTTAGAAGATATCTCCCAGTGCCTTAGACGTGCGAACTTGACGATAAATGTGGAAAAAAGTAAGTTTCTCTTGCCGGAGGTAAAATATTTGGGA
The DNA here is from genome assembly GCA_963693315.1 of Diogma glabrata. NCBI lineage: Eukaryota > Metazoa > Arthropoda > Insecta > Diptera > Cylindrotomidae > Diogma > Diogma glabrata. The sequence continues at coordinate 204,394,291 of OY856187.1, forward strand.
TATGTTGTGGGAGGTGGTACGTTGAAAATCGATCCTGATAAATCTCAGGCTATTTCGGAATTTCCTACACCGCGTACGTCCAAACAGATTCGACGATTCCTGGGTATGGCGGGTTATTATCGCCGTTTTATATCTGATTTCTCTTCTATGTCCTCTCCAATATCAGATTTGTTGAAGAAAAATTCTAATAAATTCGTATGGACACCAGAAGCTGAAATAGCATTTACAAATCTCAAAAATGCTCTCATATCAGCACCAGTCCTCATAAACCCCGACTATACTAAACCCTTTACTCTCCTGTGCGACGCTAGCAACGACGGTATAGGTTGTGTACTACTTCAGTGTGACATGGACGGTATGGAACACCCCATAGCGTACATGTCCAAAAAACTAAATTCTGCGCAGCGCAATTACTCCACTAGTGAGAAAGAGTGTCTAGCCGCCGTACTGGGAGTAAAGAAATTTAGAGCGTATGTCGAGGGTCAGGCCTTTAAGATCATAACTGACCATGCTTCATTAAAATGGTTAATGCAACAAAAAGACCTTTCTGGTCGATTGGCTCGTTGGAGCTTGAAATTGCAGGGTTATGTCTTTGATATTGAGTACCGAAAAGGAAATTTAAACATAGTTCCAGACACTCTATCAAGACGTGACTCTGTTGACGTCATTTCTGAATTATGTCCAGTGCCTGAATTAGATCTTAATTCCCCTTTCTTCAACACTTCTCGATATTTGGAGTTGGTAGATCTGGTTACCGAAGCAGACGGTACATTGCCTGATCTGAAGGTAATTTCTGGTCGGGTTTATAAACGATTGGCTTGCCTAGATCTTGATATTCCTTCAGAGGGTGAGGTTTGGAAATTGTGGTTACCTGAGGAATACACTGACGAGTGTATTGCAAGGGCCCACAATCCTCCTACCTCATCTCATGGAGGTCTAGCAAAAACCCTGTATAATATTCGTAAATTTTACTATTGGCCTCGTATGTATACCCAGGTTAAATCGTACATAGGAAATTGTAAGACATGCAAAGAAGTCAAAGCGACTAATGTTCCACTTTGTGCTCCCATGGTGTCTCAGATGAAAACAGAACGAATTGGTCAGCGATTATATATCGATATTCTTGGCCCTTATCCTCGTTCAAAGGCCGGGAATATCGCTATTCTTGTAGTATTAGATCATGTTACTAAATATCCATTTTTATTTCCTTTGCGGAAACTAAATGCTGAACCAATTTGTCAACTATTGGCTACCAATGTCTTTCACGTATTTGGTTGTCCAGAGGTAGTAGTGTCCGATAATGGGACCCAATTCAAATCTAAGTTGTTCGAAGATTTCCTGGCGAAGCACGGAGTGAATCATACATTACTAGCGTTATATTCACCACAAACTAATGCTTCTGAACGGGTAAATAGAAGTGTTTTATCTGGTATTCGAGCCTATTTAAAGGAGAAGCATTCTAAATGGGATCTGCACTTGAGCGAGATCGCTTGTGCACTACGTTGTTCTCTTCACCAAACTCTTAAATGTTCCCCATATTTCGCAATGTTTGGAATACCTATGGTGACTCATGGTTCATCATACGAATTGCTGAGACGACTGACTAGTCTTCATGATCCAGGTGAAACGATTCTGCGACCTGATTATCTTAATAAGATTCGAATTCGAATTCTTGATTTAACTGCCGAAGCATTTGTCAAAAGTGCTGAAAGATACAATTTACGAGCTCGAGTAACTTTGTTTAAACCAGGTGATACGGTGTTCCGAAGGAACTTTATTTTGAGTGATGCCGGTAAGAAATTATCTGCTAAACTTGCACAGAAGTTTATTGAGACCAGAGTAATAAGGTTGGTAGGTAGCGCTGCTTACGAACTGGAAGACCTGGTTTCTAAACGTAGAGGTGTTTATCATTCCAAGGACATTCGCGCCTAACATCGGTGATAATTTTTTTTTGTCAGTATGATAGTAACTTTCGCTTGCGTTTCACCGCCATTGTAAGTCAAGATTATCGACGACCATATGAGGGTAGTTTCGTCTTGAATTCACAGTTCAGTGAGGGTGTATCAACTGTGGTGTTCGGGTCTTGTTTCAAAAATTTTTTTCCTGTGTTGACTATTTGCCAGCGAAAATTCCGAGACCGAATGTATTGAATTTGGTTCAATTAGTTACTTTGAAACTATGTGAACAGTTTTTTTTTTCAGCCTTCAGAGTCACTTGGACGGAAGCGTACAACAATGTAGCCCGGCTAGCGTAGTCAGAGACGCATGAGACTCGTGGTAGTTCAGGTGTGGGTTGCGAGCCTGCATAACGGAACAACGGAATTGTGTCGGATATTTCATTAAAGGAGTCGGTCAAATGGTGTTTTTCTTTTCGATCGGTGGCAGATTGAATAAAATTTTTTTGTGACTTTAGAGTCCCGGGATCCCCCAGATCTGCCCGAAATTGGGTCTGGAAGATGTTAGTTATCCATCGTTTTCAATAGAGTAGAATACTGTTTTTATCGATACCCCTCCCAAAAGTTTTTTTTGTATAATCATAGATATTTTGTTACTTTGTTTCTGCTAAGACTGGGTTTGTTATACCGATCGAATTGATTGCTAATCCGTGGTACATCGAGGTGCCTCACCATACTAATATGGATGTACAAGGTCTATTTGCGACCAGCCTATGCCTTTTTCAACTTCTTTTTGGTCGTGAGTGTTCCTCCAAAAAGCACTTGTTCTGTAATGGATAGTCTGGACTAATGTCTGAACATAGTGTATTATAGTCGCAGCTTCCTTAGTTGTTGTTCCTTATATTAATCTGTACCGCTTGTAATAGTTTCTCATCCATTCATCATCAATAGTCATATTTCGTATAGTTCCCTTAACCCATAGTTTCCTTATTTTTCTCAAAACCTAACTAAATCTTCAATAGCCGGACAAACGTATGGGAGAAAGAAAATTGCACTAATTACCCTGATTTATTTATTCATTAATATAACATAATATTGGTTAATTTGAATTAATTAATAATTTTCTTTAATTATCATCCGTATAACCACTAAAATTTAATCAGAATTTAACCTTACAACACCCTAAAATTGACGCACGCTATACTTTCATTCGATTGTTCTCGCCATACTACTTGAGTTTGAATTTTTTAAACCCCAACCGTAATGAAACAACGAAATTTTTCAAACCTAATAACAGCTGTACGTATATTTTTTCCAATCATCAACATACAAAGAATTACTATTTTGCTTTGTTAAACATTCGATTTATCTTTGTATGTATGTAATATTGGGCTTCAAACAATTGTCTTTCCGTTATGGATCTGAATTCCACTATAATAGTGTTGTAAGTTGTTGTTTTGTGACACATCAACATTCTATAATCGATTAAACTTACGTTTAATTCATTTTAATCCTTCATTGCTGTAAAATTATATCAAAAACAGTTGGTTGTTGTCATTAATCCCTATTCACCTTAGTCTCGTATATAATTCATTCAAATGTTCCGATAATAATTCTTGTGGTTTATAAAGTTTTTTCTTTCCAAATTCCGATTACCAACTAGCATTCGTATTTCTTGCTGGGGTTAATAAAGTTAACGAAACTTCGAAAATCGAACTTCTACTACATTTTTTTTTGATATTAATTTTGGTATAAAAATGAATTTTGAGTCTAGGCTCGCCCTTGTTTCAATCATTTTTTGATAGATTGTTGTTGTGTATTGGCTGACGTTTTTGACAGTCACATCGTGATTTTGGTTGGAATGATTTCTTTTTGCAACTGATGCGGTGGATTTTTCCGGTTCCTGATCTGAAGAAGACATTTTTATGGCGGGAGGAAGAACAATGGATTGACTGAGTTGGATGTATATCCTCAACTCAATACTGGTATGCTTTTAGATAAAATATTACTGAGTGGAACATTTTTGTTGTTGTCAAATGTCCGTGAATAACGTATTTAGAATGTCTAACGAGTAATATGAAGAGGTTAGATACGTCACCCGCCTAGTAGTGTCGATTGTTGTGCTAAACAATCTAATTGCCTGGAAGATCCAAATTGATTATAGATAACTGGAGAGAGGTAACGCTTAATTTATTTTTGGTTATTGTGACGTGGATTTCTATAGCAAATTTTCTTTGTGTGGATGGAGATAATCTGCTTCACGGCAAAACCGAGTTAAAGTTAGTGATACAAATGACGTAGACGTGAGTCCAAGGCGATCTATCGATCCGAGTGAGATTCAATCTTTTAAGAAGTACGTGGTGGTACTCCAAATAAAACTTGATTTAGTAGCCGTTACTTGCTAAGTAAATAATTGAATTTTGGATCAGATGTTCAGATCATATGTTTAAGCTAATCTTTACTCGGAAGAATTAATTTAATCTTTAATCCGTAAATGTGTTACCGATAGGTAATACACTCAACCAAAACAAAGGAACATAACCAACAAAATTAACCTAATCCTTGGATATCGACTCCATTCAATTCACGGTACCGCATGTATGTTTAAAAGAACAGGGTGATACCGAAAACTCTCCATCAATTATTAAACCAAAGGAAGTTATTTCAAATCAGATGTTGATTAGTTATTTTTTTTTATTGCTCTGTAATTAAACGCCGTGTTGTTAATTAATTAGTGTGTTCGCAGTCTAAGTGCATGACTTTTTTTATCTTAGTGTTAAAATATAAATAATATTCAAACTAGTTAAGCATATCTTATTAAAAATAATCGATTTAGATCGTAGTATGATTGACATTTCATATTTTATTTTCGTGTAATTAAAAAAACCTGAATGTAGTTTTGTAAATTAAATTATTCGTATGTAACGTAGTTAGTAATTTATTTGAACCGTAGTGCTATGATAAAATAAAAGAAAATTTTAATACTTTAGTTAAAGTAAACAATTTAAGTTGTAATATAATTAACTGTTTAATTTGCCTGTGTAATTAAAATCTGCAGGTAGTGTCGTGAATCAATGTAAACCTATGCTAAGTAGTTGAACTAAATCTGAGTATATGTCAAAACAATAGCAGAACTAGAACAATTTTGATTAAACGTAAACTATTTAAGTATTAGTTACTCAACTATTGATTTGTTTAAGGATATTTCCGTCTGTAGTTTAACCTGTTCAATTAACCTTAAATAAAAGAAACCATTAAAGAATTAAATAAAATCAAGTGAATAAAAGATAATAAGATTTATTAAAATTATACCAAAACTGTGGGGCGGTTTAGAGAATACAACCGTCCAGCTTGAGTTCGCAAAATCGTTTCAACGTTCAATTTATTCGACAAAGTTTTGCTGGTACCACTGTTTAATTGGACATATTTCTACTGAATGCGCCTATCAAATTTTTGCGGGTGCTAACATATATCCTATATGTTTACAATCTACATTTGCATCAAAGTTCACTATTGTTGTCGTGTACTGTCATCGTTGAGATACCTCATTTTCGTCAAGTTTTGGCTGTTACCACATATTGCACCTCAGCATCGATATAAAAAGTTATACTGTATTCCGGTGCATTAATATCTATCTCAATACAACATGATATCCTATTTTTGGCTGATATCAAATCAACATTAATATCTATTTCAATACAATCGTGATATCCTATTTTTGGCTGATATCAAATCAACATTAATACCTATTTCAATACAACAGTGATATCCTATTGTTGGCGGATATCAAATCAACATTAATACCTATTTCAATACAGCAGTGATATCCTATTTTTGGGCTGATATTAAATCAACACTTAATGCCGATTTCAATACAACAGTGATATTCTATTTTTGGCTGATATCAAATCAACATTAATATCTATTTCGATACAGCAGTGATATCCTATTTTTGGGTTGATATTAAATCAACATTAATACCTATTTCAATACATTAGTGATATCCTATCTTTGGCTGATATCAAATCAACATTAATGCCTATTTCAATACAGCAGTGATATCCTATTTTTGGGCTGATATCAAATCAACATTAATATCTATTTCGATACAGCAGTGATATCCTATTTTTGGGTTGATATTAAATCAACATTAATACCTATTTCAATACATTAGTGATATCCTATCTTTGGCTGATATCAAATCAACATTAATACCTCTTTCAATACAACAGTGATATCCTATTGTTGGCTGATATCAAATCAACATTAATACCTATTTCAATACAGCAGTGATATCCTATTTTTGGGCTGATATTAAATCAACACTTAATGCCGATTTCAATACAACAGTGATATTCTATTTTCGGGCTGATATCAAATCAACATTAATACCGATTTCAATACAACTGTGATATTCTATTTTTGGCTGATATCAAATCAACATTAATACCTATTTCAATACAACAGTGATATCCTATTTTTGGCTGATATCAAATCAACAATTAATACCTATTTCAATACAACAGTGATATCCTATTTTCGGGCTGATATCAAATCAACATTAATACCTATTTCAATACAACAGTGATATTCTATTTTTTACTGATATCAAATCAACCTTGATAACCTAACTCAACTCAACAGTGATAACAAGTTTCTTGATACTTTACCTGTGGGAGGATGGATCACTGATGGAGGGCTGAGGCCGAAGGGCTTTGAGGGCTGAAGATTTAATCATGGGGTGAGTAAATTTAATTTATTACTTTTATCCTAATGATAAAGGGGTGTGAATGGGTGTGAAAAGGCGTGTCAGAGATTGAATGGGGGCGTGTTAGTCGTCGAATGTGTGGGTGAATGTGTGACGCGTGAGTGTGTGGGCGTCTGCGAGTGATTGTGGGGGTTGGACGTGCAGATCGTGGGTCTTTCGCCAATGGGGTCGCCAGAGTCTCCATTTTCCACTTGTATTTCTTTCCATTTCTGAAAATTTTCGTAAATAGCGTACACTTCTGTATTTGTGCTGAAGTAGCAGGGTTTCTTTATCGTTCCCATGGACTGCAGCTAGCTTGGGGCAAGAAAATCAATCTCGCTAGGTACGCTTCCTGCTATGTCATTCTCTTTGGTTCGCCATGGAGAAAGCTCTTCATTACAATGTTCTAAAAATAAGTGATGATAGTTATATTATCGGTTATATCGATTTAAAGCTAAAAATTACGAAATGGGAGCCGCACAAATACTATAAAAAGAAACATAGCTGATCAAACACGGATGGCAATCATGATGAACAAACTAATTAAAAATGGTGGGACTTAGCTGGCAACACGTATGCAATAGTAATTTGCAAACGGTAACTATGAATTAATGAATTAAAGAATTCATTAACGAATTAAATATATACTCCCGCAGAAAGATTTGTAAAATTTAAAATTTTTGATCTATGGGTGTGACAACCTCGCGTACTTAGGCCCTGCTATTTGCATATGAGTTAGCTTGAGATATCGTATACCACTGGCAATAGCAGTGAGATATCACTAGCCAAAGTGATATCTTAGTGATGTTGGCGGATGAACTTTTTTCAATCAACGATAGCACCCTTAGTCTTAGTTATATTTTTTTAAAATTAAATGTGTCGGGTAGTACGAATTACAATGTGAGCGACAACAGCTCATAACAATCTTTGAAGAATAAGGTCCCACAACAACATGCTTTCTACGGTGTTGATGGACGCACATTTTTTTATATTTTTTTAAAGAATTAACTTTTTCGTTTGCTAGAATATATGAGCTTCCATTTAACTATTAAATATACCGGGTTTAATCCTTGAGCAAAACCGTGTTTTACATGATCTTGGTATATGCTTCTAGCACTATAAGGATAATTGGTAACCCAATTTTGCTTTGTTCCCACAAATTTGAAAAAAAAATATTTTATTTTATTTCCTCCATTTTATCATGAAATATTGCTCTATGTCGTTTATTATTATGTGAAAAATTTATTATTTAGTTTTCCATTCTTTAAAAACAATATAAAAACCAAAATATAAGAAATTTGCGTCCATCATCTTAAAAAACATGATGGTGTGGAACCTAGGTCTTAAAGGGTTTAATGTGTTGTTGTGAGACATATTTTAATTCCAACTACACAACACATTTTGTTAAAAAAATATGTCAAATATTTTGAAATAGCACCAATTTTTTGGAAATTTTAGATGAAAAAGATGATGAACAATGTCATTGAAGCTACAATTTTGAATGGAAAATTGAAATGGGAAGATGTACTGTTGCTACGCATTTCAATGGTTCCAACAGATATGGCATTTGAATTCAAACATTTAGTTTCCAGTGTGACTACTCGCTTTTGCAATGACTATCAACAAAGCACAAGGACAATTACTGTAAGAATGTAGACTAGGTAGATATGGAAAATCCGTACTTCTCACATCTGGACAGCTGTATGTGGCCAGCTAACGTCGGAATACCTTCTGATTTATTCGTGTACGCATCTAGACAGAAAAACATAAAATATAATGTGTGCTCACAATAAAGAAATAGAATTAAAACGACATTTTGCGACATTTTTCCTTATTGAAATAAATAATTGTTGCAATAAAAATGATACAATGTAAATTGAATGTTAGGTACGTTTAGTTTGACTGAAACAACTGAAAAAGCAACAACAATTGTATTAAGTTTTTCGTTGTTTCAATTGCTTCAGTCAAATCGAACACGGCTGTTATCAAAACGAGTTTTCTTGAATTTCCTTTCTTATTTTTATAAATAATTCGTATGTTTTTATTTATTTATAAATTTAAAAGAAAAACACTACAAATCAATACGCAAGGAATTTATCCCAAGCTTGGCAGCAGCTGATAATGAATAAAGCTCTTGTAAATCACCATCAATCCGTCTTAGAGGGCATTCAGTATAAATATGAGAAACCGTTTGAAATGGATGTCCACAATCACATGCCGGACAAACTTCATTATTATATAAATGAAATTCGTAGTTAGTGCATCCATGATTGGTCCTGATTCTATTAATGGTTTTCCATATAGATCGGTTTTCATTTCATTCATTCTTATGAGATACAATATGCGACGGGTATAATGCTAAATAAAAAATAGTTTTACACTATTTGGTGTAAATAAATAAAGTTTTGAGAGATCTTTAGAGTGGTTAAGCTTAAAGTAATTATTTTAATTCACATGAATTGTGCAATTTTAAAGCAATTTTTATTTTCTCTCAGAAAAACTTCTTTAAAACAGTTTTTGTGTGTTTCGTGTCAGGAACAAATACAATTTAGAATTGTATAATCAGAGATGAAGAATTCAATTTAAATAAATATGAGATAATGAAGTTTCAATTTAGAAATTATCTGAACATGAAAATTAAAATATATTGTTTCATTGTTGTTTCATCCACTGTGGCTGAGTCTGTAAGATGGCTTTGAACCATGATGTCTCTGATGAGTGTGAGTTCAATCTCGACAATAATTACTTATTATCGGGAATAATACTTTCAATAATTATTTTGAGCAATAATTGCTCACAAAATCGCCCAAAAATGAATATTCCATTAATGTTGTCTATATATGGAACCTATATGCCAATATATTGACCGTGTGTAAGATATTAGTTTCGCATTGGTTTGCAACAATCATAATGACTTAAAAATGACTTAGGATGTTGACTAAATAAAAATATTTCTTATCCTATGAATTCACATCCTATGAATTCTAATACAAAAACTTCCAAATAATTTTGATTTTTTTTGCATCACTTCTTCTATTCCTTCTTTGCATCACTTCTTCTATACCTTCATCGAATGTATTGTCGCTATTCTTACTGCCCTTGCTGACCATAAAATGACATAACGATCCAAATTTTTGCAACGTTTTTAGTAACCTACCGGTAAAGAAAGCGTATATTAAACCGCATGAGCACTGTGAAAATTTGTGAATCCATTTTTGTTCCGTATAATGTTTTATATAGAGACACACCTGAAACCTTACACACCTGAAAACTTATTTGATCGCGTATTTTTTTATATATATCCTTTGTTTTATGTATAATACTATTTTTTATATATTACTGATCGACTAGAGTGCTGATCCTTTTACATTCATATTTAAAAAATATAGATCATATCTCATCACAACTCTTTGAAATTATTACTACTACGTCAACAAAATGTATACACACAAACTTTATTTATAGGCGTAGCAAAGCACGCCGGGTCCCGCTAGTAAAAATATAAAAAAAACTAAAAATAAAGATTTGCATCCTAGGTCTTGACAGATTTGCGTTCTGGGGCCTAGGTCCTAACAAGTTTTTATGTGTTGTCGTGATACATATTGTAGTTCCTACTGCACAACACATCCTATCAGCTCGCTGGTTTCGCTATAAATGCGGGATGAAAAAAACGATTACTACTAGAAGCCCACGTTGTGCGGAAAACACATCACGGGGACAGTGGAGAGCTGGAACCACAAGGCCCCAAAATCAACCAGACCCGGATGGAGTATCCTTACGAAATAATGTCAATTGTTTCTTTAGATAATTTCTTTTCCACAAAATTCAGAGTTGAGCATCGACAATATCATCTAAGATGCTCGCAAGCGAAGAGTCAACTTTTTGTGGGAAGGAAAGAAAGTACAATGTTTAAGAAAACACCGATTCCACGTAATTTAAAATCACGGTAAAGAATATACCCATATTGGTGACTAGAGAGCAACCGCGTCATATATAGCCGACATACTTTCTTCAATCATACAAAATAATTTAGTCGATAAATATCCCTACGCAGTAATCAAAATCAATGAAGTTGAATATATTGGTCTTTAGGATAGTGGTTTCACTATTAGTGTGCTAAAATGCTGGGTCTGTATTGATGGGTCACAATTGTCTGGGTCACAATTGATGTTGGTCTGGCAAAACAAGTAAAGAAACGGTATTACACATTATAACCACTAAAGCAGAAACTGCTTTATAACGAGTCAGATGCTATTGTTGGACGTTATCGATGAAAACCAAAGTTTATGGTGCTCGCCGGTGACATTAGAGCAGAAGGCCAAAGGAAAGATACGCATGTGCTTAGATGCCTGAGAAGTGAATAAACTCACCATCAAGAACATCTGTCTGTTACATCTTATCGATGTATTGTTGGGCCGATTGGATCAAACCCACTACATATCTATAATTGATGTTAAAGAAGCTTTTTGGTGAATTCCTCTTGATCCAGCATCCACAGACAAAACGATGTTTACGGTCCCTGGTCCCCTCTTTTATATCACTGCATAAGTATGCCTTTTGGGTTGTACAATGATAAAATCGGTTGATTGTGAAATTATTCCATACAAACTTCATGACCGTGTGTTTTGATATGTAGTTGTTTTATTAGTTACGACCGCTGCACAAATAGAACATTTAAATATACTTCAGGAGGGAATCGGTTTACTAAAACACACTGGATTGACTACAAATATTGAGTGAAGTAGATTTTTCCTGAATGAAGTACGGTAACTAAGTTAATTTTGGGAGATGGTATGCCTTCGTACCAAACCCGAAATGGTTAAAGCCATAGAAAAGTACCCAATCCGGAAAACGGTCAACCATTTGAGGCACCTCATGAGAATGTGTAGATGGTATCATCGTTATATGAAAAACATTGCAACAGTTGTATCATTACTAACCGACCTTACTAAAAAAACAAAATTAAAGTGGTACAAATCAGCAGACAAGGATTTTGTAAAATTAAAACACACACTCACAACAACTCATGTTTTAACAAAACAAAACTTTTAAAGAGCATTTTATATTCAATACAATGCTAGTGCTACAGGTATACGAAGCGTATTACTCTAACTGGATTCTGACGCAACTGAACGACCGATATATTTTATTTTTTAAAGCTCAGGCTTAAAGGAATTATTCAATTACAGAGCAAGAATGTTACGCAGTATATAACTTATATACATGGATGTTATTTCACTATCTTTCACTATATCGACCATGCAAGTTTACGCTTGCTGAAGTCTCGAAAGGATTTGTCTTGACGTCTCGCTCGCTGGAGCTTAAAATTGCAAGCTTTAATGTTTAGATCAGTTACCGTAAAGGTTCTGTTAACGTTGTACCAGATGCTTTCTATCGTGTTTATGGCGATGACTCTAGTGTTGGTTCGGCCTTAAACATTCAAGATTTTAAACATTACCAAACGGGTAATGCTATATATTAAATCTGTTTGTATGACACCACTGTCTATAAAGCATGATTTCCGGCATTTAATTAGCCTGGGTACAAAGAGCATATGGAAAGAGTTCTAAAATTGGAACCAGGATCTCATTTTTGCCGTGTTCAAAAAAAACAAAATTATTATTTAACGCTTTGTTCTGCTCGCGTTATGCTAAATCTGATATTCATACCTGGAAGTTGGCTGTTCCTCCAAAATAAATGATATATCTAATAGAACAAGCTCATTTTATACCATCTTCAGCGCACACAGGTATAGTTAAAACCCTTTAGAGGCCTTGTAGACAGTTTTATTGGTCTGGTTGGGCGAATGACGCAAAGAGTTCATCTAAAACTGCGACCATATCCTCGAACAAATAAAGATGATAACTGATAATCTAAGATAATTACTCGAAGTTTGTAATACCACTCAGAGAATCTTTGTTGTCCCTAATATTTTCTAAATTTTTTATTGTCTCTTTTATTTTTTAGAGAATGACGCGAGTTTATTGTATTCAATCCCCGAAATAATAACAAGTGACAATGGCAAGAAATTTAAGTCTAAATTGTTTCAAGAAGTCTGAAATAAGTAAGGCGTTCATCAAATATGTATCCCAGTTTATTCAGCTCAGAGTTATGCATCCGAACGAGTCAATTAAACATAATTATTACAAGAAATAGTTTCGAGAACTTCTATGAAGAAAAAGTAATAATTTTGTGTTATACAAAAAAAATAATAAAAAAACAATAAAATATAAATACAGCGTACGTGTAGAAACTTGAACCTGTCTCATAGATCCACGTCTATAACCACAACCATACAACGATACAATGGCGACATCTCAGACATCCAATTGGCAACTCCCAATGTAGTAGCATGGATAAACTCACTCGATGTAAATATCTAATGTTCAAATATACTGCCCAATGTTCAAATATTTTAATATTTTACTTTTTAATTTTTTTAACTAAAAGACGCGCAATGATATTGATTGTAAGCTCATTTAATGTGTATTATTCATGTTTTGTTTTATGTAGATTTCATATGAAAATCTGTCATTTTTAAGTTTTATTTTTGTTTTTGATGTGTCACAACAAAAACCATACGCTAAATAAAACCACAACGAAATTTTGAATAGTTTGATATTATTAAATGTATTAAAATGGTTAGCGCAGAGGACCTATTCCCAAACAAATAAATGTGAATTTGGACAATATTGTGAAGTTCATATTCTATAACGTTATACGGTAACGCTATCGATTTTACGAAAAACGAATTTCACATTAATGAATTTCAACAGTATTGTGAAATTCGTTTTCCATAAAATTTTTACAGTTACCGTTTAACGTTACGCAATACGAACTTCACAATATTGTCCAAATTTACATTTATGGGTTCGGGAATAGGGTCCAGGGTGGAGGAGAACTACGGCTATTATATTATAGATATAAGCCTGTCATACAATTTTTTTCAACACAACGAAGCAGAATTTTAATTACAGCAATAATGTGGACACAATTAATGATGTCATTTGCACCGTTTTAAGTGCAATCGGATCCTATCTTGCTATCGGATCCTATCTTGCGTTCACCTCGCTGCTATAGTGGCGATTTGAACACATGTGAACTAGATGCTTTAAATGTTTTATATAATTTGATATATATTTTAATTATATGAAAATAAATTAGTAATACATACCCATGATCTTTACATAACACAATTTAATTCTCAGAAGACCATCCGCAAACACGGCACTATAACTATACATTTCATATATAGACGAATGTTGCCTTGTACGCAACAGTCTTGGTATCGAATCCATTAAAAGAAGCAATTTTATCTTACAGCACGGCTATGTCGTCGTTATCAAGAGCCATATTCAAATATATATACATTCGGATGCTGTGGATTGATAAATAGTCGTTTAATTGCAAAAATTTTAATTTTTTTATTTATTATGGGTTCTTGTGGACATATCTGTACCACAGTCATCATTATACGACCTCATTTTGGTAGCACAACACAGTAGTACAATGGT